>CM050173.1:114459933-115159933 GCA_027410445.1 Discoglossus pictus
AATGTTTATTTTTTTTTTTACTGGGAATGGATCCTATCTGGAACAGCAGCTTTTGAAAATGTCTGTTTACTTTAGGAAGAGGTGCCTTTTAGAGATAATGATTGTGATGTAAAAAGTTCAAGAGCACCTTTGTTTCAAGGTTTGTGCAAAAAGCATGTTCTCATCTATAAGATTAAAGGAACTCTGATTTAATTTATAGTAAGGTAGTGAGTTCCTGAAGTTCTCTACAAACATCTTGTTGGCACATTTGGAACAATGTATTTATAGTAAATTAAAGCAGAGAGACATTCTTGGGTCTGTAAGGGTGGACATAGATAGAGCAGAGAGACATTATTGGGTCTGTAAGGATCCACATAGATAGAGCAGAGAGACATTCTTGGGTCCGTAAGGATGCACACAGATAGAGCAGAGAGACATTCTTGGGTCCGTAAGGATGCACATAGATAGAGCAGAGAGACATTCTTGGGTCCGTAAGGATGCAAATAGATAGAGCAGAGAGACATTATTGGGTCTGAAAGGATGCACATAGATAGAGCAGAGAGACATTCTTGGGTCTGTAAGGATGCACATAGATAGAGCAGAGAGCCATTCTTGGGTCCGTAAGGATGCACATAGATAGAGCAGAGAGCCATTCTTGGGTCCATACGGATGCACATAGATAGAGCAGAGAGCCATTCTTGGGTCTGTAAGGATGCACATAGATAGAGCAGAGAGCCATTCTTGGGTCCGTAAGGATGCACATAGATAGAGAAGAGAGCCATTCTTGGGTCCGTAAGGATGCACATAGATAGAGCAGAGAGACATTCTTGGGTCTGTAAGGATGGACATAGATAGAGCAGACAGACATTCCTGGGTCTGTAAGGATGCACATAGATAGAGCAGAGAGCCATTCTTGGGTCCATACGGATGCACATAGATAGAGCAGAGAGACATTCTTGGGTCTGTAAGGATGCACATAGATAGAGCAGAGAGCCATTCTTGGGTCCGTAAGGATGCACATAGATAGAGCAGAGAGCCATTTTTGGGTCTGTAAGGATGCACATAGATAGAGCAGAGAGACATTCTTGGGTCCGTAAGGATGCACATAGATTGAGCAGAGAGACATTCTTGGGTCCGTAAGGATGCACATAGATAGAGCAGAGAGCTATTCTTGGGTCTGTAAGGATGCACATAGATAGAGCAGCCATTCTTGGGTCTGTAAGGATGCACATAGATAGAGCAAAGAGCCATTCTTGGGTCCGTAAGGATCCACATAGATAGAGCAGAGAGCCATTCTTGGGTCCGTAAGGATGCACATAGATAGAGCAGAGAGCCATTCTTGGGTCCGTAAGGATGCACATAGATAGAGCAGAGAGCCATTCTTGGGTCCGTAAGGATGCACATAGATAGAGCAGAGAGCCATTCTTGGGTCCGTAAGGATGCACATAGATAGAGCAGAGAGACATTCTTGGGTCCGTAAGGATGCACATAGATAAAGCAGAGAGACATTCTTGGGTCCGTAAGGATGCACATAGATAGAGAAGAGAGCCATTCTTGGGTCTGTAAGGTTTCCTATAGAAAGATAGATAGAGCAGAGAGACATTCTTGGGTCTGTAAGGATGCACATATATAGATAGATAGAGCAGAGAGACATTATTGGGTCTGTAAGGATGCACATAGATAGATAGATAGATAGAGCAGAGAGACATTATTGGGTCTGTAAGGATGCACATAGATAGATAGATAGAGCAGAGAGACATTCTTGGATCTGTAAGGATGCACATAGATAGAGCAGAGAGACATTCTTGGGTCTGTAAGGATGCACATAGATAGAGCAGAGAGACATTCTTGGGTCCATACGGATGCACATAGATAGAGCAGAGAGACATTCTTGGGTCTGTAAGGATGCACATAGATAGAGCAGAGAGCCATTCTTGGGTCTGTAAGGATGCACATAGATAGAGCAGAGATACATTCTTGGGTCTGTAAGGATGCACATAGATAGAGCAGAGAGCCATTCTTGGGTCTGAAAGGATGCACATAGATAGAGCAGAGATACATTCTTGGGTCTGTAAGGATGCACATAGATAGATAGATAGATAGATAGAGCAGAGAGACATTCTTGGGTCTGTAAGGATGCACATAGATAGATAGAGCAGAGAGACATTCTTGGGTCTGTATGGATGCACATAGATAGAGCAGAGAGACATTCTTGGGTCCGTAAGGATGGACATAGATAGAGCAGAGAGCCATTCTTGGGTCTGTAAGGATGCACATAGATAAAGCAGAGAGACATTCTTGGGTCCGTAAGGATGCACATAGATAGAGAAGAGAGACATTCTTGGGTCTGTAAGGATGCACATAGATAGAGCAGAGAGACATTCTTGGGTCCGTAAGGATGCACAAAGATAGATAGATAGATAGATAGAGCAGAGAGACATTCTTGGGTCTGTAAGGATGCACATAGATAGATAGATAGAGCAGAGAGACATTCTTGGGTCTGTAAGGATGCACATAGATAAATAGATAGATAGATAGAGCAGAGAGACATTATTGGGTCTGTAAGGATGCACATAGATAGATAGATAGATAGATAGAGCAGAGAGACATTCTTAGGTCTGTAAGGATGCACATAGATAGACAGATAGATAGATAGATAGAGCAGAGAGCCATTCTTGGGTCTGTAAGGATGCACATAGATAGAGCAGAGAGACATTCTTGGGTCTGTAAGGATGCACATAGATAGAGCAGAGAGACATTCTTGGGTCCATAACGATGCACATAGATAGATAGATAGATAGATAGAGCAGAGAGCCATTCTTGGGTCTGTAAGGATGCACATAGATAGAGCAGAGAGACATTCTTGGGTCTGTAAGGATGCACATAGATAGAGCAGAGAGACATTCTTGGGTCTGTAAGGATGCACATAGATAAAGCAGAGAGCTATTCTTGGCTCTGTAAGGATGCACATAGATAGAGCAGAGAGACATTCTTGGGTCTGTAAGGATGCACATAGATAGAGCAGAGAGCCATTCTTGGGTCTGTAAGGATGCACATAGATAGAGCAGAGATACATTCTTGGGTCTGTAAGGATGCACATAGATAGATAGATAGAGCAGAGAGACATTCTTGGGTCTGTATGGATGCACATAGATAGAGCAGAGAGACATTCTTGGGTCCGTAAGGATGCACATAGATAGAGCAGAGAGCCATTCTTGGGTCTGTAAGGATGCACATAGATAGAGAAGAGAGACATTCTTGGGTCTGTAAGGATGCCTATAGATAGATAGATAGAGCAGAGAGACATTCTTGGGTCTGTAAGGATGCACATAGATAGATAGATAGAGCAGAGAGACATTCTTGGGTCTGTAAGGATGCACATAGATAGATAGATAGATAGATAGAGCAGAGAGCCATTCTTGGGTCTGTAAGGATGCACATAGATAGAGCAGAGAGACATTCTTGGGTCTGTAAGGTCACATAGTTAGAGCAGAGAGACATTCTTGGGTCCATACGGATGCACATAGATAGAGCAGAGAGCCATTCTTTGGTCTGTAAGGATGCACATAGATAGAGCAGAGAGCCATTTTTGGGTCTTTAAGGGTGCACATAGATAGAGCAGAGAACCATTGTTGGGTCCGTAAGGATGCACATAGATAGAGCAGAGAGCCATTCTTGGGTCTGTAAGGATGCACATAGATAAAGCAGAGAGCCATTCTTGGGTCTGTAAGGATGCACATAGATAGAGCAGAGAGACATTATTGGGTCTGTAAGGATGCACATAGATAGAGCAGAGAGCCATTCTTGGGTCTGTAAGGATGCACATAGATAGAACAGAGAGCCATTCTTGGGTCTGTAAGGATGCACATAGATAGAGCAGAGAGCCATTCTTGGGTGCATACGGATGCACATAGATAGAGCAGAGAGCCATTCTTGGGTCTGTAAGGATGCACATAGATAGAGAAGAGAGACATTCTTGGGTCTGTAAGGATGCACATAGATAGATAGATAGATAGATAGATAGAGCAGAGAGACATTATTGGGTCTGTAAGGATGCACATAGATAGATAGATAGATAGATAGATAGATAGATAGAGCAGAGAGACATTCTTGGGTCTGTAAGGATGCACATAGATAGACAGATAGATAGATAGATAGATAGATAGATAGAGCAGAGAGCCATTCTTGGGCCTGTAAGGATGCACATAGATAGAGCAGAGAGACATTCTTGGGTCTGTAAGGATGCACATAGATAGAGCAGAGAGACATTCTTTGGTCCATACGGATGCACATAGATAGATAGATAGATAGATAGATAGATAGATAGAGCAGAGAGCCATTCTTGGGTCTGTAAGGATGCACATAGATAGAGCAGAGAGACATTCTTGGGTCTGTAAGGATGCACATAGATAGAGCAGAGAGACATTCTTGGGTCTGTAAGGATGCACATAGATAGAGCAGAGATACATTCTTGGGTCTGTAAGGATGCACATAGATAGATAGATAGATAGATAAATAGAGCAGAGAGACATTCTTGGGTCTGTAAGGATGCACATAGATAGAAGGATAGAGCAGAGAGACATTCTTGGGTCTGTATGGATGCACATAGATAGAGCAGAGAGACATTCTTGGGTCCGTAAGGATGCACATAGATAGAGCAGAGAGACATTCGTGGGTCTGTAAGGATGCACATAGATAGAGAAGAGAGACATTCTTGGGTCTGTAAGGATGCCTATAGATAGATAGATAGAGCAGAGAGACATTCTTGGGTCTGTAAGGATGCACATAGATAGATAGATAGAGCAGAGAGACATTCTTGGGTCTGTATGGATGCACATAGATAGATAGATAGAGCAGAGAGACATTCTTGGGTCTGTAAGGATGCACATAGATAGATAGATAGATAGATAGATAGATAGAGCAGAGAGCCATTATTGGGTCTGTAAGGATGCACATAGATAGAGCAGAGAGACATTCTTGGGTCTGTAAGGATGCACATAGATAGAGCAGAGAGCCATTCTTGGGTCTGTAAGGATGCACATAGATAGAACAGAGAGCCATTCTTGGGTCTGTAAGGATGCACATAGATAGAGCAGAGAGCCATTCTTGGGTGCATACGGATGCACATAGATAGAGCAGAGAGCCATTCTTGGGTCTGTAAGGATGCATATAGATAGAGCAGAGAGACATTATTGGGTCTGTAAGGATGCACATAGATAGAGCAGAGAGCTATTCTTGGGTCCGTAAGGATGCATATAGATAGAGCAGAGAGCCATTCTTGGGTCTGTAAGGATGCACATAGATAGAGCAGAGAGCCATTCTTGGGTCCGTAAGGATGCACATAGATAGAGCAGAGAGACATTTTTGGGTCTGTAAGGATGCACATAGATAGAGCAGAGAGCCGTTCTTGGGTCTGTAAGGATGCACATAGATAGAGCAGAGAGTCATTCTTGGGTCTGTAAGGATGCACATAGATAGAGCAGAGAGCCATTCTTGGGTCTGTAAGGATGCACATAGATAGAGCAGAGAGCCATTCTTGGGTCTGTAAGGATGCACATAGATAGAACAGAGAGCCATTCTTGGGTCTGTAAGGATGCACATAGATAGAGCAGAGAGCCATTCTTGGGTGCATACGGATGCACATAGATAGAGCAGAGAGCCATTCTTGGGTCTGTATGGATGCACATAGATAGAGCAGAGAGCCATTCTTGGGTCCGTAAGGATGCACATAGATAGAGCAGAGAGCCATTCTTTGGTCTGTAAGGATGCACATAGATAGAGCAGAGAGCCATTTTTGGGTCTTTAAGGGTGCACATAGATAGAGCAGAGAGCCATTCTTGGGTCTGTAAGGATGCACATAGATAAAGCAGAGAGCCATTCTTGGGTCTGTAAGGATGCACATAGATAGAGCAGAGAGACATTATTGGGTCTGTAAGGATGCACATAGATAGAGCAGAGAGCCATTCTTGGGTCTGTAAGGATGCACATAGATAGAGCAGAGAGCCATTCTTGGGTCTGTAAGGATGCACATAGATAGAACAGAGAGCCATTCTTGGGTCTGTAAGGATGCACATAGATAGAGCAGAGAGCCATTCTTGGGTGCATACGGATGCACATAGATAGAGCAGAGAGCCATTCTTGGGTCTGTATGGATGCACATAGATAGAGCAGAGAGCCATTCTTGGGTCTGTAAGGATGCACATAGATAGAGCAGAGAGTCATTCTTGGGTCTGTAAGGATGCACATAGATAGAGCAGAGAGCCATTCTTGGGTCTGTAAGGATGCACATAGATAGAGCAGAGAGCCATTCTTGGGTCTGTAAGGATGCACATAGATAGAGCAGAGAGCCATTCTTGGGTCTGTAAGGATGCACATAGATAGAGCAGAGAGCCATTCTTGGGTGCATACGGATGCACATAGATAGAGCAGAGAGCCATTCTTGGGTCTGTATGGATGCACATAGATAGAGCAGAGAGCCATTCTTGGGTCTGTAAGGATGCACATAGATAAAGCAGAGAGCTATTCTTGGGTCTGTAAGGATGCACATAGATAGAGCAGAGAGCCATTCTTGGGTCTGTAAGGATGCACATAGATAGAGCAGAGAGCCATTCTTGGGTGCATACGGATGCACATAGATAGAGCAGAGAGCCGTTTTTGGGTCTGTAAGGATGCACATAGATAAAGCAGAGAGCTATTCTTGGGTCTGTAAGGATGCACATAGATAGATAGATAGATAGATAGAGCAGAGAGACATTCTTGGGTCTGTAAGGATGCACATAGATAGATAGATAGAGCAGAGAGCCATTCTTGGGTCTGTAAGGATGCACATAGATAGAGCAGAGAGACATTCTTGGGTCTGTAAGGTCACATAGTTAGAGCAGAGAGACATTCTTGTGTCCATACGGATGCACATAGATAGAGCAGAGAGACATTCTTTGGTCTGTAAGGATGCACATAGATAGAGCAGAGAGCCATTTTTGGGTCTTTAAGGGTGCACAAAGATAGAGCAGAGAGCCATTCTTGGGTCTGTAAGGATGCACATAGATAGAGCAGAGAGCCATTCTTGGGTCTGTAAGGATGCACATAGATAGAGCAGAGAGACATTCTTGGGTCTGTAAGGTCACATAGTTAGAGCATAGAGACATTCTTGGGTCCATACGGATGCACATAGATAGAGCAGAGAGCCATTCTTTGGTCTGTAAGGATGCACATAGATAGAGCAGAGAGCCATTCTTGGGTCTGTAAGGATGCACATAGATAGAGAAGAGAGACATTCTTGGGTCTGTAAGGATGCCTATAGATAGATAGATAGAGCAGAGAGACATTCTTGGGTCTGTAAGGATGCACATAGATAGATAGATAGAGCAGAGAGACATTCTTGGGTCTGTAAGGATGCACATAGATAGATAGATAGAGCAGAGAGACATTCTTGGGTCTGTAAGGATGCGCATAGATAGATAGATAGATAGATAGAGCAGAGAGCCATTATTGGGTCTGTAAGGATGCACATAGATAGAGCAGAGAGACATTCTTGGGTCTGTAAGGTCACATAGTTAGAGCAGAGAGACATTCTTGGGTCCATACGGATGCACATAGATAGAGCAGAGAGCCATTCTTTGGTCTGTAAGGATGCACATAGATAGAGCAGAGAGCCATTTTTGGGTCTTTAAGGGTGAACATAGATAGAGCAGAGAGCCATTCTTGGGTCTGTAAGGATGCACATAGATAAAGCAGAGAGCCATTCTTGGGTCTGTAAGGATGCACATAGATAGAGCAGAGAGACATTATTGGGTCTGTAAGGATGCACATAGATAGAGCAGAGAGCCATTCTTGGGTCTGTAAGGATGCATATAGATAGAGCAGAGAGACATTATTGGGTCTGTAAGGATGCACATAGATAGAGCAGAGAGCCATTCTTGGGTCTGTAAGGATGCATATAGATAGAGCAGAGAGACATTATTGGGTCTGTAAGGATGCACATAGATAGAGCAGGAGAGCTATTCTTGGGTCCGTAAGGATGCATATAGATAGAGCAGAGAGCCGTTCTTGGGTCTGTAAGGATGCACATAGATAGAGCAGAGAGCCATTCTTGGGTCCGTAAGGATGCACATAGATAGAGCAGAGAGCCATTTTTGGGTCTGTAAGGATGCACATAGATAGAGCAGAGAGCCTTTCTTGGGTCTGTAAGGATGCACATAGATAGAGCAGAGAGTCATTCTTGGGTCTGTAAGGATGCACATAGATAGAGCAGAGAGCCATTCTTGGGTCTGTAAGGATGCACATAGATAGAGCAGAGAGCCATTCTTGGGTCTGTAAGGATGCACATAGATAGAGCAGAGAGCCATTCTTGGGTCTGTAAGGATGCACATAGATAGAGCAGAGAGCCATTCTTGGGTGCATACGGATGCACATAGATAGAGCAGAGAGCCATTCTTGGGTCTGTATGGATGCACATAGATAGAGCAGAGAGCCATTCTTGGGTCTGTAAGGATGCACATAGATAAAGCAGAGAGCTATTCTTGGGTCTGTAAGGATGCACATAGATAGAGCAGAGAGCCATTCTTGGGTCTGTAAGGATGCACATAGATAGAGCAGAGAGCCATTCTTGGGTGCATACGGATGCACATAGATAGAGCAGAGAGCCGTTCTTGGGTCTGTAAGGATGCACATAGATAAAGCAGAGAGCTATTCTTGGGTCTGTAAGGATGCACATAGATAGATAGATAGAGCAGAGAGACATTCTTGGGTCTGTAAGGATGCACATAGATAGATAGATAGATAGATAGATAGATAGATAGATAGAGCAGAGAGCCATTCTTGGGTCTGTAAGGATGCACATAGATAGAGCAGAGAGACATTCTTGGGTCTGTAAGGTCACATAGTTAGAGCAGAGAGACATTCTTGTGTCCATACGGATGCACATAGATAGAGCAGAGAGACATTCTTTGGTCTGTAAGGATGCACATAGATAGAGCAGAGAGCCATTTTTGGGTCTTTAAGGGTGCACAAAGATAGAGCAGAGAGCCATTCTTGGGTCTGTAAGGATGCACATAGATAAAGCAGAGAGCCATTCTTGGGTCTGTAAGGATGCACATAGATAGAGCAGAGAGACATTATTGGGTCTGTAAGGATGCACATAGATAGAGCAGAGAGCCATTCTTGGGTCTGTAAGGATGCATATAGATAGAGCAGAGAGACATTATTGGGTCTGTAAGGATGCACATAGATAGAGCAGAGAGCCATTCTTGGGTCTGTAAGGATGCATATAGATAGAGCAGAGAGACATTATTGGGTCTGTAAGGATGCACATAGATAGAGCAGAGAGCTATTCTTGGGTCCGTAAGGATGCATATAGATAGAGCAGAGAGACATTCTTGGGTCTGTAAGGATGCACATAGATAGAGCAGAGAGCCATTCTTGGGTCCGTAAGGATGCACATAGATAGAGCAAAGAGCCATTTTTGGGTCTGTAAGGATGCACATAGATAGAGCAGAGAGCCGTTCTTGGGTCTGTAAGGATGCACATAGATAGAGCAGAGAGTCATTCTTGGGTCTGTAAGGATGCACATAGATAGAGCAGAGATACATTCTTGGGTCTGTAAGGATGCACATAGATAGATAGATAGATAGATAGATAGATAGATAGATAGATAAATAGAGCAGAGAGACATTCTTGGGTCTGTAAGGATGCACATAGATAGAGCAGAGAGACATTCTTGGGTCTGTAAGGATGCACATAGATAGAGCAGAGAGCCATTCTTGGGTCTGTAAGGATGCACATAGATAGAACAGAGAGCCATTCTTGGGTCTGTAAGGATGCACATAGATAGAGCAGAGAGCCATTCTTGGGTGCATACGGATGCACATAGATAGAGCAGAGAGCCATTCTTGGGTCTGTAAGGATGCATATAGATAGAGCAGAGAGACATTATTGGGTCTGTAAGGATGCACATAGATAGAGCAGAGAGCTATTCTTGGGTCCGTAAGGATGCATATAGATAGAGCAGAGAGCCATTCTTGGGTCTGTAAGGATGCACATAGATAGAGCAGAGAGCCATTCTTGGGTCCGTAAGGATGCACATAGATAGAGCAGAGAGCCATTTTTGGGTCTGTAAGGATGCACATAGATAGAGCAGAGAGCCGTTCTTGGGTCTGTAAGGATGCACATAGATAGAGCAGAGAGTCATTCTTGGGTCTGTAAGGATGCACATAGATAGAGCAGAGAGCCATTCTTGGGTCTGTAAGGATGCACATAGATAGAGCAGAGAGCCATTCTTGGGTCTGTAAGGATGCACATAGATAGAACAGAGAGCCATTCTTGGGTCTGTAAGGATGCACATAGATAGAGCAGAGAGCCATTCTTGGGTGCATACGGATGCACATAGATAGAGCAGAGAGCCATTCTTGGGTCTGTAAGGATGCACATAGATAGAGCAGAGAGCCATTCTTGGGTCCGTAAGGATGCACATAGATAGAGCAGAGAGCCATTCTTTGGTCTGTAAGGATGCACATAGATAGAGCAGAGAGCCATTTTTGGGTCTTTAAGGGTGCACATAGATAGAGCAGAGAGCCATTCTTGGGTCTGTAAGGATGCACATAGATAAAGCAGAGAGCCATTCTTGGGTCTGTAAGGATGCACATAGATAGAGCAGAGAGACATTATTGGGTCTGTAAGGATGCACATAGATAGAGCAGAGAGCCATTCTTGGGTCTGTAAGGATGCACATAGATAGAGCAGAGAGCCATTCTTGGGTCTGTAAGGATGCACATAGATAGAACAGAGAGCCATTCTTGGGTCTGTAAGGATGCACATAGATAGAGCAGAGAGCCATTCTTGGGTGCATACGGATGCACATAGATAGAGCAGAGAGCCATTCTTGGGTCTGTATGGATGCACATAGATAGAGCAGAGAGCCATTCTTGGGTCTGTAAGGATGCACATAGATAGAGCAGAGAGTCATTCTTGGGTCTGTAAGGAGGCACATAGATAGAGCAGAGAGCCATTCTTGGGTCTGTAAGGATGCACATAGATAGAGCAGAGAGCCATTCTTGGGTCTGTAAGGATGCACATAGATAGAGCAGAGAGCCATTCTTGGGTCTGTAAGGATGCACATAGATAGAGCAGAGAGCCATTCTTGGGTGCATACGGATGCACATAGATAGAGCAGAGAGCCATTCTTGGGTCTGTATGGATGCACATAGATAGAGCAGAGAGCCATTCTTGGGTCTGTAAGGATGCACATAGATAAAGCAGAGAGCTATTCTTGGGTCTGTAAGGATGCACATAGATAGAGCAGAGAGCCATTCTTGGGTCTGTAAGGATGCACATAGATAGAGCAGAGAGCCATTCTTGGGTGCATACGGATGCACATAGATAGAGCAGAGAGCCGTTTTTGGGTCTGTAAGGATGCACATAGATAAAGCAGAGAGCTATTCTTGGGTCTGTAAGGATGCACATAGATAGATAGATAGATAGATAGAGCAGAGAGACATTCTTGGGTCTGTAAGGATGCACATAGATAGATAGATAGAGCAGAGAGCCATTCTTGGGTCTGTAAGGATGCACATAGATAGAGCAGAGAGACATTCTTGGGTCTGTAAGGTCACATAGTTAGAGCAGAGAGACATTCTTGTGTCCATACGGATGCACATAGATAGAGCAGAGAGACATTCTTTGGTCTGTAAGGATGCACATAGATAGAGCAGAGAGCCATTTTTGGGTCTTTAAGGGTGCACAAAGATAGAGCAGAGAGCCATTCTTGGGTCTGTAAGGATGCACATAGATAAAGCAGAGAGCCATTCTTGGGTCTGTAAGGATGCACATAGATAGAGCAGAGAGACATTCTTGGGTCTGTAAGGTCACATAGTTAGAGCATAGAGACATTCTTGGGTCCATACGGATGCACATAGATAGAGCAGAGAGCCATTCTTTGGTCTGTAAGGATGCACATAGATAGAGCAGAGAGCCATTCTTGGGTCTGTAAGGATGCACATAGATAGAGAAGAGAGACATTCTTGGGTCTGTAAGGATGCCTATAGATAGATAGATAGAGCAGAGAGACATTCTTGGGTCTGTAAGGATGCACATAGATAGATAGATAGAGCAGAGAGACATTCTTGGGTCTGTAAGGATGCACATAGATAGATAGATAGAGCAGAGAGACATTCTTGGGTCTGTAAGGATGCGCATAGATAGATAGATAGATAGATAGAGCAGAGAGCCATTATTGGGTCTGTAAGGATGCACATAGATAGAGCAGAGAGACATTCTTGGGTCTGTAAGGTCACATAGTTAGAGCAGAGAGACATTCTTGGGTCCATACGGATGCACATAGATAGAGCAGAGAGCCATTCTTTGGTCTGTAAGGATGCACATAGATAGAGCAGAGAGCCATTTTTGGGTCTTTAAGGGTGAACATAGATAGAGCAGAGAGCCATTCTTGGGTCTGTAAGGATGCACATAGATAAAGCAGAGAGCCATTCTTGGGTCTGTAAGGATGCACATAGATAGAGCAGAGAGACATTCTTGGGTCTGTAAGGATGCACATAGATAGAGCAGAGAGCCATTCTTGGGTCTGTAAGGATGCATATAGATAGAGCAGAGAGACATTATTGGGTCTGTAAGGATGCACATAGATAGAGCAGAGAGCCATTCTTGGGTCTGTAAGGATGCATATAGATAGAGCAGAGAGACATTATTGGGTCTGTAAGGATGCACATAGATAGAGCAGGAGAGCTATTCTTGGGTCCGTAAGGATGCATATAGATAGAGCAGAGAGCCGTTCTTGGGTCTGTAAGGATGCACATAGATAGAGCAGAGAGCCATTCTTGGGTCCGTAAGGATGCACATAGATAGAGCAGAGAGCCATTTTTGGGTCTGTAAGGATGCACATAGATAGAGCAGAGAGCCTTTCTTGGGTCTGTAAGGATGCACATAGATAGAGCAGAGAGTCATTCTTGGGTCTGTAAGGATGCACATAGATAGAGCAGAGAGCCATTCTTGGGTCTGTAAGGATGCACATAGATAGAGCAGAGAGCCATTCTTGGGTCTGTAAGGATGCACATAGATAGAACAGAGAGCCATTCTTGGGTCTGTAAGGATGCACATAGATAGAGCAGAGAGCCATTCTTGGGTGCATACGGATGCACATAGATAGAGCAGAGAGCCATTCTTGGGTCTGTATGGATGCACATAGATAGAGCAGAGAGCCATTCTTGGGTCTGTAAGGATGCACATAGATAAAGCAGAGAGCTATTCTTGGGTCTGTAAGGATGCACATAGATAGAGCAGAGAGCCATTCTTGGGTCTGTAAGGATGCACATAGATAGAGCAGAGAGCCATTCTTGGGTGCATACGGATGCACATAGATAGAGCAGAGAGCCGTTCTTGGGTCTGTAAGGATGCACATAGATAAAGCAGAGAGCTATTCTTGGGTCTGTAAGGATGCACATAGATAGATAGATAGAGCAGAGAGACATTCTTGGGTCTGTAAGGATGCACATAGATAGATAGATAGATAGATAGATAGATAGAGCAGAGAGCCATTCTTGGGTCTGTAAGGATGCACATAGATAGAGCAGAGAGACATTCTTGGGTCTGTAAGGTCACATAGTTAGAGCAGAGAGACATTCTTGTGTCCATACGGATGCACATAGATAGAGCAGAGAGACATTCTTTGGTCTGTAAGGATGCACATAGATAGAGCAGAGAGCCATTTTTGGGTCTTTAAGGGTGCACAAAGATAGAGCAGAGAGCCATTCTTGGGTCTGTAAGGATGCACATAGATAAAGCAGAGAGCCATTCTTGGGTCTGTAAGGATGCACATAGATAGAGCAGAGAGACATTATTGGGTCTGTAAGGATGCACATAGATAGAGCAGAGAGCCATTCTTGGGTCTGTAAGGATGCATATAGATAGAGCAGAGAGACATTATTGGGTCTGTAAGGATGCACATAGATAGAGCAGAGAGCCATTCTTGGGTCTGTAAGGATGCATATAGATAGAGCAGAGAGACATTATTGGGTCTGTAAGGATGCACATAGATAGAGCAGAGAGCTATTCTTGGGTCCGTAAGGATGCATATAGATAGAGCAGAGAGACATTCTTGGGTCTGTAAGGATGCACATAGATAGAGCAGAGAGCCATTCTTGGGTCCGTAAGGATGCACATAGATAGAGCAAAGAGCCATTTTTGGGTCTGTAAGGATGCACATAGATAGAGCAGAGAGCCGTTCTTGGGTCTGTAAGGATGCACATAGATAGAGCAGAGAGTCATTCTTGGGTCTGTAAGGATGCACATAGATAGAGCAGAGATACATTCTTGGGTCTGTAAGGATGCACATAGATAGATAGATAGATAGATAGATAGATAGATAGATAGATAAATAGAGCAGAGAGACATTCTTGGGTCTGTAAGGATGCACATAGATAGAAGGATAGAGCAGAGAGACATTCTTGGGTCTGTATGGATGCACATAGATAGAGCAGAGAGACATTCTTGGGTCCGTAAGGATGCACATAGATAGAGCAGAGAGACATTCTTGGGTCTGTAAGGATGCACATAGATAGAGAAGAGAGACATTCTTGGGTCTGTAAGGATGCCTATAGATAGATTGATAGAGCAGAGAGACATTCTTGGGTCTGTAAGGATGCACATAGATAGATAGATAGATAGAGCAGAGAGACATTCTTGGGTCTGTAAGGATGCAGATAGATAGATAGATAGAGCAGAGAGACATTCTTGGGTCTGTAAGGATGCACATAGATAGATAGATAGATAGATAGATAGATAGATAGAGCAGAGAGCCATTATTGGGTCTGTAAGGATGCACATAGATAGAGCAGAGAGACATTCTTGGGTCTGTAAGGTCACATAGTTAGAGCAGAGAGCCATTCTTGGGTCTGTAAGGATGCACATAGATAGAGCAGAGAGCCATTCTTTGGTCTGTAAGGATGCACATAGATAGAGCAGAGAGCCATTCTTGGGTCTGTAAGGATGCACATAGATAGAGAAGAGAGACATTCTTGGGTCTGTAAGGATGCCTATAGATAGATAGATAGAGCAGAGAGACATTCTTGGGTCTGTAAGGATGCACATAGATAGATAGATAGAGCAGAGAGATATTCTTGGGTCTGTAAGGATGCACATAGATAGATAGATAGAGCAGAGAGACATTCTTGGGTCTGTAAGGATGCACATAGATAGATAGATAGATAGATAGAGCAGAGAGCCATTATTGGGTCTGTAAGGATGCACATAGATAGAGCAGAGAGACATTCTTGGGTCTGTAAGGTCACATAGTTAGAGCAGAGAGACATTCTTGGGTCCGTAAGGATGCACATAGATAGAGCAGAGAGCCATTCTTGGGTCTGTAAGGATGCCTATAGATAGATAGATAGAGCAGAGAGACATTCTTGGGTCTGTAAGGATGCACATAGATAGATAGATAGATAGATAGATAGATAGATAGATAGATAGATAGATAGAGCAGAGAGCCATTATTGGGTCTGTAAGGATGCACATAGATAGAGCAGAGAGACATTCTTGGGTCTGTAAGGTCACATAGTTAGAGCAGAGAGCCATTCTTGGGTCTGTAAGGATGCACATAGATAGAGCAGAGAGCCATTCTTTGGTCTGTAAGGATGCACATAGATAGAGCAGAGAGCCATTCTTGGGTCTGTAAGGATGCACATAGATAGAGAAGAGAGACATTCTTGGGTCTGTAAGGATGCCTATAGATAGATAGATAGATAGAGCAGAGAGACATTCTTGGGTCTGTAAGGATGCACATAGATAGATAGATAGAGCAGAGAGATATTCTTGGGTCTGTAAGGATGCACATAGATAGATAGATAGAGCAGAGAGACATTCTTGGGTCTGTAAGGATGCACATAGATAGATAGATAGATAGATAGATAGATAGAGCAGAGAGCCATTATTGGGTCTGTAAGGATGCACATAGATAGAGCAGAGAGACATTCTTGGGTCTGTAAGGTCACATAGTTAGAGCAGAGAGACATTCTTGGGTCCATACGGATGCACATAGATAGAGCAGAGAGCCATTCTTTGGTCTGTAAGGATGCACATAGATAGAGCAGAGAGCCATTCTTTGGTCTGTAAGGATGCACATAGATAGAGCAGAGAGCCATTCTTGGGTCTGTAAGGATGCACATAGATAAAGCAGAGAGCCATTCTTGGGTCTGTAAGGATGCACATAGATAGAGCAGAGAGACATTATTGGGTCTGTAAGTATGCACATAGATAGAGCATAGAGCCATTCTTGGGTCTGTAAGGATGCATATAGATAGAGCAGAGAGACATTATTGGGTCTGTAAGGATGCACATAGATAGAGCAGAGAGCCATTCTTGGGTCTGTAAGGATGCATATAGATAGAGCAGAGAGACATTATTGGGTCTGTAAGGATGCACATAGATAGAGCAGAGAGCTATTCTTGGGTCCGTAAGGATGCATATAGATAGAGCAGAGAGACATTCTTGGGTCTGTAAGGATGCACATAGATAGAGCAGAGAGCCATTCTTGGGTCCGTAGGGATGCACATAGATAGAGCAGAGAGCCTTTTTTGGGTCTGTAAGGATGCACATAGATAGAGCAGAGAGCCGTTCTTGGGTCTGTAAGGATGCACATAGATAGAGCAGAGAGTCATTCTTGGGTCTGTAAGGATGCACATAGATAGAGCAGAGAGCCATTCTTGGGTCTGTAAGGATGCACATAGATAGAGCAGAGAGCCATTCTTGGGTCTGTAAGGATGCACATAGATAGAACAGAGAGCCATTCTTGGGTCTGTAAGGATGCACATAGATAGAGCAGAGAGCCATTCTTGGGTGCATACGGATGCACATAGATAGAGCAGAGAGCCATTCTTGGGTCTGTAAGGATGCACATAGATAAAGCAGAGAGCTATTCTTGGGTCTGTAAGGATGCACATAGATAGAGCAGAGAGCCATTCTTGGGTCTGTAAGGATGCACATAGATAGAACAGATCGCCATTCTTGGGTCTGTAAGGATGCACATAGATAGAGCAGAGAGCCATTCTTGGGTGCATACGGATGCACATAGATAGAGCAGAGAGCCGTTCTTGGGTCTGTAAGGATGCACATAGATAAAGCAGAGAGCTATTCTTGGGTCTGTAAGGATGCACATAGATAGATAGATAGAGCAGAGAGACATTCTTGGGTCTGTAAGGATGCACATAGATAGATAGATAGATAGAGCAGAGAGCCATTCTTGGGTCTGTAAGGATGCACATAGATAGAGCAGAGAGACATTCTTGGGTCTGTAAGGTCACATAGTTAGAGCAGAGAGACATTCTTGGGTCCATACGGATGCACATAGATAGAGCAGAGAGCCATTCTTTGGTCTGTAAGGATGCACATAGATAGAGCAGAGAGCCATTTTTGGGTCTTTAAGGGTGCACAAAGATAGAGCAGAGAGCCATTCTTGGGTCTGTAAGGATGCACATAGATAGAGCAGAGAGACATTATTGGGTCTGTAAGGATGCACATAGATAGAGCAGAGAGCCATTCTTGGGTCTGTAAGGATGCATATAGATAGAGCAGAGAGACATTATTGGGTCTGTAAGGATGCACATAGATAGAGCAGAGAGCCATTCTTGGGTCTGTAAGGATGCATATAGATAGAGCAGAGAGACATTATTGGGTCTGTAAGGATGCACATAGATAGAGCAGAGAGCTATTCTTGGGTCCGTAAGGATGCATATAGATAGAGCAGAGAGACATTCTTGGGTCTGTAAGGATGCACATAGATAGAGCAGAGAGACATTCTTGGGTCCGTAAGGATGCACATAGATAGAGCAGAGAGCCATTCTTGGGTCTGTAAGGATGCACATAGATAGAGAAGAGAGACATTCTTGGGTCTGTAAGGATGCCTATAGATAGATAGATAGAGCAGAGAGACATTCTTGGGTCTGTAAGGATGCACATAGATAGATAGATAGAGCAGAGAGACATTCTTGGGTCTGTAAGGATGCACATAGATAGATAGATAGAGCAGAGAGACATTCTTGGGTCTGTAAGGATGCACATAGATAGATAGATAGATAGAGCAGAGAGCCATTCTTGGGTCTGTAAGGATGCACATAGATAGAGCAGAGAGACATTCTTGGGTCTGTAAGGTCACATAGTTAGAGCAGAGAGACATTCTTGGGTCCATACGGATGCACATAGATAGAGCAGAGAGCCATTCTTTGGTCTGTAAGGATGCACATAGAGCAGAGAGCCATTTTTGGGTCTTTAAGGGTGCACAAAGATAGAGCAGAGAGCCATTCTTGGGTCTGTAAGGATGCACATAGATAGAGCAGAGAGCCATTCTTGGGTCTGTAAGGATGCATATAGATAGAGCAGAGAGACATTATTGGGTCTGTAAGGATGCACATAGATAGAGCAGAGAGCCATTCTTGGGTCTGTAAGGATGCATATAGATAGAGCAGAGAGACATTATTGGGTCTGTAAGGATGCACATAGATAGAGCAGAGAGCTATTCTTGGGTCCGTAGGGATGCATATAGATAGAGCAGAGAGACATTCTTGGGTCTGTAAGGATGCACATAGATAGAGTAGAGAGCCATTCTTGGGTCCGTAAGGATGCACATAGATAGAGCAGAGAGCCATTTTTGGGTCTGTAAGGATGCACATAGATAGAGCAGAGAGCCGTTCTTGGGTCTGTAAGGATGCACATAGATAGAGCAGAGAGTCATTCTTGGGTCTGTAAGGATGCACATAGATAGAGCAGAGAGCCATTCTTGGGTCCGTAAGGATGCACATAGATAGAGCAGAGAGCCATTCTTGGGTCCGTAAGGATGCACATAGATAAAGCAGAGAGCCATTCTTGGGTCTGTAAGGATGCACATAGATAGAGCAGAGAGACATTCTTGGGTCCGTAAGGATGCACTTAGATAGAGCAGAGAGACATTCTTGGGTCCGTAAGGATGCACATAGATAGAGCAGAGAGACATTCTTGGGTCTGTAAGGATGCACATAGATAGAGCAGAGAGCCATTCTTGGGTCCGTAAGGATGCACATAGATAGAGCAGAGAGACATTCTTGGGTCTGTAAGGATGCACATAGATAGAGCAGAGAGACATTCTTGGGTCTGTAAGGATGCACATAGATAGAGCAGAGAGACATTCTTGGGTCTGTAAGGATTCACATAGATAGAGCAGAGAGACATTCTTGGGTCTGTAAGGATGCACATAGATAGAGCAGAGAGACATTCTTGGATCCGTAAGGATGCACATAGATAGAGCAGAGAGACATTCTTAGGTCCGTAAGGATGCACATAGATAGAGCAGAGAGCTATTCTTAGGTGCGGAAGGGGTGTGCATACATAGAAAAATCTCCATTACAATACCTGTAGATTATGCTTCTCTATTTTATTACTCCAAAATAAAATTTTAAATCATGACCCTAATGTATAAAGCCCTCAACAACAGTGCACCCCCTTATATATCTGCTCTTGTTTTAAAATACTCCCCTAACTGTCTATTCTCTGCTAAATTCTTATTTCCTCTTGTTTAATCACCTCCTCTCACTCCTGCCTTCAGGATTTTTCTGATGCTTCTCCTATTCTAGAAAACTTTTTGCCTCACTCCACTAGACCCCTCCTGCCTCAAATCCTTAAAACAAATCACTAAAAACATGTGTGAATAAGCTCATCACCCCCCGCCTTAATATGCACAACTGCACACTGTAGAAATAATGTCACTCAAAATCTTCAGTACAACACACAGACACCTCCAGTGCTTGAGCCTATTGCCTCACACACCACCATCTTGTATCTATCACCCTTCTGTATCGCACCCAAACCCTTTAGACTGTAAGTTTTTGAGTTTTCAGTCTTGTCTTAGTGCTCTGGGAACAAGCTTTTTGTACATTAGATTTAAGGTTAAAGACAGGGCCCTCCATTCTGTGCAATGTGTTAATCTTGTTTTTGCCTTCTACTTTACCCCCTGTACTTACAGCAATACAGAATATGTTGATGCGTTACAAATAAAGGATGATAATAATAATTCTAATAATAATAATTATGAAAATATTAATTATAATAATGCTGGCTTCAATATCTCTATAGCATTATCCCATAAACATGGCACTGAACATTGTGAGTACTCATCTAGTGAAAGGATGAGAGATCTGACCCTGTAGGAGTTGTGTTATAATCCTCAGAAACCTGCTTTGTTGTGCATTTGTGTCCATCAGTGATTGATAAAACCTTCACATATCTGCCACACTCTCACTACTGTTATCTTCTAGATTAAAATCACCTTTAGCTGCTTCCTGTGATTACTTTGGGTGGGACTCTTATAACAGCAGGAGGCGTTCTTAGACGCCCTCATTATGATTAAGAGGCCTGTGCCCCACTAAGACTCTGCAAAAAATGCAAACAATTCCAACAGCATTAAAAAGATTGATTCCGGGAGTAGAAATAAAATCAATAACTTTTGAAGTGTTTAAGCATAAATGCCTGTGGATTATGCTGCATGTGTTGTGTATGCAAATCAGCCTTAGTCTCCCTAAGGGTGATGGTGGACTCCTTGCTCACTGTGCCTTAAGGAGTTTTTCTGGAGTTTGTGTTTCCTCCTGTTTAGGGTAGAATTGCCTGGTATTTCAGGGCTGGATCACTCTATTTGGGGACACCAGACTGATTTACTACAGGATATTTCTCCCAGTGGAGGATGAGAGATCTGACCCTGGTTGGTTACCGTGTCCATAGACCTAACCTCTTATTGAACACCTCTAATTTTTGTTGTTGCCGATAATTGCAGGTTGCATCAAAAGGGATAGAAAGCAGGTACATGGTTAGTAAATACAGTAATCATTTACACTTGTAGAATTTTCTACAATACACACCGGACCATAATGGCTAGTCATGGGCTTATTCGTTACTTGGAAAGTCTCTTGGTAAGTATGGTGATGGGCAGAGCTGCAGGAACTCCACTTATACCTAACTTGGTGTGTTCTACAAAGTACCTGATATTGTTGCTTACTACAGTTAGAACGCCTCACATTCTCAGTGAATCTCTCTTTGCCTAACTATACGGGACCAGTAGGACCAGCACACTCTGGATCTTCCACCGGTTCGGTCTTTGTGCCAGGTGGGTAGGACTATCCTCGGTGACCACAGGCAGAGTGCAGAGATTCTCTTTTGCAAATTGCATAAATCGTATAGTTTCCCTGAGCTAACAATCGTTGACCAGAACTAACTTTATTGGGGATGGGTAAGTAGTTTTATGAAGAAGGAAGCTATGGCAAGACTGGATAAGCTATTAAAAAGTAAAGATATTACACTATCAACAAAGGTCCGCATAGTTAGATCTATGGTAGTAACATACAGTTGTGAGAGATGAACCATAAAGAAGTCTGAGCACCGTAGAATTGACGCCTTTGAATTGTGGTGATGGACAAAACTGCTTTGAGTTTCTTGGACTGTAAGAAGATCCAATCAATCCATACTATGGGAAATGAAAGCAAACTGTTCACTGGAAGGTATGATCATGAGTTTAAAGCTCAAATATTTTAGCCATATCTTGAGAAGGCAGGATTCCCTAGAGAAGGCTCTGATGCTTGGAAAGTTTGAAGGCACACAAAGAAGGGCATGAAAGAGGCGGAGATGGATAGATGAGGTCATTTAAATAATGAACATGATCTTGATGGAGCTCATAGGGGCAGTGGATGAGAGATATGCCTGGTGTGCTGCAGTCCATATGGTCACAAAATGTCAGACATGACTGAATGACTAGCTGTTTTATAGGGGACTGAACAAAGGGCCATTTAGACATTAAATAAGAAACAAACAGAACGTCTACATACTTAAACCTTCCTCCCCTTGAGTCTCTCCTATAGTCCACTACTTAACCAAGGTACCGGGCCCAGGATGCTGAAATCAGCAGGGGGTAATTCCCAGGTGTGGCCATGGGGCCAGCAAGACTTATATCTTATCTTTACTTCCCCCAGGACATGTAGACTCTAGTTGTCCAGCTTGTGGCCATTCGTTTAATGTGTGTATTTGTATAGATATTCTGCAAGGACCAAGCACAGATCCCGTCGCGTGTCCTGCACTTGACCAGTCCCTCCGACCCATTCCTGACCCTCACATTGCTCAGTTATTATATCTTATGCTGCTACTTAATCCCAGTTGATTTGTGACAAGACAATTGAGCTCCCAAACCCCTCTATTATGAATCATCCAGAAATTGTTTGTCGGTGACGTGCTGCAGGTAATGGGATCTTATTAAGATAATTACAGTTTGTCAGAAGGAAAAAATAACATGATTGCTTAGAAATGATAACTTGCAAACTGGAGCTTCACTTCATCTGTCAGGAACGCGGGTCAGTCCTGCAAAGATACAAATAACGTGCAAATAATGTATAGGTGCGTGTTCATGTATGTGTTCTTGTACATGTAGTTCATGCCAGTGGCAGAGCTACTGCTGGCGCAGCAGGTGCAAAGTACCAGGGCCTACAAGAGGGTAGAGGCTCTTTGCTACCCCCATTAAAGGGGGAATCTTAATTTATTAGATCAAAATGGTGGATAATTACTTTATAGAAAGGTGATCTGATCATCACAGGGGTATTCTGTCCCTCTACATATTATTATTTTTTATTGACCCCCTACATGGTGAATAGGGAAGCTGCACAGGGGCCCAAATAATTTCCCCCCCGGGGCCCTCCATTCACTAGCTCTGCCACTGGTTGATTCATGAAATTGATCCTTGAACACTGGTTAGTCCACCGCCTTCCTTGAGATGGTCCACGGTACCACTTATGCTACAAATATATTGTGAAATATATTTTTGTGTAAATTTAGGTAAATTAATTAAATTAAAAAACAAAACAAAGCAAAAGAGTTTAGGTAATAGATTGTATGATTTATAAAGATGATTTACAGCATATTATAATTATTAAGGTGGTCCAAGAAGACCCTTCTCAGTAATAAGAAGATCCACCAAAAAGAAAAAATATGTATATACAACCTTGAGCTTCCCTGTTTACATCCAGTTAAAGGCTGTGTCTCCGTTTGAGCCCTGGGAGCTCACAATCCAGTTAGGGAAGAGCATTGCGATCGGATGTTTCTCCGTTAATGTTTAATGCTCATTGTTATTCACTGAGTGGCCCCTTAATAATAAAAGTGTCCAGAATGGAACAGACAAAGATTTCAATGATTTAGATAAACATCTGTCGTACGGCGTGGCATAAAGATTGCAAAAATTAAAAAAGGAGCAAATGGCCGACTGCCAAAAAAGAGCTTTCCTGGCTTCTGAAGTGAAAAAGAAATTATCTACTGTAAGTGTCACTGTCTGTTTTTTTTTCTAGTGTTGGGAACAGGGCTGCGTGACTCATAGTCCTGTCTGCATCAGTCATGTCTGAAACTTTGTCACTTTCCATGAGAGAAACAATGAGGCACAAGGGCAGATAGCAAGGGGTTAAAGGTGAATAAAACTTAATTACTGATCGCCCGCACATGGGAGATGACCGCTTCTACTACTCATCTCTCTGAAGCTCAGCGTCTCCACAGCTTCCATTTGTCGCTATTGCTTTAAGTCCATCCATTGGGTTGAGCAGATACTTAAAATATTCTGTTTTTGGAAGAATTACTCATGAAAATAGGCAAAGATTTTAAAAAAACAAAACTAAACATTTCCTTTAAAGTATTCCATTTATCATAGTTAAACAAAAGAACTACAACAAAAATTATACTGGAGAAAATAAACTGGAATCTTACCGTACAGAATAATTGCATATAAAAGATAAAAAAGTAAAGGTTGTGTGTTTTTACTTTCCAAAACCATTTTGCCTAATATCAAATGATGATCTTGAAAGGATTTGGCCAGAGTGACCCTTTAAATCTCACTAATCAGATAAACTAGCACCCCCAATGGCTGCAGAGCTCTTATTACATGTATCTGTTGCAGTAAGGGGGTTGGTTAAGCGTTCTTGTTAGGATGCCTCGTGAAAAAGTACATCCTATATCATCAAGTTCCGGGTGCCCCATCTTTGTATTAGTTGCTTCCAATCAGTTTGGATCTGGGTCTGGCTGCATTCCAGTTCTCAATGGGCACCACTGTTCAGGACCAGAACAGGGAGCACTACATGTGGTACTCTACATTTTCATCTAGCTTTGCACTGACTTGGATAGAGTACTCTTTAACTGCAGATACATTCATCAATAATATATGTATAACTGTGAATTATGGTAGATATATGCTTAAAGTCCTTGTACCTCCTTGTTCCTGAGGACCCGCAGATAATCTTCCAGGGACTAATAGTGTTATCAGATCTCTATGGAGTTTGAAAAGCAGGAATAATGGGCGTCTTTTTATTATTATTATTATTATTTATTATTATTTTATTTATTATTATCCTTTGTTTGTAATGCACCAACATGTTGTACATAGTAGCACTATACAGTGATTAAGTGCCATCCAATACAATTAGAGGCCTTGTCTTTGAGCTTAGAATCTAACATACATAGAGCTTTCCAGAAAGCACTGACACAAGATGGAAACTCGCAAACTTACAGGGTTTGGGTGTGGTATAGGGGGTGATAGATGTGTTGTGCATAGTAAAGATGATGGCGATGAGATTCTTTAAACAGATGCTTTTTTATGAGTTTTTGAGGCGGGAAGAGTGTAGTGGAGCGAGGCAAGGAGTTCTATAGAGTAGGGGGCAGCAAGAGAAAAGTCCTGAAGATGGAGCAAGAGGAGGTGATAAGAGAGGAGGAAAGAAGAAGGTCTTTAACAGAGTGACGATGTCGGGTGGGAGAGTATTTCTTGATGAATGAAGAGATATAAGGGGGTGCACTGGTGCTGAGAGCTTTATACATTAGGGTCATGGTGGTGAATGTTATTCTGGAGGCTACAGGAAGCTAGTGGAGTGACCAACAGAGGAGCTGTAGACAGTTGTCTCAGGATCATAATGTACCCATCAGTGGTGTGGTGGTAATGTTGCTTCCCAACGCAGAGTGTGTTGCAATGAGCTGGATAAAGCTTTGTGTGTACAAACATGGTTCTGACTCATATTGTGGCTTTTGTGCTGCTCCATCACAGGTTCTGCTATTCATAACTGCACAGTAGAATACATGGGCTTTCTGTATGCATTTAACTCAAGATTATAAATTCAGCATTATTGATGGACTGATAATTATTCTTCAGAGCTCTGCACACTTGTAAATGGGTAAAGTGGAGGAATTAATATTCATTATTTAGAATGATAATGTATTCAGTTAGATTGAATGGATAAATCATATTGGTTATAACCGAGTCCAGTATAATTCACCTAAGGTCTGACAGCCATCACTCTCTGTGAGAGTTAAAGAGCAGCAGCAAATCATTTTGGTACTCTAAACAATCCTGTGTCTCTAAGTCCCTGCGCCAGTAGCATTGATTACTGTGCTGCACCATGGCGCGGGCCTGTAAGGGGTCCCTAATGTGCAGAAACGCTGACTGCAACATCCCAGCCCACATAGTACATATAAAACATGAGGATGCAAATTAGGAAAATAATTAAAACCTTTAGGAACAGCAAGGACTACGAGGTTGATGGCTGGCAATAATAAAAGCTGAATATTTAATAGGTATACATCCAGACGCCAGGAAAAATTAGCTGCCTGACTAATGGAGTACTTTTTCCCCCTAGGGCTGAATCCTAATGAGTGTATCATTTAAAGCAGACCTAGTCCTGCTCCTCAATTAGTGCAGTGCTTGTTGGGTGCCCAGATACGTAACTTACTGACACCAAGGTCATGAAAACATATATAAAATCTGACGGGTGTCCCACTCAGCCTGACATCTTTGTACCTGCTATAAAACCTCTGATCTTATTTTGCTTTTCTGTATTCCTGATATTACTCTGTTCATAGAATATTTAATTTAGTAATTCCATTCCACTCACATTCATGTTGTGCTACTGCTTCTCCGTTCTTTCCCCACTATTCTGCTTTTCTATTATTTTTTGTTTCTGTTTTCAGTTTCTCTTCTCTTTCATTTCTCTCTCCCTTCATCTCCTCCTCTCTATTCTCTCCCTTGCTTCTTTCTCCATTCTATCTCCCCATTTCTTCTCTCTTATTTTTTTTCTCACTTCCCTTTCTCCTCCCTCTTTTCTGTTCTTTCTCTAATAATTTTTGATTGTCTTGAATATCCTTTACATCACTTGCTTTATTGGCGAGCCAGCCGTGCGCCACCACCAGTTGTAAGTGGCTCTTGAAACTGTCAGGCAGATTGTAAAAATTATTCTAAATGTGACATTATAACTAGAGAGGAGGAGCTTATCTGAAATCTCATTAGGGGTTTCACCAAATTAAGGTAAATATAGGAGGTAAAAGAAATTCTAGAATGTATTTGAGAAAGAGAGTGAATCCTAGAGGGTCCACATTCACTGTGATTCTATGAGATTGTTACTTCCATAGAAAGAAGCACATGAAGTGTCCATGAAAACTGAGAGCTACACACAAAGCAACTAACGTGTCTACTCCAAGGGGTGGAAAGACCATTAAAGGGATTTTATTCTACATTACTCTCTTCCATATTGGTATTTCTACCTCCTCCCAGCCCTCATAACCTGTCACAGTGTGAAGTGATTGGGAATCTCCATACAACGTTTAAAGTAGGTGCACATGACTGAGTGGTTCAATAGGAAGTTTTCAACAAGAATGTCGGAGGAGGGAGAGGCCAAAATGGTAGCCCCTACAGGCGAGCAGAGTGAGGGTTAAAATCAACAATAATAATCCTTAATGTTACATAACTGGATTCATATGGATTTTGTTATTTTAGGGACAACATAAATTGTTTAAGTTCCATCACTTGATTTCCTACTGCATTACTGCTTTATATTGTTACAGGAAAAACACTAATCATCCCCAGAGTTGTGTTAGAAAAGCAGAAAAAAAATATGTAGAAACCGACCCAGATTTCTCTGCATATACCATGGCTGATCGGGCATCTGATTGTCTGAATATTGTGGTCAGTTATCTTATCTTATGTGACGCAGTGATATTATACATTTATACTTAACTTACTTACACTTTTCCTTCCTGGATCACTACCTTGTCCTGGTGAATGCGCTTGTGTACCTCAATGAATCTGTGAGCTTTACCATGTAGGGGCACCCAACGTGGGCAAGTTATAGCAGAGAGGTCAGAAAAATGGCAGCCCCCTGGAGAAAGAACTGCATCTTTGCCAACAAAACCTTATGTATATAGAATTACAGAGAATCAGAAACAACTGAACAACAACTCTCTCCAGCTGACAGTTTAGTTCTTATAAAGCAATGCACCCCATTAGTTAAATTAATATCATTTTGGTTTGGTTTGTTCCATCTCAAACTTATATTTTGAAGGAAAGATGATGATTGGAAGATTTTGCAGTAGGATAACAGATTTCCTCATATTTTACACATTTTGTACAGTGCTGCACTATTGGCGGGCAGTAATTGCAATCATTAAATGATGTGGTACTTAGAGCAGAGGTAAACTAAATGTAGTCTACAGACTGCCTGTGGTGCATGGAATTATTTAGGTGGGCCGTGGTGGCCCTTATAGATATATCAATAGTCCTACACATCTGCTTGTGGCTCCAATATATTCCTAAATGAAGACACTTTCCCATTGATTGGTTTCATGGCATACAAGTCTTTTCTTAGTATTTCTGCTTCTGATAAAAATGAAGAAGCACATAATAGAGTTTTACACTACAAAGCCTTCCAAGCACAGGGCTCGGCCTTTGCAATCAATCCATGAGTCCCAGCAGCAGCCTGATCACAGCGGGGCCTCCTCAGTCATTTCAAAGGCGTGTATCGGGGAATTAGGGCACAGCCGCACTCTCAGATACTCCCTCTCCACTGCAGGACCATTTGCTGCATTATTAACGCACACTGCCCTGTGACCCGAGGACTTTCACATTTAGCAAACACAACTAAAATTAGTCCATCATCAGGTCAACTTCTAATGGACTGCTCTGCAAGATAGCAGCTAATCTACTCAATCACACGCAGCCCGCACTGCTTTCCATTAAAAGTTGTTCCCCAGAGGAACTGCCTACTGTGAAAAATGTGCATTAGTTATTGTACTCTGAAAAGCAGCCAAATATGTAGTGTTTAACCAGATTTTATGCAACATTGAGCATCTTTGTGACGGCAAATGATAAATCAAGTGGGGAGCAGTTTGTACAATCAATCTAGAAGAGTTGATACAGTACAACATGGGGAGGGGGATACGAAATCTGCACACTCCATATATCATGTGTGTGACAGGATCCATTCTGTACAATGTAATACGCCTTCACTGTTAATTTCAGGCCAGTTTAATACTTAGTTTTATTAATTATTGCAGCAGAACATGTTATTGACCAGCTATGACGTGCTGACATCAACCAAACCAGAATAAATTAGACATTGTATATTTGGACTCATCAAATGCCACCTAGTTAACTGAAAAATGCCTAATTCTCATATTAATATACCTTTCATCTCTTTCAAGATTTATGTCTGTATGTTTATTTATAGTTTATAGTGCTATTGTTGTGTATCCCTTCAAGATCGCTACTTTGTCGTGGTAAGGCTTGCATACTTCAATGAAGCTGTGAGCTATACCATGTAGGGTCACCCAAGATGGGCTCGTCATAGTAAGGTCAGGCAAATCATGGTCCAATGTAGCAGGAACTAGCAACCCACTCCAGTTTCTTTGCCAAGAAAACTTTATGCATAAGCACAAACAGAAATAATGATAGAAGTGTCTAGCTTGTTGCTGTCCATAGGGTCACAGGGAGACAAGCACGACTGAATGATTAAACAGTGCGTTGTTCTGCACAGAGTATTGCAGAGCCAATGTACAAAATAATTACTGATAATATAAGTGAATTTTAAATAGGGACAGCCTATGGTTACATAGTTCCTGGACTGATAAGCTTACAGTCTAGTTATATGGAGAAAGATGTATACAGACACAATATGGTAAAAGGGTAAGGGAAGAAGCTACAAGAGCATTCACATGGACACATGCTTTAATTGATGGAAACCATCTTTAAATAGATGACTTTTAAGCTGACCCTCAGAGGAGGTGAGGTCAGTGATTTCAGATGTTGTGTAGCAGTCTGGGGGAAAGAGCTCGAGAACTTTAGGGAACTGGGAAGAGATCGTCCTGAGATGAAGTTGATCTGAAGTATGATGAGCAGCTGACGAGTGAAGAGCCTGGAAGCAGAGGAGAGTTTTATAGGCTATTAATAATAGCCATCCTATGAATGGTTATCTAAGTTCCAGTTGTTGTTATTTTTGCAGGCGTGCCCGGCTCTCTGTGACCCTTCGGACCACGACACTCCAGGCATATCTATTGTTATGTCCTGGTTGTGCTTATCCATAAAAGTTTTTTTGGCAATAATACTGTAGTGTGTTGCCTGTTCCTTATCCAGTCTGACCTTTCTGCTATGACCTGCCCATCTTGAGTGACCCTACATGGGCTAGCTCACAGATACATTGAGGTACACAAGCCCCTTCACCATGACAAGGTAGCCACCCAGAAGGGGAAGTTCAATTTAGCCTACATCTAATCTGAATGTTCCAAAAGACATTTAGACCGGTCATCCAGACCCTTCCCCACCATTGGTGATCTTGGTTGAGTTCAATAGGTCCACTGGTACGATACTCTAACCATGGAAACCGAGTTTAATACTGAGAATTGACTTTTACATCATTGAGTCTAAATGTTATTAATGATCAATACACAAGTAAAGCAACAATCATGTCCTCTGGTGTTACAGTGGTCCTTTTAACATGCAGCATTATCACCATCTATCATTATTACTAACTAGCAACTTGCCCGTCAAAAATTACGGCAATAAAATGTGTAATACCACAAAAAAGATGTTCTTTACTTAGGATGGGACTTTATCATTTCTTAGTTGATGAAAATGAATTGTAGAACTTAAAACCTATTGCTTAGAATAAAAGTAACAAAGAGTAACAATAAAATGTGAAGCCTGGCAATGCTGTTTGCCGCACAATGCAAGCCCCCCCCCCCCCCCCCCCCACCTAACTTGCGGGCAAGGCGATGAGCCTATGGTGCTTAATGCGAGCCTCTCCCCCCCCCTCTACTTTACGAGCCTTGTGATGAGTTCCTTCGCCGCTCATTGCAGATCACGTTAAACCCGTAACTTTTCAGCCTCCTGTAACTTTTAAAATAGCGTTACCGACAAACTCGCAATTACGACATCTATGTATAGGATATTCAGGATATAAGTGTGCTTTATATCAATAACATCACTGAGTCTTTATTTGCTTGATTGAACATCTTGTCCTTTTTTTGCTTTTGCTTATTTTCTTCAAAAATTTGGCCGCACTCCAGACAACATTTAATTAAGCTTTTCTATGCTTTTTCTTGCCAAAATCTGTGTGTCTATGACCACCTCATGATCCATAAATACAGAGTCTCTGATCTCTAAAATTATTATTAAGATTCCCCAAGACTTGTATGAATAATTCCTTATCCAATACTCCTGTTGACTGGAAGAACAATTATCCCCCAAGCAGCGACTAGCTATGAGCTATAAATGGGATTAGACCCTTTTCTTCATATTTGTAAATATTTTAACTTAAGCCGTTTTGACGAGGGCACAATCAGTAGGGAAGAAGCTGATTAAGTGTCTGTTTTACCCTCTATAACATAGCGAAATACGAATCATTAGCTCTTATTTGCATATTAAAGGACAGGTTTCTTTAAACTTTAACTAGCGGTGACGAATCGTGTATGATAATTGAGAAATTTACAATAAATTACAGCAGCCCAGCGGCTTTGCAAACGAGACCCTTTCTTCACATTTGTGAGTCAGGGAAAGCTTGAATGCAGTTTAATAACTCATTAAAACACTTTCAAGGAGATTTCTATACTTGGAAAAGCAGCATCTGGACATTAGACTCCAAATACGTAGTCATTGAAATTAATGATATCGCCAAACGTGGCCAGAATGCATCCGCCCATGAAATTTGCTCAGACATGCTCAGCATTAACGGGCCCTGTCTGACCATTCAGTGGAGGGCAAAAAGAGGCACGCTGCCTTTAGTATCCAGTGGGGATCATGGAAACCAAGCACTTTTACCTAGATGTAATCCTCATAATGTAATTAACCTAATAGTAATATTGCCATGCTTAGGACAGGAATAAAAGAAACAGACATAGCAAGACTGAGAACAAGAAACCGCAAAAACTCAAGTGAAAAGAGGATTAAGTAAAAGGGATATGAAATAGATGTTAGATTAAAATATGATAATGGGAGGGCAGAACCCAGGGCTGGATTTACATCTGTGGTGTGACTAGGAAAAGACTACTCCGGTGCCTCCACCACAGAAATGGGGTTAAGAGTACATTAATATTTTGTAAGTATATTATTCAACCATTAGCAGTGGTCTAAGATCTCTCCAACGTTCCCCAATCTTTGCATAGATTTCCTGAATTCTGAAACCTTCAATCAATGACCCTCCCCAGAAGACATGAGTGACTGATCTCAGAATGATATAATTGATTTCCAGGGAATTCTGGAAGATGTGGTTATTTTTCCTGTAATTAATATTATCGATTTTGAAACAAGACTACAAATCCCAGGATCCTAAACATAGAAGAAATGTGTAGATGAGCAGCACCATTTAGCCAGTCAGAGATAAGTTTTGTTATCCCCATCCACAAGACACTCAAGGTGTCTTGCAAAATACTACGTGCCTATTCTATCCCTGGCAGAACCACTGTAGCTGTGGGTGCCCTAAACCCTTTAAACAGTAAGATTGCTATGATCATTTTATTTGCATACTTGTGGTTTTGATGGGAGCAGCATATCAATATTCACAAGTTTTGATGGGGGTACAACAAAAATATGTTCAAGTTATCTTCAAATAGTAGGATATTCAATAATTTTTCTGCTGGTCTCCACCCAGTATCAGGCCAATTGGGAGAGACAGCTCTGAATGTAAAGCTCCCGTTTCATGTCCAAATTACTCTCTGTCAAGCCCTGGTTTGAGGGACAAAGGTCCTGAATGATGTATTTACCTTATGCATAACTAAATTAACCTTCTGTTTTCTTCTTTGGATTTCTTAAATTTCAAATTGATTAGCTTGTAAGTGCCCTGGCTCCTTCCATTGCTTGTGAATCCCTGCACCATGTGACATCCAAACCAGGGGCTTGAAAATGTCAGTATTGATGTCAAGAAATGGTCTCTCCTTTTAGAGCTACCTTTGTCTCCATAAATACGAGCAAATAATTACCTATAACTAGTAATAATATTTGTCATTTAGTAAAACATTGATGTAGCAGCCCAAACCCAACACAGCTGTCTGTGTATGAAGATTGCTTGTATGTGTTATTCTTTTTTTATATCTCTCTTCTCTGTGGCTTCAGTTTTCTTCATCACATAGTTGCTAATGACTGAGATGTGAGTCCCCTCACACCTGGGAGGCTACTCATGAATGCAATGAAATTGTAATTATACAAACACAAAATGCATGGAATTGGAAAATGTTTTTGTGCTCAACTTCCGTTCCCCTAATGAAAAAAATAATAATAAATCATATCGCACTCAGTGGATCTTACCAAGCTCTTAGTCTGACCATTAATGTGTTAATTACAAACCATTATGTTTTTAATGGATTTTCACTTGATGGGGCTTAACATGGATATTAAAGTTTATCATTAGCCATAAAGCATTTAAAAGAACAGTTTTTAAACATTATAATTATTTCTGAATGAAAAATGAGTTTTGCAAAGGTAAAAAAATCATCACCAAGCTCCTGAAATACATAGTTGGGACGTCCTTCTCGTATGTTGGGACACAGCACCTGTTGAGGTTTTGAGCTTTATGGAGAAGTCAGTTACCCCCTCTTCTGGTCGGGTCTGATATACTAAAAGATGTTTTCGGTAGAAAATTCTTAAAGAGAGAAATTGTCCTTCAGCATCATTTAGATGTCAATAAAATATGTGGAAAATCATTTTTTGATTTTTCAAAATGTAAGCTTTTTTTAGCAGATTTATCCAATTTTAAGATTTCGTGTTTATACTGCTTTGTTTTTTTAAACATTATTTTTTAAATTGTATTTTTTGGCTAAAGTGTTTTTTTTTTTTTTTTTGGTGCTGTTAGATTTAATTTTAATTAATGGTGGGCTAAAAAATAGATATAACATGAAGTAAAGGTTACACTGACTCTTTAAATGAAAGAACATATGACAGTGTCTTCAGATGGTACCCATCTATGTGTACCCCACCTAGACCAGAATATCTGATTACATTGTAGAAATAACATGACTCAATGTAACTCTCTTATGTTGTGATCAAGGATTAAGCTCCATATTTTATATTTTCAATTTTTAGTAGTAAGTTTTTTATAAAAAAGAACATTTTGCAAATTCTTAAAGTTCAAATCCATATCTCAATTTATATTTTCTATTTTTTCACCCATTTTTGCATGGGCAATGGTTACCATATTGTTGTTTCTTACTGGTAGGTTGATGGCATCAGTAAAATCAATACAATGTGTATTCATCTCTCATACAATCAAATATCTGGGACCCCAACATCAGCATTTAATAGGATCTACTGTGTATATAGTCCCATATATTATGTTTCTATATTTATTTGGTAAAGGCAGGTTTAAGTGCATAATTGTTGTTTATATCATAATGGCAATTAGAATGAATCTATAAAGTAGCCATATTTGCACAGCCCCTTCTGGACTTTGTCATGGTGAAGGGTCTTGTGTACCTCGGCGAAGCTTTGAGCTAAACAATGTAGGGGTCACTAAGATGGGCAGGTCATAGCAGAAAGTTCAGATACATTTCGGTCCACTGGCGCTCTCTCCAGTTTTTTTAACCAAAATAACTTTATAGGTCTCCTGCAGTCCATAGGGTCATTGACGGCCTTACTCTATTGAATGACTAAACAACAATTTACACCGACCCTTTTTTAGTGATATTGTGCAGTGTCCTATATTTCTATATGGTTTATTGTGTCCTGACTTAGTAAAGATGTTGAGAAATGTATCCAGATATATTTATCTTGTTACCGGACAGACCATAGTGGCTTAATTATTTGCTTGTGTGCCGTGTCCGGGGTGCAGCGCCCCATGACTTGGTCAGTATTTTGCATATTTATTAGACTGCAGGATCTTTGGGATCTACAGTTTTCTTTACATAGATGTTTTTTTCTATCTCTACATTTTGGAAACACAATGCTCTTTCTTAGAGAAGTAACAGATTAATCACTTGGAAAAGCCCCCAAGCAGATACCCAGAGGAACCAGTAATAATTACCCAGTTCAGTACATTGAGACACTCGCCACGTGCCAGAGATCTGCTGAGCTTTATCTAACATTGCTTCACAGCGGAAATTAAATTATTACTTCTCTGTGGGGTTTCTATAATTAATATTTTATTTTATTTAGAAGGTAGCAACATTTCCTGCCGTGTTGTACAGAAAACATGAAACTTATGTTGTCCAATTTTTATACGCTGATATAAAATTAATTCAGATTCTTCTCATGGACATTTCAATATAGACAGAAGGTGGCAAGTAGTGTTTGAAATTAATTGTAGGTAGGTGTATAGAGATCTGATGGAGCCAGTGGGGGAGCAAAACTCTGGTTGGTATTAATGAGGTAGATACAGATAGCTTGTAACTTACCCTCTGTGTTTTACCGGATTACGATATCTCAATAAAACAGGGAATTCCAGTGACTTGGATGGGAAGGAGAGAAGTCACCCAGTAAATTGGTAGGTGATAGGAAAAAATCTCTACACATGGACTTCATGAGATGGCCACATAGAAATCAGATTGACTATATATTTTACAGCCCAAGATGGAGGAGCTCTATACAGTCGGCAAAAATAAGAAATAATATATGCAAGGGACTAGACATGGAAGATAGAATGCCTGAAGAACTTTGGACCAAAGTTTGTAACATAATCCAGGTAACCGCAACAAAGAATATCCCCAAAAATAAAGAAAAGTAAGAAGTCAAACTGGCTGTCTGATGAGGCTTTGAAAGTAGCCCAGGAAAGTGAAAGGTAGCGGAGATAAGAAAAGACTTGTCCAACTGGATGCAGAATTCCACATGATAGCAAGAAGAGACAAGGAGACATTATACAATGAGCGATGTAAAGAGATTAAAGAAGATGACCAAATGGTTAAATCAAAAAATCTCTTCAAGAAAATTGGGAGCCTAAAAGGCACCTTTCATGCCAAAGTGGGCATGATAAAAGACAAACATGGTAGGGACTTAACAGAAGAAGATCAGATAAAGAAGAGGTGGCAGGAAAAAACTGACTATCTATACAGGAAGGATCCTAACAGCAGTGATGACTTCAGCAGTTTGTCCAATGAGCTGGAGCCAGACATTGTGGAGAGCGAATTGAGATGGTCCCTAGGATGTCTTGCTGATAATAAGGCTGGAGGAGGTGATGAAATCCCAATTGAACTATTCAAAATTTTACAGGATGATGCTGTGAAAGTGTTACTTGAGGGTAAAAGAAGAGAGTGCAAAAGTTGGCCTGCTGCTCAACGTTAAAAAGACGAAGATCATGGCAAACGGCAATCTCACTTCCTGTCAAATAGACGGGGAAGAAGTGGAGGCAGTAACAGATTTTATTTTCTTTGGATCCAAGATATCTGCAGATGGTGACTGCAGTCATGGAATTAAGACGTTTGCTTCTGGGAAGCAAAGCTTGTACAAGCTAGTAAAAAGTAAAGATATTAAATGATCAACAAAGGTCTGCATAGTTCAAACTATGGTATTCCCAGCAGTAACATATGGATTTGAGAGCTGGATCATAAAGAAGTCTGAGCACTGTAGAATTGACGCCTTTGAATTGTGGTGTTGGAGAAGACTGATTAGAGTCTCATGAATTGCAAGAAGATCCAATAAATGAATACTTCAGGAAATCAAGACACACTGTTCACTAGAAGGTATGATCATGAGGCTGAGGCTCAAAAATCTTGGCCATATCATGAGACAGCAGGATTTCCTAGAAAAGACTGTGATGCTGGGAAAGATTGAAGGCACAAGAAGAAGGGGACAACAGAGGTGGAGATGGATAGATGAGGCCACTGAAGCAATGAACATGAACTTGAGGGAGCTCAGAGGGGCAGTGACTGAGAGATGCACCTTGCATAGAGTCATGGAGAGTCGGACATGACTAAATGACTAAACAACAACAAGGGGGAAAAATACAAGTTTATTAGTAATTAGGACATTTTGAATTAAAAACCATTATAAACAAATAGGAACAACATGATGTCACCATTTGCTTAGAAATATATGACAGCATGGTGCATCCTGGGAACTATGACGCCAAAGAGTTCATCCTTGATTGACGGTGCAGTATTTATTTGGCGTCATAGTTCCCAGGTTGCACCATGCTGTCATATATTTCTAAGCAAATGGTGACATCATGTTGTTCTTATTTGTTTATAATGGTTTTTAATTTACTGCTGTCCTAATTACTAATATTTATTTTCCTATCACCTACCAGTATACGAATGTATGAGTGCTAAGCACCCTGGGAAACACATTTCATTTCGTAATCTCCATATGTACGTAACCCAGTAAGAAATATATATTCCTTTTAATTACTGCACATGAAAATAGGCAACATCTAATGAAATGTAAAAAATAAATAAAACATCCTCTAATTTATTGCCTTTTATATGCAATTATGCTGCAGGTAGATCTAATATCTTGGCTTCTGTTGATCACCTTGAGAGGCGGGAGGAGAAGATTTTTTTTTATCTGGACAATGTTAATGTGGCAGCTAAAACTGGCAGTACTTTCAATAAGATGAATGAAAAAGTAATTATTTAGCAGGGGCACACTATTATTATTATTATCATCACTTATTTGCTCCGACATATTCCGTAGCGCCATACAGGGGTTAGGTACAAGACATTATTAACACATTGCACAGAATGGGCCCTGTCTTTGAGCTTAAAATCTAACGTACATCGAGCTTGTTCCCTGGTCACCGACACGAGGTTGAAAACTCAAACACTTATAATCTAAAGGGATTCCTTCCTGAGAAAGCAGCAGACAGGATGTGCACAGAAAAAACAGAACCATACGGTGAGAAATAAATGCACATAAATGTGAAAAATATAAAGAGCCTTATTAAATTGTGATTCGGCCAATTGAATAGGGCTCTATATTAGCACAGAGCATATTTTTTTTACAGTTTTTAGTTAGTGATGACCTTGCTTTTGGATAGAAGATCCCTAACTAAAAACTTCTGTAAAAAAATATATGCTCTGTGCTAATATAGAGCCCTATTCAATTGGCCGAATCACAATTTAATAAGGCTGAAAAAGTGTGTGTTTATTTTTGCTTTCATTTCCCATTTATTAAGCTTAGTATTTATTCCACAACATAACCTCAGTGACCTTCTTACCCAACCGGTACTCTTCTACTCTTCCCTAAAACGATACATTTTTAAGGAGTGTTTAAGGATCAGAAAACGTAGGATGAGTCTGACCTAACAAGGCTGCGGATTGATGTTTGTATTTTTGTTTGAAACATCGCTGGTAGGAATAGGCCGTCCATTGGGACTCACCGGGGAGCGGCCAGGCCCTCCTATCAGACCTTGCCCACGGTGAAATGCCTATTGTACTGAGGTTTCTAGGAGTGCCGGCAGTACAGAGGGAATTGCCTTTTATGTTGAAAGCAGAGGATCAGGAGGGAAGGGCCTTTCTCGCCTCTTTGTTCATGAAAGATTTATTCCAGAGTTAGACTCTGACTTAGATTTCTCCGGCAGCCAGGCAGAGATTAGTAAATAGAGTATTGTATAAATATCTTGGCGTATAACATCACTAAGCAACAAAAGCTTATCTAGGCTCCTTATAAGACTGGAAATATTTTCTGCTTCATAAATCAGCATAACGTTATTTAGATGCCAGTGATAGGGGGGGTGCAGGGGAATCCAAACGCACCCAAATGCCCTGCTCGTGTGCACTGTGATATGCAGCTAACAAAGGAACATCGATTCTGACAGCAGATAAGAACAAGATGCTTCTGGTCTGCCCATATGTAACAGTATAACTCCGGTTAGTCCCAATAATCATTCTTTATTCTGAGCTAATAACTGATGTTTCGCGTCGATAAAACAATATAACAAACTAAAAAAATAGCTTTACTTTCAGCACTTCTATACAGTACACAGAGGCTTAACACATCCCTGCCTGAGACTATACTGGCCTGTCTGAGCCTCAGCCTTATATACCTCTCTCATTAAAGCAAGTGCAGGCCTAATCATTTTAATGTTTTGCAGGGAAAGGGTGGAACATGATGGACAGGTTCATACCCTTACTGACCCCTCTTTATAATAGTGATGGGTCAGTTCACTCCATCACACCATATTACACATTGTTGGCTTTATTAAAGGACCATTGTAGTTCAATGTGTCAAGTATATTTTATACATGTTATACGCAATTATGCTGCAGAGAGAGTTGGGAGGAATCTTTGAATGCAGATAATGTTTCGCCTTGCATAGTGGGAATGTGGCAGCTAAAACTGCCAGTGCTTTCAACGTGAGTTACCTAACGCTCACATCCTCCTTAGAAAATAGCAGCTGAGAAAAGATGGAAACCCACATTAAAGAATACATAATTGTACATAAAAATTTAAAGGTTGTATTTTCTAAAAATATTTAGCCAAGTTTAGCTGTTCAAAAGACAATATAAAAGTCTGAGCACTATTGACCTTTGTTTTTTATGAAAGTGGTGTGTATTTTCCTGACATTCAAGACCTCCTTTATATTTTCTGCCACCCTCTGCAAAGTACAACATTGGCAAATGTATCCAAGACGTTAATAATTCTAATAGAGAAGGGAATTAGTACTATTGTTCTTCTATTAATACATCTTTCTGTATAACTAATCATCATACTGGCTTTTCCCTCTGCTTTGCTACTTTGTTTTTTGTAAGTATAAATCCTGTGAAATAATAATGACATATTAAACATGATTATAGTTAGTACATATGTTGTATTGACCACATGTCCTCTTTATTTGGTAGCAGTCTTGTTAAAATATATTATTTTGTGTTTAATTCCAGGGTGTATGCGCTCAGACCTTCTATGGACATCTTCACTCCTGTAATTATGCAACTTTTAACATGAAGGTAAGTGCTTGAAATGCCTTCTTACACATTGTCTTGTGCCATCCAGATACAATGTAACTCATGCACCTCAGAAGTCTAGTGACCTCTAATGACCTTGCCATAGGGCGATGCATGTTGCTTATATGGTGTGACAAGTTACCAGACTCCTCTGGGCTTGTGCCCGTGTTTCCAGAACTTTCATGGAAGACACAATATAAGTGACTGAAAATACTTTTCCAAATTTATTATAACTTTATCCAGTTATATGAAAATAACAAACCAAAAGAAATCAAAGAAAATATTTGCCCTAGATCCCACTGAAGCACTAGCTTAATTGATAGACAGTTCCCTCACTTTCCAGCTTTTCCCAGCTAAACCTAAGTGGAGCAAAACAAACAGTTCGATAGTTTAACAGTCACTGGCCTGTATTTTTTAGATTTCCAGGTCTCCCCTCTGCTCCAAAATATCATAAGCTAGAAGCTGTTGTCTCTTTGTCTGTGTCTCTCTGTGTGTGTGTGTGTGTGTTTTTCTTCAGCCCAGACCAACTGCAAACACTTAGGTCCCTATTCAATTGAGCAATTGTTAGTTACTGCAGCCCGTAATGTAGCCTGAAAACTAATTTGCTATTTAATTGGTGTCTTTTAGCTACCTGCAAACAATCTGCAGTTTACAGGCTGAAAATCCCTGTAGTTGTCAAAATTGTAACTTCCAACCCAGCTAAGCTTTTGATCTTTCAAGCCTGTAAATGATACAATCACAAATTGCTATTTAATTGCTACAATTCCTCAAGCCTGCAAATGTTTTCACACCCATAAATGTCAAATGTAGAAGAAAATCCTATGAGTACCAGATAGGACGCACAAGGGGGTTAAACACCTGTCCGGAGCACTGTAAATGCAAATAAAAAATCACTACTGCACTGCGGGGTAAGTGATGAAAGACATTAGAAGTAGTTGCACAACAGACTCAAGCTCATAAATCTGTAATAAAAAAATAATTGTTTTTACATTTCATTTCCATGATATATCAATCTCGGGAATCAATGAGTTAATACATATCAGGCCACCCACATGGACTAGAACAGTATCCTCATAATTTTTTTATATTTTGTACATTGCGGGATTGCGAGTCTGATCGCATGTCATACTTCTAACCGCTAAATGATTGACGTTTAACCCCAATGTTTTACTGATGTCATGATGACGGTCTCATTTACTATTGGTTTCTAAATTGGTACTTACGGCCTGGCTTAACTGATCATGATCATACCCTGAAATGCTACATACGGGTTCAGGGTTTACGGTTTTAGGCTTTCATTCATCAAATAACTCTGCAACTGTTTCAAATTTGCAATTGAATGTAGTCCTTAGTCCATCAGCTGTCCCATCCATACTCCAGGAGCAGCCTTTAACTGGATATCTGCTAATGAGCCGATAATGGCATTTAACACCTTCAATCATCCTGGGAGTACAGAGCTTTGCAGAGACTGTGGCTCACATCAACCCCTGGTATAACTCTGTCACAAATTATAAAAGTATATTAAGTTAAAGATTTCTATGGGTCCTAAAGACAAGCATGTCGATTATAGAAGGTTATAGATAACCTAAAGATCTTGAGTTAAAGAGCTTTCTAAGGGGATCCTCTTCCTGTGCTTTACCAAATAAATATTTGGGCTTTTAAAACGTTTTTAACATATGGACATTTATCTACTTAGATGTTTTGTACCTATTATGTATCGTAACGTTTCTGGAAAGAGTTTATAATGTATACTAAAGGAAGGCTCGGACATTGTGTATTTTGTATTCGGGACATCTGCCGCCATCTTTCTTACACCTCACACACTCAGGATAGCAATGTGTTTACCCATCCCACTGTTATTACTGATAACTACTTGTGTTTATCTTGTCAACATAACCACAGAACATTGCTAGGGAAATGTTTTTACTCCAATGCCTTGGCGTGTCCTAGACACAACATAATGTAACGACTTTGTCAAACGCAACAGGCAATTAAACTGCTTCATAAATTATCCTAAATGCCTGACTAACATGTAGCGCTGTCTTCAGTTGCCTGATGCATTCTAAATATATAAATAGTGGCGCACATCAAATATTGCAGTGTTTAGTAATACCTTCTGTTGGTGAAAAATGCCTTTTATAATCACAATCTTTTAAAATATTCCAGTCTCATTTCAATTTAAAGGCAACAGTGCTTAGGCTTTCCAATTTTTACTTTATTTGCATCATTGGAGGTATGGTATAATTTGTAAAATGTAGTCAGTATTACTTTTACTTGAAAATAGGCACTTAAATTGAATACGTGTCCAATAAAAATGGATTACTATTTTTGGCTATACTGTTTGGCCTAAACTATTGGGACTAAGACATAAAGAGACATTTTCAGCTAGTAAAAACAGCAACTGCATCTGTTATCTAGGGATGGGAGAGTCACTTCTAAATCTCTAATTAAAACCCTGTGAAAAACGTACCTATTGAGGATAGTTCTCTCTGACTGAGCACCTCCAATTCGTTTTTTTTTTTGCCCAATAATAATGTCCCATGCAGGCCGTGGCATGATGGCTTTGTTCAAGGAGCACCAAGTAGCCGCGCCACCAACCATGAACAAGAACACCAGCACATTAGTACAAAGATTAAGGGTCATATTAACTATGTTAAGCAAAGGGTGACACCACAAAACTCTATGGCTATATTGCCAAGCCAACATGGCTTTTTTGGCTGAATAACATGTAGTAATAACCTATATGAACAATCTCTAATCAAGCAGCCATTCATACACGTGAAGGAGCTACTGTTAGTGCCAGCTGTCAATCTGAGAGCCAGATCATTTACACTGTGCAGTCTGTTGTCAGCGTATTAATTTGCTGATATGATTTGTTATTCTTCACGTTATTAGGCTGTTGACATTCATTCTCAACCACTCACTTTTTAATTCACTATGTTACCTTATTAAGTTATGTCTTGGATACCTTGTTCACAGTGATCACATATAATAGTTGTGGTAATTGGTAGTTGTCGTCACGCAATGTTATATTTTACAGGCGTTCATCGTGAGGTCCGAAAGTTACGGGTTTGCCGGGGTGCCTTTGGTGCTCATTGTGGGGCTTGCTGTAAGCACTGAAGGTGCTCATTGCGAGGCCCATACGTGACTGGCTTGACGGGGCTGCAATGAGCGGCGCTCATCACGAGGTTCTTATGTGTCTGGCTTGACGGGGCTGCAATGAGCACCAAAGGTGCTCATTGCGATGCTCGCCATGAACGCGGAATATAGTGCTCCTAATCTCAGCTCATTACCTGTACCTGTCTCAAAATACACCTGTCCACAGAAGCAATCAATCAGATTCCAAACTCTCCACCATGGCCAAGGCCAAAGAGCTGTCCAAGGATGTCAGGGATAAGATTATAGACCTACCCAAGGCTGGAATGACCATCGCCAAGCAGCTTGGTGAGAAGGTGACAACAGTTGGAGCGATTATTCTCAAATGGAAGAAACACACAATAACTGCCAGTCTCCCTCGGTCTGATGCTCCATACAAGATCTCACCTCGTGGAGTTTCAATCATCATGAGAACGGTGAGGAATCAGCCAAGAACTACACGGGAGGATCTTGTTAATGATCTCAAGGCAGCTGGGACAATAGTCCCCAAGAAAACTAATAGTAACACACATACGCCGTGAAGGACTGAAATCCTGCAGCAGACACAAGGTCCCCTACTCGAGAAAGCACATGTACAGGCCTGTCTGAAGTCTGCCAGTGAACATTTGAATGATTCAGAGGAGAACTGGGTGAAAGTGTTGTGGTCAGATGAGACCAAAATCAAGCTCTTTGGCATCAATTCAACTCAACATGTTTGGAGGAGGAGGAATGCTGCCTATGACCCCAAGAACACCATCCCCACCGTCAAACATGGAGGTGGAAACATTATGCTTTGGGGGTATTTTACTGCTAAGGGGACAGGACAACTGCACCACATGAAAGGGATGATGGACAGGGCCATGTACCGTTTAATCTTGGGTGAGAACCTCCCTCCCTCAGCCAGGGCATTGGAATTATGTCGTAGATGGGTTTTCTAGCATGACAATGACCAAAAACACAGCAAAGCCAACACAGAAGTGGCTCAAGAAGAAGAACATTAAGGTCTTGGAGTGGCCTAGCCAGTCTCCAGACCTTAATCCCATAGAAAATCTGTGGAGGGAGCTGAAGGTTCGAGTTGCCAAACATCAGCCTCAAAACCTTAATGACTTGGAGAGGATCTGTAAAGAGGAGTGGGACAAAATCTCTCCTGAGATGTGTGCAAACCTGGTGACCAACTACAAGAAACGTCTGGCCTCTGTGATTGCCAACAGGGGTTTTGCCACCAAGTACTAAGACGAAGGGATCAAATACTTCTTTCCCTCATTGACCTGCGAATCAATTTATAACTTTCTTGACATGCATTTTTCTTGTTGTTAATTTTTTGTTATTTTTTGTCTCACTGTTAAAATACACCGACCATTAAAATTACAGACTGGTCATTTCTTTGTCAGTGGACAAACGTTCAAAATCAGTTGGGGATCAAATACTTTCCCCCTCATTGTACAGCTGAACCAGACAGGTAAAAGAGTTAAACAACAAAACTCTAGATTTGGCTTTACTTTTATATAATGACTTAAATCATTGTATGAATGGTGAACTGATTTGCGTGGTAAGCTGGTACAGGTAAAACATCGATCTTCCGGCCACGGATGGTCCGGCACCTTCTCTAGTCTGGATAATAATTTAAGCAGCCCACAGATGTAGCTGAGTGTAGCTGCGCTCACATAGATTTCATTTGCTGGTGGTGATACCTCCATATTGTGAGATTCTTAGATTATTTTGCTTAACTTTAAGGTTCTACCTATCCATGGTGTTTCAGAGGCATATGAGAAGTGCATAATTAGTGAGTTCCAGTGTGTATAATTAGTTGGTAAGTGACCACAGTTGGTTTGTCTAAACGGGTAATCCTGCAAGGTTTTGGAACCAAGAGTGATGGAAAATTGTGTTGTACCTGTAATTAATTCTTACAAATGTACAATAACCTAAAATAAAATTGTGTTTTAATATTAGGTATATTGTTTATGATTGTTTAAAATTATATCCAACTTTATGGTTTTATTCTCCAAATAGGCATTTATTTGAAAATAATTTTAAAAGAAGCAAAAATGCATATGAATTCTATTGTAACCATTGGAATGATAAGTCAAAACTTTGAATAATGTCATTGATGGTCTAAAATCAAAATCACAATATCTCAATAAAAGTATCTAAAAAAAATGAGAGAGCAAAACAAAATCACCTATAGTAATCTGAATCCCAGCCTGTACTGTACGGTACTTAGCAGATGAATTCTTGCCCATCCAGTATAATCAAATCAGTGGAATTACTTGAAGCCTCAACACCGCTGTTGCTGATAGAGCTTCCCATTATCGTTCACATAATGGCTACTTCACTGACATAAACACAAAATATTATTCAGACCTTTTTATTGTCATATGGCCTTTCAGTAATGATATCCAAACACACTATGATTATTCAGCTTACCAATTTGCCAACGGGGATATTATTTCATATGCTGTTATCGGAGTGAAGAGCTTCATTGTATAAAATTAAGTAGAACAATGATTTATTCATTGAGTTCCTCGTACCCAATACTAAAATACCTCAGTGTAGTAGTTACAATAATCTTGGTGAAAGGCAGGATAGACACAAAACTAATTTCACATTTATTTTCTGAGAAATAAATTGTCATATATACCAGTGGTCCATCCGAAAGATTCTTAGTCTGGTTCACTGCATGTCAGTTTCACTCTGAGAAAATGACATTTTCAAAAAAGTACCTTCCAAAGGCATGCTAACAATTTCTAGGATGTCTTAGTGTTTGGAGCCATGTTGAAAGTTTTTTTTAAGGGTAGTAGAGAAGACTATAATTATCACCAAAGGTCCTCATAGTTAGAATTATGGTATTCCCATGAGTAATATACAGATCTGAGATCTGGTCCATAAAGACGTCTGAGCACTGTAGAATTGATGCCTTAAATTTTGGTGTTGGAGAAAACTGCTTGGAGTCCCTTGGACTGCAAGAAGATCCAGTCAATCAAAACAACAGGAAATCAAGACAAACTGTTCACTGGAAGATTTGATCATGAGGCTGAAGCTCAAATATGTTAGCCACATCACGAGAAGACAAGATCCCCTAGAGAATACTTTGTTGCTGGGAAAGATTGAAGGCATAAGAAGAGATGGATAGATGAGGTAATTGAAGCAATGTGCATGGGATTGATGGAGCTCATAGGGGCAGTGGCTGACAGATGGACCTGGCATGCTGTGGTCCATAGGGTCACAGAGAGTAGGACATGACTGAACAATAACACAGAAAAAAATGTCTGGTGGCTAGCTATTAATGTGGGTTTTGAATTTACTGGTTGGAAGGAAACTGTTTTTGGAAGAGCTTTCACATGAATTGTGGAAGAGCTCTCCCTCACCCTCCATGCATGCATTCCTCTCTCTCCCTCTGTTTTTCTCTTTCATCTGTGTGTTGAATTATTTTTAAAATATTAATTTTATTTATGTTAGATCTTCAAAGCATGTGCTACATGCCAGAATTAAATGTGTTCTATTTATTGTGTGAATATTTTATTATGTGCACTATTACAGATCAGTTAAGAGATAAGCACCAATATGTAGTTGGAAGCTCAAAAAGTATCCTTTTAAACACAAATAATGTCAGACAAGCTCTCAGCCAAACAAAAATGTAAATTTTGTTTACCTCTATTGGCAGCTTGGCGCCATGTCGCCTCTGATTTAGCCTGGCCAATGATATTGATATTTTATGTCAGTTCTTATTCATTACCTGGCTCAGCTTGCGGCAGGAGTCATGCTCCTGATATGGTGTCATGCATGGGTAAATAAGGCAGCGCCGACTGCCAAAAATAAAAGAGAAAAGACAAATCTCACCAGCAATGCAAAGCACAGATGTTGGGAATCAGTGGTCCAGAAGAATCCACAAGAGAAATTATACGATATGTTCAGGCTGTATCCTGAGCTCCGATCCCCAGGAATCTCCAGTCATACAGCAGCTCAGGAGGAACCAAAATATCACATTTATTCAATAAGAATTATATATATATATATATACTAGTGACTTGCCCGTCAAAAATGACGGCAATAAAATTGTAAGGCTGGGAATGCTGTTTGCCACACAATGTGAATCTCTGACACTCTTAACCTTTTTCTTATCTTCAAAGAAGTACAACAATTGTAATAAATGTTTTAATTTTTTTAAATATTGAACTTGTATTTGAAGAACTGTGAAACCATATATTTTTTTTTTTAACAATATTAACCTTTTGAATTGTCAAGTATGTGGGAATAATATAAGAATGGATGAATTTTGTATGAATAAGTATTTTAAACAATTACATAAAGCGTTGCAACATGGAAGTTATATTTGATACACTGGTCAACCAATTATTTTTAACATTACTTACATTCTTAATTCTGAGCTATGCATGAGTAACATAACAATAGGTCAAGTTTGTATGAATAAGTATTTTAAACCAATACAGAATGCTTCTTAACATGCAACTTGTTGTTGGACTACTGGTAAAGCACATAGGTAATGAATCCAGAGGAAGGCAAACCGTAAAAAACACCATGGAATTTTAGCCAATTGTATCAGTTTAATTCCTTCCTGACCCCATTAACTGGTGGTCGGATTACTCCCTGGATCAATCATCTCTATTTAATTTTACATTTAAATCTTGAACAAATGATTATGCGCCTACTGACATAAACCCTAATAAGATCCAATAAAACAACTTTTCAAAACTTGTAAAATACAATGTTAACAATGCAAACATTAACGTAATTTTATAACATTTAAACTACAATTGTCCAAAAATACATTGATCTTGAATATTGAATCCAGAGGAAGGCAAAAAAAACAGTGAAACTTGGTCAATTGTTTCAAAGTGGTGACAATGTTTTATTCCTTCCTGACCCCATTAACTGGCGATCAGATTACTCCCTTGATCAATACTCTCTATGTAATTAAACATGTAACAACAAATGGTCATCATCATACTAACATGACCTCTTAATTATATAGAATGAAAAAACTTTCTCCACCTTTTAAAATACAATTTTAACATTCCAAACAGTAACTTAATATAGAAACATATAACCTTGAATTTTTACGGAAATGCAACATAACTGTTTTTTGGGGTCAATTATATGAAAAGGCCACTTCCAAGACATTCCAATTGTTTTGTTGTTGTATGTCTAAGTGGTTTCCTTGAAAAGAGCCCATCAGACTTGTAAGTTTGTCTATAAAATATAACCACTTTTTATTCTTCTTTTTTTTTTTTTTTTTTTTTTAAAGTTTCTTTGTTATTCTTGTAGTTCTGGAAAATGGCAGATAGAGTTCCCTAAGTGAAATAGTGGTCCTCTAAAAAGAGTCTCAGTGACATTCTAGTTCATCGTGGATGTAAAATCACTCTTCTCTATGTTTTTTGCCATTATATAGAGTTTCTTAGTGAAATAGTGGTCCTCTAAAAAGATCCTGAGTGACATCAACTTTCCTACTTGACATAAAACCACTGTTCTCTATGTTTACAGAACCTCATAATACACAATGTTCTTGGTAAACATGCGCCCATCCTCTAATAAATCACCCTGACTTTGGTTTTCTTCAACATGAACTTTAATTTCCTCCGGATTGTTGCATCTGGAAAAAGCAACATAGAGTTGTCCATGGGCAAATACAGGTTCCTGTAAAGAAATACCCACAAACTTAAACATTTGTCCTTGTGATGTATTAATGGTCATGGCAAATGCCATGATAATGGGAAATTGTCTCCTTTGAAGGACAAAAGGTAAACCACTCTCACTTGGAGCCAAATCAATCCGTGGTACAAAAAGCTGTTCACCTGTATGGGTACCAGTTATAATTTCTGCATGTATAAAATGATCTTTTAAATCCTGCACAATTATTCTGGTCCCATTACAAAGTCCTTTTTTGGGATTCATGTTTCTCAATAGCATGACAATTTTCCCTTTTTTAAGTTGTAAAACAGGTGGTGGCATTCCAGAGGGAGTTAAAGAATTGATAAATTTGATAGAAAAGTTGGATTCACTGTCTTAGTTATCAGCCAGAACCGAATCTGCACTATAGTACAATTTTTTGGGTGCATTGATGAATTTTAAAATTTCCTTATTCAGATTCAAGGCATCTATATTTTTTGATGTTAATATCACTTTGTTTGCAATGTCTGAGTAATCATCGTTATTGATTGTATTCAGAAAGATTGCCGATATTAGTGATTCTTTGCAAATCATTTGTGGTGGAATTTCTACGATGTCATCAGGTTGATTATATATTTCTGGATGTTTTCCTTCACCAATTTGAATTAGCCAATTATTGATTTAATTTTGGCCTTGCGATCTCATATTTTTTTTTCTAATTTTAGGTGAGTGAATATTTTCCACAGTTTACTTGTCTTTATACATGTTTCAACAATGTCAGTCCTATTTCCATGTGGCACAACAGGTAATGTTTACCTAAAATATCCTCCTAACAACATGACCTTTCCACCAAATGGCAAATCATTAGCCATAACTTCTTTTGATAATCGATCAATACATTGCAAGTCATGAAGCAACTTCATTGTAGCCTCATCTGTTATAAACAATTATTTTATTTTTATTTTTTTGGCTTGTAAATCAACATTGTTGTCATGAGGCAATATAGGGTCATTAGGCAAGTTTCACAGGCGTGTTTTTGTTTACTTTTTCTTTTCTTTGACGGTCCAGGACACTCAGTTTGTCCTTTTGCACTCATTTTTCTTTTATTGGCAAGTCTTTTTCGGTCTTCTTCTCTTAGTCTTTGGGAAGTCTCAGGCGACTGTGCATGTCTCCATCTCTGCTTCCGATCACTTGCCGCTCTTCTTTTCCGTTCTTTCTTTGTTTCTGCTTTGTCCGCCATTTTAATCTGGAATTGTAAATACAGGCATTTTAGTTTCAATTGCACATTGTTCTTCTATAGCAAACAACATGAATCAGCACATTATTAAAATATTTTCTTAGTTACCTGAAGTATTAAAGGATTAACTTCCCTTCACGTTCTGATGGTGTTGAAGTTGTATTATTATAATAGTATTATTATTATTATATTATATTGTAAATATATATAAATATAGTGTAAACTATACTTTTTTTTTTAGTGCAGTGGAAAATATTTTTTTATTTATATTAATAATTAAGTAATAAATAAATTAATATTCTTTACCTATTTATAATTAATATCCAGCAATCAATATCCTGAAGAGCTAACAATCTCTTTGGATTTTCCGGCAGCAGAAAATTTCAAGTTAGACTTTCATCACCTGAGGAGAAAGTGTCAGCAATGTGGCAAGTGTGTTTTATATATAGGCTACGTGCGTGAGACCAAACCGTTGATTTAGGCGGTAGAGCTGCCATTTCAAAATCGTAATGTTTTGATTTGCAAGTTAGTGCTGTAAAATGGCGGTGGTATTCTATGTCTTACACGTCTCACGAGGATTTTCTGTGCTTCCTAATAGTTCATTTTGTTCCTCGTACATACCTGGGTAAAAGTCGTACGTTCCTGGCAGTGTTTTGTGCGCCTCGGGCTTGTGTAGCCTCAGTTTCATTTTTTTTTCCGCCCGCCATTCTTTTTCTCGCTTCGCTGATTTTCAAGTGCCTAAACTGCTTAAATTTGACTTAAATTTGCGTGCAACCTCACTCCCAGATGTGCAGGCTGTTTGTGATTTTTTAAAATGTTTTTTTGTTATTTTTCTTTGGTTTTGGTGTTTTTTGATGTATGTGGTTCAGCCGTTAACATCGTATTTTTGCGACCTCCCGATTTCCTCATCTCACGTTGTTTTTTTTTTTCTAAGTCCCGTGGCTCATATTTATTTTCTTGGTTGCTTTTTACAGAGATTGAGGCTTCGCGAGGTCCGCATTTGCAGCCTGCAATGTCCACCTCCGCAAATGCAGCCCCTCGCCGACGTGGGAGCCTCCACCTTCCCAAATGCGGCCCTCGCTTTGCGAGGACCACATTTGCGGTCTGAACTGCGTCTCTCGCTTTGCGAGGGACGCAGTTCTGCAAGCTTGCTTTGTGAGCTTGCAAAGCGTGACGACAACTTGCAGTCTAACAATTATAATATGTGATATATATATCAAGCAGAAGTAACGTCCTGATCGAGACGGACAACATTTTGTACATTACACCTACAATGTTGTAAGAATGCGGTTGGGTTTATGCCACATAATTATGTGGTTATGTACTTTTTGTAAGATTTTATTCCTGTAATAAAAGATTTGGTGTAGGATACAAATTCATGAAAAAAGGGCGCTATTTCTGCCTGCCTTCGTGATCCCATTTAAATGTCTAAAAATAAGTTATAAACATATTGCCTGCTCAGGTGTCACAGAAATACAGTCATTGCACTGCACTCTGGAAAACTTCAGGCATATGCCTGCTGTATTACACAGCTTTAAGCAAAGCACATGATGGATTATATATATATATATTGAGAAATGTGAAACTAGACTTTCTTTGCAGTTCAGTTTCAAAGGCTGATTGCCGTTGTTACATTATAAGACACTTGAATACAGATCCTTCTAACACCAGTGAAATTCAACAAAGACCATCGGATCTAACAGGAATGTTCACGTAATCAGAAATAAATCCAGTGCCCCGAAGAGTTAATATTAACATCCTGCAAATTACACTTATTACAGTATTAAAATAATGAAAAAAATCCTTGGTTGAGTTTGCCAGTACGATTGTGATAATTACTTGTATTTTAATTTTTAAGTGGAAGTTTGGGTATCAAATGTAATTAATTATTTATTAGTCAATTAGTAAATGAGCTTTCAGGCCACCGCAAGGTTTAATTCAAATGTAACTTTATGAAACCAATATAAGTTTCTTGCTTCTGCTATGATATCATACATTAAATAATTCATGGCGGTAACCATTTACATACTTCTCACATAGAAAAAAAGGAGTAAAGAAAATTACTGACTAAAATTTGCCAAAGTGCATTGAAAAATATTAGAAGATCGCAGAGCGGGAATAATCTTGTTATTTTATTAATGAAGTTGCTATTTATTGATTTATAATAGAAATATTCTACACTAAATTCATTCAATGGCTACCCCCACAGCGAAAATGTAATGCCAAGGGACAAAGCAAGTCTCCATCCAATGGTGGCTTTAGTGTTGGCATAACGTTGTGTCTTATAATTTAGCACTGCATGCTTTGCAGAGCCTCCACCTCCCTCTTGACCTTATAGTGGGTGGAGGCCATCAGAAGTTAAGTTGAATATTTGAAGGTAAGTTTAATATTGCTTTAAAATGTATTTTTATTAAATAATAGAATATGAAGTTTATTATTTGCATCTCCTGCCACTGAGGCATTGCAGTGATCATTTAACACAATGCACAAAGTTTCAGTTTTACTAAGAGTATAATTGAGCAGGATAAAGTCATCTAGCTATGGAATATGTTGGTGCGTCACATATATAGTTGTCAGTGTTGGGAACGCTTACGATGTTGGTCACACTTTGCGAGCCTTGAGAAGCGAGGCAAGCAATGTACGATACACCACTTAGGCTGGATAAGCGCCAAAGGCGCTCATCTGTGAAGCCTCACAAAGGGAGGGGAGACAGGTATGGCACAGGACTTAGGCTGGATGAGCGTCAAAGGTGCTCATCTACAAATCCTCGCAAAGCAAGGCGAGCCATGTACGGCGCAGGACATAGCCTGGATAAGCGCCCAAGGCGCTCATCTGAGAAGGCTCGCAAAGCGTGTCTTGCCGTGTACGGCGCAGCACTTAGGCTGGATGAGTGCCTTGTGAGGAGAGCCGGGTATGGAGCAGGACTTTGGCTGCATTGCAAGGGTCGCAACTGTGAGCCAAGCGCGTAACTCTAAAAACCCTCAAAACAAAACAATACATTTAACAAATATAATAACACACCCACAGACAGCACTGGGGCAGAGCCAGGAAGCCTGGGAGTGAGGTTGCAGTCGATTTCGAGCCATATTTGTGGGTTTTCGTCAATCCAAAATCAGCAAAGCAAGGAAAAAAATTGTGGACGAAAAACATAAAAAATTCTGAAACCGGATGAAAACAAGGCTCAGCAAAGCCAGGCACGCAGAACTTAGAAAACACACCACGGCAAAGGCAGTAACACACCAACAACGCCAGGAACGCGGGACTTTGAAAATAAAACCAACGGCAGTCAGCGTGTAACACGCAAACATTCAGCCCACACAAAGAGGAGAAAGACACAGAGAAGGGACAGGGGGAGATGGTTAAAAGACACACATGGCATTACCAAGCACAAAACTGGCGCTTAGCGCGGGGCTCGCGATGAGCGCCTAAAGGTGATCAGTGCAAAGCAGGAAAGTTCAAGTACACGGGAGAGAGGCTCGCAATGAACACCGTAGGCGCTCAGCGCAGGGCTCAAGATGAGCTCCGAAGGGGCTCAGAGGAGAAAAAGCCTCACATTGTGTGGCAAACAGCTTTGCTAGCCTTACAATTTTAAACCCGTCATTGTTTACAGGCAAGTCTCTAGTTACAAATAAACAATAACAACAATAATAATATAGCTGGGAATTATTTAGAAGCACAAATACATTTTAAAGCCTTTATCGGACCCTGTGGAGATCCACAGAAATTGATTCCTGTAATCTTAAAATTAAAATTATCATATTTTCTTAACACATGTTTATATTGTTAGTTTGGTACATACTGTACAGACAAGCAGATTTTTTCTTAAACGATAGTGGTCCTTTAACTGACACATCGGCTTATAACATCATGCAAATAGATGGTTCTGTCCTCTGCAGCCGATGAGGATGAATTCTCGCTGTCTGGAAATTCGGTGCTCGATATCATTGTACAGCAGAGATATTATGCTGTTTCAGTGCCCACTGGTTCCCAATGTGCTCCTCATTTCATATTCTGCTCACAGTTTTTAGGAAAAATCAATATATTCACCCAAAGTTGAATAACATTCTGAAACCAGCTCGTGTGTGAGCTTTATGGACGTATAAAGAGCTTTGTGTTTTTCTCCCGTGTCGCATTGGGTTTGGGTGGATAGAGGCTTTGGATTTAATTTGTTAAATATACACATTTGGTGATATATCATGGGCTAGATCAGTGTTAAACCAGGCTCACCCAGGCTTTATATAGTAATATGGACTTTTCTATTTATTGTGATTTAAACAATTTATAGTTTGTGAAAAAACTTACACTGAAACCTGCTGTTTTTCCCTTGATTTGTATTGTCACTTTTCCTATCTTTTTCAAGTTATAGCCAGAATTACAGCACAGATGCCTACACTTTGACAGTAAAGCTGTGTAGTAAGTAGGCAGCCGTAAGGGAAGTCATCTGCAAGCTGTGCTAAACTCCAAAAAGGATGAGTGGAGCAGCAGCCTAAAGATGAGAGTAAAACTAGCTAATTTCAGTATCATTTTTTTTCAGAAAGGATCATATTTTGTTTTCATCACCATAAACTGAAACGTTGTTTATACAGATATTTACTACTTAGAAATTATAAAAGCTGGATTGGACTGCAGGTGAAAGGGTTAACATTTGCCATGGGAGGTTAAAGTGGCTTCTATTCATATAGGTTTTCTCACAAAGGATGAGAAACCATCAGTAATTTATTAAGTAATTAAAATTGCTTAACAACCAAAACTTCCATTTTGCATAAATCTATTTTAACCATGGTCTCAACCAGAATTACACTTAGTAACACATGTTCACAAAACGTCTTATAAAGTGGAAAAGTCACATGATTGTTCAGTATTTTTGAGAAGCATTAATAACTGTCAATATTGGAGTAGCAATTTTTTTTTAACTAAAATGCTTTAAGATATAGACCATCTTTTGGAAATGCTTGTTTTGCTGATTAATGGCATGTGATTCTAGTTTGGTCTTTGGAGAGAATAAGGGTTGATTTACACAAATTTGTTGTACTTGAGCAAAATAGTTATTACACTGCGTTCTGGGAAGCTGAGCTGGGACATGCAAATGTGCCCACAAACGCCTCGCTCTGGAATCCATAGCCTTTTTCAAACATGGTTTTGTTTAAGCTTATGCCTGCTGTATTACAGCTTTAATGCAAAGCCAAGGCTGGATTTTACACAAGCTGAGAATCCTATCCATGTACAGCTGTTTCAAGCTTATTGACTATCATCAGCTATATATATATATATATATATATATATATATATATATATATATATATATGTATTATATGATTATTTCCATATTTGTTTTCTTTTATAGAAAGTGCACAATTTTTCATTTCCATCCTTTGAATTTTTCTAAAATGTTATCATTATTTTGGAGATATTGTCTTTAGAACTAAACACAGTGTATTTGTTGAAAAGTTTTATCAAGGCTGCCTTTTAAAGGGTTAAAATAAATGCGACATGTCCATCCTGTGGGAAGGGAGAGTTCAAGTGGCTGGAGTGTCCATGAACCTAGGCAGGTACTCTCTCGTGATCAGTGCACCCGGGAGCAGAATCCAAATCAAGTCCCGGGGTCTGACATGAAAGCAGAATATATCCCTCCACCATTGCCTCTTTATCTTGGGAACTTCATACAGTGTATTGTTCCAACAAGTCCAGCCGTTTTAAAGGGCCAGTCAGAGGATTTTCCATATCTCTACCTGGTGGTAGGGAAACAACTGTAAAATTAATTAAAAGCTAAATAAGCAGATGGAGCTCAATCTAAATCAGATAGAGGTGATACTGAGCAGAGTAATCCATCTACAGCCCACTGAGAGGTAAACTCACCCCCACTGGGAACACAAAGCAAGGTCACTCTGCCCAAATGCTGGAGCAAACCAATGCCCAGAACCTGGCCTCACTAGCCCTGTTACCCTAGGGACACTGGACACCCAAAAAGAATGAAGCAGAATATATCCCTCCACCCTGGCCTCTTGATCTCAAGAAATCGGCTCAGTATTGTAGGTGAGGTCTAACTAGGGATCTAGGGATTTTCACACTCTCTCACGTGTCTTTCCTGAGGCCTCTTGTTGACGTGTCACATCACCCAGTGGATTCCATTACTGGCTTATACATTTTACAAACTTACTTTCTACCTCCTCTTATCCAGAGAGAGCACTGAAAGTACAAGGAGTCTCATGAATACAGTGTGAGATCTATTGATCCATCCTAGTCTGGCAGGGAAGTGCAGAGAGATTCCCCAGCCTCTGGTCAGCCTGAGAGTTATTGATATATCTGCACTTACTTTCTCTCTAAGATCTCATCATCCACTGTCTGTGAGACTTCTGAGAAATAAAGAGGTAAAACACAGTAAAGATCTGTCTGTATCAGCCTCTATCATCTCAGAAATTCAATATCCATGATCACTGCATCTTGGGAATAGTGGAAATATTATATTCTATGGCGTAGGGAGAAAAAAAGTGAAGCAAAGAATCATATATCAATCTGCTTTATTTGTTTTTTACAACAATTCAGCACACTTTACTTTAAAATGGTACTTATCTATCAAATATGCATTTAAAGGGACACTGCTGTTCCATTTTTGAACTAGAATTTAAAGCATTACAATTTAATCAATAACCTTAAAGGGCAATGTAGTCCAAGCATTTCTATCTTGCATTTAAAAGACCGTATTCAAAACGTTACAAAGAACAAAGTGGTGTATAATGTAGATAATTTAAATTGCAACACAATGGAAAAATGATCTCTCTCTGGAACTACCACCAGTTAGGTCCTGGTGCCGGGTGGGTATGACTATCCTCAGTGACCACAGACAGAGATAGCTGGAATGTCTTATAAAATAGCTTCCCTGAGTTCTGTAATTGTTCACCAGAACACTTCATTTGGGATGGGTAAACATTTAATAGTGGACTGAACAAAAGGGCCATTCAGACATTAAACAGAAACGAACATGTCAACATACCCAACTTGAACCTTCCTCCCCCTCAGTCTCTCTCATCGTCCTCTAGTGTCCAAAGCACCAGGCTCGGATTGCCAATTCATCTACACATATACAGGTTATGAAGTATTTCCTCCATTGCTATTGCGGTTCATTGAATTCTTCTGAGTTGGTAACTTTTGGAGGGCTGGATGCAGAAATCTAGATGAGTTCTTACTAGATCCATCACATAATTGCCACGGCCTACCACATACTACCATCACAACAGGCCATTTCTGATAAATGTACAGGACACTGATTATCCGGCATTAGGTAATTCAGCACCTCCTTTAATCCAGCACCAATTCTGCTATCTGTCAGTGCCCTAATCATAGCCTCACACCTCTCACCATGCCCTTGGGTGGCTGCATGAGCTCACATGGTCAAGGTAGGTAATAAAGAGATTGGGTGACTTTGCCCAAACAACCAGCTTTACTAGACCACTACTGGTCCAGCAAATTGGTTAATCCAGCAAGTTCTTGGAACGGAGGATGTTGGATAATTTGTGTCATACCTGTATGATTGGAATAAAATGAAGCCTTAATGATGCATCTCAGACCCTCTGGTAGGGAAGGGGTTAATAATAGGCAGTTGTTAGGGGCTCGCTCGGCTGTTGGAGCTCAGGGAATTACATGTATTGGACTTGTTACCAAACACTGATAAACACTCAGTGAGACACTTAGCACTTCAGCTTTTAATATCAATACTAATTAATACCCGGTAATTAGAAATGGCCAGTAAAGTGAGCTCAAAATCATTTAAAGGGACATGGAATCTTAGCATGCACTTACAGAATGGGATTTTAAATAACAATTAGAAATAAGATGTCTGCTTATAACACCATCAGGACCTCCCTGTCAAATTCTGGTGAGGTTGTGTTAGCTGCATGCGGTTTCTCTTTACCCCATGGACTTTTTCCTATAGTACCTTTTTTATAATGTTTTACAACCCCTCACTAAAACTTCTTTATCCAATTGTCCCATATAGCCCTTTCTGTAACTCCATGTTATTGTTCCATATAACAATCCCTCGAATGTAATTTCCCCTACTCCTCCATTTTATTTTGCCATGTCTAACTCTCCGGCGCCCTATAGACCGCTCCACCCAAAACACAATCGTTATATCTCTGGTTGTGCAAATCCATGAGGTTTTCTTGACAAAAATACTGGATTTGCAGCCTTATTAAATTCAGGGCTTACTTTTTAAAACATAGCCCATAACTCCAAATTAACGGGTTACAGTTATTAAATTATAATTAAATTAGCCCTGTAACGGAGTTCGCAGCTGACTTGCGTGTTAAGACGCAGGATGGGTGAGAATAGGCTACGTGCTGAGTAACGTTGAACTTCACGAGAGCACCCGCAAGGGGGGCTAAAGTCCAATACGTAGCACTTGTAATGCAAATAAAAACACAGTACTGTACGTTTATTAAGAGGGAAAGTGATGTTGGGTCTTAGAATAAATCGCACAACATTTTCAAGCCCGCAAAACGGCCCCGAAAAATACTTTATTTCATGTTTCTATATTATATCGATCCCGGAAATCAATGTGTTAAGACATATACTGTAACTCGCATGTAATAGAATATCATATTTACGGCTTTATTAATTTTATTAATATTGCATTAATCTGGAATGTGGGTCCGATCGTAACTCGTAATTGAGGCCAATAGGACTTTGAAATCTACCCTCCCCTTTTTCAGTGACATAACTCTAACAATCTATTTTTCCATTGGCTCCGTCTGAACCTGTAACTACAGTCTACACTAATTGAGCGTCCGCACGGCCGCAAATCCATCGTTCTACAAACAAGCTATGACTTTCTGCTCAAACCCCTAACTCGCGGCACCTTCCAAATTAATAGCAACGTAACTCTGCCAAATTTCAAGCCCGGAGCCGTTACGTGCTACATTTTGGACTTAAAGGCTGGAATTTAATATGGCCCTATGTTGCCAGTTCCTTCTCCAATGGGCCGCAGTTTGTCTGACCTCTCTGCTATTACCTGCTCATCCTGGGTGATCCATATTGGTCTAGCTCACAGCTTCATTAAGGTACCCAAGTCCCTTCACCACAGACATCGTAGCGATCCAGAAGGGGGCTTCTCCATATTACTTCTCACTATAATTCTCTTATAACTACAAATCAATTCCTTGTAACTCTTTTATCTAACAATTCTTTGTAACTCTCCTTATAATAACCTTCATCTAATTGCCTCATACATGAGCTCTCCCTAGAACTGCATCTTATTTATCCATATAATAACTCTTTATAACTCCCTTTCTTTTCCTCATACAGAAGCTTTCCCTACACCTCCATCACATTACTCCATATAACCCTCACTCTCTCTCCTTCATATATCTTCTCCCTATAACTCCCTATCTCTTGTCCCCATGTATCCCTCCATGTTGTTGTTCCATATAACCGGCACTATAACTTGCTCTAATTGCCTGATCCAGTATCACTCCTGCAGCGGCTGCCAAGGACATTTCCATGTGTCACACTAATGCCGGGTGTCACTACCTGCGTATACTAAATGATGAAGCATCTTTTTTTTACGCCAGAGCTCCTGTCTGGGATGTTGCTGGTTCTCCCTTTGTCGGTGTCAGTCCTCGGTGTGGATCACAAGTGACAGCTCAGTAAACGCTTGACATCCGAGTTCCCCTTGAAATGATCCTGAGCATTTCATTACCTTAATGCCAGGCTGAGCGGGTGATTACCTCCAGCTTTTAGAGCTGGTGTTTGTGTCCTAGCACCCTCCACATGGCTTGATGACCCCTCACATGTCTCCTTCTGTCAAACCCCAAACTGGGTGTACCACATCTATTAAAATTCACTCAAGTTTTCAGTGAACTTTTGCATTAATATTTTATATGGCCAGAATATTAGATTAATCAGGCCGTTCTCTCTGAATCTTTATCTGAACAGTCCCCTTTACTTTCCGAAATGATCTGAATCTCAAATTACTTCAAAAGCTTTTTTTTAAAAGTCCCTGTTATGATCGAGAAATTATTATATATATAAAAAAAAAATTAAAAAATGAGACAAAGATAAATAATTTCAGAACTTTTTACACCTTTAATGTAACCTATAAACTGTACAACTCAACTGAAAACAAACTGAAATCTTTTAGGTGGAGGGAAGAAAAATAAAAAATAAAAATAATGTGGATGCATAAGTCTGCACACCCTCTTATAACTGTGGATGTAGCTGTGTTCAGAATTAAGCAATCACATTCCAAATCATGATAAATAGGAGTCAGTATACACCTGCCATCATTAAAAGTGCCTCTGATTAATCCCAAATAAAGTTCAGCTGCTCTAGTTGGTCTTTCCTTAAATTTTCTTAGTCTCATCCCACAGCAAAAGCCATGGTCCACAGACAGCTTCCAAAGCATCAGAGGGATCTCATTGTTAAAAGGTATCAGTCAGGAGAAGGGTACAAAATAATTTCCAAGGCATTAGATATACCATGGAACACAGTGAAGACAGTCATCATCAAGTGGAGAAAATATGGCACAACAGTGACATTACCAAGAACTGGAGCTCCCTCCAAAATTGATGAAAAGTCGCGAAAAAAACTGGTCTAGGAGGCTACAAAGAGGCCTACAGCAGCATTAAAGGAGCTGCAGGAATATCTGGCAAGTACTGGCTGTGTGGTACATGTGACAACAATCTCCTGGATCCTTCATATGTCTGGGCTATGGGGTAGAGTGGCAAGACGAAAGCCTTTTCTTACGAAGAAAAACATCCAAGCCAGGCTACATTTTGCAAAAACACATCTGAAGTCTCCCAAAAGCATGTGGGAAAAGGTGTTATGGTCTGATGAAACCAAGGTTGAACTTTTTGGCCATAATTCCAAAAGTTATGTTTGGCGCAAAAACAACACTGCACATCACCAAAAGAACACCATACCCACAGTGAAGCATGGTGGTGGCAGCATCATGCTTTGGGGCTGTTTTTCTTCAGCTGGAACTGGGGCCTTAGTTAAGATAAAGGGAATTATGAACAGTTCCAAATACCAGTCAATATTGGCACAAAACCTTCAGGCTTCTGCTAGAAAGCTGAACATGAAGAAGAACTTCATCTTTCAGTATGACAATGACCCAAAGCATACATCCAAATCAACTAAGGAATGGCTTCACCAGAAGAAGATTAAAGTTTTGGAGTGGCCCAGCCAGAGCCCAGACCTGAATCCGATTGAAAATCTGTGGGGTGTTCTGAAGAGGGCGGTGCACAGGAGATGCCCTCGCAATCTGACAGATTTGGAGTGTTTTTGCAAAGAAGAGTGCTTCAACAAAGTATTAGTTTAAATAAAGGGTGTGCATACTTATGCAACCATATTATTTTATTTTTATATTTTTTCTTCCCTCTACCTAAAAGATTTCAGTTTGTTTTTCAATTAAGTTGTACAGTGTATAGGTCACATTAAAGGTGGAAAAAGTTCTGAAATGATTTATCTTTGTCTCATTTTTTTACAGCACAAAAACCTGACATATTAACAGGGGTGTGTAGACTTTTTATATCCACTGTATATATATATACAGTATATATATTTGCATTTTTGTGCAAATACAGCAAACTGCAAAATATGACCCCAAATTGTAGGGAGTTTTGGCAATTTATAAGATACATTTGCCCAGTTACTTAGTTCCATACATCCTGCCATTAATGTTTTGAAAAAAGTTTCACTCTGTGTAGAGAGTCTAGAGTCTTGAAATGTGCTGTGATAGAGTGATACAAGTAGTTTATGTAAGCCACAGACTTTGCAAAGCTCTGTTCCCCAAATAGGACTAGAGGAGTTAACTTTCCAGTTGATTAGGTGCAGCTGGAGAGACCTGATTTAAGACTGCTCCTGTAGTTTGTATGTGGCTGCTGATTTACTGTGTGTGTGCAGTTGTCTAAACTGGAGAGAGAAACACAGAGAGAAGTGTTTTGTCTGAAGATGGCGAAAAGACACACACACAGAAGTGAATGAAGTCGGCTGAACCTGGGAAAAGACACAGAGAGACAGAGAGATAGCAGTTTGCAGTTTGGATTTTTGGAGCAGAGTTGAGCAGCTCTGAAGAAATATTCAGGCTGGCAGTTAACAAACTAGTGGACTGTTTTGTTTGCTTCACCCAGGTTTAGCTGGATGAGAACTGGATTGAGAGGGAACTGTCTATAAGTTAAGGTCCTGCTTCAGTGGAAGCTAACCTGTTATTTTCCTTGATTTGGTTTATTATTTGTATCACTGAATACAATTGTATTAAAACTTTGAAAAGCATTATCGCTTCTTGTATTGTGTTCCTCCATTAAAGTGCCTGAAACATGGGCACAGACCCAGAGGCTCCCCCAAATGATTTCCCGTTGTACTCTGCGAGGTTATCGTTTAAAAACCCATTTTCCGCACAAGAGTTGGACAGACACCAAATTCTTTGTGTGGAATACAATGACATGGAAAGCAGAGAAGTGTTTCTTTATCTGCCTGGCTATACACGGAGGTGATTACCTGATAATTACAATTATAATTTAGTCATTACAAAAGACTGCAAAATAAGAGCTTGCGTCATGTTCGCGCTGTGCGCTGTCTGGTAACAATGATGGATCCTGTGTGCGGAAATCCTCAGAAACTTTTTTTTGTAGAATATGATTGGTGTTCAAAAGTGAGGATAATTTATTATAAAAAAAAAACATGAAGAACAGTTCATATATTATCACTACATATAGAGTGACATTCGCAGAGGTTACGTTCCTGTGGTCCCCACAAATAACTCTAACCATGGTTACGTAATAAGTTAAATGACAAATAAACAGCGCAAAAAGATAAAGCTCATTAAAATCATAACATGTACTCCTCCCTAGTATAAAGGCAATATATATATATATATATATATATATATATATATATATATATATATATATATGTATATTTATATATATATAGAATGACAGAGTATGGTGAATAGGAATCCCACAGACAGATGCAGCTATCTACACAGCTCCAGTTTCCATCCCTCCCACACCAAACAAGCCATCATCCATATTCAAGCTATTCGATACCATTGCATATGCTCAAACACTGGAGATAACATTTTAAAAACGCTGTTTAAATCTTTAAAAAATATTATTACCCAGAAAATAAACACTGCCATCAAAATACTCCATGAACACCTGTTAAAATGCAAGACAAAAAAACTACTTCATGTATACCTCTAGTGACCACATACCATCCAATTTTAGAGAAAATTTGGAAAATAATCAAAGATTTACAACCATTACTAACCGAAGATGCCCAATTAAACTATATACTCTACAAACCTCCAATACTCGCATTTAAACAACCACCAAGGTGAAACAAAAACTTGTCAGCAGAAATTGGCCAATAAAGAACTAAATATAAAAAAAATAACTAAACCTTGTAACAAAGGTGCCTGTATGTTATGTCAACACATTTGTAATGATGACACAGCCACGAATAACAACAAGACCTATAACATCAAATGATCATATACATGCACATCCTCCAATGTGGTTTATATAATACAATGTACTTTATATGGCACAGGCTATTACATTGGAGAAATCAGCCAAAAAATGCACTTAAGGATGAATTTACAGACATTCAATAAGAAAGCATAATGAAGCATGAAGTAATTGAATTGAAATATTCAGGGCCAATTTAAGAACATAAAAGAGAGAAAAGCATTTGAAATAAAGATGATCACATTCTTCTACACAAAAAATACAGGACTTAATATGGAGTTGGGTTTTCTAACACATTATCACACTTTCTTGTGATTTTTTTCTTATTTTACCATAACAGGCTTCTCACTCTTAGTGAGATGTTTGTTCAACAGGAAAGATAACACAGTGGAGTACAGTGCTCTGTTTTTCATATATATATATATATATATATATATATATATATATATATATATATATATATATATATATATATATATATATATATATATATATATATTGATGTATATGTGTATATAGTTTGTGTATATACGTTTCCTATACTATGTTGTGTTGAATCCCCCTATTTGTATTTACCTGATGATGTCAGATGCTGTCTCCACTCTCTCTGCATTTGCTATTTTTATTCAAACTGAAGTCTCATGTCAGTATTGCTTCAGACTTGATAAAGAGAGGTTGAACCTCTTGAAAGCGTGTTATTATAAATAAGGTGTTTGTCCAATACAAAGAGTATCATAATATACTGCAATACTCATTATTAATCTCTCTCTCTCTCTTACTGGACATTCACGGCTGCTTCACTCTTCAAATATATATACAGTATCTCACAAAAGTGAGTACTCCCTTCACATTTTTGTAAATACGTTATTATATCTTTTTATGTTACAACACTGAACAAATGATACTCTGCTACAATGTAAAGTAGTAAGTGTACAGCCTGTATAGCAGTGTATATTTGCTGTCCCCTCGAAATAACTCAACACACAGCCATTAATGCCTAAACCTTAGGCAACAAAAGTGAGGACACCCCTAAGTAAGATAAACTTATTTGGTTCAGATGGTGTCAAGCATGTGTGGCGGAAATCAGGTGAGGAGTACAAAGACAAGTGTGTCTTGCCTACAGTGAAGCATGGTGGTGGGAGTGTCCTGGTCTGGGCCTGCTTGAGTGCTGCTGGCACTGGGGAGCTACAGTTCATTGGTGGAACCATGAATGCCAACATTTATTGTGACATACTGAAGCAGAGCATGATCCCCTCCCTTCAGAGACTGGGCCGCAGGGCAGTATTCCTACATGATAACGACCCCAAACACACCTCCAAGCCGACCACTGCCTTGCTAAAGAAGCTGAAGGTAAAGGTGATGGACTTGCCAAGCTTGTATCCAGAACTAAAACCTATTGAGCAATTTTGGGCATCCTCAAACGGAAGGTGGGGGAGTGCAAGGTCTCTAACATCCACCAGCTCTGTGATGTCATCATGGAGGAGTGGAATGGGACTCCATTGGCAACCTGTGAAGCTCTGGTGAACTCCATTCCCATGAGGGTTAAGGCAGTGCTGGAAAATAATGGTGGTCGCACAAAATATTGACACTTTGGGCCCAATTTGGACATTTCCACTTAGGAGTGTACTTACGTTTGTTGCCAACGGTATAGACATTAATGGCTGTGTGTTGAGTTATTTTGAGGGGACAGCACATTTACACTGTCATACAGGCTGCACACTTACTACTTTACATTGTAGCAGAGGGGCATTTCTAAAGTGTTGTCACATGAAAATATTTAATCAAATATTTACAAAAATATGAGGGGTGTACTCACTTTTGTGAGATACTGTATTTATACTCTAAATATATAGTGAATTACATTTTATATTGTATTTCTGTTTGAGCAACAGTTCTGAATATAATTTAAAGGGACAGTATAATAGAAGCATATCACTCAGTTTAAGATTAAATAAATACTGTATCTTATTTTATGTTTGGCAGGGGGACACCATTGCATCCTGTGACTCATATGGAGTATTGAAGCTGTGGGATGTGCGCAAGGTGGCAGCCATGTTGTCTGTTGATACAGGACCTCACCCTGGAAACCACATGGCCTTTGACCCATCAGGTAGGTCCTTGACATTTTCATCCTTAATTTGGATTAGGACCAGTACACTCCTGATTAATAGTGTCCCATCAACTCTTCATCCCTATTTCTAAAAGATAGCAGAGTTATATGATACTACTTATCTGCTTATATTGGTACAGAAGGAACAATGACTATATGATTCTTGTGAACACGCACTGCTTTATTTACAGTACTGTCCCTGAGTGTTACTCATGGTGTTAGGGCACTGACTTACTGGATACCATAAATGACAAGCTTCCTACAAGTACTTATACACTCTCTTCACTGCAATACAACTTTTCACATTTTACCTTATGGGGCTTCAATACCTCAAGAACCCAACGGAATAAGCCAGCATGTGTTGCTTGCAGCAAATAAAGCTTTTTACAATTGGAGTGTGCTTGTGAGTTTTGGTCCCTTCAGGACCTGCAGTCTAAGAAGTTCCACATATGAAAACTTACAAAACAGTGAAATATGCATGTAAAAAATACTTTTCACTTGGTTTTCAGTGCTTTGAGTGATGATGAAACGCTTTGGTTCTCAACCAGCTGGTTACCTGGCAATACTCACGGGTTGTGGGATCTAGAACAAGACTAACAATGTGTTACTGCTTACATGGATTTTAGTAGATTACATTTACTGCTTATAAGTTCCTCTATAATACCTCTATAACTGTGACTAATGTTGGTCTGTATAAAGGGTTAAACACTCCTCATCCATGAGGACTGTCAGACAAGATCTACACACTAGCACCAGTCCTAGCATCTGTTGTTTAAATGCTCTTGTGCAGAGCAGTATTGATAAATGCCACACCCCTTTAAATGAAGTGGAGTATGACATGAAGTGATAGATGAATATACAGTACATAGATAATATTAATATTGTGTATTATTAGACTCCATCCCATCACATGTCTGCCCTATCTCATCAGCTTCTTGTTAGTGGAGACAGATCCATTTAAAGCTCTTATATGGAAAAAGTGCTTTGTCTAAAGATGGAGAAAAGACACAGATAAAGAGACAGCAGCTTGCAACTGATGAGTTGTTGGAGCAGAGTTGAGACCTGGAGATCTGAAGAAAGATACAGGCCGGTAATTAACAAACTAGTTGACCGTTTGGTTTGCTTCCACACCAAGCTGGATCCATCCTCTACAAAACGAGCTATTGTGAGATCATATAATTGATCATCTCTTGTCACTATTCAGTCAGGCAGGGTTGGAGCATTTGTGTAAAACTGTTGGTATTTAGAGTAATGTGATCATACCATAGAAAGAATTAGGAAAATACAGTGGGATGTAATCTGGGCTGTGACTGAGAAGGGCTTATTAAAATTCATTAAAGGGACACTGTATAAACTATAAGTGCTCTTCATGGTATGATTGTACATTACATGAATAAAGCTACAAGTTAAAATAGCATTATTTACATACAGTTTATCCAGCCCACTGGCTGTTACATGAGTAATTAGCAGAGACTAGTGCGTGGTGGGAGACTTTATGGGGAAGGTTGTGACTAATAGCACAGCATCCCTGCATACTCAGGTTACACTGCACTGGCCAGTTAACCCATAGCTTTCCTGTTTTTGGTGAGAACCAGTTTTGCATGCCAGCACAGACAGATGTGGTAAGGGTTACATGTTTTGTTTGTTTGGATCACTGTAGGGCTCACCCTGCCCCTCTCTCCGTGAGATGCTCTGCATATAGTATTTCAACATGCTTTTAGGAGATCGTTACAGTGATGTGGTCTAAATTGTGCTGAAATAAGTGGTCCTTTAACTGAATTACCAATTTTGATTTGTACTATTTTGGTGCTTTTTATATGATTTTGTTTTATATATTTAGCCAGTGACTCAATTGGTTACTTATGTTAATGGTATTGGAATATAGAATGTGTCTCACATACCTAATATGCAATCAGGATGTGTCACTGGGATTATTTATCTACTCATCGTTCTCTCCAACATCCAACCACCATTACATCCTACAAGAGATAGTTCCATTTTATTCTCTGCTACTTATGGTTGTATTGTTGTATAAATAACCACTGTTTAAAGAAAACAATATTTATGGTGAAAAATTGGAGTTGACTAAAGAGCACAATGAAGCAATTTTTTTTTATAAAGCTGGCTTTTAGTTAGAAAAACAATATTTGTGATGCCTCTGCTGGATGTCGGAGGTCCCCATAATATGTTGGTGAAGGATGTGCATGCGAGTGTTTATATTTTCTGCAGGTCCAGTGATTTAACAAATCCCCCACCTCAACAAACCCTCCACGGATAGATAATTAAACACACTGCTCAAACTGCAAGCTTGCAGGAAGTGTCCAAGTCATAAAAAGAAACTTTCTATACACAAAGAGAGTCTTCTAAAATGTTTATGTGAAGATCAGTTTGCCCTTATCTAATATACTGTCATGTTTTAAACATGTCACTGCAGGACGTTGGGGTAATTCCAGGCTCTTTGTTCTGTTTTGCCGCTCTGATCCTCTGTGGATTAGGTCCAGTGGTCTACCCCCCCAAGCCAAGCCCCCATATCCATCCGCTTCTGATTGGCTCTAATCACCCAAGTCTGCCCATAACCCCCCCAGCTGCCGTTCCCTTACTGGATGATCCTGATCGGGGAGGGGATTTTTGGGATAGGTCCTCCCACCGACATGAAAAAATGTGAGATAGAGTTTGCTGTAAAAAATAAAGTGGTTGTTGTTACTTAGAACACATAGAGGATGGTGTGTTTCATTTAATGGGTGGCTTTATTATTTTCCTAAGCTAAAGTACATGTTCCTGATCCATTAGCCGGATTCCGAGCAGCCCATTCCTTCAACGAAGATTACCTATTTAGTGGGGAGTTCCTATGGCCAAAGGCAGGGACTGTCTGTAACTTTTTGGGGATCTTCACAGCTTACATAGGTTTAAATATCATCAAAAAAATCTTCGTATCGAAAAAGAGAATACCAGATTAATAGATTACTTCTGCCACACGTTTTACGTGAATCTAAATTAATTACATCAGCATTTATTAAAATATAACCTTTAGTGTATTTTTTTCATTAATATTCGTTATTGTTACAAAAGTCTGTAGTTTATGTAATGACATTATCAATCTTTACAACAAGATACAGTTATATTGACAATACATCCGTAAAATGCTTACACTTTTTTATCCAATAGATCATACTGTGACTCCACCACATCCTTTTTCCTTTTTCAACTTTTATACAGCTAATGAACATTGTATATCTTCTTTTAACATAAAGAAGATCAAAAAATTGATAATAACCATCATCCAAAACCCCCCCCAAAAAAAAAGCTAAAGTGTCCCAAACTAAATAAATACCAATTGCAAATGTTCTAAACATTCAAGTTGTCATTTAGTTTTTACCTGTGTCACAGTATGTCTTCAAATCTTTTCCAAGCTGTTCCAGATTCAGAGTCTTTCCCGGAGGCCGCCAGCATTCCACTCCCAAGTCATTCCTCACCCTATGATGAGGTATTCAAACAGTTTTAGATTATAGATATAGTGTATCTAGACTTAAGCCAGTCTTCCCAAATCCCCCTAAATGTAGGAAGTGCATTGGATAGAGTGTGGGTCACTCTTTCGTAAATCATGACATAGTTTAACCTATTTACAATTTCCCGCCTGTCTAAAACTAATGTTTTCCATTTTTTTGCCAAGTGATTTTTGGCTGCCAGCATAAGAAACTGTAACTATTTATTTAGTTTTTTATTTACAGTGCCTTGCAAAAGTATTCACCCCCTTGACATTTTACCTATTTTGTTACATTACAGCTTCATGTTCAAAGTTTTGTTAATCTGGATTTTATGTGATGGATCAGATTAAAATAGTCTAAATTAGTGAAGTGAAATGAGAAACATGTATACATAAAACTATTTTTTTAGAAATGGAAAACAGAAAATTGGCATGTGCGTATGTATTCACCCCCTTTGTTATGAAGCCCATTAAAAATTCTGGTGCAACCGATTACCTTCACAAGTCACATAATTAGTGAAATGATGTCCACCTGTGTGCAATCTAAGTGTCACATGATCTGTCATTACATATACACACCTTTTTGAAAGGCACCAGAGGCTGCAACACCTAAGCAAGAGGCACCATTAACCAAACACTGCAATGAAGACTAATTAACTCTCCAAACAAGTAAGGGACAATGTTGTTGAGAAGTACAAGTCAGGGTTAGGTTATAAAAAAATATCCAAATCTTTGATAATCCCCAGGCGCACCATCAAATCTATTATTACAAAATGGAAAGAACATGGCACAACAGCAATGTCTAGCGCAAACCCAACACATCACATCACCCAAAGAGCACCATCCCCACAATGAAACATGGCGGTGGCAGCATCATGCTGTGAGGATGTTTTTCAGCAGCCGAGACTGGTCAGAGTTGAGGGAAAGATGGATGGTGCTAAATACAGGGATATTCATGAGCAAAACCTGTACCACTGTGTGCATGATTTGAGGCTAGGACGGAGGTTCACCTTCCAGCAGGACAATGACTCCAAACACACTGCTAAAGCAAAACTTGAGAGGTTTAAGGGGAAACATGTAAATGTGTTGGAATGGCCGAGTCACAGCCCAGACCTCAATCCAATAGAAAATCTGTGGTCAGACTTAAAGATTGCTATTCACAAGCACAAACCATCCAACTTGAAGGAGCTGGAGCAGTTTTGCAAGGAGGAATGGGCAAGAATTCCTGTGGTAAGATGTGGCGCTCATAGAGACTTATCCAAATCGACTTGAAGCTGTGATTGCCGCAAAATGTGGCGCTACAAAGTATTGACTTTAGGGGGGTGAATAGTTATGCACATTGACTTTTTCTGTTATTTTGTCCTATTTGTTGTTTGCTTCACAATAAAAAAAAAATAAAAAAAATATCTTTAAAGTTGTGGCATGTTCTGTAAATTAAATGATGCAAATCCTCAAACAATCCATGTTAATTCCAGGTTGTGAGGCAACAAAACATGAAAAATGCCAAGGGGGTGAATACTTTTGCAAGGCACGGTATTAATTGAAGTCTGGATTTTAGACAAACCTTTAATTTATTGAGCTCCAACTGCTACTTTTGTAAGGCACTGTATATATAAGCAGGGAATGCTTGGCAGGCAAAGCTCAATTGACGGATTAATGAGGGTATGTAATACTTCAGATGCTATTTCTGTAACCCCTAACCACATGTCCTGGGCAATCCCGCAACCCCACCAGACTTGTAAAATTGTCTCACACTCTCAGCTATCTCTAAAACACTCTGAGGAAATTTGAGGGTTCAGCTTGTGCAACTTGTCTTGTATATATTATACTCTCTGTAAAACTTTAGTAGCAGTTTCTAAATAACTAAATTATGCTGAGCCTTTGGATGGTCTTGAACAAATCCTCCCCCATTTTTGGAGATCCCATGAAACCCCCAAATCTTGTTCCCATTGTCTGATGAATCTAGACTTTTGATTGGCCCGGGGCCGTGTTTAAAATGGAATCTATCATTCCCACCATCCCCCGAGTGAGCAGAGATTTGCTGCATATTCAGTAGAACCAGGTGGATTGAGAAATCCCCCAAGATCGAATTGCCAAGGTGATCCAGTGCGTAATCTTATTGTAATTGAAGTATTCCCTTACAGGTAGATCATATTTGGTTTTAAACTGGTCTGTTGTAAGTAGGAGTTCATCTTTCAACCATGCTCCTAATTTCTCTAACTTATTGGTGGGCCACCATCATTTTGACTCTTTGTTCAAACTTTCAAAAGTTTGTGAAGAGGTAAAAACTGGAGTTAATGGGGAAAACGTATGTTTCAGCCGATGCCTGGAGTCAACCCAAGCCCAATTCTTCAAGGATAACTTGATTATGCCTTGAGGGGTCCCTATCACCATATACCATTCAAATGGTTTCATTTGAAGGTTTTCAATGAACACCCACAGCGGTTGGTGTTCTTTCGAATGAGCTTGAGGTATAAAAGAAATCTGGGCCACTCTAAAATATTGTTTTAGGTTGGGACAAGATAACCCCCCGCATTTTTGTTTCTGTGCATAAGTGATCTCATTAGTCTAGGAGGTTTATTTTTCCATATAAATCTAAAATTCAGCTTTTGGAATCTCTCTAGTTCATTCCCTCTAATTGGAATATGAAGAGAGCGAAAAACATAACATTCTGGGTAGAATATTGATAGCGTTTATACGCCCAGTCCAAGATATTTGGAACCTATTCCATTTCTCTAAATCATTCTCCAATTCTTTAATAAAGGTATGTAGTTGGCTTTATACAGATCTGTAATCTCCGGAGTCAAATTTAAATATTTTATTTTATCTTCAGGCCATTTGTTTTTTTAGCAAGGCCATGGTCCGTCCAGACATGCGGGTTCCCATGATCTCCATTTTTTCCATGTTAATTTGTAAACCAGATGTCTTACGGGGTTTTTTTGTTAGTTTTTATATTGTTACATACAAAAAACAAATTGATTAAAATAATAAGATCTGTGAGCATACAGATATGTAAATATGTTTCTGTATAATAGGGGCCATATTTTACTGGTGATGTAAGTCAGGTCCTATCAGGTCCAGCTGGAGTAATCCATTAGTCTCGGATTCTCTTGTTCCATACTTTTAAGTTTTCTTGTTGGTCTACCTTAAAAATGGCAAAAAATGTTTTAACTCCAAACTACCTTTTTTATGACAAAAGCTTAAATCTCCCTCACTGTAGACCTAGACATAGTGCAGATAAATATGACCCCCAAAACCAGAGCCACTTATCTGCTGCCTTTTCTGTAATGCGTTCCTTCCACAATTTAGTCTGGAACGTGATCTCTTGACACCAGGACCTGTATTATCTCTCCCATCGGCATTGGGCCAGTGTTGTATTGCTGTTCCCACTGCCAATGAAAGGGTTAAAAGCCGGACTTGAACAAGGACAGAGCTTTCGCCAGTGCAATGCACTGGGGCCCTCTTCTAGGGCCCCAATGCTGTCTAATTTTTTTTTTTTAAGTTTCCGCTCTGGAGCTTTCTTTTTACTAGCTCCGCCACTGGTGCAATGCACTGGGGCCCTCTTCTAGGGGGGCCCAGTGCTGTCTTATTTATTTAATTTGTTTCCCTCCAGAGCCCTCTATTTACTAGCTCCGCCACTGGCGTGTGACTGTTGTTTTCCATTCAAGATCTAAGTGTTTCACACAGGAAAAAAGTGTCAAATAATTACTCTGAAGTGGCTGTAAAAAATGACCATGCGGTCTGGAACGGATAGGGAAAATACAAGAGAGTCTTGCGGCCGTCTTAAGGATCATCAAAACTGGTTCTTTAAAATTGCTGCCTGGAAGTGTTGAGCATTGGACGATAAATCAGTGTCTGAACCTTGTTTACTTTTGGTGTAACTGAGCGGCAGAGTATTTTTCATTCCCTTGTTTATTGCCTCTAGTAGTTAATGCACTTGGCTTGAGTCTCATCAATGCGCAGTAATGATTAATACCGCGCTCCGTCTGTCCCCACTCGCTGCTGCTTGCTGCACACAGGTAGGTAAAACACTCAGAGAACAAAACATCAGTCATTTAGCATCCTCAAATTGGGCCTCTTACTAGTTACCACAGGGAGGAAGGCACATAAAGCGGCCAGTGCTTAGCAAGTCTGACTGACAGCTTCAGGATCATGTGATGTTTGCTAACCCAAAACACCAGCGGGCTTCATTATAAAGGGACATTAATAGCATTTCTTTTGTTTTCTGGCAGTTGATTACACCCTTTAAAATCCAAGTTAATTAGCAAAAAAATCATAATTTGTAGTAACCAATAAGAGGCAGCTACAGCAGTGTTGCAATGTCTGGGCATTCATTCTCTGCAGCAAAGCATTGTGGGATGACCACTTTGAAGAATTAAAATAGATAATATATGATGCAAAAACAAAACAAAAAATGAATGCAACCATTTCATTGTTAACATTTATTTGCAATTATATTTTAAGCAGAGTTTAATGTCCTTATTTCAGCTGCTGCCACTTGCAAATGAATTAACTTTATATTAGAACCTACAGGTCCCTCGTGGATTTAGATCCAGCCTCCCTTAGAGAAACATTAGCTTCGTAGGGTTTTTTTCACCACTAAAAAGAAATGATCTGATAGTTTGAGTCTCCGATCACTTTGGCTTCAAGATTAAGTCGAGTAGTTCTGTCCTTCCAGCTTCCCTCCATGTATTGCTTTTTTCTCCACAAGCACAGAGAGTATTTGGCTCTGGCGCTCCCTCCGCCTCCTGTCCGACCTCTCTTTTTGCCCTTATTTTCCACCTCTGTGAGCTGCAAATGAAATGACATTTGAATATTTGTTTTACATTTTAATTTCAGATAAACATTGCAAGCACTTATCTCAAGGGGCTCACTGGAACGCTCGCCTTCCAAAGCCACCAATGCGCTGTTTACTCTGGATGTTGAACCGAAAATGCACATCTATTTAACGGCAGCTTCTATTAAAGGATTACCCCATTTATGAAATCATCCTCCACAGATTAGGAGTGATGGATATCTTTTCAATTTTCCTTTGGCATCCTGATGCACAATTACATGAAATAGAATCTGGAGCTTCAGCTGTGTCTGAATGAATATGGCAGAAAGCGGCACCTGCCGAGCCGGACCATCACCTGTAACCTTTATTCAGCAACAACTAAAGTCAGAGAACCAACTAACCTTAACAGGTTAGTTCTATGGACACTCTGAGAGCAGCCTCTTTTAGCCACTTGTGCTCTTCCAGGGAGAAATATCCTGTAGTATATCAGTCTGGTCTAGTGATCCAGCCCTGAAATACCAGGCAATTCTACCCTGAACAGGAGAAACAGCAAACCCAGATGTATGTTTCGAACTCCCTTGGGCCTTGTTTGGTGGTGTAGCCACCTTAAGGCAAAGTGAGCAACGAGTCTACAAATGGAGCCCCCTATCACTGCCGTTGGAAACAGTACACAAGTAGTTGCTGGCAAATCCAAACTAGCCTCTTTATTCGGAAGCCAAATGGTTTGGAACCAAAACCACCTTCCAATCACAATACACACAAGATCTAGTTTGGCAGAAACAAAGCTAAATATTTCCCTTTAACTACAACTTAATGATGGTGTCTTGGCAAGATTATCCCTGATATGAGCCTCTTTAAGGTACTGACTCATTTCAGGGATACTTGTGCCAAGCCACAGAACCTCTTGGGACTGTGAGGGTTCAGATCCAACTGGTCACCTTCAGAATAAAGCCATGTAGGGCTGAGGTGTATTATAATAGTAAAAACAAATAAGAAGATAATCCTTGATTGGGTGCACTCAGGGACTAGGGAGGTGAAAATACATTAGAATAAAATGTAACTTTAGATTCAGATATAAAATAATATAAAAAGCACCTTGTTAAAACAAAGTATATTGCAGTACGGTGTAGAAACATAGAGCATATAGTAATTAAAAAATGCTAAATATATAAAATCATATGTGTCCTTTCTGGTAAGCAGAGCTATATAAAGTGAAAGTGAATTACTATCCGTATTTCTAGTGTCCCAGCTTTAAGTGCCAATTTGCACAATGTCATTACTTAGACACTCTCATAATAAATAGCAATGCAGTCTGATATATGCAGCTACTACATAGAATGTATTGTCTAAGAAATCTGCAGAATTTATAAAGAAAACGACTTGCTCTGAACTGTCTCTAAGAGGTTAAGAGTCTAGCAACAACAAATGGTAACTGAGTTAGGGAAAAGCCCTGTAACTTAAGTAAGAGCTGTGCAAGCTCCACACTATTATTATTATTATTATTATTATTATTATTATTATTGTTTATTTGTAACGCACCAACATATTCCGTTGCGCTATACATAATTTTATATAAACATTTCCAGGCAAAGACAAATGCAATATTAACACATTGCAAAGATGGAAGGCCCTGTCTTTGAGCTTAGAATCCAGTGTCCATAGAGCTTTCCCCAAAGCGCCATGCAAGACTGAAAACTCACAGACTTACAATCTAAAGGTTTTGTGTGTGGTGCAGGAGAGTGAGTGAAGGGTTGTGCATGTTAGGAAGGAAGGTGATAGGTTTCTTTAAACAGATGTGTTTTAGTGAGGTTTTGAGGCAGGAGGATAGTCCGGTGGAGTGAGGCAAGGAGTTCCAGAGAATAGGGGCAGCATGAGAAAAGTCATGAAGACAGGAGTGATAAGAGGTGACAAGAGTGGTAGAAAGAAGAGGAGGGCTCTTGGGGGAGTATTTGGAGATGAGAGCAGAAATTTAAGGGGGTACGTTGATGTTGATGGCTTTGTAAGTTAGGGTCATAATTTTACATTTTATTCTGGAGCTAAGGGAAGCCAGTGGAGTGACAGAGAGGTGCTGATACTGAGCGTTTAGTACGGTAGATGAGTCTAGCAGAGGCGTGCATTATGGATTGATGTGGGGATGGACGGGTGGTGGGTATGCCAGCAAGAAGCGAGTTGCAGTAGTCAAGATGAGAAATGATGAGAGAGTCTATTAGAATCTTAGTTGTGTCTTAGATTGTGACGTATTTTGGAAATGTTTTTAGATGAAGTCAAGATGTTGTTAGTAACTGTATGTGAGAGAAGAAAGAGAGGGTGGGGTCATGGGTGAGAGGTCACTATATATGTCCGGTGATGTCACCAGGAAAAGAGCCTGGAAACATTGTAATATATTGGTTATTTATAAGGCATGATGACCAGTGAGGTGGGTGCTCTGCTACATGCTACATATGTGTCATTATTGTGTACACAACTTGTTATTCAGTTGAAGGTGTAATGTACAATAGAGTGGATTATAGTATAATTATTTGTGCACAATATATTAATATGAAGAAGTTTTATTCAAATGCAAACTAGCCCAATTTAATAAATAGTCAGTAAATATCCTCTTAAATGTTAAAAGTTGCAGTTAAGTTGTTGTTAAAATCCCACAACATTGCTCCAGATCTTCATGCTAGGTACAAGCCAAAAAACAGTCCAGTCTTCTAAAGTAAAGGAAATAAAAGATTTGTTTAGGATTCCTTATCACTTAATATTTGATTGTTTTTCAGGAAGTTCTAACCACTCTGGAGAGGCGTTTGCTGAGTGTCTGAGAGCTCCTGGGTATAGATAGTGCTATAAATCCCGGTCACTGGCCACTAGAAGCCATTATTATTTCTGTGAAGACTGTTTGCATTTTAGAAATAAATTCTTATCAGTTGTAATATATTGAGATATTGCATTAAGGACAAATCCGGGCTACTGTTTGGCACAGGAATTTTCTCTTGCCGCTCAGGTTTAATCCTATACCTGTATGAACTGGACAACCTCTCCAATTAGCATCCGAGCAGCACCTCATGGACTAATGGAAAGGACTATTCTGCTTGGCATGAACCATTAAATGAGATTGGTCTCTGGCCAAGAACAAACTGTTTAGAGCCAGGTCCTTGAAATGGGATCACTATTTAGAGCCATTTAATGCATGTTAACAGTGCAGTCCAACTCTATGATTTCTAAATATATATTTTTATGCTGACCTTTGCTTTTAATAAGCTCTTTAATGGTTCCTGCACAGATCTTCTGTCCCAAGAGCCCTATATAAGAAAATACTACTTGCAAGTCATGTGAGGGGACAGGCTGAGTCTACCCATCACATACAAACTGGGAGTGCGTTGCTTGTACAAGTTGGGAAGAGTTTGATGTTCGTTACCTCTCGTCTTCTCTGGTTCTTTAACCACAGCAGGGAGTAAAACATCTTAATTATTAGCACAATCGGCATCTCTTTGTAATGTGGCAGCACGTTTCATAGCAGTCTCATCTGACATCCCATCTTTGAACTGTCTGTCTCAAGCTAGCAGTGGGAAGATGAATATTGTTCTCCAGATCACAAGCGGATGCGATTGACTGGTTCCCATTCTATGCAGACTGGGGACATTTGCAAGAGACAAACATGCAGGGTTAGTGCTGGTCTTCCACTAAGGGTTAATGGATGTAGGGATATAGTACAGCTTACATCTGTAAGACCCTCATGGCAGGACAATCCTCAGTGATATTTAAATTGTTCTTTTCCCTTTACTTATGTTGACAGAAAGATGTGAATCCTCTTTTACCCAAGGCTGGAATTAATTAACTCTTTGCTTTGAACATTTTTTTCTCACTGTTGTTTAATGAAAGGAAGAGTCCCCGTCGCCCGCTTTGAAAGTTGCAGCATTGCATCTAAAGCCTGGCTTAAATACAAGTGTTTAATCTCCTAATTAGTTCCCTCCTGTCGGCAATCAGTTAGATGCTGAGCATCCTTGAAGGTCGGTTCGTCCTTCTTCCATTGAAACTCTTAAAGAGCCAATACTTGGCCAGCATTAGCACCTGGAGAGCTGCCTGCTCACACACTCAGGCACTTGGGCTTAATTTTGGAAGATATCGGGAACAGAGGCGGCCTGGACATTTGAGGACACTGGCATCACTAATATCCTGTTACATATGTATGTTGCTGGTTCACCTCCAGCTCGTCTTGTTGGCCACTCAATGTCATTGCTGCATCATTAATGCTCCCTGTGGGCTTCAGCCAAATGCCTCCGAGGTTAGGACAGGTGCAGGCCTATAATAGGAACTTCCCTTCCCAATCTGACATTTTATTGTAACATCCTACTGTCATCTTATTATAACTATAATAAAATTCATTTTACTGAAAAATAAAGCCATTTATAAAATACTTATTTCTGGGTACAGTAGGGGGATTCATCCAATACAATAGGTTGGAGAGTATATAAGTTATCAATTTTTTAAAAAAAAAATGCGTTTTCCTACATTTTACCTACACATCTGCAATTTTTACATGTAAGTCACCCTGTCTGTTCAACCCATTAAAGACAGTCTGATATAATTTGCTAATAGTAGAGTATTATCAATAACTGCCAATTAGGTAAGGGACTTCCCCAAGGAGCAACTAGGCTGAAAAAAATTACTTCCTGGAGTCTGAGAACGTCCAGTCTTTTCTTTTTTACATGGCCTTACTCTGAAGACAAAAGATTTAGAATGCGTTTTTTTTGCGTCATTCAGTCATTTCCAACTCTCCATGACCTTATGGACCATAACACACCATGTACATCTTTATGTCCATGGTCATGCTGATCCACTTGGTTTTCATGGTAGCGATACTGGAGTAGGTTGCCAGTTCCTTCCCCAGTGGGCCACAACATAGAGCTCCTGGTATTCCTAGGTGGTCTCACATCCAAGTACTGACCAGGCCCAACCCTGCTCGGCTTCAGGGTGGTGTGGCCTCCTGATTCCCTGACTGGAGTGGATCCCAGGTCTCAGTGATTACATAGTAATTAAGGTTTAAAAAAAAGACTTTCAGTCCATCAAGTTCAACCTGTTAAGATCTCCTCTGATCTGCAATATGCGGATTAGTTATTAATTAAATTATTGATTAAATAATTATTAATAGTATAGTATTGGAGGATGAATAAAGAGTTAGTCCATCAAGTTCAACCTTTTTAGATCTCTATTGATCTTTTTAATGTGGACTATTTATTATTATTGTTAATTGTTAATTGATCCAGAGGAAGGCAAACAGAAAAAAAAAACCATTGAAACTTTGCCAATTGTCTCATAAGGGGAAAAAAAAAGCAAAATTCCTTCCTGACCCCAGAAACTGGCGATCACATTTCTCCCTGGATCAATACTCCTTCGCTAGTTATCTAGGATAGCCTTGAATGCCCTCTTTATTCAAAAATGTATCTAACCCCTTTTTGAAGTTGTCTATCGAATTCGCTGTCACCACCTCCTTTGGTAGAGAATTCCACAGTTTAACCACCCTAACTGTGAAGAACCCTTTTCTTTGTTTAAGGTGAAATCTTTTTTCCTCTAACTTCAAAGGATGTCCTCTTGTCAGTTGAAAATCTCTTGCTACAAAAAGTTCACTTGACAAAGCCTTATATTGACCCTGGATGTATTTATATAACGTAATCATATCTCCTCTTAGACGCCTTTTTTCTAGCGAAAATAAGTTTAATTTTGTTAGTCTTTCTTCATAACTTAGCCCCTCCATTCCCCTTATTAGTTTTGTAGCCCTTCTCTGTACTTTTTCCAGCTCTAAAATGTCTTTTTTATGAGGTGGTGCCCAAAATTGTCTTCCATATTCCAAATGAGGGCGTACTAGAGATTTGTATAGTGGCAGAATTACATCTTCTTCCCTGGCTTCTATACCCTTCCTAATACATGCTAATATTTTATTTGCCTTTGCAGCCGCTGCTTGGCTTTGAGCGCTGTTACCTAGGCGGTTGTCCACTAGTACTCCCAAATCCCTTTCAATATCTGATACCCCTAGATTTGCTCCATTAAGATTATAGATTGCTTGGCTATTGTTCCTTCCCAAATGCATAACCTTACATTTATTTGTATTAAATCTCATCTGCCATTTAGCCGCCCATTTCTCTAATTTATGCAAATCCTTTTGTAGGGAAAGTACATCATTGTCTGATTTTATTACCTTGCACAACTTAGTGTCATCAGCAAAAATGGAGACACTACATTCGAGTCCTACTTCAATGTCATTAATAAATATGTTAAAAAGGAGAGGACCCCACTTACCACATTAGACCAATCAGAGTATGTTCCATTTACAACAACCCTTTGCTTCCTGTCTTTTAGCCAGCTCTTAATCCATGAGCAGATATTTACTGCAATTCCTGTATCCCTTAGTTTGCTCACTAGTCTTCCATGTGGCACTGTATCAAATGCCTTTGAAAAATCTAAAAAGACTACATCCACTGAGTTGCCCTGATCCAAGTTCCTACTAACCTCCTCATAAAAACTAATTAGATTGGTCTGACATGACCTATCCTTCATAAATCCATGTTGACTGCTACCTATGATCCTGTTCAAATAGACATATTCTTGTATTCTGTCCCTTATTAACCCTTCTAAAAGCTTCCCAACTACAGAAGTGAGGCTCACTGGTCTATAATTCCCTGGATTTGCTCTAGATCCCTTCTTAAATGTAGGTATCACCTCTGCTTTTCTCCAGTCATCTGCTAGAGACACTGTAGTGAGTGAGTCTTGAAAGATTACATATAATGGTTTTGGCTATTACAGAACCCAGTTCCCTTAGTACCCTTGGATGTATTCCATCAGGACCCGGGGCTTTATTAACATTTATTTTTTCCAACCTCTTTTGGATTTCTTCCTGCTTTAACCAATTATTTAGTGATGGTAGTGTAGCCCCATTATGTTGCCGTGTCCCAACCACTGGTACCTCCCTTGTGTATACCGAAGAAAAGAACCTATTTAGCTCATCTGCCTCTTCCTGGTCACTAATTTTAAGATGGCCTGTGTCACATTGTAATGGTTCTATCGATTCCTTCCTGGCCTTCTTCCCATTAATATATTTAAAAAATATTTTAGGGTTAGTCTTACTTTCCATTGCAACTGACTTCTCATTTTCTATTTTAGCCAGTCTAATAGCCCTTTTGCAAGCCTTGTTGATTTCCTTATAGTCACATAAAGCTGTCTCTGTTCCCTCCTCCTTGTATAATTTAAATGCATATTTCTTTTTCCTCATCATGATCTTTAAGTCATTGTTAAGCCACATGGGATGTGATTTACTCCTATTCATTTTATTTCCACATGGTACATGCCGATGAGTATGTTTATTTAGTAAGGATTTGAATGTTGTCCATTTATTTTCAGTATTCTTCCCTGTAAGTTCTTTGTCCCAGTCTATATGTTGTATTGCTGCCCGTAGCCCATTAAAGTTATCCCTTTTCAAATTTAGAGTTTTTGTTGGCCCCTTACAACTGTGTTTTTTGTATTCAATCTCAAATGAGACTGTGTTGTGATCACTGTTCCCCAAGGGTTCCCCTATTTTTACATTTGATACTATATCAATATTACTTGTGATGACTAAATCCAAGATGGCCCCATTTCTAGTAGGCTCTTGTATAACCTGGGCCAGATAATGATCCCTGAGTGTACTCAAGAACCTGCTCCCCTTAGCTGAGCTGCTGGTCTCATTTATCCAGTTTATTTCAGGGTAATTAAAATCTCCCATTAATAGAACTTGCCCATGCTTAGCTGCATTTCCAATCTGTAACAATAATTGTATTTCCTCACTTTCAGCTATATTTGGGGGTTTATAGCATACTCCCACCAATATGCGTTTAGAATTAGCTCCTCCACTATTTAGCTCAACCCACAAGGATTCAATGATGCCGTTAGTGCCAGCATAAATATCTTCTCTGACTATAGGCTTAAATTCAGGCTTAACATAAAGACAGATCCCTCCTCCTCTTTTACCTGATGAAAATGGCTTATTTGCTTGCAAAAACTGCACACTTTAATGTATGTTTAGTGTGGAAAATGGAATTTTTGATAACGTTAGTTTTGTAAAATATTATTTTTATGTTTTATTTTTAGAGCACCAGCAGTTTGCATAGTGCATGGATAGATATTTACATTAGAAGACAGATAAGACCAGGCAGCACATTGGTACATACACAGTTACTTGCAGAGCTGATAGAAAGTATGTGTTATTATCTATAGTTTTAACCTCTACCATGTTTGGACCCTCTGTAATGCTGTGATAGATAAGTTTCACTATCTTGCAGACTAATTCAAGGGTCAAACCAGCATTCCAATTATACACCTGTCACTTTCTAGTTATTATCTTGCGTCTTATTATATTATTGCTATGAGTGCAGACGACATCCATGACCGGTTCCATATCACTTATTCCAAGGGATGTGAACATATGTGTATTAAGTGTTGATGCCTTGACATGTGAAATCTGCAATTAATGTGGTGGTTCAATGATGTATACAGAATTGTAAGAATTTCCTTTTAGCAAAGATGGATTTGCTTTTTGTGCTTTTTGTGCTTGTATCCAGATGTAATCTTCTATTTGCTATATTGCTGTACCAACACTGTTGAGGGTCTGCTACAAGAGTCCACTGCTTGTTAACCTTTGAATTAATTGTACTTATATGATATAGTACAATGGATGGTCTGTGTACAATGCCCAATTAACTGGGTCAGAATGTTCCATGTGTCATTCTTTGAAATTCATTCAAGACACAGTTCATTCTGCATGTGGATAAATTTGGGCTGAAGGATTGATCTCTTGGTTGATTTTGTGGCACTTCTGTCTCCAAATTGCACTCCCATTAACGAAATGCAGAAACAAAGGCAATATCTGACAGCCAAGGCTTGGATTAAAGACAATTTTTTTTTTAATTTATTTATTTTTTTTTATTTATTTATTTTTATTATTTTTTTTATTTGTACTACTGTACTTTTTACGGTGGAGGGCTTTTATCACTCTTAGTCCACCATATGTGAAACAATTGCTGTGTATATATATATATATATATATATATATATATATATATATATATATATATATATATAAACTGTATGTGTGTATATATATATATATATATATATATATATATATAAGTGTGTGTATAATATGTGTATATGTGTATATATATATATATATATATATATATATATTTTTTTTTTTTTTTTTTTTTTTTTAATTTTTTAATTTTTTTTATTTGTACTACTGTACTTTTTACGGTGGAGGGCTTTTATCACTCTTAGCCCACCATATGTGAAACAATTGCTGTATATATATATATATATATATATATATATATATATATATATATATATATATATATATATATACAGTGCCTTGCAAAAGTATTCACCCACCTTCACTTTTTGTTACCTTACAGCTTTAAGTTCAATGTCTTGTTAATCTGAATTTTCCAGTGATGAATCAGAACACAATAGTCTAAGTTGGTGAAGTGAAATGAGAAAAATATATACATAAAACTATTTTTTTAGAAATAGAAAACAGAAATTTGGCATGTGCGTATGTATTCACTCCCTTTGTTAAGAAGCCTATAAAAAGCTCTGGTGCAACCAATTACCTTCAGAAGTCACATAATTAGTGAAATGATGTGTACCTGTGTGCAATCTAAGTGTGACATGATCTGTCGTTGCATATACACACCCTTCTTGAAAGGCTACAGAGGCTATAACACCGAAGCAATAGGCACCACTAACCAAACACTGCCATGAAGACCAAGGAACTCTCCAAACAAGTAAGGGACAATGTTGTTGAGAAGTACAAGTCAGGGTTAGGTTATAAAAAAATATCCAAAACCTTGATGATCCCCAGGAGCACCATCAAATCTATCCTAACAAAATGCAAAAAACATGGCACAACAGCAAACCTGCCAAGAGACGGCCGCCCACCAAAACTCATGGACCGGGCAAAGAGGGCATTAATCAGAGAGGCAGCACAGAGACCTAAGGTAACCCTGGAGGAGCTGCAGAGTTCCACAGCAGAGACTGGAGTATCTGTACATGGGACGACAATAAGCCGTACGCTCCATAGAGTTGGGCTTTATGGCAGAGTGGCCAGAAGAAAGCCATTACTTTCAGCAAAAAATTAAATTGCACATTTTGAGTTTGCGAAAAGGCATGTGGGAGACTCCCAAAATGTATGGAGGAAGGTGCTCTGGTCTGATGAGACTAAAATTTAACTTTTCTTCAATCAAAGAAAACACTATGTCTGGCGCAAACCCAACACATCACATCACCCAAAGAACACCATCCCATGACACATGGTGGTGGCAGCATCATGCTGTGGGGATGTTTTTCAGTAGCCGGGACTGGGAAACTGGTCAGAGTTGAGGGAAAGATGGATGGTGCTAAATACAGGGATATTCTTTAGCAAAACCTGTACCACTCTGTTCGATTGGAGACTAGGACGGAGGTTCACCTTCCAGAAGGACAATGACCCCAAACACACTGCTAAAGCAACACTTGGGTGGTTTAAGGGGAAACATGTAAATGTTTTGGAATGGCCTAGTCACAGCCCAGACCTCAATCCAATAGAAAATCTGTTGTCAGACTTATAGATTGCTGTTCACAAGCGCAAACCATCGAACTTGAAGGAGCTGGAGCAGTTTTGCAAGGAGGAATGGGGAAAATTCCCAGTGGTAAGATGTGGCAAGTTCATAGAGACTTATCCAAAGCGACTTGGAGCTGTGATTGCCGCAAAAGGTGGCTCTACAAAGTATTGACTTTAGGGGGTGAATAGTTATGCACATTGACTTTTTCTGTTATTTTGTCCTTTTTGTTGTTTGTCTCACAATAAATAAAAAGAACACCTTCAAAGTTGTGTGCATGTTCTGTAAAAGGCAACAAAACAGGAAAAATGCCAATGGGGAGTGAATACTTTTGCAAAGCACTATATTCAGCTATTATAGAAAGTACAGATCCACTTGTTTTGGGCTTTAGCTCCTGTAGACTAGTAGCCTCCATTTGTTTTGGGCTTTAGGAGCCTTCATGAAGTTATCCATAGCCACACATGAATATTCTCCTCCTTTTTGGCCTACTGACAAGATCCTCACAAGCCCTGTTTTCATCTGCTTGATAATATTTCTTTGGAAAACTGAGCGACTCCCTGAATTATGGAGCGGTTCCAAGGCAGTGGAGCTGCAGAGAGCAGCTGTGGCTGCAATCATAAAGCCGGCACAGCTACCGAAAGGTGAAATCACTTACATGGGATGTATTGTCTATCTCCGCCGTGGTCCACAATGAGCATTTGGTCTAGTAATTTCTTTTTGATAGCCGGCCAAAAGCGCTTTTTGCAAACCTTTGAATGGTCAAAGTGTCAGGGAGAATTTGGCAACGCAGCAGAGAGATGGCCCATTGGGTCTCATCCAGTTCCTCTGGAGAAGGCAGTTACCTGTGAAAATGTAGATTCTGCTAAAATGAGCCCATCTGTCTGCATGCCCACCACCCTCATTGGAGATTTGTCTATTGAGTGAGCATCTCCCTCCCACCACATGGTAATGGTACAAAAAGAGAGAACATAGGCAGATTAAACCTCGGACTTATAGCATGAAGAGAAATCAATGGCCACAGCAACAAGAACAAATATACAGCCAGGTCCATAAATATTGGGACATTGACATAATTCTAATCTTTTTGGCTCTATACACCACCACAATGGATTTGAAATGAAACGAACAAGATGTGCTTTAACTGCAGACTTTCAGCTTTAATTTGAGGGTATTTACATCCAAATCAGGTGAACGGTGTAGGAATTACATGTGTATATGTGCCTCCCATGTGCCTTCCACTTTTTAAGGGACCAAAAGTAATGGGACAATTGGCTGCTCAGCTGTTCCATGGCCAGGTGTGTGTTATTCCCTCATTATCCCATTTACAAAGAGCAGATACAAGCTCCAGTCTTCTTTTCAAGTGTGCTATTTGCATTTGTTGCTGTTAACTCTCAATATGAGATCCAAAGAGCTGTCACTATCAGTGAAGCAAGCCATCATTAGGCTGAAAAAACAAAACAAACCTATCAGAGAGATAGCAAAAACATTAGGTGTGGCCAAATCAACTGTTTGGAACATACTTAAAAAGAAAGAACGCACCGGTGAGCTCAGCAACACCAAAAGACCCGGAAGACCACGGAAAACAACTGTGGTGGATGACCGAAGAATTCTTTCCCTGGTGAAGAAAACACCCTTCACAACAGTTGGCCAGTTTAGGAACACTTTCCAGGAGGTAGGTGTATGTGTGTCAAAGTCAACAATCAAGAGAAGACTTCACCAGAGTGAATACAGAGGGTTCACCACAAAATGTAAACCATTGGTGAGCCTCAAAAACAGGAAGGCCAGATTAGAGTTTGCCAAACAACACCTAAAAAAGTCTTCACAGTTCTGGAACAACATCCTATGGACAGATGAGACTAAGATCAACTTGTACCAGAGTGATTGGAAGAGAAGAGTATGGAGACGGAAAGGAACTGCTCATGATCCAAAGCATACCACCTCATTAGTGAAGCATGGTGGTGGTAGTGTCATGACGTGGGCATGTATGGCTGCTAATGGAACTGGTTCTCTTGTATTTATTGATGATGTGACTGCTGACAAAAGCAGCAGGATGAATCCTGAAGTATTTCGGGCAATATTATCTGCTCATATTCAGCCAAATGCTTCAGAACTCATTGGACGGCGCTTCACAGTGCAGATGGACAATGACCCGAAGCATACTGCAGAAGCAACCAAAGAGTTTTTTAAGGGAAAGAAGTGGAATGTTATGCAATGGCCAAGTCAATCACCTGATCTGAATCCGATTGAGCATGCATTTCACTTGCTGAAGACAAAACTGAAGGGAAAATGCCCCAAGAACAAGCAGGAACTGAAGACAGTTGCAATAGAGGTCTGGCAGAGCATCACCAGGGATGAAACCCAGCGTCTGGTGATGTCTATGCGTTCCAGACTTCAGGCTGTAATTGACTGCAAAGGATTTGCAACCAAGTATTAAAAAGTGAAAGTTTGTTTTATGACTGTTAATCTGTCCCATTACTTTTGGTCCCTTAAAAAGTGGGAGGCACATATACAAACTGTTGTAATTCCTACACCGTTCACCTGATTTGGATGTAAATACCCTCAAATTAAAGCCGAAAGTCTGCAGTTAAAGCACATCTTGTTCGTTTCATTTCAAATCCATTTTGGTGGTGTATAGAGCCAAAAAGATTAGAATTATGTTGATGTCCCAATATTTATGGACCTGACTGTAGGTGTGTCACCACCCATTGATGATTCAGCTCCAATATCCTCCTGCCTTGGCTACAGGAATCCTCCCTTGGACCGTGAAGTGGATGAGCGACTCAGTGACTGGCTTCTCTATCCCAGGATCATCAGGATGCACAACAGGAAGCAAAGGGTTCAAAATAACAAACAGAGCTTTATCTCTAAATAAAAGAGAGAACACCTCACTTTTACTCGCTAAAATAGTTTTAATTGGAAAAAGTTGGAACATTTATAGGCAAATACAACTTGTTTCAACCCACAAACATGAATTAAATTACCTGCCCTTAATCGCTTTAACTCAATTTGCCCTCTGTAATAACTCACTAGCCAATGTATGGATGTGGGAGTTAACCACATCAGGCAAGTTGTTAGCAAGATGTACAGTCCATTGTTCAATTTTCCTGCCTCTGCTAATGGAAATAGCATGGACTGTAATGTGATCAGGGTGACAAATGGCAAGTGACTACAACCCAATTTAGGCATAATGTAGGGGAGATTGGCCCTGTGATGGCCCACCTGGAGGCCCTATCTCAGAGAAGCCTATCTCCCAATGTGAAGTCAATGGGGGAAATTTAGAGGACATAGCTCTTTCAGGGGGAGGTTTTCAGTGGTGATTGGCAGCCTCCAAGTCGATCGTCACAGTCAGTCTTTCCTTGTAGACTGGCTAACAAGGAGACACATTTTACTTGTTTATTGTAGTCATATGCACAAGCCTAGCTGACACATTTAACAAGTACATTTATTATAATCCATATTTAAGTAATTGCCAATTTGCTGCCATTCCATTTGACCTATATCAAAAAATTAATTTTGTTTACCACCAGATACTGAGACCTTATATCAATTGTCAGAGCTAGATAGAACTTTTTAGGAGCAAGGTTTGTTACAGACTACATGGCCTCTAACTGCTCTTGTATATAAAGATTGATGAGTTATGCTGAACTGAAATATGTCAATTTTAGCTAAAAAATAACATCAAACTTTATTGTAAACATTTCAATGTGATTTTTATGGATCATTGCAAGTAAATCATGGATTATTATTATTATTATTATTATTATCTTTATTTATATCGCGCCAACATATTCCGTAGCGCTGTACAGGGGTTGAGTACATAGCAGAAAACAAATTAAACACCTTGTAAAGAATGTAAAGAATCACTGTAGGTCCATATTTACAATGGGCTATTTTGAAGAAGTAAATTTGTTAGAGAGCAAAATATATTTGGAAATTACAATATCCTTATATATTATATGTGAATATGCTGTAACGGGAGCTGCCATATTTTGTTTATTTGAATGGAGACGGTGATCTTGAATGCAAAGGAGGATTCAGCTACTTTTGCTGAAATGTGATAAGACTTAATTGCATTGTTTTTAATTGGATCAATGCCAAGAATACCTTATAGATAAGCATAACCAGAGCCATAACAATTGTGCCTGGCTTGCTTGATCCATTGGATTATGGAGAGTCAGACACGACTGAACAACACTAAGTTGAGAAGAGCAAGGTCTCCAATGCCAAGTTCCTTTTCTTGTTGGCTCTTTGTACATAGTGATGTTGGAGCACTTGAATACCATGAGCTACAACTATATTATAATCCACCCTGGTGTACAAGAAATGCCGCCGTACCTAGGAATGATTTGTCCAGCATGGCTTGGCTTCCAGCTCTTATTATTTGTAATGAAAATGTTAGCTTTACCCGTAGATTGCTTTATAGTTATTAATATGATTACTACCTGAGTTATGTCAGCACTGGCAGCATCTTCTCACTAGAATGTACCCAGGGTACAGCACAACACATCAGATACATAAAAACAGAATGCTGAATTAGGGAGGAAACGCTGGAATTACTGTACAGATAATAGCCCATCATATTTTTACACTCATCATCCTTTATGACTCTCCATAAACACTTCATAAAGTGGTTAACTGGAAATGTGAGATAAAGAGCCAGGGAATCGAGTGCGTTTAGGTTCAGTTCATGCTGCAGACACTTCAGGGTTAAACCTGGCAAGTCCATGTATATCTGCCCACATTCATTAATCAGTCAGTGCTCTTTAAAGATGACCGTCTCCAAATTGTGGTGAGGAAAAAAACATTTAAACGCATGTGCTGCCTGCGGCCAGTGTACTGTGAAATAAAGTGGGTGACATTTAATATGGCTGCCTGTGGGATCTGGGTATCATCAGCTTGTCCATCATAGGCTTTAGTCAGTTTGAAATGGAGAAATAAAATAAGAGAAATTACGTGATTGAGTATTTTTGCCCTCAAAATAACCCCAGTCAAAGACTTTGGGCATTGAACGTAATTAATGAGTGTACTGACAATTTTTTAATCAGCCATCTTTTTAAAGGTATATGGCAGTTTGTGTGATCTCGTGTGTGTCTGACAGATCGGGCGTCTTATATCAGATCATTTTATTGAGGAATTATGTATATTTGTAATTCAAAGTACATTTGAAATTTCTTGTGTGAGCCCCACCCCCAAGGCACCATAGTAGGCAGTGCGTCCTAGCCAATGAGCTGTCGGGAGTTGTGTACTAGCCAATCAGTTGCAGAATCACGCTGCCTCCCGAGCAGTTTGGTCTCAGCCAGTGAAAGAGAAACTGACACCTTACTGGTGCAGATGTTTTAGGTGACTGAAAAGTCCCTTTAACCAATGAAGTAAACAAGACTTAATATACTTACCACTTGTCCGTTACGTTTTGTTTTTGATTTTTCTCCACCCAGAGCTATTCTTTCACATGTGCATATTAATATTACATTACATTTAGTACCATGAACAAAATACAGAGCAAAAACACAAAAAATGCAAAATACAGTGTTGTGGGTGTAGTAATAAACACAGAAGAATTGGGAAATATATAAATTATAAAACTTTAAAGGCACATTTTATGATTTAAACAGATTTGTTTATTTTAACTACAGGTCTTCCAGTTATTTCTGTATCTTACACATCCATCTCAACTCTAGTCTCACCAAGACCGCCACCAATAAATATGTACCATCATTTGTAATCAATTAGAAAGCCTAAATATTTAAACAAGCCAAGCGTGGCCACATAAATATCCAACTGCAGCAAAACCTCCACCATATCGGTAAATCTCTGTGCTTCGCTCTAAAAGAAACCCAGCGCCCATTGATTTTGACTTGAATCATCCCAGCACCTATTTATATTGTTGACACCAGTAACAACCCTTCCGCGACGCACAGCATCTGTCTCCTAATACTCTGTGTAACACGGGGGTCCGAGGCAGGAGGGTTTTGATCAGGCGACTAATATATTTAAGTAATAATGTTTAGCCACGTTGACATAATCACCCAAGCTATTCATTTCTTGTGTTACATTTTCATTTTATCTGAAATCGTTAACTTGCCGTATAAGTGCAGGAGTGAAGGATACCTGGAGATGTTGCTAGGGAAATAACATGTAATTGTAATTAATATGTGTGTTTTTCTAGCTAATTATTCACCAACACCATAAGCATATCATGTGTCAAGGATTTTGTTTGTGTACGAGAAACTCGCGGTCGTGCCAGTGCATTATTTCCCAATTACCATTCAATAAATACATATAGAAGGTCAGGATTTATTTTACAACCTGTCCGAGGTTTCTGGGCAAATCTAAGAGATGTTACCACTACATATAAGCATTATAATACTATGGGATTATTTATTTCATAATGACACACAACCCGTAGCTTTCATTTGTATATCACACTGCAATGTGTTATGGAGGACTGGTCAAACATCCACTTAATATAAAGGACCAAATCTAATTCTTTACATTATACTTCTGAAGAACCAGAATTGATGTTATCATTTTTAAAAATTAAAATAAATACAGCCTCTAATCTATTAACTGGTAAATTGTTGTTAACTTTGAGTAGCTATTTAAAAATATATGTGGCATGAAAATCTTCTTGAAAGATCAGCGATCCTCTTACAGGGGTCATATTGTACCCACGGACTTTAAGAGCATCATTTGAAAGCAGTGATATATTATCATATTCCCTCTTTCAGATGCAAAATAAAAAGGCTTTCAATTTCCCTTTAAAGAACAGTTATTATCAATATCTATCACATTGCAGTGATACAAGTAAATACTACACTGTGTTATGAGATACCTTTACTGTGACTGTTAAAGAGACAAACACTATTATTTTCACAGTGTGAGTCTGTCATTGGATTGCATAGCTTTATACAAGGGCCATGCTTACTTCATTGTTTCCTATCTTGAAAATCAGCCTAAATGTGTGAAACATTCAGTATCTAATCTCTTCTTGTGTCTGTTTTCTGCAAATATGCTAGTGATAAAACCAGATACTGACTGCAGAAGAAGCAGAGATGTACGGTATATTGCTTTTTGCCAATATTCTGGCTGTAGGCCTCTGAAATCCTCTTCTACCTGGTTTCATGTTCAATCACTAATTGAGGTGCATCTCAATTAAAACTTTCTCTTCTCAAATGGTCACACAGTCCAGTCTCTTCCTTGCCTCACTTTGTTGCTATATATATATATATATATATATATATATATATATATATATATATAGTACATCTGTGTTCACATTTGAATGTCTAAAGCAAGTTAAAAACCTGCTTCCAGCTCAGAGTTCAGAGAAAAACAGTTATTACACTGCATTCTGGGAAGCTGAGCTGGGACACACAAAAGTGCCCACAAATGCCTCACTCTTCATTCCGTAGCCATCATCAAACATGTGTAATACAGCATGCATAAGCTTAAAGGAAGCCATGTTTGATAATGGCTGCGGAATGAAGAGCGAGGCATTTGTGGGCACTTTTGCATGACCCAGCTCAGCTTCCCAGAATGCAGTGTAATAACTGTTTTTCTCGGAATTCTGAGCTTGAAGCAGGTTTTTTAACTTGTTATAGACATTCAAATGTGAACACAGATGTACTATTTATTTACTGTACTGTGGAGGGCTACTATCTCTCTTTTGCCCACCATATATTAAATGATCGATGTGGTGAACTACCTACTCATGAGATCCACAAAACAAGCTGGGATCCCGCTCCATGCTGATGATAGCCAGTAAGCTTGAAACAGCTGTACATGGATAGGATTCTCGGCTTCTGCATAACCCAGCCTTGGCTTTGCATAAAAGCTGTGTAATACAGCATGCATAAGTTAAAGGAAAATGGCTATGGATTGAAGAGCAAGGCATTTGTGGGCACTTTTGCATGTCCCAGCTCAGCTACTGTACGGTGGAGGCTTCTATCGCTCTTTTGCCCACCATATATTAAATGATTGTTGTGGTGAACTATATATATATATATATATATATATATATATATATATATATATATATATATAGTAAATAAATAGTACATCTGTGTTCACATTTGCAAGTTAAAAAACCTTCTTCCAGCTCAGAATTCTGAGAAAAACAGTTATTACACTGCATTCTGGGAAGCTGAGCTGGGACATGCAAAAGTGCCCACAAATGCCTTGCTCTTCAATCCATAGCTATTTTCCTTTAACTTATGCATGCTGTATTACACAGCTTTTATGCAAAGCCAAGGCTGGGTTATGCAGAAGCCGAGAATCCGATCCATGTACAGCTGTTTCAAGCTTACTGGCTATCATCAGCATGGAGCGGGATCCCAGCTTGTGTTGTGGATCTCATGAGTAGGTAGTTCACCACATCGATCATTTAATATATGGTGGGCAAAAGAGAGATAGTAGCCCTCCACCGTACAGTAGTACAGTAAATAAAAAGTACATCTGTGTTCACATCTGAATGTCTAAAGCAAGTTATAAAACCTGCTTCCAGCTCAGAGTTCAGAGAAAAACAGTTATTACACTGCATTCTGGGAAGATGAGCTAAGATATGCAAATGTGCCTCTCTCTTCAATCCATAGCCATTTTCAAACATGGCTTCCTTTAAGCTTATGCCTGATGTATTACACAGCTTTAATGCAAAGCCAAGGCTGGATGTTACACAAGCTGAGAATCCTATCCATGTACAGCTGTTTCAAGCTGTTTTTCTATATCAGCCAAACAGAAATCCAGCAACATCAATGTATGCAAAATTGAAGCCACAAATAACTGAATAATACTGTATATACAGCAAGTTTTCTCCTACTTTTGTTATTATATATGTTCTGTACATACATATATCAATACATATATTGGATTTAAGCATTATTGAACTTACATGTTTTCCAATGTACGCTGATACATTAAACCAATTATTAGTGTACATAGAGGATATACTGTGCCATCAAATACATTCTGTGCTTTAAGAAAACATTATTGGGATAACATATATAGACCACCCAACATAAACCAAATGACCACACAAGAAGCTCTCTGCAGCATAATTGTAAGACTGGATACATTTAGAGAAGTGTTGTCCAACTAGGATAGCCCTACCCTGCAAATATTGTGTTATTCTGGTTGTGAAAAGTTACATTTGTGTTTTATTTCAAAACAGGACGAGCTTGGGAAGAATTTACACAACTTTATGATCACTCTGATTTGGCTGCTCAGCATCATTAAGTTAAAAGCAGAAATATGAGGGCATTCATAAAAGTGAACAGAATAGAGCAATACGATGCATTTATTTAAAAAATGGTAAAGCGGAGAGTGTATATAGGCATTTTTTGTGTTCTACTGATTGATGTAACAATTCAGTTATGATGAGGCTACTTTAAGTATTTAAACATATTGTATTTTATAAGGATCAGATTTACAGACAAGTTGAATGCCAAATAATTTAATTATGCAAATATTTCCCCTTCTGGATCTCTACCTTGTCATTATAAAGGGGCTTGTGTACCTCAGTGAAGCTGTGAACTGATCTATGTACGGTCATTTAATGTGAGCAGGTTTTAGCAAAGAGGTCAGACAAATCACAGTTTAATGGAGAAGAAACTGGCAGGTCCCAGATATCTTTGCCAAGAAAATCATGTGGTTAAGCACAGCCAGAGGCATAACAATATGGCAAGATGGTCTGGTGTGGTCCACAGAGTCACTGAGAGTCGAATATGACTGAACAGCAACAACGCAATGACCTCTCTCATCAGCCAGCCCTAGGTCCCTGAGACCTTATCTGACAGTCCTCAATGACAAGTAGGAAAGAACCTAACATTTTACAATTATAGATACGTCTGAGGAATTTTTTTAGAGACATTGTACTCTTCAATTCATTGTACAATTTAGTGTGCTACGTGAAGAATCATGCTGTAAGAAATATTCTGGGTCTCAATGGCCAGGAGCACATGAATTCAGCCACCTGATCCCAAGGAGCAATAGAAGGTAACCAGTCAAATTCCAGGTCAAACATGTTGAGGACCACTGGTTTAGAGGAGCCCTATCATGTGAACTTTTACTTTTCTCCAAGTAATAGTGCATTTGTGTTCAAATTTGTATGTCTAAAACAAGTTAAAAAATTTGTTTCATGTCCAAAATTCCGAAAATACAGTTATTACACTGCATTCTGGGAACCTTGGCAGGGACATGCAAATGTGCCCACAAAGGCTACACTCTTCCAATCCATAACCATATGAAACATGGCTTCCCTTAAGCATATCCCCATTAAGCAAGATTTCTGGCTCCCAGGTGTCTTTTATACAGGTAACAAGCTGGGATTAGGAGCACTCTCTTAAAGGGAGTACTCCTAATCTCAGCTCGTTACCTGTATAAAAGACACCTGTCCACAGAAGCAATCAATTAATCAAATTCCAAACTCTCCATCATGGCCAAGACCAAAGAGCTGTCCAAGGATTTCAGGGACAAGAAGGTAGACCTACACAAAGCTGGAATGGACTACAAGACCATCGCCAAGAAGCTTGGTGAGAAGGTGACAACATTTGCAGTGATTATTTGCAAATGGAAGAAACAAGAAATAACTGTCCCTCGGTCTGGTGCTCCATGCAAGATCTCACCTTGTGAAGTTTCAATGATCATGAGAACGGTAAGCAATCAGCCCAGAACTACACAGGAGGATCTTGTTAATGATCTCAAGGCAGCTGGAACCATAGTCACCAAGAAAACAATTGGTAACACACTACGCCGTGAAGGACTGAAATCCTGCAGCGCCCGCAAGGTCCCCCTGCTCAAGAAAGTGCATGTACAGGCCCGTCTGAATGTTGCCATCGAACATCTGAATGATTCAGAGGAGAACTGAGTGAAAGTGTTGTGGTCAGATGAGACCAAAATCAAGCTCTTTGGCATCATCTCAGCTCGCCGTGTTTGGAGGAGGAGGAATCCTGCCTATAACCCCAAGAACACCATCCCCACCGTCAAACATGGAGGTGGAAACATTATGCTTTGTGGTGTTTTTCTGCTAAGGAGACAGGACAACTGCACCGCATCAAAGAAACGATGGACGGGCCATGTACCATCAAATCTTGGCATTGCAAATGGCATTGCAAATGGGTCGTAGATGCTTATCACAGGATGACAATGACTCAAAACACACAGCCAAGGCAACAAAGGAGTGGCTCAAGAAGAAGCCCATTAATGTCCTAGAGTGGCCTAGCCAGTCTCCAGACCTTAATCACATAGAAAATCTGTGGAGAAAGCTGAAGGTTCGAGTTGCCGAACATCAGCCTTGAAACCTTAATGACTTGGAGAGGAGTAGGACAAAATCCCTCCTGAGATGTGTGCAAACCTGGTGGCCAACTGCAAGAAACGTCTGATCCCTGTTATTGCCAACAAGGGTTTTGCCACCAAGTATGAAGTTGAAGGGGTCAAATACTTATTTCCCTCATTGACCTGCAAATTAATTTATAACTTTTTCGACATGCGTTTTTCTTTTTTTTTTCTTTTTTTGTTATTCTGTCTCTCACTGTTAAAACTCACCGACCATTAAAATTATGGACTGATCATTTCTGTCAGTGGACAAGCGTTCAAAGTCAGCAGGGGATCAAATATATATAATGTGCATAATTCAGTTGTGTTTGGTTCATTCAGATCTTTTTTATTATTATTTTTCATTAGTAATGAAAATCTGGTTATGCTACGAGAGGCAACCTTTTTGCTTATATGATTTTTGCAGATATTTGTGTGTCTACCAGGCAAAAGTAAGCTGATATAATTACATATACTTCAACTAAGGCATTTTTGATGATGCCTCTTATATTTCATCACTCTGCAAATTATAGTTTCTGTTTTAATAATAATAATAATAATAATAATAATACATGATGCTGATAATAATAATAATATTAATAAATAAATGTGTCAGATTTGTGTGTTATACATAACTGTATAAATATACTTTTGGTCCAGGAATCTGGTGAGATGTATAGATGGGCAATTCCAGGCAGATGGGCAGATTTGTAAATCACTACTTCCAGCAGCGCCCTCCTGATAAAGAGACTATCCAGAACCTCTCCTCTTGACTGAGCAGATCACAGGCTCCACCAGACAGCGTGACAGCCTCATACAGCTCCTCCGCTTGTTGGATTAGCATCACAAAGGCAGATTTGCATGTGGACGCTCTGCTCCCAGTCACGAGATAATCAAACAGGGCTAGCGCAGAATAGTAATGGGGCAGTTCGGAAATCTTGGACAAGGAGGAGAGCAGCAGTAAATCTATCAATTCATTTATTCATGTATTCCGTGTAGTAAGTATGCGCCTCACATGCAGAGGATCGCACAGGTCATTAGAGTCACAGAGCATCTTATCCATCATGTCAGAGGAGCTGACTATTGTATGTTCCGTGCCATTACGGATTCCGAGAGCTTCACCTGACTGTTCAGCTGTGAAGTTTTGTTGGCCTCTTTTTGTTGTATTTTTTGGTTTTGTATTCTAACACAGCAACCTGTAATTGATACAGCGAGAAGACATTAAAAGGCAGCCTCATGTTCATTGCATGCTAAGCTCTAACTAACTGCAGAACTAATCCATGACTCACAAATCCAATGGACTATACACATCTGAGCTATACACTGCCCAGACATAGCATCCACCTTGCCCGCTATCCCCCCTTTAACCTCACGTTCATTGCATGATAAGCTCTAACTAACTGCACAACTATACAATGTCTCACAAATTCCATAGACATCTGAGCTATATACTTCCCTGATGTAGCTTCCCCTAAATTGTGGAGCCATGCCCCACCTTGCCCATCCTCCCTGATTCAACCTCACATTCATTTCATTCTAAGCTTTAACTAACTGTAGAACTAATCCATAACTCACAAATCCAATGGATGATATACCTCTGAGGTATACACTGCCCTGGTGTAGCATCTCTTAAAATGCGGAGCTATACCCAACTTTGCCCACCACCTTCACCAAGAGACTATACACATCTGAACTATACACTGCCCTGATCATCCACTACATGTGGAGCCAGGTCCCACCTTGCCCACCAACCACCCATTCATCATCTTTCCAACAGTCCATACCTCTCTTTTCATCATACTGTATATATATAGTTGAGAATCTGCGGGGTTGTCCGGAATGCTTACGATGTTGGTCACGCTTTGAGAGCCTCGCGAAGCGCAGTGAGCCGTCACCCGGACTTAGGCTGCCGTTTGTGGCCCGTAGGCAAACCATCATTCCGGACTTAGGCTGCAATGATCGCCGCAGGCGCTCTGCAAGGCTCACGATGAGCGCCGCCGGTGCTCATCGCGAGGTCAGTGGGACTTTGCCGCAACTACCAGACTCGCAAAGCGAGACGAGCGGTTGAGGCTTGTGGGCCTTACGAGCCGTATGACTTAGGACCGAAACCCGTACATGCACTGTACAGCTCGCAAAAAATTTACTTTAACGTCCAAACCACGAAACTGCAAAGACCGGAAAAGCATAACAGATATGCCTCAAATTAACGTACACACTCACACACAGCACAGGGGGGGGGGGTGCCAGGGAGCCTGTGACTGTGGTTGTAAGTTAATTTGAGGCATATTTGGCGTTTTTTCACCAACGAAAATTGCCTAAGCGAGAGAAAAAAAAACAAACACGACGAAAACAAGGCCGAATGACGTAAAACTAGAACCAAGGACGTAAAAAGTGTTTAGAGGGCCCATAGCCTCGCATTGTGTTTCAAATACCATTGCCAGGCTTGACGGGCAATTTCCTGGTATAGTTATATTTTATGTAACAGACATATGTAGATTAAAGGTTTGTCTAAAATCCAGACCTTCAATTAATATGTTAGAACAGACAGTTGTATTCATACTGTAGATAGAGGAGACATATATTTAAACTATTATAAGAAAGTGTAGAGCATTATTATTCAGTATTGTTACAATGAGAGATACTAGAACAAGAGATAATTTTGTTAAATTTGTGGGTTAAAGATTTAGTAGTTATAGTAGTTGTTGTAGTTTAGTCATTCAGTCGTGTCTCTCTGTAACCCCAAGGACATCTGTCAACCACTGCCCCACTGAGCTCCATCAAGCTCATGTTTATTGCTTCAATGACCGCTTCTATCTATCTCCGCCTCTGACATAACCCTTCTCCATGTGTCTTCAATCTTTCTGAACATCAGAGTCTTCTCTAGGGAATCTTGTCCTCTCATGATATGGACACAATATTTGTGCTTCAGCCTCATGATCAAACCTTCCAGTGAACAGTTTTGCTAAATTTCCTGTAGTATTGATTGGATCAATCAGTTTCCTCCAACACCACAATACAAAGGCGTAAATTCTCTGGCGCTCAGCCTTCTTTATGGTCTAGCTCTCACATCCGTATGTTATTACTGGGAATACAATAGTTCAAGAGCAGCATGCTTTACAAGTGCTAGAAGTAAATTGTAACTGGCCATAATGATATTCCAGTTAATTATACTAACAGTTAAATCATGTTTGTGTAATATTAATTTAACATTTTAAATAATCCCCTGTAAAATAGAATTTGATTAGACAAGATGAAGTGCGGGAAAGATGCATGTGTTAAATTGTGAAGGAGTGAAACTATTGGACCCGGGATCAGTGGATAGTCACACATCCTCCTCCTCTAATCACAACATTGATAAACTTCCATTCCTGAATATCAAATAAAGAACATACTTAAAAGCACCAGGCAAGCGAGTCCTATCAGTGGATTTAATGGGCAATAAGGGGCCAGGCTCGCAATCTTGGGATTTCAAAAATCCAATTATTGCTGCTAATATGCTCGTATTAAACAGTTATATTCAGCATCACCCCATGCTTCACACGTCTCTTAGCTTGTTATCTAACTTCAGTCTCTCACATCTACTGTTTGCATTTTAATTGGCTTTGGGAATACGCAGACACGACTGCTGACAATAATCATGGATAAGAGATAAGTCTATGGTCTGTCTTAACCTGTGTAAGTAAGTCTGGTCTGAGGAATTCAAAGTTATTGGCACAGAAGTCAAGTTAGTTATTAAATAGCTCCAAACATCATAACCTCACAATATTAATACAAGGTCAATATATATATATATATATATATATACACAGTGCCTTGCAAAAGTATTCACCCCCCCCCTTGGCATATTTTGTGTTTTGTTGCCTCACAACCTGGAATTCACATGGATTGCTTGAGGATTTGCATCATTCAATTTACAGAACATGCCACAACTTTGAAGATGTTTTTTTTTTTTTTTTTTATTGTGAATTTGTTGCAATTTAATAGCATGATTGAAAACGTAACAGTTACGGGCTTGACAGATCAAAGGACTTGCGGATGCGCAGTTCAAATTTACACATCCCGCAGTCTTCTCTTTCCCTTACCCCGCAAGTTGTTGACAGGTTGCTTTACAGGTCTAATTTAATAACAGTAAGTCTTGCAGGCTACGTTACGGGCTACGGATTTACAAGTTGATCTAATTTAATAGGGCTATTAGTTTTACAAGGTGTGGCTTCTCCGTTTCCAGTGATTGATTGACTAGAATCACATCTACTGAAGCCATTGATCACACTGTACTTACTAATTACCTCTTATAACAAACAAAATCTTCCAAATTGTTTTTCCCTAAATCTCTTTATATTAAAGTTTGTTCGATTGATTGTCAGCAAAATGGGTGTCTGCTGTTTTCAGCTGTTTTTTTTCCCCACACAGAGATTAAATGAAATATATATTTTTAAAGAAATAAACTTTAAATGTGCAAATAATGTATTATTACTCATCACTTTATTTAACACTGTTTTATTTAGATATCTACTTTTGACTTTGATTGCCCAAGTAAAGGCCCCTATCCAGTCCCTAACAACTGTGGCACTTTTTTTTTTTTGGCCAGATTACATAGTGATTGAAATTTAAACAAATATAAAACCTGCAGTAAACTGGGGACCATGCACCAAGGGGTGTCTGTCCGCAGCCATGATTCTGCTATGGCTCTCAGCGCTGAACTGCTGCTAAGACTACATAGCTGTCAGCAGAAGTGCTGCACAGCTGTAACACCCCCCCCCCCCCCCACCACCATCACCACCACCACCACCACCCATCTACATAAACCCCTACATAAACCAGGGAAGGGGTTAAAACAATAAGTGAACAGGGTTTACATCTCCACTGCCAACATCCCTACAAGCCCTGGGAACCCCAAGGGATGCCCTCTTCCCACATCCTACTCACCCGATTACCAATAAAGGTTATAACCATGGGGTCTATTGGGACCCCATGGCTCCTCACCATTAACCCTGTGTCATGAAGGTCCTTAAAGAGCTTCTGTGACACATAAATATTAGCCCTACCATAGGGACCTCCATGGCATATTTATTTAGTGAAGATACCATGGAGATCCTTTCAGAACCTCCATGGCATTTATCTTAGACATGCCATGGAGGTCCTGCAACTTGCAAAAGATTGGAATGGGACCCTATGTCTCCTAACTGGATGTCAGTGAACAAAAACTAAGAAGGTTGCTGATAAAAACTTTATGTACTGCACAGTGCACCAAATTAACATTTAGTTTTAGAGATACGCTGCAAACAGGTAGTCCACAGAAGTTCTCGTATTACAAAAAAGAATAATCAATAAAACATCAAAAAGAATAAACAAGTACAGAAGTATAAGTATAACATATTTCCTATTATACATGTTTATTCTATACTCCAGTTCAATACAACAATTCTAATCAATATGAACAAACTTTATCAATTGAACCATGGGACTGGTGGAAATTTCAATAGGCTTGCTTAAAAACAAGCTTGGGAAGCACAAGGTTAGTGGGTTGAATAGAGAGATTTGAGAAGGACACTTTGGGAAGGAGAAAGTTGAATTGGGATGGAGGAGGATGGATTTGGAAGGAATAGGACAGATTGGGAAGAAGTAGGACGGATTGGGAAGGAGGATGGTGGATTGGGACGGAGTAAGATGGACTGGGAAGAAGTAGGATGGATTGGGAAGAAGTAGGAAGGATTGGGAAGGAGTAGGACGGATTGGGAAGGAGTAGGACAGATTGGGAAGGAGTAGGACGGATTGAGAAGGAGTCGGACAGATTGGGCAGAAGTAGGACGGATTGGGAAGGAGAAAGACGAACTGAGAAGGAGTCAGACTGTTATAATTGAGAGGCAGGGCACACAGCTTTGCATCAAGCATGTGTTACTCATGTAAAGTGTTGCAATATATGGCATTTTATAGTACTTATTGTTGCCCTGGGCCATGGGCTGAACAGTTCTGAAATCAGATATCTCAACAAAGTTATAACTTTAGTATCTGGTGTCTTAGTATCTGATACATAATTTTGTAATCTGCAATTAGAAACCAGTTAACAAATATCCATAAAGCTCAGAATATCTGAAACCTCAAAGGCTTCTTCTTCAGTTGTCTCATAGCAGCTTTGTGTATGGAGTACATAAATCCATAAGTTTAATTAAAGAGGTTGGAAGTTTTTATGTGCAGTCAGGGGATTATCAAAATTTCAGAAGATGCATGGCAGTAAACACAACTCTATTTCAGCAGTGTCACGCCTTTTGAAATTGCTGATAATCCCCTTGTTGCCAATAAAGATTTCTTGCTTCTTTAATTATACTTCTGGATATTTACGTGTTTCACGTACTTCAATAAGAAACCTTTTGGGTTTTGAAGTCTTAAATCTTCAGCTCTATAAAGAGTTAGTCCTCAAAATAGAGATTTGCAACATTTTTTATGGAAAAGTCATAACTGGAAGTATAAGGCTTGTGTCACTGCAGTGCTCATACCATTGGGTTTATTGTGTTCATTCAGTAACTGGTTAACAAAAAGATTGGATGTCAGATCTAATGAATGGAGGGCCTTGGTACAAAATATCTATCCCCCCCCCCCCCTCACTACAACTTCTTTATAAACCTCATAGGTATCAATAAAAAAGACATAATATATGTGGACAGTCAGATCACACATAGGGTGATCAGATGTCCTTTCCATAAAAATAATGATCTGACCCACTCTCTAATAAATAGTCTCCATTTAATCCAGGCCATTGCAAGTAGCAGAGAGCACCTATTCTGTGTTTGGCCACAGTGCTTTGCACATGCTGCACCAGCAGTAGCTTCGCCACTGATAAGTTCAGTATATGAAAAAATTAAATCATTGTATGGTGTTTCTGTACCTAGATAGATCATCACTGCTCATTAGTCTCATTGTATAACATTATCTACAAGAACATGATGTTGGTATTATAATACAACTAAAACACACACACAAATCTTTACATATGAATAATTCCTAATGAAGACATATTGATAAGCTGGAATACATTATCAGCTTCCTTGTTGAGCCTGTATGAACTTTCATCCACCCATATTTTTTGTTGTTCTCCAATAGTTATAAAGGCATTGCTAACCAAGCACTTCAACCCTATTAAAAATACAGACATTCTAGGTAGATTACTCACACAGGAGCTAATAACAGGAGTGTGACCTAATTAATTTATAAAGACGTTCTGCATTTTTATGTCAATTTATGATTATTCATCTCCAGCAGCAAACCTTCCTTGTGATGTATTCTTACAAGGCTCGGCAGTGTCCTTCTAGTTTCTGCTTATTTTATTAAAGGGCAGCACATTTTGACCAAATCACTGTAAAGATCTCATAAAAGCTTGTTGAAATACTTTTTGAATTTACGTGCGTTTTTCACTAATTAATCAAATCAAATCTGTGTTTATATGTGTGAAAGACTGCCCACACACAGCTCCATGTTTGCAATCAATTAGGTTACAGGGAACAGTTTCTGTTTTTTTTTTCTTACCAGCAGAATATTCAGGTTTCTGCTGTCTGGAGCTGTACAGACCAATGCTGGGGGAGAGGGGGAGGGTTAGTGCTCGGTGCAGTGATCCCAACAAACAGAAATGTAACCTTTACCACATTAATCTGTGCCGGTATGGAATACTGGTTTAACCTAAAACAGGAAAGCTTTTAACTGGTCAGTGCAGTGTAACCTGAGTCCATGGAGATGCTGTGCTGTCAATCACAGCCTTTCACACTGCTCGCTGCACTCAATATACTGCTAATTACTCATGCAACAGCCAGTGTGCAGAATAGACTGTATGTAAACAAAGATTTAAAACTTTTTAGCTGTTATTAGTGAAAAAATAGATATTTTTACCATGCAATCTTGTTTTCTTTCACATCAGAGCACAGAGAGTTCAGTGGCCCTTTAAGTTAATAGTTTCTTTAAATATAAAAATACCGAGAGACACATTGTACCATAACAAATAATGTGTGCACTGCAGCTTTAGCAAGAAGTAATGTAACACCACAGCCTCCGATCATAACAAATAACGGGTTGTATTAATATCCCAATATTTACTCATTGAGCTCTGAATTCCTCCCACTCCATTGCAAAACAAAGGAATTGTGCTTTTTATGCTAATAGTTGTGTAGTTCTCTGTCTCTGAACACATTACCAGACTCTTTTCGACCTTAGTTATTATGACTCATTCCACAGTAGATTTATTTTCTACCTTGCAGTGTTATTGTTGGATTTAGCTTCTGAAATGGCCAAAAGTGATCCTAGTGTTATGAGATCATACAGTGAGGTCATCCGTCCCAAACTAATAAATCACACAGTAACACTAATATTTAGTAAGCATGAAAAAATGTATACACATATTTAATACCATTTGAAATTAAAAGGTTTTATTCCCCATGTACTATTTTAGTACAGACTACCCCTAATCTACTTAGTTAATCTTAAAGCCTGCCTCTGATTGGCCACAATCGTTTGTTTTGTGATTTTATTTTTCATGCAAATTCGTTTTTCGTGCACTACGGATTCTCCTCTATTATTATTATTATTATTATTATAGGTTATTTGTAACATGCTAACATATTCTGTAGCGCTATACATAAGTTAATTTCCAGGCAGAGACCTATTCAATATTAACACATTGCAAAGAAAAGAGGGCACTGTCTGAGCTTAGAATCCCCAAAGCGCCATGCAAGACTGAAAACTTGCAGACCTACAATCTACAAGGTTTGTGTGTGGTGCAGGAGGGTGAGAGAAGGGTTGTGTATGTTAGGATGGAAGGTGATAGGCTTCTTTAAACAGATGAGTTTTTAGTGAGGTTTTGATGCAGGAGGATAGTCTGGTGGAGTGAGACAAGGAGTTCCAGAGAATAGGGGCATCATGAGAAAAGTCCTGAAGGTCGGAGTGAGAGGAGGTGACAAGATATCACATACATCCATATGCCAGGAATGTGTTATATACCTTTAAATACCTCAATCCCATTCCAGCTGAACATCCCTCTTTGGGATCTGACATATACATTTCACATTAATTAATCTCAGAATTGTTCCTCACTGTGTTTTGTCCTGACCCCGGGAACAACAGTAATATTTTACTATGAAGTGTGTAATTAGTACGCAGGACACTTGGTTACTGAGGATAATCCAAAGACCTGTTAGATAAATTATATTTAATTTCATTGATAGCCCACAGTAATAGGAGTATTTTGGCTTTTTAGATCAGAGGTTCCCCTCGCTCATCTGAGATAATAACCTGTTTCCTTTTCTCTGTGCGTCTATTTAGCGACTTGGAGCTGAAATAAGTAATTTGTTTCTACCAGCCAATGACAAGGTTGTGTGATGCGCAGGGTTATTTCCAGACCTGCTACTTTTCTTCCTTGATAACTGTTATTTTCTGCCTCTCTTCTGATCCTAAGAGTGAAATTTGTATTGCACTTTTACACAGTCAGAGACAACAAAGGAAATGACAAGCTCAGGAGATGTGTGAGCAAGGCAGCCGCAAACATGGCCGTGTCCTGGTGGGTACATGTAGACATAGGAGTGCCGGCCACTTCTGTAGGAAGATGGTGTCTCTGGCAGTGCCAGCTCAGAAGACAAATGTTATATACTAGGACTAGATGTGTGTGAGCAAGGCAGCCGCAAACATGGCCGTGTCCTGGTGGGTACATGTAGACATGGGAGCGCCGGCCACTTCCAAAGGAAGATGGTGTCTCTGGCAGTGCCCACTCAGAAGACAAATGTTATATACTAGGACTAGATGTGTGTGAGCAAGGCAGCCGCAAACATGGCCGTGTCCTGGTGGGTACCTGTAGACATGAGAGCGCCGGCCACTTCTGTAGGAAGATGGTGTCTCTGGCAGTGCCAGCTCAGAAGACAAATGTTATATACTAGGACTAGATGTGTGGGAGCAAGGCTGCTGCAAACATGGCCGTGTCCTGGTGGGTACATGTAGACATGAGAGCGCCGGCCACTTCCGTAGGAAGATGGTGTCTCTGGCATTGCCCGCTCAGAAGACAAATGTTATATACTAGGACTAGATGTGTGTGAGCAAGGCAGCCGCAAACATGGCCGTGTCCTGGTGGGTACATGTAGACATAGGAGTGCCGGCCACTTCCAAAGGAAGATGGTGTCTCTGGCAGTGCCAGCTCAGAAGACACATGTTATATACTAGGACTAGATGTGTGGGAGCAAGGCAGCCGCAAACATGGCCATGTCCTGGTGGATACATGTAGACATGGGAGCGCCGGCCACTTCTGTAGGAAGATGGTGTCTCTGGCAGTGCCAGCTCAGAAGACAAATGTTATATACTAGGACTAGATGTGTGGGAGCAAGGCAGCCGCAAACATGGCCGTGTCCTGGTGGGTACATGTAGACATGGGAGCGCCGGCCACTTCCAAAGGAAGATGGTGTCTCTGGCAGTGCCCGCTCAGAAGACAAATGTTATATACTAGGACTAGATGTGTGGGAGCAAGGCAGCCGCCAACATGGCCGTGTCCTGGTGGGTACATGTAGACATGGGAGCGCCGGCCACTTCCAAAGGAAGATGGTGTCTCTGGCAGTGCCCGCTCAGAAGACAAATGTTATATACTAGGACAAGGTTTGCTGTGCACTGAACAGCTCAGTGGTAAATTGGTGTTGCTTTTTTTAAGTTTTTCTCACCCTAACGGTGATAGGGGCTCCAGACATGGACTCCTTGCTCACTGTGCCTTAAGGAGTTCAGTGACAAGGCCAAAAGCTAAGTCTGGGGTTTGCCATCCTGTTCAGGGTAGAATTGCCTGGTATTTTGGGGCTGGATCAGAAACCAGACTGATACACTGCAGGATATTTCTTTAGGTGAAGGGCACAAGTGAGCTAAATAATGTGGCCCCTGGGACAAAGCTACTTAGGTGTTGTTTGTTTTCAGATTGATTTTGCTTGGAATGTAATATCCATATAATATAATACCTCTTTATCTATTTACTTTTATGTACTTTATTTTATGGGGAAGTGCTTATACACTCTATTTTTGTTCTAAAATCATGGAATTTGTGCATGTTTGGGTCTGCCCCCTGTAGCTCACACAACTCATGAATACACAGACTGGAAAGTGAAGTGTTTCAAATTAGCCTTTCAGTGACCGCTCTCAAGTTGCAGAATGTCTCCACTAATTGCTCTCTATGAGATAGTGCAAGCCCTGTACTTAGAAGTACACTGTCTTCATGAGCTGTAGAGGGGAGAAACCATTTAGGGACTATTTGTAAGATGTTACGCAGACATTTTAATGAATTCTTAGAAAAATAAAGTACATAAAAGTAAATAAATACACAGGGATATTATATTCCTATTGAAATCCTATTGCCAACTTCAAATAAAAAAGGCATCCTCTGCAATTCTTCTAATCTGTTGTAATGAATATTGGCGAATTGCTGACATTTTGGTGACACTTAAAATACACATTTTATTTATAAAATCAAAGAACTTTTAGAAAATAAAGTAGTGTTATTTTTGGTTTTGGATTCAGCACTAAATGTAAATTGTGCAATTAAACCCACTGGGTGTCCCGTCCATTTGCTGAGCATTTCCCATAATCATATCTCCCGATCGGAGGGGGAAGGCTTAGGTAATAAAGCATGTAATGAATATTGCAGTGGCCATGATTGTCTCATCAGATCTGCCGGATGGATATTCTAGTCTTCATGAAACGACGCACTTTCATTTGTGCAAATTAACCGTTCTTATTATTGTTCAAATTTAAATTGTGTTGCTAGACAGTAATTTGTTTTTGCTCCCTGCGCTGGAATTATATTCTTTTGTAATGAACTAGAACACAGAAACCTTTTTTCTTGATAAGTGTACTTTGTTCTTGCACATACCTCAGACGCTATCAGGCAGTTGTGGGGAACTTTCCACTTTTTTCACTGCTCTAGTCTCAAAATACTCCCCCAACCCCCCTCTCCAGTCTACTTATGATCTTCTTCTTCCCCCCTCTCTTATCACCTCCTCTCACTCCAACTTTCCGGACAGCTTCTACTGCTCTATGGAACTCCTTGCCTCGCTCCACTAGACTATCCTTCTGCCTCAAACCCTCACTAAAAATGCATCTATATAAAGAAGCTCATCATCTTCAGTCTTAATATACACAACTACACACTCTACAGCATTACATCACTCACGCCCACAATCTGCAGAGCAACACACAGCCACCTCCATGTGCTTGAGCCTGTTGCCTCACATGCCGCCATCTTGTATCGATCATCCTCCTGATCACACTCAGACCCTTTAGACTGTATGTTTGCGAGTTTTCAATCTTCTGTCAGTGCTCTGGGAAAAGACTCTATGTACTTTTGATTTTTGATTAAAAGACAGGGCCCCCCATTCTTTGCAATGTGTTAAAATTGTATTTGCCATGTACTAAACTCCTGTATAGTGTGACGGAATATAGGATGTATACAAAGTATAATAATACTAAGGCTTCCCTGACAATGAGTAGATTGTCATTTCTTCCATGGACCCAGAAATATACCTGTGTCCGGCTCTTTCTAAAGCTCTGTCCTATGGAATTATTGAGGGCTGAATGGAGATCACTGCTGTGTGACATCAGATAAAGAAAGACACATTATACAGGGAGAAGCGGTGAGGAGCTCATGGAGTCCTAATGAGGAACTGACCAGTTAAACGTTGTCACCACTCACATCGCGGCTCACAAATGAGGTCCGTGACAGCTTGTAGTCAGATTAATTTTGCCAGTTAAATCTGACTCTTTCTCATCTGGTTATTGTTTGCTTGGAATATTGGAAACCTGCTCTGTGATGGCCCGAAGCTTCTCTCCCTGACACAGGAGCTGTGCAAATGTTTAATTTGTTTAAGCTAGCGGCTAGAAGGAAAAGCAAGTCAGATGTGAAGACGTTGTTTATCTATGTCATCCCGTCAGAAGGAGGATGAGATGTGAGGAGCTCTGCATTGGAAATGGATACTAATTGTGAGCTGTCCTCGGGCATGTGGGGAGTGTGAACGTGTGTACAATGACCAGAGGAGATCACGGAGTTACATTCATAGGTACACATAGAGGCGGAGCTAGATAATGCAAAATATTCTGGGGGCCTCCTTGAACGTTCTCAATAAAAAAACATACTTGGTTGTGGGGTGATCAGATCATCTTTCTGTAAAAATAAGTATCTGCACCTCTCCTCTAATAGATTCAGAGTTCCACTTTGTCATGACCCTGCCGCCCACCTTTTGGGTTAAGTAGTTGTTATAGTTATTTAATATGTTATTACTCTGGAATTGCCTGTCAAAAATGACGGAAATAAAGTGCTAAGCCCGGCAATGCTGTTTGCCACACAATGTGAGGCTCTCCTCCCTCTAACTTGCGGGCCTTTCAATGAACGGTGTTGACGCTCACTGCAAACCTCGGCCAACCCGCCACTTTCATGCTTTGCAAGGAGCACCTTTGGTGCTCATTGCGAGCCTCCCTCCCCCCCTACTTTACAGGGCTTGAGATGAGCACCTTCAGCGCTCATCGCGTAACCCGTAATGTGCAGCTTCGCTGCTTATTGCAGGCGTCATCCAACCCGCAACTTTCGTGCCTTGCAATGAACGCCAAGGGCACTCATTGCTGAGCCTCTCCCCACTTCTCTATGTATGTTTGACTTATGATACTCTCCCTGATAACAGTTTAAATGTAAGTCCCATTGCTGGTCAGTAACTGTTCTGAGTTAGTTTGTAAAGTTTGCTCTGATAGTTGATACATAAAAAGAAGTATATCTATTATAAAGTCTCGACCACAATAAAAGCGGTTCCAGCGCACATGTCCAGATGTAGGATCCTGTACACTGATCCGGTGTGCTCACATGTTTAAATGCTGCATCCAATGAAGAGGATTTTAGAGACATTCGCTGCCTTGGTGAAGGGATCAGTAGAACCTGAAAGATCTGCTGGATTTGGCCATAACAGCCTTATCAAGCCCAACTGAAGAAAACAGATCATAACACCCCTTTTCTTCAAGCTGCTGCTGCTAGCAGAGGGTCCCTACCCTGTTGTGAGCCTTAGTACTCTGCCAATGTTTGTTGCTGTTTAGTAGTTCAGTTGTGTCTGACTCTCTGTTACCTAATGGAACCCAGCTTGCCAGGCACATCTGTCAGCTACTGCCTCTTGGAGATCCCTGAAGCTCATGTTCATTGCTCCAGTGACCTCATATAACCATCTGCTCCTCTGCTGTCCCCTTCTTTGGGTGCCTTCAATCTTTTTCAACAACAGAGTCTACTCTAGGGAATAATGTCTTCTCATGATATGGACAAAATATCTGAGCTTCAGCCTGATGATCAAACCTTCCAGTGAACAGTTTGGCTTCATTTCCTCAAAGGTGTCAATTCCACAGTACTCAGTCTTTTTTAGGGTCCAGCTCTCACATACGTGTTTGTCTGGGAATACCAAAGATCTAACTCTGCAGATTTTTGTTGTTAGTGATATATCTTTATTTTTTTTAGTTTATCCAGACTTGCCATTACTTTCCTCAATAAAGCAAACATACACACATTTAACAGCACAATATCCAATATACACATATCTGACAACATGACACAGATAAGGACACAATGTTACATTATCCCTATCAGACAACACAGAGGAGAACACACAATCTTACACTATCCCATTTACACCTATCCAACAAATGCAGAGGAGAACAATGTGTAAGACAACCCCTTATACAGATATCCAACAATATAATTTATAAGAGGACACAGCGTTACACTATCCCATGTACACAAATAAACAACAAAACAACACAGAAAACACTATGTGACACTATCCAGTGTACACAAACACAACAGCACATTTTCCAATATACAGCACAATGCACAATGTTTGATTTACGTGTTATATAGATCCCGGCAATCAATGTGTTAATACATATACTGTAACTCGCATATAATAGAATATCATATTTACGGCTTTATTAATATAATAAATTATTTAAATTATTCTGGAATGTGGGTCCGATCACAATTAGTAATTATAGCATGGAGGATTTTGAAATCTAACCTCCCCTTTTTCAGTGAGATAATGATGATGATCTCTTTTACCATTGGCTCCGTCTAAACCCGTAACTAGGGGTTTGACTAATTGATCCTGCGCAGGGATGAAAAATTCAACATTCGACAAATGCGTTGCTATTAGCATCATTTAATACTTAAACTGCTAATTTCTATTTACCTGTAAAAAGTTCACATTCAGAAATGACCGTATATACTAGAGTATAAGCCGACCCAGATACAAGCCGAGGCACCTAATTTTACCACAAAAAACTGGGAAAACGTATTGACTCGAGTATAAGCCATGGGTGGGAAATGCAGCAGCTACTGATAAATTTCAAAAATAAAAATAGATACCAATAAAATTACATTAATTGGGCATCAGTAGATTAAATGTTTTTGAATAGTTATTTCCAAGAAAAACAGTAAACTAGCTGTGTAAGTGGAAAATAGGGTCAACAAAAACATATATTATGAGCCCTAAGCCCCCTTCATCCTCCTCCTCCTCCCCCCTCATCCTCTTTCCTTCCCCCCTCATCCAGCTCTTCCCCCCTCATCCCCTCTTCCCCCCTTCCACCATCATCCTCCTCTCACCCTCCTCTTCCCCCTCAGTCTCCTCTTCCCCCTCAGCCTCCTCTTCCCCCCTCAGCCTCCTCTTTCCCCCCCCTCATCCTCCTCCCTCCTTCACCCGTCCTCATTCCCCCCTCTCACCTGTTCTTATTAGCCTCCGATCAGCTCCTGCTGCTGATTGTAGCCCAGCAACGTGTCTTATGCCTTTCTCTGTAACCGGCATATGCTAATGACGTGACGCACTAGTGACGTCACGACATTAGCATATGCCGGTTCCAGAGATAGGCATAAGACGGGGCTCCGATCAGCAGCAGGAGCTGATCGGAGGCTAATAAGAACAGGTGAGAAGGGGGAATAAGGAAGGAGGAGGATGGGGAGGCGGAGGAACACCCGCACTGCACCGGAGAACAGGTAAGTGGGACCCTCACTCGAGTATAAGCCAAGGGGGGCTTTTTCAGCATAAAAAATGTGCTGAAAAAGTCGGCTTATACTCGAGTATATACTGTATATTGAAATATTTATTATGTGCCAGTCCAGCCTAGCTCTGGACTTGTCATGTGAACATTAATTTACTGCAAATATAATTTCACATATTAAGCTGTGTAATATGTTGCATTCACAAGAACTTTGCATAAGGGGAACATCTCCAGGAAAGCCGGCCACCATCTTCATTCATTTCCATCATATCTACAATTGTCTGCTAGCCGTCCACCGTCGTTCATGTATGAAATGTCACTGGGCACATTTGCTTAAAATGTTACACTGTTTTTGCTATTGAATAGACAAAAAAGTTCACACAACATTCAGTATAATCCCAGTTTATTATAAATTCATGTTTCCTTTACCTTGCATTGCTGCAGCGATGAGATTCTCAGTATTTGTGCATAATAAATATTAGTTATTAATGTGTCTGTAAGTCTTCAGGACAGACCCGCTGAGCTCAGCTTGGGATTGTATCAGTCACAATGTAATATTTATACCTACTTTTGGATTTGTTAAAGGGACATGGAAGATTTTTTGAATTCACTAGTAATAATAATAATATACCTTAGCATTGTGACAGAGTTAACCAACTGGCTTATGTGAGGCCCAGATTCTGCAAAGCTCTCTTCCCCCAGTTAGACTGCAGGGGTTAACTTTTCGGCTCAGTTTATTAGTTGCACCTGGGCAGACCTGATTTAAGACTGCTCCTAGAGTAAGAAAGGGGCTGCTGATAGACTAATTGTTTGCAGTTCGTCTAACCTGAACAACACAACTCATAGAGATAGCAGCCCACAGCTTGTGACCACTTGGAGCAGAATAGACACCTGAAAATCGGAAGAAAATACAGACCAGTGATATTTAACAAACTGCTTGTTTTGCTCCACCCGGGTTTAGGTGGTTAGTGAAGAAATAGTTTATTTGTTAAGGTTGTGCTTCAGTTGAAGTTGGGCCTATTGTTCTCTTTGATTTGTTTTGTGTGTTGTTTTTCTATCGCTGGCTAAATTAAGATGTGGAGATAAAGCTATTTTCTCTTTAGTACGGACTTAAAAATTATTATTATCCTTTATTTGTATGGTGCCAACATATTCTGCAGCGCTGAAAAGCGTTTTTTTTCTGGTGTGAGGAGTCGTAGAAAATCCTTCATTTAGAATTTTGTGTCGTAAGCCAACAGTGGGCTGATTGTCCAAAACACAGTGATTAAAAAATAAAATAAAAACCACTCTTCCTTTTCAATAAGTGGCTTCAAAAAAGTGCTTTGTTTTATTATTTGTATATTTGCTTATGGTGATTAATTCTTGTTTCTACAAAGTGTTGTTTTGTCTTCTTTTTTCTCCAGTTTGTTTAATTGGTTATATTTGGGTTATATTTACAGTTTCTTGGGGAATTATGTACCCACCACATCTTCTGCCCATACTGACTAGCTGTGCTGAGCTGCTCATCTATGCTCTCTGTAATGTGTAGTGTGGAGGAGTCTGCAGAATTGTAGCCTTTTCTTGAGTGTCTGTATAGAGGGCCTTGCTGTGCCCGTCTCACACTGCGCTCAATAACAGGCTGTCAGTGAAGTCAGGGAGAAGATACTATTCAGACCCCAGACAACCATCTTATTACACACACCCTGCATTACTGCTGGCTGCTAAATCCTTCCTTAAACACCCATCTCAGTAATAGGATTACACTCACATAATCCAGATTAGCACACAAACCTAGAACAGGATCCCAGGCTTCTTCTATCTATTGCTCATAGTGCAGGAGGCAGGAAGAGGGGCAGGGTCTCTAGTTTCACCCCGATTCTGGCCTCATTCAAGTCAAGATTCGTAAATTGCAAAACAATGTTTTTTTCAGTAATGTTACACATGTATTCAATTGCCTTACTCGTCATATTATGTATCTCACTTGAAATATGTAATCCTGTCTTGTCAGTATGTTGTAAGGTGTAGAATTACATGTTTACTGGTAATATTACACCAAACCCTTCAGTTTGCTTAAATCCTTGATGAGATGCAGTCCTGGAACCCAATAGAAAATGTGAACATAATAATATTGTATATATAAGTAAAATAAGTAAGAATAAGCACTTGCAATTTGCAAGTAAATAAGTAAAGTTTGCCCATAGGTCTAGCCTTTTAATAGTCAATTAATTAGAGCATCTGTTGTAGTCAATGTGGGTTTCCTGATATGTATTAACATCTTGAGTACTGGGTTCTATGTTATCCTGGATATTGTATAAGGAAAGAAACATAATAATAAAAAATAAAAATCATACTTTTTACATTGCACATTTGTGCCTCGTGGACAGTTCAGCATTGAATTATAATTCATTTAAATGCTTCTTTTATGTTTTTTTTGTATGTCACAGTCCCTTTAACTGCTGTTCCAGGTATAAGAAAGGTTTTTAAAACCATTTGTGGATGCTCTTCAGTGCAAGTAATTATTTTCCCTTATATTATGAGTTATGAGTCAAGTATATTTGCGATTGCTCAGTAAAGTACCAATTTAATAGCTACCTAGTGAAAATCTTTGAAAAAGTAACCCGTAATATTATGAATGTCAGAAGATCAATGGGAAAACATCTTGTAATTTGTGATTAGCGATTATTCTAGGAACTTACTAGTAGCTCACTCACACTGATGAAAAGAAAAACATGGGTCAATTGAATAGCTAAGTAATGTTACTGACCATATTTATGTGTAACTTTACAAATTATGGAATTGAATAGGGCCATCTGTGCTTTAGGGCATGACCTGTAGTATTGCCCCGACTCTTTGTTAAGGGGCATGATCGCTAGTATTACTCGAGTACTAAATTAGAATCTCCCTGTATTATTCTATAAACCCCCATTAATCAGTTTGAAGGAAATGTGACTGTGTTTTGATACTTAAAGGGACACTGTCAACCTGACATCAAGTTGGCTTCATCTTATAGGGCATAAAAACTGTGCTAGTATGAATCTCAGTAGGCTAATGTGTGCTTGATAAGGGTGGGAGATGAGATGTAAGTGCACATGTATTGGTACAAGCTTTGGTATTGGACATGCTTGGGTGTTATCCATGCTTTGGTAATGGACATGCTTTGGTATTGCACAAGCTTTGGTATTGCACAAGCTTTGGTATTGCACAAGCTTTGGTATTGCACAAGCTTTGGTATTTCACAAGCTTTGGTATTGCACATGCTTTGGTATTGTACAGTCTTTGATGTTACACAAGCTTTGGTATTGCACTTGCTTGGGTGTTGTCCATTCTTTGGTAATGGACATGCTTTGGTATTTAACAGTTTTTGATGTTGCACAAGCTTTGGTATTGGACATGCTTTGGCATTGCACAAGTTTTGGTATTGGACATGCTTTGGCATTGCACAAGTTTTGGTATTGGACATGCTTTGGCATTGCACAAGCTTTGGTATTGCCATGCTTGGGCATTGGGCATGCTTTGGTATTTCACATTCCTGGGTATTGCACATGCATGGGTATTGTCTATGCTTTGCTATTGCATATTCATCAGTGGCCATGCTAGTCCAGTGATTTCAAGCCTTATTTGTTCATGGCAATCTATTCTTTATGTGGACATTTTAAGGCATAACAAACTCTGTTCCCTCCATCCTTCCTCCTATTGTCCACAGTGGTTCCAAACCATTATATATGACCAGGCAGGAGGGAAACTGTCCCCAGCGCCTGGATCAGCAAGCCACTGACAATACACTAAAATGTGTAGCTGCCAAAATATAAAGGTATAAATCCATTATGATGTACTTTATTCACAGTGGAATTAAGTTTGACCCACTTAAAAAAATAGGATTGGAAGTAATTACAAAGACAGAGAGTCCAGCAGATTGCCACCACTTAGTGAATATAGACTGTTTTCAGATAACCCCAAATCACATATATTTGTTTTACTGATGACCTTCTATACATCATGGCACAATCCCTGTTTCATGTCCCTTTGGTAGTAGTCAAAAATGTGTGGTGTGAGCGCTTGGAGCAGAGTTTTCCTCTGCAATAAGAAACATTTAGACATGAGCAAGCAGCGCTGTGACTTTACGTGTGGTTTGCCATTGAAAGGGCAGTTACTGAAAGGACATAGAAAATATGAACTGTCAGAGCATTTCACGCTTGGCTCAGCATGGGTTAGTATTCCCGTCCCAACTCTGGGGCCTAATCGTCTGCTAATTAGCTCCAAAACATCACCAAAGTTGATTTAATTGGTATCGCAGTTTGACGTGTACTTACCAGTGCGAAGCTAATGAATAGTCCTGTCCTACACACAGGCAGGCAGCCTGACCCCCAGAGCTGATCTCCTCTAACACAGAGCAGGCATCATTATCGATGGAAAATGGCCGTCTGCCTCGGTCACTGCCCTCCTGAAAATCAGTGAGATCAGTTTGGTGTTATTATGTGTTTAATATTAGCTCTGTCTCCTGGGGATTCCAACTGCAAGCACTGTCATGGCATACTGGGGAAGGTGCTGGGGAATGGGTGGCATCCCCACTACCTACACTACAGAGCCCTCTCCCCTATTCCACACAATATATGGTTCACCTACTCCCTACATTACAGATCCCTCTCCCCTACTCCACAAAGTGCATGGTTCTCCCACTCCCTACATTACAGATCCCTCTCCCCTACTCCACAAAGTGCATGGTTCTCCCACTCCCCACACTACAGAGCCCTCTCCCCTATTCCACACAATATATGGTTCACCCACTCCCTACACTACAGTTCCCTCTCCCCTACTCAACAAAGTGCATGGTTCTCCCACTCCCCACACAACAGAGCCCTCTCCCCTACTCCATACAATACATTGTTCTTCCACTCTACAGAGCCCTCTCTCCTTCTCCACACAATACATTGTTCACCCACTCCCCACACTACAGAGCCCTCTCCCCTACCCCATATGACACTTGGTTCTCCCACTCTCCACACTACAGAGCCCTCTTCCCTACCCCATATGACACATGGTTCTTCCACTCTCCACACTACAGAGCCCTCTACCCTACCCCGTACGACACATGGTTCTCCCACTCTCCACACTACAGAGCCCTCTCTCCTTCTCCACACAATACACGGTTCTCCCACTCCCCACACTACAGAGCCCTCTCCCCTACCCCATACGACACATGGTTCTCCCACTCTCCACACTACAGAGCCCTCTCCTTTACCCCATACAACACATGGCTCTCCGACTCCCTACACTACAGAGCCCTCTCCCCTACCCCATACGACACATGGTTCTCCCACTCTCCACACTACAGAGCCCTCTCCCCTACCCCATATGACACATGGTTCTCCCACTCCTTAATCTACAGAGCTCTTTCTCCTTCTCCACACAATACATTGTTCACCCACTCCCCACACTACAGAGCCCTCTCCCCTACCCCATACGACACATGGTTCTCCCACTCCCAACATTACAGAGCCCTCTCCCCTACCCCATACGACACATGGTTCTCCCACTCCCCACACTACACAGCCCTCTCCCCTACCCCATACGACACATGGTTCTCCAACTCTCCACACTACAGAGCCCTCTCCCCTACCCCATACGACAAATGGTTCTCCCACTCCCTACACTACAGAGCCCTCTCCTCTACTCCATACGACACATGGTTCTCCCACTCCCTACACTACAGAGCCCTCTCCCCTACTCCACACGACACATGGTTCTCCCACTCCCTACACTACAGAGCCCTCTCCCCTACCCCATACGGCACATGGTTCTCCCACTCTCCACACTACAGAGCCCTCTCCCCTACCCCATATGACACATGGTTCTCCCACTACAGAGCTCTTTCTCCTTCTCCACACAATACATGGTTCCCCCAGTCTTTACACTACAGAGCTCTTTCTCCTTCTCCACACAATTCATTGTTTTCCCACTCCCCACACTACAGAGCCCCCTCCCCTACTCCATACGACACATTGTTCTCCCACTCCCCACACTACAAAGCCCTCTCCCCTACCCCATACGACACATGGTTCTCCCACTCCTCACACTACAAAGCCCTCTCCCCTACCCCATACGACACATGGTTCTCCCACTCTCCACACTACAGAGCCCTCTCCCCTACCCCATACCACACATGGTTCTCCCACTCCCCACACTACAGAGCCCTCTCCCCTACCCCATACGACACATGGTTCTCCCACTCTCCACACTACAGAGCCCTCTCCCCTACCCCATACGACATATGGTTCTCCCACTCTCCACACTACAGAGCCCTCTCCCCTACTCCATACGACACATTGTTCTCCCACTCCCTAAACTACAGAGCCCTCTCCCCTACTCCACACGATACATGGTTCTCCCACTCCTTACACTACAGAGCTCTTTCTCCTTCTCCACACAATACATTGTTTTCCCACTCCCCACACTACAGAGCCCACTCCCCTACCCCATATGACACATGGTTCTCCCACACCCCACACTACAGGGCACTCTCTCCTTCTCCGCACAATATATGGTTCTCCCACTCCCCACACTACAGAGCCCTCTCCCCTACCCCATACAACACATGCTTCTCCCACTCCCCACACTACAGAGCCCTCTCCCCTACCCCATACGACACATGGTTCTCCCACTGCCTACACTACAGAGCCCTCTCACCTACTCTATGTTATACATGGTTCTCCCACTGCCTACACTACAGAGCCCTCTCACCTACTCCATGTTATAAATGGTTCGCCCACTCCCTACACTACAGATCCCTCTCCACTTCTCCACACGATGCATGATTTTCCCCACTCCCCAAACTACCGAGCCCTCTCCCTACACCACATGATACATGGTTCTCCCAGTCCTTACACTACAGAGCCCTTTCTCCTTCTCCACACAATACATTGTTTTCCCACTCCCCACACTACAGAGCCCTCTCCCCTACCCCATATGACACATGGTTCTCCCACTCCCCACACTACAGAGCCCTCTCTCCTTCTCCACACAATATATGGTTCTCGCACTCCCTACACCTTAGACAATCATGTACAATGTCCCCAGCTTTCTGCAGCACACAGCCCCTTTCCCACTCTTTGCAGAACACCACATATTTCCTGCACTGCCTGCAGCACATAATATCCCCCTACTCCCTGCATCACACAGACCCCCAACTTCCTCCCACTCTATTCCTGCAGAACACTCCCTACACCACAGAGCCTCTCCCCCTATACCGTGCAATGTATAATTTCCCCCAGTTGTCTGCAGAGCACAGCCCCTTACCCACTCTCTGAAGAACACCTCAGATGTCATGCACTCCCCACTTTTTTCAGCCCCCAACTTTAACCTCCCACTCAATTCCTGCAGAACACTTTCCACCACTCACTACAGGACACAACACCCCCATGTTTTTCTCTACACAGGCTGTCCCCTTTCACATAGCCTTCCCCTACTCAATGCATTCACCAAGCCCCTTGCATCCCCATCCTTTACTCCATACAGCATCACTTCCACTCATTGCAACTCACACAAACCCCCATTCCTATAGCACACACATACCCTCTTCTCATTACTCACCCTCCAAACACTGAAGCCTAGGTATTGCCTTTATGTCATGCTGCACACAGCCTCCTCTACACTCGCTACACCTCCCAAGGATTCCTTACACCCCACTCCTGGCCATATATTTGTCCATTCCAATCTTATCCAGCTTTGTACTGAATAGACTATAACTCAAAAACAAGATGAGTCGCAGTCGCACATTGTGTTGACTCTACATGTTCCACCAACATCTTTATTTAAGCTGCTGTTCTTTTAATAATGGCAGATGAAAGGTGACATTGGAACCGAAACATTGCAGGATGTCAGGACGGCTCCTTCTGATCACGGCGTGACGCTGCAGCGAGTTTCATCTTCCTTGTTTGAGCCGTATACACAACTGAGCCACTGAATATTCTCTGCTCGGCTGCCGGAGATAGCCTGTGTCACTGTGCATATAATTATGATTGAACACAGAGTTCTACTTCATTTATTTACTTGTTTATTTAGAAATATTACCCTGAGATTTGCAGCCAACTTGCAGGTCTTGACTGCTCTGGGACATGGTGCAGAGATATAGTGCAGATGAAGCTCATTTTACTTTTGCTTGTTCAAAAAAAAAAAACTCATACTGCAATTGCAGCAGGATATGCCAGGTAAACCAACTTAAAAACTGTATCTTTTCCATAATTTTGAATGTTCTGTCCTTTGTTTTTGTTTTTTAAATTGTTATTAAGTCGCTGTCGATCATTGTTGTTCTTTAGTTGTTCAGCCGTGTCCAACTCTCCATAGCCCCATGGACCACAAAACACCAGGCACACCTATCATTATGTTTCTGGTTGTGCTTTTCCATAAGGATTTCTTGGCAAAGATACCTTAGTGGGTTTCCAGTCCCTTCTCCAGTGGGCTGCAATTTGTCTTACCTTTCTGCTATGACCTGCCCATTTGGGTGACCCTACATGGTATAGAATTATAAAAATGGAGAACTTGCAATCTAAGAAGTAATAAGGGATGGAACATGAGGTTAAGAGATTGCCAGATGGATTAATAATGAGGACGAGGTATGCAAACTTTTAAAGTTATTCTTGCAGAAATGGGGAGCCAATAGAAGTACTGGCGGAGGGAGGCAAAAGATGATAGGTAAGCAGGGAGGGAGATATGTCTGGGGAGGAGAAATACATTTGGGCATTCTCAGTATAAATATGGTGCTGAACCCAAAGCAGCTGATAAGTTTACCAAGAGAGAAGGTATGGAGAGAAAAGGGTAATGGACCTAACCCTGAGCTTTTGGGAATCGCAACATAATTTTTTAGTGGAAGGAAGGGCCACGGTAGGAGACAGTGAAGGAACGGTTTGAGAGATAAGACTGGAGTGGGTGCAGGGGTAGTGGATGGTCAACTGAGAGATCAATTATTATTAGTAGAGAGAAAAGACCCATGGACTTTGCAGTCACTAGGGCATTTGTTACCTTTATGAGAGCAGTCTCATTTGAGGGTTGGGAGTGGAAGCCAGCTTGTAGTGAGTCGTGTAATGAACAGTTTGTTAAAAAAAAGAGTAAGGCAGGTTTAGACGAGCTGTTCCAATAGTTTAGAGGTTAGGGGATTTAGAGAGATGGAAAGGGATGAAGAATTAATGCTGTGGAGATTTCTCTAGGTTTGTGGAGGAGGTAGAGGAATTTCGGTGTGCTTCTTCAATTAGCCAATAGTCATAAACAGTAAAAGATCCTGCCCCAGGTTTTTTAATATCCACATAGATTTCCAGTTTCTTCGCAGGAGATAGGTGTTGTATATTAGTGGTTGTTTAATTTATGTAAAATATAATAAGCATTTCATCACCTCCTGCTCTCAGGAAGCAAAATAATAGCGTACTTGATCAAACAGACACTGAGCCACTTAGGATTAAGGTAGCCAATGCTCTATACCAGTGGTGGACAGCTTGGTTCTACAGGGGCCTCAATATCCCAGGATTCCTGGATTTCTTTGGGTATTTATGTTCTCTCTCCTTTAGCACACCTATGTTATTCAGTTTCATTCATTCTGCTTGATTCATCTGGCTGAAATAAAGAGATACTATTCAGTCTAATTGCACTAATTACTTTAAAGGGACTGAATACAATGCAAACATTCACATATATTGGCAACCATCATCACGAGTAATACAATTTTTACTTTGTAGTGGATCAGAAAGACTGATTGAAGGGTAACATTGCTTGTTATGACTTTAAATTATATCCCATTGGAACCTCCAGAGTTTCTGTATCGCAGTTCTCTACAGGGTAGCTGTGTTCACCTTCTTGTCTATAATGCCCTGTGATTGACTTCTATACCTGCCATTATTGTTGGTGACTATCCCCTTGACATCCACCCTGACTACTCATTGGCTGGTGGGAGAGAACCGTAATGGTCGTAATGACTTCTGCCATGGGCAAAAAGCGCAGATTGGTTTTGATCCAAGCTACTGGTTTATGTATTAGTTACATAGTTACATAGTTACATAGTTACATAGTAATTAAGGTTGAAAAAAGACTTTCAGTCCATCAAGTTCAACCTGTTAAGATCTCCTCTGATCTGCAATATGCGGATTAGTTATTAATTAAATTATTGATTAAATAATTATTAATAGTATAGTATTGGAGAATGAATAAAGAGTTAGTCCATCAAGTTCAACCTTTTTAGATCTCTATTGATCTTTTTAATTTGGACTATTTATTATTATTGTTAATTGTTAATTATTGTTAATTGATCCAGAGGAAGGCAAACATAAAAAAAAAACCATCGAAACTTTGCCAATTGTCTCATAAGGGGGAAAAAAAGCAAAATTCCTTCCTGACCCCAGAAACTGGCGATCAAATTTCTCCCTGGATCAATATTCCTTCGCTAGTTATCTAGGATAGCCTTGAATGCCCTCTTTATTCAGAAATATATCTAACCCCTTTTTGAAGTTGTCTATCGAATTCGCTGTCACCACCTCCTTTGGTAGAGAATTCCACAGTTTAACCACCCTAACTGTGAAGAACCCTTTTCTTTGTTTAAGGTGAAATCTTTTTTCCTCTAACCTCAACGGATGTCCTCTTGTCAGTTGAAAATCTCTTGCTACAAAAAGCTCACTTGACAAAGCCTTATATGGACCCTGGATGTATTTAAATAACGTAATCATATCTCCTCTTAGACGCCTTTTTTCTAGCGAAAATAAGTTTAATTTTGCTAGTCTTTCTTCATAACTTAGCCCCTCCATTCCCCTTATTAGTTTTGTAGCCCTTCTCTGTACTTTTTCCAGCTCTAAGATGTCTTTTTTGTGAGGTGGTGCCCAAAATTGTACTCCATATTCCAAATGAGGGCGTACTAGAGATTTGTATAGTGGCAGAATTATATCTTCTTCCCTGGCTTCTATACCCTTCCTAATACATGCTAATATTTTATTTGCCTTTGCAGCCGCTGCTTGGCTTTGAGCGCTGTTACCTAGGTGGTTGTCCACTAGTACTCCCAAATCCCTTTCAATATCTGATACCCCTAGATTTGCTCCATTAAGATTATAGATTGCTTGGCTATTTTTCCTTCCCAAATGCATAACCTTACATTTATTTGTATTAAATCTCATCTGCCATTTAGCCGCCCATTTCTCTAATTTATGCAAATCCTTTTGTAGGGAAAGTACATCATTATCTGATTTTATTACCTTGCACAACTTAGTGTCATCAGCAAAAATGGAGACACTACATTCGAGTCCTACTTCAATGTCATTAATAAATATGTTAAAAAGGAGAGGACCCAATACTGAGCCCTGAGGAACCCCACTTATCACATTAGACCAATCGGAGTATGTTCCATTTACAACAACCCTTTGCTTCCTGTCTTTTAGCCAGCTCTCGATCCATGAGCAGATATTTACTGCAATTCCTGTATCCCTTAGTTTGCTCACTAGTCTTCCATGTGGCACTGTATCAAATGCCTTTGAAAAATCTAAAAAGACTACATCCACTGAGTTGCCCTGATCCAAGTTCCTACTAACCTCCTCATAAAAACTAATTAGATTGGTCTGACACGACCTTTCCTTCATAAATCCATGTTGACTGCTACCTATGATCCTGTTCAAATAGACATATTCTTGTATTCTGTCCCTTATTAACCCTTCTAAAAGCTTCCCAACTACAGAAGTGAGGCTCACTGGTCTAAAATTCCCCGGATTTGCTCTAGATCCCTTCTTAAATATAGGTATCACCTCTGCTTTTCTCCAGTCATCTGGTAGAGACCCTGTAGTGAGCGAGTCTTTAAAGATTAGATATAATGGTTTGGCTATTACAGAACCCAGCTCCCTCAGTACCCTTGGATGTATTCCATCAGGACCTGGGGCTTTATTAACATTTATTTTCTCCAACCTCTTTTGTATTTCTTCCTGCGTTAACCAATTATTTAGTGAAGGTAGTGTAGCCCCATTATGTTGCAGTGTCCCAACCACTGGTACCTCCCTTGTGTAAACCGAAGAAAAGAACCTATTTAGCTCATCTGCCTTTTCCTGGTCACTAATTATCAGATGGCCTGTGTCACATTGTAATGGTCCTATCGATTCCTTCCTGGCCTTCTTCCCATTAATATATTTATAAAATATTTTAGGGTTAGTCTTACTTTCCATTGCAACTGACTTCTCATTTTCTATTTTAGCCAGTCTAATAGCACTTTTGCAAGCCTTGTTGATTTCCTTATAGTCACATAAAGCTGCCTCTGTTCCCTCCTTCTTGTATAATTTAAATGCATTTACATGGGGGGGGGGGGGGGGGGATAGCAGAAGAGATGTGATTCAGAGCCGCATATGGATGGGCACCAGGTGTAAAACATTAAGGAGTGACTGACTGTAAAGGGGCACACCTGATAGGTTGGAAGAGGACATACTTTATAGGTTGGAAAGAGTATAAGCTATAGATTGGAAAGGGGCATTCTTGATGGGTTAGAAAGGGGCATACAGTGCCTTGCAAAAGTATTCACCCTCCTTGGCATTTTTCGTCTTTTGTTGCCTCACAACCTAGAATTAACAACAAATAGGTCAAAATAACAGAAAAAGTCAACTATTCACCCCCTGTAGTCAATACTTTGTAGAGCCACCTTTTGCAGCAATCACAGCTCCAAGTCGCTTTGGATAAGTCTCTATGAGCTTGCCACATCTTACCACTGGGATTTTTGCCCATTCCTCCTTGCAAAACTGCTCCAGCTCCTTCAAGTTGGATGGTTTGCGCTTGTGAACAGCAATCTTTAAGTCTGACCACAGATTTTCTATTGGATTGAGGTCTGGGCTGTGACTCGGCCATTCCAACACATTTACATGTTTCCCCTTAAACCCCCCAAGTGTTGCTTTAGCAGTGTGTTTGGGGTCATTGTCCTGCTGGAAGGTGACCCTCTGTCCTAGCCTCAAATCAATCAGGTTTTGCTCAAGAATATCCCTGTATTTAGCACCATCCATCTTTCCCTCAACTCTGACCAGTTTCCCAGTCCCGGCTACTGAAAAACATCCCACAGCATGATGCTGCCACCGCCATGTTTCACTGTGGGGATGGTGTTCTTTGGGTGATGTGATGTGTTGGGTTTGTGCTAGACATAGTGTTTTCTTTGATGGACGAAAAGTTAAATTTTAGTCTCCTCAGACCAGAGCACCTTCCTCCATACATTTTGGGAATCTCCCACATGCCTTTTTGCAAACTCAAAACGCGCCATTTTGTTTTTTGCTTAAAGTAATGTCTTTCTTCTGGCCGCTCTGCCGTAAAGCCCAACTCTATGGAGCGCATGGCTTATTGTTGTCCTATGTACAGATACTCCAGTCTCTGCTGTGGAACTCTGCAGCTCCTCCAGCGTTACCTTAGGTCTCTGTGCTGCCTCTCTGATTAATGCCCTCCTTGCCCGGTCCGTGAGTTTTGGTGGGTGGCCGTCTCTTGGCAGGTTTGCTGTTGTGCCATGTTTTTTCCATTTGGTTATGATAGATTTGATTGTGCTCCTGGGGATCATCAAAGATTTGGATATTTTTTTATAACCTAACCCTGACTTGTACTTCTCAACAACATTGTCCCTTACTTGTTTGGAGAGTTCCTTGGTCTTCATGGCAGTGTTTGGTTAGTAGTGCCTCTTGCTTAGGTGTTGCAGCCTCTGGGGCCTTTCAAAAAAGGTGTGTATATGTAATGACAGATCATGTGACACTTAGATTGCACACAGGTGTACATCATTTCACTAATTATGTGACTTCTGAAGGTAATTGGTTGCACCAGAGCTTTTTATGGTCTTCAAAACAAAGGGGATGAGGACATACGCACATGCCAATTTTCTATTTCTAAAAAATAGTTTTATGTATATATTTTTCCCATTTCACTTCACCAACTTAGACTATTGTGTTCTGATCCATCACATAAAATTCAGATTAACAAAACATTGAACTTAAGGCTGTAATGTAACAAAATAGGTAAAAAGTCATGGGGGTGAATACTTTTGCAAGGGACTGAACTTGATAGGATGGAAAGGGTATACGTGATAGTTTGAACGGCAACATATCTTATAGATCAAAAGGGGACATACCTGATAGGTAATAAAAGGGGCATACTTTCCACTATCATTGGAAAATGACATTCTTTATAGGTTGGAAGGGGGCATATTTGATAGGTTGGATAGGGACATACCTGATAGGTTGTAAAGTATCATCTCTGATAGGCCAGAACAGTTCTTATACATCATCAAATTCTATTCATATGTTTCACAAAATGCAAAATCCCGGCGTGTTTGTAGACCTTGGTGCCGCTATCATGAATAATTCTGAGACTCGGCTACAAGTGGCTGGATGATCACACCCTGCAGAGAATAAAGCTGCGCAGCTTGGAGTCTCAGTGCGTTTAGCAGTTAAAGAGACACAGTCACCAAGCTTAGTGGCTTGAAAAGGAATCTCCATATTCTCCCTAAGAATAACATTTTAACTATTCCTTACCTTGACCAGCCTATCATTACTCTTCAGTATCTGATTAGCTGGAATGACTGTAAGTCTCTGTAAATATATATATATATATATATATATATATATATATATATATATATATATATCAATGCCTGATAAGCTCCTATTTAGCTAATATTCACAATACTAATAGAAATATTGTATGCACAAGCTGCTGGGGCAAATCTTTGTAGGTACTATTTGGAAGGTTTCAGTGAGTAAAAACAAAACGTTTAAGCACTTGTTAATAAAATGATGCTCAGATCTGCAAAAACACACTTAAGTAGTTTATTTTAATATTAAAAACAATGAGCCTTCCATATCCCTTTATGATGCACATTTACCTAGCGTGTACCCTGGCTTTGCACACTCCAGATTAATATGGCTGTGTCCCAGCCAGAGCTGTTAGCGTGGCTCAGCCCACGTGGCTTCTGCCCGTTGCAGTTAGTTTAACAATCAGTCCCATTTGCTTTGCTTAAAAATGCGTTAACTTTTTAAATGAAAACAGTTTGTTCTCCCATTTGTATACGCGTCGTTTGCAGTCGGATGATTTATGCCTCCGCTGCACCACCGAGTCCCTGCAGCACAACAGCTAATTGTAACCCTGCTGATGTGGAGGTCTGTGCGCTGTTTGTGTGGGGACACGGATCCCACGGCCCACTGGATAAACGGATTATGAATTTGCGTGACAGATCTCTGACACAGCAAGACTCCCACCACGGCGCAGGCCTGACAACTTGCGCTAATTTGGTAAGAAAAGGCTTGAGGAGGAAACGTTTAAATTGTGTGTCAATTATAAGAGAGCAAGCAATAGCACAAATATAATATATGCATATTATATACACAGTACTGATATATACACAATAGTGATGTATACACAGCAGTGACATACATATAAATATATATACTATATTATTTATTAATTAAATCCAAACTGCTACTTTTTTTACAAAACCGATAATATATGCACTGCAATAGTATTATATACAGAGTATTTCAGTATTTTATATATTATTTAAACACACACACACATATAATATACACACTACTATATTATATACTTGGTTGTCTACACTATTTACATGACACGGATATACTGTATGCATTTTACTAATGTATACACAGGACATTAACATGTACACTACAGTGTGGTAATCTGGTATATAATGCACCAACTACCTGTATAGATGCATTGCTGTATTATACGCATGGTTAGATTTATAACTATGAACAAGGCCGTCACCTAGGGGTGCCTCCATGGGGGTGCCTCATTTACATAACAATTTCTTTGTTTCACACATAGACCGCACCTTCTCTAGCCTGGTGCCATGCGCAAGTTCATTCGTGGGAGAGGGGAAATAGGTGGGTGTGAATTTGCAGGCTTGCAGTGTGCTGCATTATAATATATAAATTTTCCAGTTCTGTATCGCTATCTTGTAACTGTGAAGAGACTTGTGTACCTCAATTCAGCTGAGCCATGTAGGGTCACCCAAGATGGGCAGGTCATAGCAGACAAGTCATACAAATCACGCTCCACTGGAGAAGGAACTGGGAACCCACTCCAGTATATTTGCCATGAAAACTATATGGATAAGCACAACCAGAAACACAGACAGATGGGGTGCTGTGTCCATATGGTCACTGAGAGTTGCAAATGACTGATGGACAGAACAACAACAACATATATGAAAAGCAACATGGTGGCATGTAAACACACATGCATATGGATTGTGCACACAGGGGACTGCTAAGGAGTTTGTGCCTGGGGTAAATCAGACACTGGTTATACACTGTGCTACACAACATGTAACACATTAATACACACAGTATACACAGGACGTTAGTATGTACACTGAGCTTGTATATAATGTATCACATACCTGTATACATAAACTGCAGTGTGATACTCTGTGCTACACAACATGTAACACATTAATACACACCACAGTACAGTACACGCTACACGTGGTATACACAGGACATTAGTATGTACACTGAGCTTGTATATAATGTATCACATACCTGTATACATACACTGCAGTGTAATACTATGTGCTACACAACATGTAACACATTAATACACACCACAGTACAGTACACGCTACACGTGGTATACACAGGACATTAGTATGTACACTGAGCTTGTATATAATGTATCACATACCTGTATACATACACTGCAGTGTAATACTCTGTGCTACACAACATGTAACACATTAATACACACCACAGTACAGTACACGCTACACGTGGTATACACAGGACATTAGTATGTACACTGAGCTTTTATATAATGTATCACATACCTGTATACATACACTGCAGTGTAATACTCTGTGCCACACAACATATAACACATTAATACACACCACAGTACAGTACACGCTACACGTGGTATACACAGGACATTAGTATGTACACTGAGCTTGTATATAATGTATCACATACCTGTATACATACACTGCAGTGTAATACTCTCTGCTACACAACATGTAACACATTAATACACACCACAGTACAGTACACGTTACACGTGGTATACACAGGACATTAGTATGTACACTGAGCTTGTATATAATGTATCACATACCTGTATACATACACTGCAGTGTAATACTCTGTGCTACACAACATGTAACATATTAATACACACCACAGTACAGTACACGCTACACGTGGTATACACAGGACATTAGTATGTACACTGAGCTTGTATATAATGTATCACATACCTGTATACATTCACCGCAGTGTAATACTCTGTGCTACACAACAAGTAACACATTAATACACACCACCGTACAGTACACGCTACACGTGGTATACACAGGACATTAGTATGTACACTGAGCTTGTATATAATGTATCACATACCTGTATACATAAACTGCAGTGTGATACTCTGTGCTACACAACATGTAACACATTAATACACACCACAGTACAGTACACACTACACGTGGTATACACAGGACATTAGTATGTACACTGAGCTTGTATATAATGTATCACATACCTGTATACATACACTGCAGTGTAATACTCTGTGCTACACAACATGTAACACATTAATACACACCACAGTACAGTACACGCTACACGTGGTATACACAGGACATTAGTATGTACACTGAGCTTGTATATAATGTATCACATACCTGTATACATACACTGCCGTGTAATACTCTGTGCTACACAACATGTAACACATAAATACACACCACAGTACAGTACACGCTACACGTGGTATACACAGGACATTAGTATGTACACTGAGCTTGTATATAATGTATCACATACCTGTATACATACACTGCAGTGTAATACTTTCTGCTACACAACATGTAACACATTAATACACACCACAGTACAGTACACGCTACACATGGTATACACAGGACATTAGTATGTACACTGAGCTTGTATATAATGTATCACATACCTGTATACATACACTGCAGTGTAATACTCTGTGCTACACAACATGTAACACTTTAATACACACCACAGTACAGTACACGCTACACGTGGTATACACAGGACATTAGTATGTACACTGAGCTTGTATATAATGTATCACATACCTGTATACATACACTGCAGTGTAATACTCTGTGCTACACAACATGTAACACATTAATACACACCACAGTACAGTACACGCTACACGTGGTATACACAGGACATTAGTATGTACACTGAGCTTGTATATAATGTATCGCATACCTGTATACATACACTGCAGTGTAATACTCTGTGCTACACAACATGTAACACATTAATACACACCACAGTACAGTACACGCTACACGTGGTATACACAGGACATTAGTATGTACACTGAGCTTGTATATAATGTATCACATACCTGTATACATACACTGCAGTGTAATACTCTGTGCTACACAACATGTAACACATTAATACACACCACAGTACAGTACACGCTACACGTGGTATACACAGGACATTAGTATGTACACTGAGCTTGTATATAATGTATCACATACCTGTATACATACACTGCAGTGTAATACTATGTGCTACACAACATGTAACACATTAATACACACCACAGTACAGTACACGCTACACGTGGTATACACAGGACATTAGTATGTACACTGAGCTTGTATATAATGTATCGCATACCTGTATACATACACTGCCGTGTAATACTCTGTGCTACACAACATGTAACACATTAATACACACCACAGTGCAGTACACGCTACACGTGGTATACACAGGACATTAGTATGTACACTTAGCTTGTATATAATGTATCGCATACCTGTATACATACACTGCAGTGTAATACTCTGTGCTACACAACATGTAACACATTAATACACACCACAGTACAGTACACGCTACACGTGGTATACACAGGACATTAGTATGTACACTCAGCTTGTATATAATGTATCACATACCTGTATACATACACTGCAGTGTAATACTCTGTGCTACACAACATGTAACACATTAATAATCACCACAGTACAGTACACGCTACACGTGGTATACACAGGACATTAGTATGTACACTGAGCTTGTATATAATGTATCGCATACCTGTATACATACACTGCAGTGTAATACTCTGTGCTACACAACATGTAACACATTAATACACACCACAGTACAGTACACGCTACACGTGGTATACACAGGACATTAGTATGTACACTCAGCTTGTATATAATGTATCACATACCTGTATACATACACTGCAGTGTAATACTCTGTGCTACACAACATGTAACACATTAATACACACCACAGTACAGTACACGCTACACGTGGTATACACAGGACATTAGTATGTACACTGAGCTTGTATATAATGTATCGCATACCTGTATACATACACTGCAGTGTAATACTCTGTGCTACACAACATGTAACACATTAATACACACCACAGTACAGTACACGCTACGCTACACGTGGTATACACAGGACATTAGTATGTACACTGAGCTTGTATATAATGTATCACATACCTGTATACATACACTGCAGTGTAATACTCTGTGCTACACAACATGTAACACATTAATACACACCACAGTACAGTACACGCTACACGTGGTATACACAGGACATTAGTATGTACACTGAGCTTGTATATAATGTATCACATACCTGTATACATACACTGCAGTGTAATACTCTGTGCTACACAACATGTAACACATTAATACACACCACAGTACAGTACATGCTACACGTGGTAGACACAGGACATTAGTATGTACACTGAGCTTGTATATAATGTATCACATACCTGTATACATACACTGCAGTGTAATACTCTGTGCTACACAACATGTAACACATTAATACACACCACAGTACAGTACACGCTACACGTGGTATACACAGGACATTAGTATGTACACTGAGCTTGTATATAATGTATCACATACCTGTATACATACACTGCAGTGTAATACTCTGTGCTACACAACATGTAACACATAAATACACACCACAGTACAGTACACGCTACACGTGGTATACACAGGACATTAGTATGTACACTGAGCTTGTATATAATGTATCACATACCTGTATACATACACTGCAGTGTAATACTCTGTGCTACACAACATGTAACACATTAATACACACCACAGTACAGTACACGCTACACGTGGTATACACAGGACATTAGTATGTACACTGAGCTTGTATATAATGTATCACATACCTGTATACATACACTGCAGTGTAATACTCTGTGCTACACAACATGTAACACATTAATACACACACCAGTACAGTACACGCTACACGTTGTATACACAGGACATTAGTATGTACACTGAGCTTGTATATAATGTATCACATACCTGTATACATACACTGCAGTGTAATACTCTGTGCTACACAACATGTAACACATTAATACACACCACAGTACAGTACACACTACACGTGGTATACACAGGACATTAGTATGTACACTGAGCTTGTATATAATGTATCACATACCTGTATACATACACTGCAGTGTAATACTCTGTGCTACACAACATGTAACACATTAATACACACCACAGTACAGTACACGCTACGCTACACGTGGTATACACAGGACATTAGTATGTACACTGAGCTTGTATATAATGTATCACATACCTGTATACATACACTGCAGTGTAATACTCTGTGCTACACAACATGTAACACATTAATACACACCACAGTACAGTACACGCTACACGTGGTATACACAGGACATTAGTATGTACACTGAGCTTGTATATAATGTATCACATACCTGTATACATACACTGCAGTGTAATACTCTGTGCTACACAACATGTAACACATTAATACACACCACAGTACAGTACACGCTACACGTGGTATACACAGGACATTAGTATGTACACTGAGCTTGTATATAATGTATCACATACCTGTATACATACACTGCAGTGTAATACTCTGTGCTACACAACATGTAACACATTAATACACACCACAGTACAGTACACGCTACACGTGGTATACACAGGACATTAGTATGTACACTGAGCTTGTATATAATGTATCACATACCTGTATACATACACTGCAGTGTAATACTCTGTGCTACACAACATGTAACACATTAATACACACCACAGTACAGTACACGCTACACGTGGTATACACAGGACATTAGTATGTACACTGAGCTTGTATATAATGTATCACATACCTGTATACATACACTGCAGTGTAATACTCTGTGCTACACAACATGTAACACATTAATACACACCACAGTACAGTACACGCTACACGTGGTATACACAGGACATTAGTATGTACACTGAGCTTGTATATAATGTATCACATACCTGTATACATACACTGCAGTGTAATACTCTGTGCTACACAACATGTAACACATTAATACACACCACAGTACAGTACACGCTACACGTGGTATACACAGGACATTAGTATGTACACTGAGCTTGTATATAATGTATCACATACCTGTATACATACACTGCAGTGTAATACTCTGTGCTACACAACATGTAACACATTAATACACACCACAGTACAGTACACGCTACGCTACACGTGGTATACACAGGACATTAGTATGTACACTGAGCTTGTATATAATGTATCACATACCTGTATACATACACTGCAGTGTAATACTCTGTGCTACACAACATGTAACACATTAATACACACCACAGTACAGTACACGCTACACGTGGTATACACAGGACATTAGTATGTACACTGAGCTTGTATATAATGTATCACATACCTGTATACATACACTGCAGTGTAATACTCTGTGCTACACAACATGTAACACATTAATACACACCACAGTACAGTACATGCTACACGTGGTAGACACAGGACATTAGTATGTACACTGAGCTTGTATATAATGTATCACATACCTGTATACATACACTGCAGTGTAATACTCTGTGCTACACAACATGTAACACATTAATACACACCACAGTACAGTACACGCTACACGTGGTATACACAGGACATTAGTATGTACACTGAGCTTGTATATAATGTATCACATACCTGTATACATACACTGCAGTGTAATACTCTGTGCTACACAACATGTAACACATTAATACACACCACAGTACAGTACACGCTACACGTGGTATACACAGGACATTAGTATGTACACTGAGCTTGTATATAATGTATCACATACCTGTATACATACACTGCAGTGTAATACTCTGTGCTACACAACATGTAACACATAAATACACACCACAGTACAGTACACGCTACACGTGGTATACACAGGACATTAGTATGTACACTGAGCTTGTATATAATGTATCACATACCTGTATACATACACTGCAGTGTAATTCTCTGTGCTACACAACATGTAACACATTAATACACACACCAGTACAGTACACGCTACACGTTGTATACACAGGACATTAGTATGTACACTGAGCTTGTATATAATGTATCACATACTTGTATACATACACTGCAGTGTAATACTCTGTGCTACACAACATGTAACACATTATTACACACCACAGTACAGTACACACTACACGTGGTATACACAGGACATTAGTATGTACACTGAGCTTGTATATAATGTATCACATACCTGTATACATACACTGCCGTGTAATACTCTGTGCTACACAACATGTAACACATAAATACACACCACAGTACAGTACACGCTACGCTACACGTGGTATACACAGGACATTAGTATGTACACTGAGCTTGTATATAATGTATCACATACCTGTATACATACACTGCAGTGTAATACTCTGTGCTACACAACATGTAACACATTAATACACACCACAGTACAGTACACGCTACACGTGGTATACACAGGACATTAGTATGTACACTGAGCTTGTATATAATGTATCACATACCTGTATACATACACTGCCGTGTAATACTCTGTGCTACACAACATGTAACACATTAATACACACACCAGTACAGTACATGCTACACGTGGTATACACAGGACATTAGTATGTACACTGAGCTTGTATATAATGTATCACATACCTGTATACATACACTGCAGTGTAATACTATGTGCTACACAACATGTAACACATAAATACACACCACAGTACAGTACACGCTACGCTACACGTGGTATACACAGGACATTAGTATGTACACTGAGCTTGTATATAATGTATCACATACCTGTATACATACACTGCAGTGTAATACTATGTGCTACACAACATGTAACACATTAATACACACCACAGTACAGTACACGCTACACGTGGTATACACAGGACATTAGTATGTACACTGAGCTTGTATATAATGTATCACATACCTGTATACATACACTGCAGTGTAATACTCTGTGCTACACAACATGTAACACATAAATACACACCACAGTACAGTACACGCTACGCTACACGTGGTATACACAGGACATTAGTATGTACACTGAGCTTGTATATAATGTATCACATACCTGTATACATACACTGCAGTGTAATACTCTGTGCTACACAACATGTAACACATTAATACACACCACAGTACAGTACACGCTACACGTGGTATACACAGGACATTAGTATGTACACTGAGCTTGTATATAATGTATCACATACCTGTATACATACACTGCAGTGTAATACTCTGTGCTACACAACATGTAACACATTAATACACACCACAGTACAGTACACGCTACACGTGGTATACACAGGACATTAGTATGTACACTGAGCTTGTATATAATGTATCACATACCTGTATACATACACTGCAGTGTAATACTCTCTGCTACACAACATGTAACACATTAATACACACCACAGTACAGTACATGCTACACGTGGTATACACAGGACATTAGTATGTACACTGAGCTTGTATATAATGTATCACATACCTGTATACATACACTGCAGTGTAATACTCTGTGCTACACAACATGTAACACATAAATACACACCACAGTACAGTACACGCTACGCTACACGTGGTATACACAGGACATTAGTATGTACACTGAGCTTGTATATAATGTATCACATACCTGTATACATACACTGCAGTGTAATACTCTGTGCTACACAACATGTAACACATTAATACACACCACAGTACAGTACACGCTACACGTGGTATACACAGGACATTAGTATGTACACTGAGCTTGTATATAATGTATCGCATACCTGTATACATACACTGCAGTGTAATACTTTCTGCTACACAACATGTAACACATTAATACACACCACAGTACAGTACATGCTACACGTGGTATACACAGGACATTAGTATGTACACTGAGCTTGTATATAATGTATCACATACCTGTATACATACACTGCAGTGTAATACTCTGTGCTACACAACATGTAACACATTAATACACACCACAGTACAGTACACGCTACACGTGGTATACACAGGACATTAGTATGTACACTGAGCTTGTATATAATGTATCACATACCTGTATACATACACTGCAGTGTAATACTCTGTGCTACACAACATGTAACACATTAATACACACACCAGTACAGTACATGCTACACGTGGTATACACAGGACATTAGTATGTACACTGAGCTTGTATATAATGTATCACATACCTGTATTCATACACTGCAGTGTAATACTCTGTGCTACACAACATGTAACACATTAATACACACCACAGTACAGTACACGCTACACGTGGTATACACAGGACATTAGTATGTACACTGAGCTTGTATATAATGTATCACATACCTGTATACATACACTGCAGTGTAATACTCTGTGCTACACAACATGTAACACATTAATACACACCACAGTACAGTACACGCTACACGTGGTATACACAGGACATTAGTATGTACACTGAGCTTGTATATAATGTATCACATACCTGTATACATACACTGCAGTGTAATACTCTGTGCTACACAACATGTAACACATAAATACACACCACAGTACAGTACACGCTACGCTACACGTGGTATACACAGGACATTAGTATGTACACTGAGCTTGTATATAATGTATCACATACCTGTATACATACACTGCAGTGTAATACTCTGTGCTACACAACATGTAACACATTAATACACACCACAGTACAGTACACGCTACACGTGGTATACACAGGACATTAGTATGTACACTGAGCTTGTATATAATGTATCACATACCTGTATACATACACTGCAGTGTAATACTCTGTGCTACACAACATGTAACACATTAATACACACCACAGTACAGTACACGCTACACGTGGTATACACAGGACATTAGTATGTACACTGAGCTTGTATATAATGTATCGCATACCTGTATACATACACTGCAGTGTAATACTTTCTGCTACACAACATGTAACACATTAATACACACCAAAGTACAGTACATGCTACACGTGGTATACACAGGACATTAGTATGTACACTGAGCTTGTATATAATGTATCACATACCTGTATACATACACTGCAGTGTAATACTCTGTGCTACACAACATGTAACACATTAATACACACCACAGTACAGTACACGCTACACGTGGTATACACAGGACATTAGTATGTACACTGAGCTTGTATATAATGTATCACATACCTGTATACATACACTGCAGTGTAATACTCTGTGCTACACAACATGTAACACATTAATACACACACCAGTACAGTACATGCTACACGTGGTATACACAGGACATTAGTATGTACACTGAGCTTGTATATAATGTATCACATACCTGTATACATACACTGCAGTGTAATACTCTGTGCTACACAACATGTAACACATTAATACACACCACAGTACAGTACACGCTACACGTGGTATACACAGGACATTAGTATGTACACTGAGCTTGTATATAATGTATCACATACCTGTATACATACACTGCAGTGTAATACTCTGTGCTACACAACATGTAACACATTAATACACACCACAGTACAGTACACGCTACACGTGGTATACACAGGACATTAGTATGTACACTGAGCTTGTATATAATGTATCACATACCTGTATACATACACTGCAGTGTAATACTCTGTGCTACACAACATGTAACACATTAATACACACCACAGTACAGTACATGCTACACGTGGTATACACAGGACATTAGTATGTACACTGAGCTTGTATATAATGTATCACATACCTGTATACATACACTGCAGTGTAATACTATGTGCTACACAACATGTAACACATTAATACACACCACAGTACAGTACACGCTACCCGTGGTATACACAGGACATTAGTATGTACACTCAGCTTGTATATAATGTATCACATACCTGTATACATACACTGCAGTGTAATACTCTGTGCTACACAACATGTAACACATTAATACACACCACAGTACAGTACACGCTACACGTGGTATACACAGGACATTAGTATGTACACTCAGCTTGTATATAATGTATCACATACCTGTATACATACACTGCAGTGTAATACTCTGTGCTACACAACATGTAACACATTAATACACACCACAGTACAGTACACGCTACACGTGGTATACACAGTCTGGCAGCACATCTTGTCTGCACATTTGGTAATTTAATTACAGAGCACACACTGATTTGCTAATGAAGTCTTAAGGAACCTTCCTTGGAACATGTTGAACTTTTCTCCATCTCACCATTTTTTAATATTCAGTAAAACAAACATCTTGATTATTACTCAGTGTGTTTCATTTTCCAGACGCGATGTCCAGCTGTCCTGCAGCTGATGAGTGGACAGGCGAGAATCCAACACGCACGTGTAAATATAACACGGACAGCAGCTCTGCGAAAATATTTAATGTAAAACCAAATAAACACAACCTTGCAATGCATTGCAGGTTACTGAAAGGGTTAACACACACGTTTAATTCAGCCCAGCATTCAGAATTAAGGATGCAGGAAGAGCGCTTGATTAAAATGTCAGTAGGAGTGCGCAGTTCCACGCGGCGTTTATCAGGCGGGTATAAAGCCCTGATGAAATATTCAAGTTATATCCATAAGTGGAATGTAACGCAGGCGGCTCTTACAGACAATTATTAAAACAAGTCTGTATATATTGAGTCTGCAGGATGCTCTTATTAACCCCTTGCTGTGGATCATACAATTGGAGAAGGGGTTAGCTTGAGAATGGTCTAGATCCCAACTGTCACAGCCATTGATGAAGCTACCGTTTGGTGCAATGCACCAGGGCCCTCCTCTAGGAGGGGGCCCAGTGCAGTTTAATGTTATTATTTTTGTATTGTATCCCACCCGGCCATGCCCACCGCCCCCCACCCCCTCGTGCTTACTAGGCCCCCTCTCTTGTGGGTCTGTTAGGAGCATCCAAGTGCATTGGAGATTCTTTTTCTTTGCCTTCCCTACCCGCACGTCTTATCGCGTGGGTAGATAATCCCGAATTGTGTGACAATAAGACGTCCCAGTGGGGAAGGCAAAGAAAACAAGCCAAGATAAGGAATACATATATATATATATTACATGATTGTTGTGGTGAACTACCTACTCATAAGATCCACAACACAGGCTGGGATCCAGCGCCACGTGGATGGTAGCCAGTAAGCTTGAAACAGCTGTATGTGGATAGGATTCACAGCTTGTGTATAATCCAACCTTGGCTTTGCAAAAAAAACTGTGTAATACAGCAGGCATAAGCTTAAATGAAGCCATGTTTGAAATGGGCTATGGATTGAAGAGCGAGGCATTTGTGGGCACTTTTGCATGTCCCGGCTCAGCTTCCCAGAATGCAGTGCAGTGTTTTTCTCTGATTTCTGAGCTGGAAGCAGGTCTTTTAACTTGTTTTAGACATTCAAATGTGAACACAGATGTGCTATTTATTTACTATATATATATATATATCTCCATTCAGTAGCTCCACCGCTGGTCACAGCCATTACAGTCTTTATGTATTATCTGGATGTCACCAGTATGCAGTTACACATCGGATGTATCTACAAGTCCTGTGACAATATATATCTATATAATATATATCCAGCCTAATTATACCATCCCTGCATCACTGAGCATTGCTCCATGGCACATGTAAATATGTTATATACTCCCACTCACGCTTTACTGCAGCTACATTTACCAAATGTCCAATATAGCCGTCACCCACTAGCAAAATTGTCTCATTTTGAAGAGCATTACACCCTTAGCTCTGCCTGGCATCTTATGGTAATTTGTGAGGCCAGATGTACTAAAAAGTGAAGTGTTGGAGAACTCTTGGAGAACCTTTCCATTAGTCCCATTTGTGTAGAGTGATCGTTTGACATGAGGTGGGCTACAGAGTGATAGAAGCCTCCGCGTACAAACAATGACTAGCACATTAAGTTAAGAAAAATAAGTTAATAAACATATTTCCTGCTCAAGTTTGGATTATGCCGTGCTTAAAGCTGTGAAATACAGTGAGCATAAGCTTAAAAGGAGCCGTTTATAAAATGGTGATTAATGAGAGTAAGCGCACATTGTGGTCTCTTTTGCATGCCCCCCACAGTTTTCCCAGAGTGCAGTGCATTAACTGTATTTCTGAGAAATTTGAGCAGGAAATACGTTTATTAACTTATTTTTAGACATATACATTGAATGACTAATGTACTATTAATTGTTTTTGCTACTATATATACTATCTATCTATCTATATATATATATATATATATATATATATATATATATATATATATATATATATATATACTACAGACAGAGATATGACTGCATGTAGATATGTTCTTGCATGTGCACACTACCCCATGGCAGTGCATCGCCACCCTCAGGAAGCCTGCTGCCATAGGCCTGGGCCTTGTGGCCATGGGCATAAACACACCACTGGTCCATCATATACATATAGGGGTGAAGATGATTGTAGCCCTCTCCTAATATCTAATACTCCAGACAGAGCTGTAGGGACACGGTGTTGTGTGTACTTATTGTATATTCCTTATAGATGTCACACCGGGACAAGGCTGAGACCTCTCTGTCCATTTTGTGCACTCGGTCCCATTCTGGACAGCGGTCAGTTAAGGTCAATTTTATGTTATTCCTATATGAGGAGAAATCAAATTCGTAGTGCAATCATAAGCATAAAATTGTCTGTTATACGCTCAGTTTGTGACTGTGTGTCTGGAATAAACGTATTATTTTATATATAACAAATACACATTGTACATCTGTTCTAACATGCGGTGGCTTCTGGTGTATTATCATGTATGTGAGTGCACGTTTCTGTATATAATTGTCATTAATATTTATAAAACGTGAACATATTCCATAGTGCTAGTATATATATATATTTGTGTGTGTGTGTATCAGTGTGGGTTGAATGTCTTTAGTCTATTTATCTTTCATATGCTGTAATTCAGATTTGTATGGTGAGGATCCTGAAAAAGGTGAGGAAATGTGGAGGAGAATAGAGCTGCGGGCTTGAAATTTGAGTTATGGTGCTATTAAATTAGAAAGGCTACGAGCTACGAGATGGAGACGCAAAATCGTAAACCAGTTATCGTCTGCCAGATTTGTGGGCTAGAACATAATTAATTAAGCAAGCTTGTACTTACTGGTTTAGATGGAGCCAATGGCAACCGTGACTGTCATCATTACGTCAATGAAAAATGGAGGTTGGATTTCAAAGTCCTACGGGCTTCAATTACGAGTCACAATTAGACCCATATTCCAGATAGAATATCATATTTACGGTGTTATCAATATTTATTTTATCTCATGCGAGTTACAGTATATGTATTAACACATTGATTGCCGGGATCGATATAACACAAATGTAGTGCTATTAATTCGAAGACCTAACCTCACTTACCCTTTTAATAAAAGTACAGTAGTGTGTTTTTATTTGCATTACAAGTGCTACAGTACGTATTGGACTTTACTGCCCTTGCGGGTCCTCTTAATCACACGTAGCGCTTTAGGCTTCATTTGCTTGTTACGGGCTTGCGTGCGAGTGACTTTGTTGCAATTTAATAGCTACATTGAAAACGTGGCGGTTACGGGGTTGACAGATCAAAGGATTTACTTGTGTGAAGTTCAACGTTGCTCAACACGTAGTTTTTTTTGGCCTTGCTGTGTCTTAACCCGCAAGTTGTCTGCGGTCTGCGTTTACGGGGTAATTTAATAGCAAAAACTCCTAAGGTCTAGATTACGGGCTACGTTTTAACACATAGCCCGAATTCAATGTGGCTGATAATTCTCAGTGAGCCTAGTATTTAAATAGGTCAAATCTGGCATGTTGGGTCATGGCCCATAATTCATTCCTGTGATAAATCTGACATGTATGTGACATACATCACTGATATTCCACAAATATTCTGCACAAGTGATGGATAAATAGGGCTGAGGGCCCAACAAAGGGTAACAACTGATGGGTTGTTTTATTTCTTGGTACTGAAAAGAGACAAAAGGAACCACAAAGCTCTCAGGTAGCAAAATAACAGCGTATTGATCCATTAGAAACAATACCAAGCCTGCAGGACACATATAGGGCACTATCCTTATCTCGGTGTTACTTTATTCGGCGATATAATGTGTAAATATACTCTCCAATCTATACAACTGGATGCATGTGTTCTGGGGGATGCAGCTTAGACTTGGGGTGTCCGACCTCTTCTCATGGAAATATGTCCCCTTTTCAGAGCCTCTTCCAACACTCAATGAAGGAACAAAACCACGACAAGAAAGTTACATGCAGAGGTCCGGTCTCATTATTTTCAGTATTGCTTCTGACTTGTTATAGAGAGCAGCGACTCTCCAAAGCTCGTTATTTCAACAAGTATTTTTGTCCAATAAAAAAGGTATCACTATATCCTGCAATACTCAGATTATTCATCTAGATTACTGGACACTCACGGCCACCTCACTCTCTTGTGCAGACGCATATAGTGCAGTTTGTGGGTGGTGTGGGGGCACAGAAAGCACTGGAGGGCAGCCTGCTGGGCATCCATAATGGGGAGCTTCCAGATGCTGCACTTGTTCGGTGTATGATCTAGAGAAATCAAGCAGATAGTGTACAAGTGTATGATGTGGATAATTCATACGATATGTTGTACAAGAGGAAGGTTTAGATAATTCATAGCCTGTGTGCTCTGGCTCCATTCCAGACTTTGTTCCTTTGCATCTTATACAGAGAAATGTCTCCTGCATCTCTCAAAGAATTAGAAACATCCTCCCTCTCCTATCCACGTCTTAAATATTTCCCAAGACTTATCACCAGCAGCTCATAGCCAGGGAGACCCTCCAGCCGGAATGTCCCTTCACCAGAAAAATGTATGTATTATCGTTCTTTGTCTTTGTAAGCAACGTATTAGACATAAACACACTTAAAGGTAGCTGGAACTTTCCTGGATTAGGAATGGATTAGGAATGGAGAATTGGACGGGAAGGAATTTTAGTTTTCTTTCCCCTTATGAGACAATTGACAATGTTTTTTTTCTTCTGCTTGCTTCCTTTGGATCAATTAACAACTAATCTGCATATTGGAGGAGATCAGAGGAGATCTAAAAAGGTTGAACTTGATAGACTTTTTTCAACCGCAATTACTATGGGCTCCATTCAATCAGCCAAATCGCAAACACTTGAACCCGTAAAGCAGTTTGTAAAAGTTACAGATATTTTATTGGCTATATTCAGCTACTTGCAATCCGATTCCGATTTCCCCGGCCAAAATCACTACGGGCCAACCAAAGCCGCAAAACCAGCCTTAGAACCTAGACCCGTAGCTCTAGATCGCACATAAAGTCTGACCCGCAACTGAAAAAAGTATCAGGTTTCTGTCAAAAATATTATGAGTACTAAATAGGACGCATAAAGGCTTGTTCAAACACTTATTAGAGCTGCAGCAGCAATGCAAAACAAACAAATGTACGTTAAAAGCACAGAAAGGCTGGAAATACATCAATTGCACAACAGTCTCAAACCCACAAATATGCAATAAAAAAACAACAACATGTTTTATGTTTTTTTTGTGTGAAATGGATCCAGGGACTTAAGGGGTTAATAAATATAATGGAACCCACATGGACTAGAACCGTTGCTTTAATTCATTTCATTGATTTCTACATTGCTGGATTCTGAGTCTGATTGCTAAATTGTCTTCGCAACACTAATTAATTTGTGGTCTCTGAGTTAAGTTGAAGTATAAACTCCATGTTTTACTGACGTCAAGATGACGGTCTCAATTACTATTGGCTGTGTCTAAGAAGTAAATTGCGGGCTTGCTTATATATTGTCAGATCACATGATCATGCCCCCTGAAGTCAGACTTACGAGCGCCTGGTTTCCATGTGGAGGCTGTGAGAATGAAGTTGCGAATTGCAGATAATTGAATGCATCTAAATGTTTAGAAAACATTTTACCTGCAGCCAAGACTACGGGCTAGAGGCAATTGAATTGGGCCCTATGTAACTATGTGATCACTTCCATACACCCTACCACATTATATATATATATATATATATATATATATATATATATATACACACTGAACCCATCCCCATCCCCACAATGGTCCTCCACTCTCTCTGAATCCCATCTAAATTCAGGACAGGGCTGCAATTTCCTGACTAATTCCCATGAGCCGCGCGCGCCGTGGACCACAATTGATATTGATGATCTCCAATTTGTGCTTTTATTTATAATAAAAATATAATCTTCCACACAATATGTTGTGAGACCAGTTTTTCTCTGAGAAGCGGCTCTGCCCGTGGAATAGATTGATCAGAAAGTCTCCTCTGATTGATAAACCGTCCACACGGTACTCGAGGGGTCGAGCATTAATAATTGATGGGACCTGCTTAAAATGCAACATCCTGAAGATGGACTCAATTTTATACAGTAAATAAAGAAATGTGAGCTGTGCTGGGCAAAGATTAATATATCTCATGGGCAGTGCCAGCCATGGAGCCCGGATTGTGTGATCTCCTGTGTGAGTTTCCCTGATCGGGCGTCTCATATCAGATCATTTTATTGAGGAATTCTGTATATTTGTCATTCAAAGTACCCCCAAGGCAACTATGTATATAGAACGTCCTAGCCAATGAGCAGTGCAGACTTGTGTCCTAGCCAATCAGCTGTCTGTATCATGGCTGCAGTTTCGTCTCCCCAGTAAGAGGGAAAAGGATACATTGTTGTACCTGTCTCTGATTGCTCACGACTAATTATGAGCTTTATTCTAATTTAACTTGGATTTTCTGGGGTGTTCCTTCTCAACTGCCTGAAAACTTAAGACATTTTGAAAACTTTAGTATGTTTATTTGGGGGGGGGGGGGGGTTTCATGCAAAAAAATAAGGTTTCATCCTGGAGACTTCCAGATACCTTTAGTAGCATTGGCGGAGCTAGTGAATGGAGGGCCCCGGTGCAAACAATCTCATTTCTAATCTAATTTCCAAATATTTTTTTTAGGTTGAGCCCTCCGTGCTCCAACATTAAACAGATATCACATATTATAATTGTCGAACTACGAGACGTCGTCTCGCTTTGCGTGGTGTGTACGACTTAGGTGATGAGCGCCTGCGATCCTTGCGTAGCGAGACGAGCCGTTTACTCGTAGCACATTGCGAGGGGAATCGTTAAGGCACTAAAACTCACAGCACTTGGGCAATGAGCACCAAAGGCGATGGAGGCAATGAAACACGGGGAACTTAGCCAGAAACAAGCGCCAAAGGCACTCATGCGAGCAACGCAATGCGAAGCGAGCCAATCACACATTGAAACACGCAGGACTTAGCCTCCAGACACAGGAAACGCGGGATCGCCTTAGGCTACAAGCGGTTGACAAACGCAGGACTTAGAAAAAAAATACAAGATAAAAAAAATACGAAGTTAATGTCCGAACCGAGCAAAGCAAAAAAAAAAAACACTTAACATTGAGTGCCAAACAGCATTGCCATGACTTCAAACTTTATTGACCGTCATTTTTTGACTGGCAAGTCGCTAGTATATATATTTATTTTTTGGGCATTTCTGAAGTACAGCCACCCCAACTCCCTTCTCTCTCTCTCCCTCCCTCTCTCACCTTTCCTCCATCTCTCTCCCCCTCACTCCTTTTCCCTCTCCCTTTCCCCCTTTACTTCTCTATCCCCTCCTCTCCTTCTCTCCTCCTCTCTCTTTCCCCATTTCCTTCTCTCACCCTCTCCTTCTCCTTCCCCCTCTCGCCCTCTTCTTCTCCCCCTCTTCTTTTCTCTCCCCTCTCTCTTTCTCTCTCAGCTTCTCCTTTTCTCCTTCTCTCTTTTCCTCTCTCTCACCCTCTCATTCTCTTTCCCCCTCTCAACCTCTCTCCTTCTCTTCCCTTTCGCCTTCTTTCCCCCCTCTACCCTTCTTTCTCTCCCCTCTCCTTCTCTCTTTCCCCTCTCATTTTCTCTCTCCCACCTCTCCTTCCCATCTCCTTTTCTTTCCCCATTCTCCTTTTCTTTCCCCTCTCCTTCTCTCGCTCTCTCTCCCCCATCTCCTTTTCTCCCCTATAATTCTCTCTTTCCCCCTTTCCTTCTCCCCCCTCCCCTCTCTCTTTCTCCCCCTCCTTCTCCCCCTCTATGCCCCCTCTCCTTTTCTTTCCCCCTCTCATTCTCTATAACCCTCTCTCCTTCTCTCTCCTCTCTTTCCCCCTCTAATTTTCTCTCATGCTCCCCTTCTCTTCCCCCTGTCTCCTTGTCACTCCCTCTCTCCTTATGTCTCTCCCCCTCTCATTCTCTCCTCCTCTCTCCTTCCCTCACTCCCCCTCTCTCCTTCTCTCCCACCCTCTCTTCTTCTCTTTCACCTTCTCCTCACCCTCTATCTCCCCCCTCTCCTTCTCTCACTCCCACCCTCTTCTTCTCTCCCACCCTCTTCTTCTCTCGCACCCTCTTCTTCTCTCGCACCCTCTTCTTCTCTCCCACCCTCTTCTTCTCTCGCACCCTCTTCTTCTCTCGCACCCTCTTCTTCTCTCGCACCCTCTTCTTCTCTCCCACCCTCTTCGTCTCTCCCACCCTCTTCTTCTCTCCCACCCTCTTCTTCTCTCCCACCCTCTTCTTCTCTCTCACCCTCTCTTGTTCTCTCTCACTCTCTCTTCTTCTCTCTCACCTTCTCCTTCCCCCTCTCTTCCTCACTCCTTTTCTCCCCCGACTCACTCGTTATCCCCACCTCCTTCTCCCTTCCCCTCACTCATTTTCTCTCCCCCCCTCACTTTTCTATATACCCTCACTCCTTCTCTCTCATCCTTTCCCTCTCTCTCACCCTCTCTCTCCCTCACATTCTCTCTCACCCTCTCCTTCTCTTCCCCCCCCTCACTTCTCTCTCACCCCTATCTCCTCTCTCACCCCTATCTCCTCTCTAATCTATATCTCCTCTCTCACCCCTCACTCCTTTTCTCCCCCTCACTTCTTTTCTCTCCCCCTCACTCCTTTTCCCTCCCCCTCACTCCTTTTCCCTACCCCTCACTCCTTCTCTCTCATTCTCTCATTCTCTTTCCCCCTCTCTCCTTCTCACTCTCTCTCCCCCTCCCTTTTTCTCTCTTCTCTCTCCTTCTCTCTCCCCATCTCTCCTTCTCTCTCCCCCTTTCTTCTTCTCTCTCACCCTCTCTTCTTCTCTCTCACCTTCTCCTTCCCTCCCCCTACCTCCTTTTCTCTCCCCCTCACTCCATGTGTCTCACCCTCTCCTTCTCTCTCACCATCTCCTCACTCCCTCCCTCTCTCTCACCCTCTCATTCTCTCTCCCTCTCTTACCCTCTCCTTCTCTTTCCCCCTCTCACTCCTCTCTCACCCCTATCTCCTCTCTCACCCCTATCTCCTCTCTCACCCCTATCTCCTCTCTCACCCCTATCTCCTCTCTCACCCCTATCTCATCTCTCACCCCTATCTCCTGTCTCACCCCTATCTCCTCTCTCACCCCTATCTCCTCTCTCACCCCTATCTCCTCTCTCACCCCTATCTCATCTCTCACCCCTATCTCCTGTCTCACCCCTATCTCCTCTCTCACCCCTATCTCCTCTCTCACCCCTATCTCTTCTCTCACCCCTATCTCCTCTCTCACCCCTATCTCCTCTCTCACCCCTATCTCCTCTCTCACCCCTATCTCCTCTCTAATCCATATATCCTCTCTCACCCCTCACTTCTTTTCTCCCCCTCACTCCTTTTCTCCCCCCTCACTTCTTTTCTCCCCCCTCACTTCTTTTCTCCCCCCTCACTTCTTTTCTCCCCCCTCACTTCTTTTCCCTCCCCCTCACTCCTTCTCTCTTATTCTCTCCTTCTCTTTCCCCCTCTCTCCTTCTCACGCTCTCTCCCCTCTGCCTTTTTCTCTCTCCTCTCTCCTTCTCTCTCCCATCTCTCCTTCTCTCTCATCCTTTCTTCTTCTCTCTCCCCCTCTCTTCTTCTCTCTTTCCTTCCCTCCCCCTCCCTCCTTTTCTCTCCCCCTCACTCCTTGTGTCTCACCCTCTCCTTCTCTCTCACCATCTCCTTCTCTCTCACCATCTCCTCACTCCCTTCCTCTCTCTCACCATCCCCTTCTCTCTCCATCCCTCTCTCTCCCCCTCTCCTTCTCTCCCCCTCTCTTTCCCCCCTCTCACTCCTTTTCTATCTCCCCTCTCTCTCTCTGGTGGGGCCGGCGCCAAACTCAGCTCTGGGTACAGTAATAATATTGTGTTCTTTGCAGAGGTTAGTTCCTCAGCTCCTCGTTCAGAGCTCATGTAATTATTTATTCATCATTATTTATAAAGTGCCGGCACATTACACACATGCAATACAAGAGTATGTAATAATCTGCTCATGTACCTGGAATTCTAGGGGTTAATAAATACTCAGATCTAACAGTACAAATAAGTTGGGGGTAGGAGAGAGGTTGGGATTGGTTGCTTTGTATCAGAACACAGCAATATTGGGATATATCGTGATGCAACTTGTTCAGTCCTATAGATAACACATTGTATGAAAAGCACAAAATATAAAAGCAGTAGTTTGTGGATTAGTTATTTGCACACAAAAAATGAGCTATGTTTAAAGTACACTCTCCTCAAAGGTACATGGCAGGTTCCTGGGTGTTACTAGGTATATAATATCCCGGGGTATCTATTTACTGACATGTATATTATTTTATTAGAAAGTGCTTATAAGCTCTGTTTTTGCTGCTTAAAATCAAACAAATAGTTCCCGTTTGGGTCTGCCCTCTGCAGCATATGTAGACAGACTTTATGTAGACAGTGTAGTGTCCTAGCCTATCAGGGGCCACGTCTCAGCAGCACATTGTAGATTGTTACTGAGAGATGGTTAGTATGAGACACTGAACAACCAGCACTACAGAGGCTGTGTCTTTATGAGCTGCAGAGGGTAGACCCATGCCGAGACTATGGGCATCATTCAATTGAGCGGTAAGGGAGCCTGTAAGTTATTTTGCTATTCAATTGGCGTCTTTTTGCGGGCTCCGACTGAGTTACAAGCTCCGGCCTTCGATTCCTTGCGATGATTAACATCACAAGTTACAGCCTCCCGAAGCCGTTGATCTTTCACTGCCGCAAGAGTTACGATCACTAAAATCGCAAATCGCTATCTGATTCCCCAAGCCCGTAAATGATTTCACACCTGTAAACGGCACATGTAGAAGATTATCGTAGGAGTACTAAAGAGGACCCGCAAGGGGGTTAAAGACATGTCCATAGCACTGTAAATAGAATTAAGTAAGTACGTAGAATTAATTGCACAACAGTCTCAAGCCCGCAAATCGGCAATAAAAAATATTTTTATTTTGTTTCATTTAGAGGTTCGATCGATCTCGGGAATCAATGAGTTAATACATGTAGGGCCACCCACATGGACTAGAACAGTATCGGCATTCATTTTTATTATTTAGTTTTATGCATGTTTACGAGTCTGATCGCATTTTGGACCCCGGAACCTAATTGATTGACATGTAACCTCCATCTTAGACTGATGTCATGATGACGGGCTTATTTACTATTGGCTGTTTCTAAATCCGGAGTTACGTCCTTGCTTAATTGATTAATTGAGTGCATGGTTTACGTTTTCGCCTTCCGGCTTGTAACTTGCGGGCTTGTTCAATTGAATAGTACCGTAAATCAAGCGCGCTGCGGGTCCGCAGCAGGCCTGCAGCCATACGGCCTAGATCCCGGAACTTGCCGTCTCTGAATTGAATGAGGCTCTATGTGTTTGATTTTAGGCAGAAAAAAACAGAGCTTATAAGCACTACTTAATAAAATAAATTCATATATCTGTAAAAATCCCTGAACCTTCCATATCCCTTTAATACAAGGTATAAATGTATAACTACATCTGGGCCCCCCAGACGGTCTCCCGCTCCCTAACCAGCGATCCCTTATTCCTTTATGTTGCCGAGCAGACATTACTCGCATCTGTCATTACCATTCCTGGAGTGTTTCCTCCCAGCCCCCTAAGTGTGAGTGAGCTCTGTCAGCCCTCAGTGCAGGTGAATTCCTTTGAAATCTCATTTAATTCTTATTATGGATCTTGTGTTTTGAGTATAATTTATTTTTTAATAGCTTATGTAATTGCATTTTGGGACCACGGGTATTCATCACCAGGAAAGCCTTTCCATTATCCTCTGCAGCAGACATAAATAATCCAGTACATTACATTTGCCCGCAGTATTCTGACACTGTTGCTTCATTATTTAACTTTATTTAAGTATTAACAGAAATGGCATTCAGAATAATGGCTGCTGACTCGTGCGCCGTGTTGCAGGGCTTGTTCTGATACTTTTGTGCAGACTTTATTTTAGAGGACTAGCAGAAAATGGAAAAATATTCAAAATACAGCATATGTACTCAAAATATAGTTACTAAAATATTCAAATACTGCCCCTCTCTTGGAGGTAATGTCTTCGTCTTCTAGCTTCTCTCCAGTAATATCACGAGACGGATACCAAGGACTATCTCTCCTGCAGTATATATGTACAATATATAGATGTGTCTGTCCTGCAGTTTATATATGTATATAGGCACATCGTGGACATGTCTGTCCTGCAGCATATATGTATATAGATGTGTCTGTCCTGCTGTATATAGGCACATCATAGGCATGTCTGTCCTGCAGTATATAGGCACATCATAGGCATGTCTGTCCTGCAGTATATAGGCACATCATAGGCATGTCTGTTCTGCAGTATGTAGATGTGTCTGTCCTGTAGTATATAGGCATATCATAGGCATGTCTGTTCTGCAGTGTGTAGATGTGTCTGTCCTGCTGTATATAGGCACATCATGGGCATGTCTATTCTGCAGTATGTAGATGTGTCTGTCCTGCAGTATATAGGCATATCATGGGCATGTCTGTTCTGCAGTATGTAGATGTGTCTGTCCTGCTGTATATAGGCACATCATGGGCATGTCTGTTCTGCAGTATGTAGATGTGTCTGTCGTGCAGTATATAGGCACATCATGGGCATGTCTGTTCTGCAGTATGTAGATGTGTCTGTCGTGCAGTATATAGGCATATCATGGGGATGTCTGTTCTGTAGTATGTAGATGTTTCTGTCCCGCAGTATATAGGCACATGATAGGCATGTCTGTTCTGCAGTATGTAGATGTGTCTGTCCCTCAGTATATAAGCACATCATAGGCATGTCTGTTCTGCAGTATATAGATGTGTCTGTCCTGTAGTATATAGGCACATTATAGGCATGTCTGTTCTGCAGTGTGTAGATGTGTCTGTCCTGCAGTATATTTGCACATCATGGGCATATGTGTTCTGCAGTATGTAGATGTGTCTGTCCTGTAGTATATAGGCATATCATGGGCATGTCGGTTCTGCAGTATGTAGATGTGTCTGTCCTGTAGTATATAGGCATATCATGGGTGTGTCTGTTCTGCAGTATGTAGATGTTTATGTCCTGTAGTATATAGGCATATCATGGGCATGTCTGTTCTGCAGTGTGTAGATGTGTTGATCCTGCAGTATATAGGCACATCATGGGCATGTCTGTTCTGCAGTATATAGATGTGTCTGTCCTGTAGTATATAGGCACATCATGGGCATGTCTGTTCTGCAGTATATAGATGTGTCTGTCCTGTAGTATATAGGCATATTATAGGCATGTCTGTTCTGCAGTATGTATATGTGTCTGTCCTGTAGTATAAAGGCATATCATGGGCATGTCTGTTCTGCAGTATGTAGATGTGTCTGTCCTGTAGTATATAGGCATATCATGGGCATGTCTGTTCTGCAGTATGTAGATGTGTCTGTCCTGTAGTATATAGGCATATCATGGGCATGTCTGTTCTGCAGTATGTAGATGTGTCTGTCCTGCAGTATATAGGCATATCATGGGCATGTCTGTTCTGCAGTATGTCGATTTGTCTGTCCTGTAGTATATAGGCACATCATGGGCATGTCTGTTCTGCAGTATGTAGATGTGTCTGTCCTGTAGTATATAGGCATATCATGGGGATGTCTGTTCTGCAGTATGTAGATGTGTCTGGCCTGTAGTATATAGGCACACCCTGGGCATGTCTGTTCTGCAGTTTGTCGATTTGTCTGTCCTGTAGTATATAGGCACATCATGGGCATGTCTGTTCTGCAGTATGTAGATGTGTCTGTCCTGTAGTATATAGGCATATCATGGGCATGTCTGTTCTGCAGTATGTATATGTGTCTGTCCTGTAGTATATAGGCATATCATGGGCATGTCTGTTCTGCAGTATGTAGATGTGTCTGTCCTGTAGTATATAGGCATATCATGGGCATGTCTGTTCTGCAGTATGTAGATGTGTCTGTCCTGCAGTATATAGGCACATCATGGGCATGTCTGTTCTGCAGTATGTAGATGTGTCTGTCCTGTAGTATATAGGCATATCATGGGCATGTCTGTTCTGCAGTATGTAGATGTGTCTGTCCTGTAGTATATAAGCATATCATGGGCATGTCTGTTCTGCAGTATGTAGATGTGTCTGTCCTGTAGTATATAGGCATATCATGGGTATGTCTGTTCTGCAGTATGTATAAGTGTCTGTCCTGTAGTATATAGGCATATCATGGGCATGTCTGTTCTGCAGTGTGTAGATGTGTTGGTCCTGCAGTATATAGGCACATCATGGGCATGTCTGTTCTGCAGTATGTAGATGTGTCTGTCCTGTAGTATAAAGGCACATAGTGGGCATTTCTGTTCTGCAGTATATAGATGTGTCTGTCCTGTAGTATATAGGCACATTATAGGCATGTCTGTTCTGCAGTATGTATATGTGTCTGTCCTGTAGTATAAAGGCATATCATGGGCATGTCTGTTCTGCAGTATGTAGATGTGTCTGTCCTGCAGTATATAGGCATATCATGGGCATGTCTGTTCTGCAGTATGTCGATTTGTCTGTCCTGTAGTATATAGGCACATCATGGGCATGTCTGTTCTGCAGTATGTAGATGTGTCTGTCCTGTAGTATATAGGCATATCATGGGGATGTCTGTTTTGCAGTATGTAGATGTGTCTGACCTGTAGTATATAGGCACACCCTGGGCATGTCTGTTCTGCAGTATGTAGATGTTTCTGTCCTGTAGTATATAGGCATATCATGGGCATGTCTGTTCTGCAGTATGTAGATGTGTCTGGCCTGTAGTATATTGGCATATCATGGGAGTGTCTGTTCTGCAGTTTGTAGATGTTTCTGACCTGCAGTATATAGGCACATCCTGGGCATGTCTGTTCTGCAGTATGTAGATGTGTCGGTCCTGCAGTATATAGGCACATCATGGGCATGTCTGTTCTGCAGTATGTAGATGTGTCTGTCCTGTAGTATATAGGCATATCATGGGCATGTCTGTTCTGCAGTATGTAGATGTGTCTGTCCTGTAGTATATAGGCATATCATGGGCATGTCTGTTCTGCAGTATGTAGATGTGTCTGTCCTGCAGTATATAGGCATATCATGGGCATGTCTGTTCTGCAGTTTGTCGATTTGTCTGTCCTGTAGTATATAGGCATATCATGGGGATGTCTGTTCTGCAGTATGTAGATGTGTCTGGCCTGTAGTATATAGGCACACCCTGGGCATGTCTGTTCTGCAGTATGTAGATGTTTCTGTCCTGTAGTATATAGGCATATCATGGGCATATCTGTTCTGCAGTATGTAGATGTTTCTGTCCTGTAGTATATAGGCATATCATGGGAGTGTCTGTTCTGCAGTTTGTAGATGTTTCTGGTCTGTAGTATATAGGCATATCATGGGCATGTCTGTTCTGCAGTTTGTAGATATGTCTGTCATGTACTATATAGGCATATCATGGGCATGTCTGTTCTGCAGTATGTAGATGTGTCTGTCCTGTAGTATATAGGCATATCATGGGTGTGTCTGTTCTGCAGTATGTAGATGTGTCTGTCCTGTAGTATATAGGCACAGGATAGGCATGTCTGTTCTGCAGTGTGTAGATGTGTCTGTCCTGTAGTATATAGGCACATTATAGGCATGTCTGTTCTGCAGTATGTAGATGTGTCTGTCCTGTAGTATATAGGCATATCATGGGGATGTCTGTTCTGCAGTATGTAGATGTGTCTGTCCTGCAGTATATAGGCACATCATGGGGATGTCTGTTCTGCAGTATGTAGATGTGCCTGTCCTGTAGTATATAGGCATATCATGGGTGTGTCTGTTCTGTAGTATGTAGATGTTTCTGACCTGCAGTATATAGGCACATCATGGGCATGTCTGTTCTGCAGTATGTAGATGTGTCTGTCCTGTAGTATATAGGCATATCATGGGTGTGTCTGTTCTGCAGTATGTAGATGTGTCTGCCCTGTAGTATATAGGCATATCATGGGCATATCTGTTCTGCAGTATGTAGATGTGTCTGTCCTGTAGTATATAGGCACATTATAGGCATGTCTGTTCTGCAGTATGTATATGTGTCTGTCCTGTAGTATATAGGCATATCATGGGCATGTCTGTTCTGCAGTATGTAGATGTGTCTGTCCTGTAGTATATAGGCATATCATGGGCATGTCTGTTCTGCAGTATGTAGATGTGTCTGTCCTGCAGTATATAGGCACAATATGGGCATGTCTGTTCTGCAGTATGTAGATGTGTCTGTCCTGCAGTATATAGGCATATCATGGGCATATCTGTTCTGCAGTATGTAGATGTGTCTGTCCTGCAGTATATAGGCACATCATGGGCATGTCTGTTCTGCAGTATGTAGATGTGTCTGGCCTGTAGTATATAGGCATATCATGGGAGTGTCTGTTCTGCAGTATGTAGATGTGTCTGACCTGTAGTATATAGGCACACCCTGGGCATGTCTGTTCTGCAGTATGTAGATGTTTCTGTCCTGTAGTATATAGGCATATCATGGGCATGTTTGTTCTGCAGTTTGTCGATTTGTCTGTCCTGTAGTATATAGGCATATCATGGGGATGTCTGTTCTGCAGTATGTAGATGTGTCTGGCCTGTAGTATATAGGCACACCCTGGGCATGTCTGTTCTGCAGTATGTAGATGTTTCTGTCCTGTAGTATATAGGCATATCATGGGCATATCTGTTCTGCAGTATGTAGATGTTTCTGTCCTGTAGTATATAGGCATATCATGGGAGTGTCTGTTCTGCAGTTTGTAGATGTTTCTGTCCTGTAGTATATAGGCATATCATGGGCATGTCTGTTCTGCAGTATGTAGATGTGTCTGGTCTGTAGTATATAGGCATATCATGGGCATGTCTGTTCTGCAGTTTGTAGATATGTCTGTCATGTACTATATAGGCAAATCATGGGCATGTCTGTTCTGCAGTATGTAGATGTGTCTGTCCTGTAGTATATAGGCATATCATGGGTGTGTCTGTTCTGCAGTATGTAGATGTGTCTGTCCTGTAGTATATAGGCACAGGATAGGCATGTCTGTTCTGCAGTGTGTAGATGTGTCTGTCCTGTAGTATATAGGCACATTATAGGCATGTCTGTTCTGCAGTATGTATATGTGTCTGTCCTGTAGTATATAGGCATATCATGGGCATGTCTGTTCTGCAGTATGTAGATGTGTCTGTCCTGCAGTATATAGGCACATCATGGGCATGTCTGTTCTGCAGTATGTAGATGTGTCTGTCCTGCAGTATATAGGCATATCATGGGCATATCTGTTCTGCAGTATGTAGATGTGTCTGTCCTGCAGTATATAGGCACATCATGGGCATGTCTGTTCTGCAGTATGTAGATGTGTCTGTCCTGCAGTATATAGGCACATCATGGGCATGTCTGTTCTGCAGTATGTAGATGTGTCTGGCCTGTAGTATATAGGCATATCATGGGAGTGTCTGTTCTGCAGTTTGTAGATGTTTCTGTCCTGTAGTATATAGGCATATCATGGGCATGTCTGTTCTGCAGTATGTAGATGTGTCTGTCCTGTAGTATATAGGCATATCATGGGTGTGTCTGTTCTGCAGTTTGTAGATATGTCTGTCCTGTAGTATATAGGCATATCATGGGCATGTCTGTTCTGCAGTATGTAGATGTGTCTGTCCTGTAGTATATAGGCACATCATGGGAGTGTCTGTTCTGCAGTATGTAGATGTGTCTGTCCTGTAGTATATAGGCATATCATGGGCATGTCTGTTCTGCAGTATGTAGATGTGTCTGTCCTGTAGTATATAGGCATATCATGGGTGTGTCTGTTCTGCAGTATGTAGATGTGTCTGGCCTGTAGTATATAGGCATATCATGGGGATGTCTGTTCTGCAGTATGTAGATGTGTCTGGCCTGTAGTATATAGGCACACCCTGGGCATGTCTGTTCTGCAGTATGTAGATGTGTCTGTCCTGTAGTATATAGGCATATCATGGGTGTGTCTGTTCTGCAGTTTGTAGATATGTCTGTCCTGTAGTATATAGGCATATTATGGGCATGTCTGTTCTGCAGTATGTAGATGTGTCTGTCCTGTAGTATATAGGCACATCATGGGAGTGTCTGTTCTGCAGTATGTAGATGTGTCTGTCCTGTAGTATATAGGCATATCATGGGCATGTCTGTTCTGCAGTATGTAGATGTGTCTGTCCTGTAGTATATAGGCATATCATGGGTGTGTCTGTTCTGCAGTATGTAGATGTGTCTGTCCTGTAGTATATAGGCATATCATGGGAGTGTCTGTTCTGCAGTATGTAGATGTGTCTGTCCTGTAGTAAATAGGCATATCATGGGCATGTCTGTTCTGCAGTATGTAGATGTGTCTGTCCTGTAGTATATAGGCATATCATGGGCATGTCTGTTCTGCAGTATGTAGATGTGTCTGTCCTGTAGTATATAGGCATATCATGGGAGTGTCTGTTCTGCAGTATGTAGATGTGTCTGTCCTGTAGTATATAGGTACATCATGGGAGTGTCTGTTCTGCAGTATGTAGATGTGTCTGTCCTGTAGTATATAGACATATCATGGGCATGTCTGTTCTGCAGTATGTAGATGTGTCTTTCCTGTAGTATATAGGCACATCATGGGCATGTCTGTTCTGCAGTATGTAGATGTGTCTTTCCTGTAGTATATAGGCATATCATGGGTGTGTCTGTTCTGCAGTATGTAGATGTGTCTTTCCTGTAGTATATAGGCATATCATGGGTGTGTCTGTTCTGCAGTATGTAGATGTGTCTGTCCTGTAGTATATAGGCATATCATGGGCATGTCTGTTCTGCAGTATGTAGATGTGTCTGTCTTGTAGTATATAGGCATATCATGGGTGTGTCTGTTCTGCAGTATGTATATGTGTCTGTCCTGTAGTATATAGGCATATCATGGGTGTGTCTGTTCTGCAGTATGTATATGTGTCTGTCCTGTAGTATATAGGCATATCATGGGAGTGTCTGTTCTGCAGTGTGTAGATGTGTCTGTCCTGTAGTATATAGGCATATCATGGGTGTGTCTGTTCTGCAGTATACGTTGCTTAGATTAGAGTACGTTACTGTAACATTTGGGCATATTTTTCATTGTAGTGAATGGCAGTAACATATGCTAATGGTGTGATCTATATGTGCCCCTATATATGTGCAGGGTGTTATTATTTACTTATTTGCCCATAAAACGTGAGCCAAATTGTATTATATGGGAAGTCCTCCCATAGCGTATAAAGATAATAATATAGCAGCTGAGCATTCTGGGTAGTATTCTGCCTTACCCTCATAATCACATAGCACACAGAGCTCTGGGTAATATTCTGCCTTACATCCAGTCCCATATTACATGCCCACCCCTTTCCCCCCCATGGAGCGCGCCCGCTGTAGTTATTTGTATGTCTAATAAACCCCAAATCAATCATGGCGTGAGGGTAAACAGCAGTTTGGTTCCCATAAAATAGGAAATCAATGCAGGATTATGATAAATTATCACAAAGTGCAGACGTGCGCGGCTCTTATAGGCACATCTTGGCAGGTGCCCGTTTGGCTATTACCGATTAATGGACATTAATTACCGGGGGACATCTCGGCCATGGAGCACCTTTACGACATTAGAGCGTTTCTACCATTTTCCCACTGTTATTAATTCCGGTGCCTGATGTTTGCAGATTCCTGTACCTGGAACGCGTATCGGAGGGTGGCGGCGGATTATACACCTAGCGCAAAACACCAGGCGTTTAAAGTGCATATTTTCACAGGTTTTAATTAAGGTGAAATGTCACAGCGAGTAATCTAAGTGTACGGGAAAATGTCTGCGCCAAACTGTAAATGTATTTTCACAGTTGTATGAGGCTGGATGAATAATACGCTTTATTATTATACCGCAAGTTACCCCTCTTAACCCTTGACTTGCCGATCCCTGGGAGCACAACATATCCTCCCACAATGCATTGCCATCTCCTTGCAAGAACCACTGACATAGAATCCATGAAATCTCTCCAATGGTTGTATTGGTGTCTTCTGCCTAGATATCTGCAGTGAGACGTAACAGGACCTGGAGCAGCTCACCATTCACTTACATATAAAGCAGAGGAACACGTGTATCAGCTCCCAAAGGCCCAACTAGTCTGCCTATTCCATCTACCATCTATAAAATATTACTTGTAACATATCCAGAGCACAGTAACAAACATCCAGGAACACACTTTTCCCTCTCCTAGATCCCCATTGTACCACATAGACAACTGCAAACCAAAATGGCACAAGGGCTGAAGGCTGCTATCTTAAGGATGGGCATTGGCACTTCCTGTGCCCACCACCGTCCATTGGAGTGTGGGGTCGCAACCGACTCTGTAATAAGCAATGCAAAAAGAAGAAGAAATGTGTAATTAAGTCAAACTGACAATCAATTTCTAAGCCTGGTCAAGTGCACTTTTATAAGGTCATACATGGACTCTGATTGGCTAAAAAGGGCTAGAAGGGAGGGGGAAATATAGTAAAGGGTTTGGTTGTTGCTAGCAAGAGAACAATGTGTAAAGGGGTCTTATTTGATGCGGTTACCTGTGCACAGCAGGAACATACGAAAATCCTGGACTGTGCTCATCACTCCAGGACCCACTTTGCTTCTTCCTGGAGTGGTTAATAAGTGAGTGCAGGGTAACGTCTTGAAGCACAAACAGCAGCAGAATCCCCAAACCTTGACAGCCATTATCTGATGGGTCATTACAGGTGTCACTGGGATCCTACAGTCATGTGACCTGGAATCCCATTCACTTCTATGGATACTTACTGCAGCCTGATGTATATCACTGGAGCAGCTCAAGGAGTCTCCAGGTGATCTCTTCATTACGTCTTCAGCAAGTTGCACAGCTCAGGCTTTAGTGCTAAGTCTCAGCAAATCATAACATGCTCAGTATATATCCCAGCACATAATACCTGAACACCCTCTAAGAACACGCTTTAATTAAACAACAGGCGTGTGTTACAGGTAAACGGGAGTATGCATTTAAGAGATACATTTACATACGTTAATAATTATACAATCCCCTGCACAATGTCACCCCTAATCCTCTATCACACCCGGGCCTGGAAGGCTGTGACTTGTACAGGACCTGATTGGTTAGAAGAATGAGCTGTATAATTACATGTATATTTTCTTGACTTTAGATCACTCAGAAATGGTTATGTCATATTATAAAGGATTGGTTGATGTGTGCGGTGTGCTAGTACCTGCCAGGAGATGGTTGTATATGGGCTCGTTATCCTAGGTGTAGTGTCCCCACCTAGCTCAGTAGACCGGCCCTAAAGCTCTTTTCTTGTCATATAAACTATATGGGGAAAAAATCCACTTTATCAAAAGGAAAAGAGGAAACGGAGTCCTCAGACACAACTTCTTTAGAAGGAGCTGAAGGTTGTTACCAATGTCCTCAGAAAGCCTGCTTGATCACTGCAATATATGTAAGACATGTGTAAAGGCATATCTAAGTTTCCTAGATCCTGAAGCATCTGATAGAGGGTATTCTGTAGTGTATGAAACAAAATCTCAAAACTAACATTAATAAACTTATATTGAAGTTAGCAAAATGTCTTCTATTCTCTGCCATTTGATTTTAAGCGTATACATCCCCTAAAAATCCAGGCTAAACTAGCATTTGATGCATGATTTATTTTGGCCAGTCAGAGGCAGCTGCAAAAGTCTCTTCAGCAAAGCATCATGGGATTTGTAGTCTGGCACATATCCATGTAAGAAGGCGCTATGCATTTTATATAAGAGTTTCTCTCCCTGCAGCAGACTCCACCTCAAGTCTCTGCAGTTCATGTCAACGCTCACATTCAGTTTATGCCACCTTAGTATCTTCATCACAGTCTCTGTAGCAAAGAATAACATAGAGTTTACATGTAGCATGTAATCATACTCATATACCCGCAGTGTGGGGTCCGCCTTGGTTACCACTTTCTCTGTGTGTCTCTCTCTGTCTCTCTCTGTCTCTATCTCATAGTCCCTTTCCTCCCTCTCTCCAGCATCTGTGCTGTGACAAGATCAACAGCCCCATTAAATTAGAAGCCCGTATCGGCATCGGGAAGCTCGTAAGGGCTACGGGCTGGAAATCTGGGCTTGTTACATAGCTATTTAATTAGAACAGGCCACGAGTTACGGGCTTGAGATGCAAACCGTGAACCATTTTTCGAACCTTGGATGTGCGGCCATGAACATGACCAATTAGTGAAAACCCGTAGTTCTGGGTTTAGATGAAGCCAATGGAAACAGAGATTGTCATCATTGCGTCACAGAAAAATGGAGGTTGGATTTCAAAGTCTTACGGGTTCAATTACGAGTTACGATTGGACCCGCATTCCAGATATATTGCAATATTGATAAGGCCGTAAATATGATATTCTATTTCATTTGAGTTCCATTATACATGCATGTAATAAAATATCATATTTACGGCTTTATCAATATTGCGTTATATCTGGAATTAAACATGAAATATAGTAATATTTGGGTCCGACTTGCAAATGTAAGAATGTTGTGCTATTAATTCTAAGACCTAATATCACTTTCCCTATTAATAAAAGTACAGTAGTGTGTGTCCATGTGCTTTTACAGTGATACAGATTGGACTTTACCCCCCTTGAGGGTCCTCTCTAGTACTCTTTAGCTTCTTGGCTCCATTTGCGGGTTACAGGCTTTAACACCAGTAAATTTGTTGCAATTTAATAGCATGATTAGAAACGGTAACAGTTACAGGCTTGACAGATAAAAAGATTTGCGGGCGCGCAGTCCAAATTTCCACTTCCCATAGCCTTTTCTCGCCCTTACCCCACAAGTCATTGAGGGGTTGCTTAAGGGTCTAATTTAAAAGCAGGAAGTCTTGTGGGCTACATTACGGGCTATGGTTTTCAGCGTTGAGCTAAATAAATGGGGCTGCAAGCCTGTAATTTCATACAGCAGGCAGACTGAGCAGCACAGCCGTTTGGTGAGTAACTAACAGGTTAAAATCCGTACTTGAATGCTGTACTGCTATAGGCTAGAATGTTTTGAGGATGGAAAGCGCTCTGTGGGTGTGGAAATCCATATTTTAGTTTGCAGCAAATAAAAAAGTTGTCCATAACCGTATTAATATAAATTGTATCCTTAAGGAATAAGAGTGGTATCTCTACATGATGTTCCAAAAATGTCTTAATGATTGGACATTGAAAACGATCCGCCGCTGACCCCTTGTACACAAATAGAGGGATCAAACATATGCCTCTGCTACAGAGAAAAGTAATGCAAAACTGTAATGTTGTATCTCTATATAATCTTTCTTTTAAAATAGTATCTTGTGGGTATTAGTATCTTTATAAAACTTTACATGTTTTCTGGGATAAGCTGCTGAAAGAAAGGCAGCCAATAACCTTAAACATTTTTAGAAACAAAATAGCTATATTTTTAAAGACTTTGTGTAGAAGAATTCATCTTGCCTTTGTTTCATCACTTCCTGAGAGCTGGCGTGTGAATGCTGTATTTTTATCTATCTGTAGATGGAGGGTGGGATAGTTACTAGTATTTCTTAAACTGAATCTCACTGACTAAAAGCAGGCAGTTTGTATCAATAAATGTAAGCTCTGCTCTCCAGAATTAAATAAAAAATCCTCCAAGATATTATAAGTGTCTTTAGAGTCTAGCAAAGGTATCAAACTTTATTTTATTTCATTGAAGTTAACTTTATACATTTTTCACTGACTATGCACTTAAATCAGGAAACATATACATATTAAGTACACTGATGATCCAGCATCCTCTGTTCCAACACTTTCTTGGATTAACCAGAGGTGGTCCAGCAAATCAGTTAATCGGGCAAAGCCACCAGACCAAGGAGAATTCAAAAAGGGTGCTGACACTCATACTTGAGGATAAATCTGCACAGACTTTCCATCAAAAAGCACAATGAAGACAGTTACTGTACCCCAGTCCCTCTCCAGGTATTATCCTCCCTAGGTATTATCCTCCCTCTCCATGTATTCCCATTGGTCTCTATGTATTCTCATTACTCTCCATGTATTCTCATTACTCTCCATGCAGTCTCACCCCTCTCCATGTATTATTCTCCCTCTCCATGTATCCTCATCCCTCTCCATGTATTCTTATCCCTCTCAATGTATTCTTATCCCTCTCCATGTATTCTTCTCCCTCTCCATGTATTCTTCTCCCTCTCCATGTATTCTCATCCCTCTCCATGTATTATTCTCCCTCTCCATCTATCCTCATCCCTCTCCATATATTATCCTCCCTCTCCATGTATTCTCATCCCTCTCCATGTATTCTCATCCCTCTCCATGTATTCTCATCCCTCTCCATTTATTCCCATCCCTCTCCATTTTTTCCCATCCTTCTCTATTTATTCCTACCCCTTTCCATGTATTATCTTCCCTCTCCATGTATTCTGCTCTCTCTCCATGTATTTTCCTCCCTTTCCATGTATTATCCTCCCTCTCCATGTATTCTTCTTCCTCTCCATGTATTCTTATCCCTCTCCATGTATTCTTATCCCTCTCCATGTATTCTTCTCCCTCTCCATGTATTCTCCTCCCTTTCCATGTATGCTCACCCCTCTCCATGTATTCCCATCCCTCTCCATGTATTCTCATCCCTCTCCATGTATTCTCCTCCCTCTCCATGTATTTTCCTCCCTTTCCATGTATTCTTATCCCTCTCCATGTATTCTTCTCCCTCTCCATGTATTCTTCTCCCTCTCCATGTATTCTTCTCCCTCTCCATGTATTCTCATCCCTCTCTATGTATTATTCTCCCTCTCCATGTATCATCATCCCTCTCCATATATTATTCTCCCTCTCCATGTATCATCATCCCTCTCCATATATTATCCTCCCTCTCCATGTATTCTCATCCCTCTCCATTTATTCCCATCCCTCTCCATTTTTTCCCATCCTATTCTATTTATTCCTACCCCTTTCCATGTATTCTCTTCCCTCTCCATCTATTCTGCTCTCTCTCCATGTATTTTCCTCCCTTTCCATGTATTATCCTCCCTCTCCATGTATTCTTCTTCCTCTCCATGTATTCTTATCCCTCTCCATGTATTCTTCTCCCTCTCCATGTATTCTCCTCCCTCTCCATGCATTCTCACCCCTCTCCATGTATTCCCATCCCTCTCCATGTATTCTCATCCCTCTCCATGTATTCTCCTCCCTCTCCATGTATTTTCCTCCCTTTCCATGTATAATCCTCCCTCTCCATGTATTCTCCACCCTCTCCATGTATTCTCCTCCCTCTCCATGTATTCTCCTCCCTTTCCATGTACTCTCCTCCCTCTCAATGTATTCTCCTCCCTCTCCATGTATTCTTCTCCCTCTCCATGTATTCTCCTCCCTCTCCATGCATTCTCACCCCTCTCCATGTATTCCCACCCCTCTCCATGTATTCCCATCCCTCTCCATGTATTCCCATCCCTCTCCATGTATTCTCCTCCCTCTCCATGTATTCTCCTCCCTCTCCATGTATTCTCCTCCCTTTCCATGTATTCTCCTCCCTCTCCATGTATTCTCCTCCCTCTCCATGTATTCTCCTCCCTTTCCATGTATTATTCTCCCTCTCCATGTATTCTCCTCCCTTTACATGTATTCTCCTCCCTCTCCATGTATTCTCCTCCCTCTTTATGTATTCTTCTCCCTCTCCATGTATTCTCCTCCCTCTCCATGCATTCTCACCCCTCTCCATGTATTCTCCTCCCTCTCCATGTATTCTCCTCCCTCTTTATGTATTCTTCTCCCTCTCCATGTATTCTCCTCCCTCTCCATGCATTCTCACCCCTCTCCATGTATTCTCCTCCCTCTCCATGTATTCTCCTCCCTTTCCATGTATTCTCCTCCCTTTCCATGTATTCTCCTCCCTCTCCATGTATTCTCCTCCCTCTCCATGTATTCTCCTCCATCTCCATGTATTCTCCTCCCTTTCCATGTATTCTCCTCCCTTTCCATGTATTCTCCTCCCTCTCCATGTATTCTCCTCCCTCTCCATGTATTCTCCTCCCTCTCCATGTATTCTCCTCCCTCTCCATGTATTCTCATCCCTCTCCATGTATTCTCCTCCCTTTCCATGTATTATTCTCCCTTTCCATGTATTCTCATCCATCTCCATGTATTCTCCTCCTTCTCCATGTATTCTCATCCATCTCCATGTATTATTCTCCCTCTCCATGTATTCTCATCACCCTCCATGTATTATTCTCCCTCTCCATGTATTCTCATCCCCTCCCCTCTCTCCTTCCTTGACGTGTATCTAATGCTTTGCATACAGCTCTTGTCACATTATACTGACAATATGTCACTCTGCAATGGACACATTGAATGCTGATAACATCCCCAATGTTCCCCCCTGCTGTCTGAGGGCTGTCACTGCACTGATGGAGTCCCCATAATATCTGCACTAATTGTGTATCTGAGCAGCTTAAACTGGGGAGATAAATACTGACTCAGAGGGGCAAAAGAACAACAGCAAAGTGTGCCAAAGAAAAACTAATGTGATTCACTGGTATACAACGTTATTATCAATGTCTATGTGAAGTGGGAGCTTACCCAGAATACTCTAAGCTCCACTGAGGACCAAAGGGGTATTAGAACCCAAACAAAGAGGGTGATTGTAATGGTTCAGGTTCTATCCATAGATGACATTAATATGTAAAAATTAGAGGGGACTCCATGACATTAATATGTATAGATTATAGGGGACTCCGTGACATTTAATATGTATAGATTAGAGGGGAAATATAGCAAAGGGTTTAATAATGTTCAGGAGGGAAGGCAAAAGCATTAACAAGAGACCATAATTTGATGTTGGAAGGATTATGGGTAATGTGTGAAGGTTCCACTTTTCTAGTTAGTAGATAAGTGGATCAACATTACAGTGGAAGTGGGAGGGTTAATAATAGTAAAGAAATGTAAGCATGCCTGGGATAGGCATAAGGCCCTCCTGTGGATTAATCAAGCCAAGCTTTTAGGTATTTAGAATGGATAGGCTAAATGGGTGATTTGTGGTTCTTTTTGCTGTTAAATCATTCAGTCGTGTCCGACTCTCTGTGAACTTATGGACCACAGCATGCCAGACACATCTAGAGTTATACCTCTGGCCGTGCCTATCCATATAGTTTTCTTGGCAAAGATACTGGAGTGGGTTACCAGTTCATTCTCCAGTCTACTGTGATTTGTCAGACTTCTCTGCTTTGACCTGCCCATCTTGGGTGACCCTACATGATATAGCTCACAGATTCACTGAAATACACAAGCCCCTTCACCACGACAAGGTAGTGATCCAGAAGGGGTTGTGGTTCTAATCTGCTAACAAATCTGTGTTTGTGGAAGGGAAGTTGATACATTTTTATTTTACTTCACTTAGTTCTGTAATTATGAACCCTACTGGATATTTGTCATGAAAAATTATTCTCCATCTTTTAAGAGAATTGGAAAGATCTGGAATTACGAGACCTTGCAGTGCCTGGCTGGCCTACCCCACCACTAAGAACTTCAATATATATATTTATTCTGCATAATCTATCCTATGCTATGCTTCAAGCTGTGTTAAACAGCAGGCATATGCTATAAGGAGCCATGTATAAAGTGGTATTGGATAAAAAAAAAAGTGAAAATGCATTTCAGACTCATTTGTATGTCCTTGCCCAGTTTCCCAGTGTGCAGTGCAATCTCTGTGTTTCTCAGAATTCTGATCAGGAATTGTTTTGTTTTTTTACTTATTTTTAGATGTCCAAATGTGAACACAAATGTACTATTTATTTAATATGTCTATATAAAGAATCATTTAGTTTTCCAAAAAAGGCCAGTACCTGATTATTCTTTAAACCTAGTACTCCGGTCATAAGTCAGTTCCCCCTCTCAATGTATTGACTTAATTTCCATTTTCGAGCTTCCATTCTCACACAGGGCTTGATGTAATGAGCAGAGGACACTGGTTGGAATACTAATGATATGGTCCATGTGTGGATCTCAGTGTCACTGGGGTTAGATCACTGGACGGTCTTCTGTAGGGTCTCCCTTCGGCTCTTTGCATTCAGCTGGATGATTGTTCTGTAGAAGCATCAAGCAAGCGGGAGCCGGACATCTGTATTCAGCTGTCACACTGAATCCTGGCTCCAAGTCTCATCTCACAGACTAATGGGATAATATGTTCTGTTCTCAAATGTAAAGTGTCTCCAATAAGACGTCATCGAGCTGTGAGGAACAGATACTATTAAGTGCCCAAAGGAAACTCAGATTATGTAAAGACGGGTAATGAGTGGGCCTTGGATATTGGATTAGCCAAAGGTGGGAAAAATATATAAACCTTTGGTGCCAGAAAACAAGTGGTAAATATGCAAAAGAGACCTCCAGTGGTGCCAAAAAACGAGTGGTAGATATGTGAAAGAGACCTCCAGTGGTGCCACAAAACGGGTGGTAGATATGTGGAAGCAACCCCAGTGGTGCCACAAAATGAGTGGTAGATATGCAGAAGAGATCTCCAGTGGTGCCACAAAACCAGTGGTAGATATGCGGAAGAGATCTCCAGTGGTGCCACAAAACTAGTGGTAGATATGGGGAAGAGATCTCCAGTGGTGCCACAAAACCAGTGGTAGATATGGGGAAGAGGTCTCCAGTGGTGCCACAAAACCAGTGGTAGATATGGGGAAGAAGTCTCCAGTGGTGCCACAAAACCAGTGGTAGATATGGGGAAGAGATCTCCAGTGGTGCCACAAAACCAGTGGTAGATATGGGGAAGAGATCTCCAGTGGTGCCACAAAACCAGTGGTAGATATGGGGAAGAGTTCTCCAGTGGTGCCACAAAACCAGTGGTAGATATGCAGAAGAGATCTCCAGTGGTGCCACAAAACCAGTGGTAGAAATGCAGAAGAGATCTCCAGTGGTGCCACAAAACCAGTGGTAGATATGCGGAAGAGATCTCCAGTGGTGCCACAAAACTAGTGGTAGATATGGGGAAGAGATCTCCAGTGGTGCCACAAAACCAGTGGTAGATATGGGGAAGAGGTCTCCAGTGGTGCCACAAAACCAGTGGTAGATATGGGGAAGAAGTCTCCAGTGGTGCCACAAAACCAGTGGTAGATATGGGGAAGAGATCTCCAGTGGTGCCACAAAACCAGTGGTAGATATGGGGAAGAGATCTCCAGTGGTGCCACAAAACCAGTGGTAGATATGGGGAAGAGATCTCCAGTGGTGCCACAAAACCAGTGGTAGATATGGGGAAGAGATCTCCAGTGGTGCCACAAAACCAGTGGTAGATATGGGGAAGAAGTCTCCAGTGGTGCCACAAAACCAGTGGTAGATATGGGGAAGAGATCTCCAGTGGTGCCACAAAACCAGTGGTAGATATGGGGAAGAAGTCTCCAGTGGTGCCACAAAACCAGTGGTAGATATGGGGAAGAGATCTCCAGTGGTGCCACAAAACCAGTGGTAGATATGCGGAAAATGGCAAGGACAGAAACCAAGATCATGATAAGATCATGAATGACATGCTCTTCTGTGGATCAGTTACATCTGAACTGAGATACTTATGTTTTAAGTTATTTCGTAAGGGCTCAGACTTTGCTGAGTTGGAATCTCTTTTTTCTGACGTTTTTAGTTTAGGTATTATAAAAAATATTATCACTTTGCCAACAATTTGTCAGCTATGTGGGGGATGCAGTTATCTTGGTAGAGTTTCATTTATCTTCAGCCTGTCTCCTTAGAGATCTACTTGTCTGGTAAATCTTGGTCTACCTTTTAGGCACCCCTCTATTATACTGATTTTATTTAAAATATTATAAGTTAGTTTCTCTCTAATATGCACAAGAATATACATATTTGTTCCTTTTGGAATTGTAACTGAGCTAAGAATAAAAAATCCCCAGAGAAGACTCAGATGCGGGGAAAGATTGAAGGCACAAGAAGAAGGGGACAGAGGCAAAGATGGATAGCACTGAAGTGATGAACATGAACTTGATGAAGCTCAAATGTGCAGTGACTGGGAGAGGTACCTGGCATGCTGCGGTCCATAGGGTCACAGGGAGTCAGATGCGACTGAAAGACTAAACAGCAACAAAAAAAAGAAAAACATCTCAAAAACTGGACACATCCTGCTGATCCTTTGATCCATATCTGTAATTAAAAGGTCACTGCCTTTCTTTACAAAAGTGTAGGCTAGAAACTACTCACATGCATGAGACGAAAGTGCAGCAATAAGATGTGCTACCTTAGGGCGCCTTGTCCAGGTGTCTTGGCTCCACTACATTAATATGTTCAGAAATTGAGAAACTTGATGACAATAGTCTGAATGCAGGAGGCCGCGGCACTGAGAAAGGGTCTCTATAATTAGTTGTGTCTTTTTCCCCCAAATATGAATATAACAAAGTGTGAAAGATTGACTTTGTCAGATTGTGAAGAATGGACTAAATTAAACTAACCATGATCAGAAAACAGCAGCAGATGTTCATTCAGTGCCTGTATCTTCTTAATGTTTCTGCTTGAGGTGTCTAAGCTCTGATAACGCTCCCTCTTTAATTAAAGTGGAGAGATTGCTATTGTTGTGTTTCATTTGGAAGCTTGGACTGGTTATTTGCTAATTTGCCACAGTGCTCACGCACAGATGAAAGTCTGAATATATCCAGTGCTGCGGCCGCTCAGGTTTGGCACCTGCCATCTGCACCAAAGAAGGATCCTTAAAGGGACACTAATCTGTACAAAAATAATGTGGTACAGGTACATCACCGATTGTTCTGCAACGGATGGTCCGGCATCTCCTTTAATTTGGACACGTTTTTTATCTTGAACTTCCTACAGAAGGTCTTCGGATTGCCCTCATGCAGCTGTGGCCTCGGCACCTTTTTGGGTTCACCTTGTGCTGGTGACTCCTCTCTGGGCTGGGTCTCTTCAGGGAGGGACTTCTAGACGGCTTTCTCTTTAGGATCTAGTGGCTTTACCTGAGTAAACAATTTGCCGGATCACTGCTACTCTGGTAAATTGGTTAATCCGGCAAGGCATTGAAACGGAGAATACCTGATAATTGGTGTTATACCCAGAGTAGTGAAGTATACTTTGTAAGAAATGTGTTTCTGTGCCTCATTTCACATTAAGTTAGAAGGTCCTAAAGTGAATATGGGTAGAAGTGATGGCTTCATCTTCATGGGCACAGCTGCCCCACATATTACTTAGTGGGCTGACATTAGTATCTCTGTCACCCTGGAGTTAGGTTTTGCCCACTTGTGGTGTGACCTTTGAGATTTCCTTCTTTGGCAGCATTTAGTGAGCAAGTTAAGTCAATATATAAGATGCTAAAGCAGCATCTTGTCAAAAGAGATACAGCTTTAAATTGAAGCCAAATATTTGTGAATCTCCTGGTATTAATCAGATTTCTTTGGGTAACATTCTGATAAATTTGTTGAAATCAGCCTACATCCCCATTGCCACCACTTCTGAATTTACCATTGGAAATATCTATATCATATTATTTTTTACATACTTATAAAAGAAGGGCGGTGAAAAAATGCTGAAGAACCCACTGTTATTTGGTATTATTGCCCCCCCCCCTCAAGCCTAGTGTCATAGACCCCATTTGAACCCCACAATGCCTTGCCTATATCTCGCCTGCTGGAGATCGGGTCCCTGCAGATCCCACTTGACTCTTCATATTGTATTGTGGCTCCTTTCCAGTATCCTGAGCCAATTATTCTTAGCACTTTTACATTAGCTTAATTGGTTCCTGTTCTCATGGGTAGAATTTATTAGTCTGCTCTCTGTAAATACAGAACGGAGGGACAGGGATAAGTGTAAGCAGAGCAGGGCAGCTGAACACTGTGCAGATCTTGTCCCCGATGCATCTTACCTCCCTGACCTCTTCGTATTCCCTGACCATCCTGCATCTGACCAGACTGCAGCACATAGTGATTCTCAGGTACTCTGCTCCATGATGTGTGGCTCCTGAACCTTTGAGGGTATTAGGAAAGCTTAAAGGTTAAGCTGCCATCTTTAGCATCAAGTGCTGCATCAGATCCAGGTGCTCTTGATGCTGGGTGTCATTTTATGTGTAAGCCCTGTGATTTTCTTTCTCTCCAAGTTGTTTTTAATATACTCCACTGTCCAGCTTTCCTTTGGCATCCCCTCGTCCCCGCTAGATGTGCCAGCCACAGGTTAACCAAGGAGCTCATGGCTTGAGCTGACCCTGTGCCAGGCGCTCTGCAGCCCATCTAATTGCTTATCATCGCTCACAATAAAAACACAGCTTTCAGTTGGGTGATTGAGTCATGTCTAGACAACCTTCACTTAAACACGACTTAACCCCATGCAAGGCCAAACCGCTGGATTCATTTATACATTTTACTTTACATTTTTGGTGTAATGATTTATTTAACCCCATGAGTATCACTAATGGCCTGAGGAAACCCAGGTGGATTCACCCTTTCAATGCTGTGTCTACATTGCATGTAAGACTTACAGATTTTGAATGTATATAAGAATGAATAAATCCTTCTACTCTGCCCCAAGAATTCCGATTTAATTGACTTGAGCCTTAATTCTATCCAAGACACTGCCAGATTCCTGTTACTTTATTTTCTAGTACTATCACAACATATATCTGCATTTTTAGGTTTCCCATCATGACTTCTTGTTCTTGTATTCCTTTTTACATGGCATGGCCAGGAGTGCAGTGATATCTATCAGAGTGAAGTCCATTGCTTTCAGGTATGTAGGTACGGCTAGAGAGTGGGTGCATTATCCTTGTTATCTCTGCGGGCGCTACATATATACCTGTGTGACCGTGTGGGAAAGCTTGGAGCATGTGTTGTTATCCTGTTGGATATTGAATAGTACAAGCTCCAGTCACAGTAAGATGTGTGCCCGAGACAGCCGTGCCCCTCTCGCTCTCTCTCTCGCACTCTGACAGCCCAATATTAATGAGCTGAGGGTGTCAGGATGTATGGGGAGCTGGACATCCGCAGTGACACATCTCACGATGACAATCCTGAGCACTGACAGTAATGGGAGTGTTTAGTGAAGAGAAAGGCTGAGTCTAATAGAGATGCGCAGCCGACACCGACTCGCTGACGTACAAGTCACAAGCCAATTATTTTTTTTTTCCGTAACAATTTCCCGACTTCAGCTCCCGTCTCTGGGACGAGGACATTAGTCACACAATCTGTCCCACAAATGCTGTTTTTGTACAAGTCATATTTGCTTTCCTTTTTCATGCTGACAGCTTCCATTGTGAAGTGATTTGTCTTTTAGTAAAGTGCAGGTCCTGATACCTTCCAGTGGCCATCTGTGGCCTCATAGAATCATACATTCCTTGAAAGTCCAAGGATGCATACCGTACAATTTTCCATAGGATTACATGTATCTCTGAAGAACATTTATACCATCTGCGATTGATGCTCCTCCGAAGTCAGAGAGCGTTCAATTGTATTTACTGTTAATGTGGGTAAATATTGTTTCTAATGTATCATTTTCCACTTTCCACCTCAAATATGTACTTAAACTTAACTCTCTGTATTATTTAATGGAGCCTGCTTATCAAAGTGTTTAAAGCTTTACACGTCTATATGTTTTGTGAAATCCAGTATATAGCGCTTTCATTGTGTTCTCCTGCAGTTTGTATCTGCTGTCTTCAAGCTACTAACATCAAATGTTGGGCATCATCTCTGAGTAATCCAAGAGTGGTTTCTTGAATGCATTTCCTTTGAGATCTGTCCCAGCCAAAGAGCCAGATTACCTGATTGACACCCTGTATAAAGTCCTGGCACCATTTGTTTTGGCTCAAGGAAACCGTCTATTGTCAGCTTCAGTAAGTTTCTGACCCGCTGATCCTTCTCTGAGATCTCTTTTCTTGGGGCTTCTCTGTTCTCCCTTCTGTTGAATTTTGCTTCTTCATATATAACAGGTCTTGACCACTCTTTTGTCTGCTGCTTGCCATTCTTCTGCCCAGTGGACCAATACTACACTAGAAGTGGGATCTGTCAGTTCTGCTTTAGTCTCATGGGTCTGTTTCTTAGTTTGCGACAACTAGAATACACTTGTGTAAAGGACAGACACCCCTTCATTAGTTGGTTATATTTTATAAAATATTGTGTGGTAAATTGGCTGTTTTCATAGTTGGTTATCTTGTTAGTGGTCGTTTCCATGCAATGTTACATTATAATGCATATGGTATATCTGTTTCTATTACGCCCGGTGATCCATCCAATATTGCCATGAGATTTGCTCATTGCTTGTGGATGCACAACTATCACAGAATGATGGCCAACCGATCCGGGGCCATTGAGATAACGCCGCCTTATTGGTATCAATGCTATGTATGAAAATATCCCTTAAATTAATGCCCGGCCATGCTTCTCTTCCCCTGTGTGTGTCTGTGAACAGTATAAGGGACCAGTTGTTTGAAGCAAGTGGGAGATAGAATTATCTTCTCTGATGGAGGAAAACATCAACAGTCTCAAAGCCTCCTTGATGTTGCCGGATAATTCTTTATCTTTTTGTGCCATTCGTATAACAAGAGATTCAATTGGCTTCTGCTCCCGTTGGATGTAAACTGTGCTCTGATAACAACTTAATACACAATTCTGCAATGTTTTTTGCTCCATATTTGTGAGAAATACATGAGAAATTGCAGCAAGTTGGGTCATTCCTGACTCATCCAGCAATTACCAAGTTTGTTTCCTAATTGAAAGCGAATCGCTCACACGGTAAAGCACCCCCTGCTGTCACCTCTCTCATTTACTGGTTGCTTATCCTTAGCCATTTGCTAAATCACAGACTTCTGAGTGTTTGCAAAAGTGAGCAACGGTAACTGAACTTACAGCATTTGCATCTTGATACCGCACTGATTAATAATCTTGGAGGAAGCAGAGCCGGCCAAAGGACAGACACTTTCACCGCATTTATTATTGGAAGGTTAGGGAGCATCTGAAGCCCAACCTGTTGAAAGCACTTCAACGTCTCAACAATATGGTTACATGAGGCGTGTGTGCCGGCTCCAGACAGAGTGCAGAATTTTTGTTTCCATGGTAGCCGCCCAATAATATGACAAATGGTATGGAGGAAAACATATCTAAGCAAAAACCTTTGCTGGACCGCATACGGAAAGGGTTAAAAGTCCAAGGATGGAAGCAATCTAATACTGAGGGAAGAGCCTTGCAGTAAATGTCTGGTCTTACTGCTCGTGCAACTGACGTCTCACAAGGGTCTTTGCTCATCAAGTAGATATAAACATGAGATCATATTAATATATAGAGGCAGTGAGGTGATTATTTACTTAAATTCCATGTTCTAAAATGGATTCACAACCCTAATACATGGCGTGAATTGCTGCAGTTTTGTTGTTTGTTTGCACTTTTTGTTTCGCATTTTTACTACATTCCTACTAAAATATCTCAGTCATTTTTACTTGATGGATCAGCCGCATATTTTATGTTTATCTATTTTTAATGAATCCACTCTAAAACCTCTCTTGTGTTTTTACATACTGAGGAATTCACTAAATCCCCCACGTAACATGAAAAAAAGAACTGAAATGGTGCTATCCGAGGTGTTAAAATAATAATAATCTGTATACGTATACATGCCATCAGCCAAATTAGTGTAGACCCTTTATAATGTAGCAAAAAATACAAACCGTCCAACCTACCAAGGGAGTAGTGCCAGGTGAGAAGCTGATATCTGTGATAGGATCTTGCTCCTGGGATACTATCCATAGCCTGAAAAATCCAAATGGTACAATACAAAAAATATTGCTAGCCAATGGCGTTAAGTAGAGGGCGTAGCAGAGATCCAGGGAGCCGGTGCGCATAACATTTTGCCTCAGTATTCTAACTTTTTTAGTATTTCTACATTTATTTATACACATTCATAATAAAGGATTGGTTGGCTCCTGAATAGTCTGGCTGGCTCCTAAATTTGTTATAAATTTGCCAACTGATATCCGTCACCCTCTTCAGTGTAATCAGTTTTACTCATGAACGACTTCACGTATTTGGCTGTAATTAGGTCCAGCTGTTCCCTTAAGGCTGGTGCGATGTACAAATGGACTGCTAGATTTGGCAGGGTGTACTTTTCTTGAGATCTCTCTGTGATTACAAGTTTCTCCCATAAATGAGATTTTATAACAACTTCAGCAATCTCCATTGGTCGCACACACATCTTTATATTTATAAGGTCTCAGCATCTTATACCGAGCCCGTACATATCCTCACAATGTAACTAGTAGTTTGGGATACTTCATGTGCTGCAGGATACCCTTTGCTTTCCCACACACACATTGATAAAGTGCTCTAGAAATGCATCCCTAAGCAAAGCTCAGCTCATAATCAGAAGAAGAGAAGTAATTACTGGATTGGGTGAAGCTGTTTTTGGAACATCTATATCTGTATCTATGAGTAAAAAAAGATTCATCATCTGCAGCAAATCAGTGTCTTTGTTATCTCTCTCATATATAACAAAACACCAACCAAGCACTGAATAGACTGAAATATGTAGCCCGTAGAATAGACAGAGGAGCAAAGGCTGCTATTACACCCCAAACCCAACACAGGGTCCTGATTTCCTTTTGTTACATTCTTGATCTGAATATTAGCTACATATTAATGCAATGCCCCATCTTCTGCAATCTGTGGATAAGAAACCTCCGGATTCTGCAAAGCTCTGCACCGTATCTATCAATAGTTTATTTTTTCTGGGAGGCTTCAGTTCTTTGTTGCATTTTGTAGAAATGCATATGATTTGTAGGCTATTATAGTTTATTTTTATTTCTGATCAGAATTACTGTAAATAATACTGCAATATATCAAGGTTTAGAATCCTATAGTAATGATGCAGATGTTACAGATAGGCAGCTTTGTTTATTCAGTGCTATACCAAGAAGGATAATTGTTAGACTCTTGGCACTTAAGGAAACTAGTTCTACTTTTCTTCTAATTCCTTAGTTTATTACTCTTGCTGTTTATTGCTCATGTTCTCCTCTTCCCCTTGATTTGTACCTCCCAGGTTCTTGCATTTTCACCAGTTTCATGGATCTTGAAACCAGACATCATAATAATAGAATAACTAAAACATATTCTCAAGGGGACCATGATATTCTGTGAGGAGCTAATAATTGCTACAAGAATGTTGATATAGTTTACATGGAATATGAATGGTATTAATGTTACTGAATTGGTGGTCATTCTACAAGGAGAGGTGTTTGTGTTAATGGCTAGAACAATTGGAGATTGTGTATATGGGTTATATTATAGCAAAGAGCATAAAGGTATCAGCCACGAAGCCGGTGAGGATCCTCAAGTCAGTTTGGTGGCTGCAGATAATGGATTTCCAGCCAACCTCTATCAGTCTGTAAATGAGCAGGACTAACTGGTAGAGGCTCCCTCCTGATCTTTGCAGATTTGGTTGGCCAGGTCTAGCAGGAGTATAATATTATTATGGAATATTTAATCAGCAATATAGCATTAGGTAGCTACAACTGCATTTAGAGGTCAGCCAACAAAGTTGGAAAGCTGTGAGGGGTCTGCTTGTGTTACCTCATGCACTAAAGGCGGTGTATTTTAAGAGAACATGGAGTTTTTGATATGTTATGAATGCTTCAGTTGGTTCTGTAAATGCTATCACTTGCTACAACAAACATTGCAAATCCGTATCCTCTATGCTGGACTAGTCCTGGCTCTTAACTCTATTTTTATTTATTTATTATACCAGAAGTAGGTTCTTTGGCATGACTACAAACTGATTGCAGTGAGAGTGCAAGTGAGTTAGGGTCTAAAAGAAGTCACACTCATCTACAAATGTATCTATCCATATTATAAGACCCTTACTTCCCAGAGCATGAAACAGACAATTACAATATAACTAAAGATATTAAACTATCACCAAAGTAGTAACAAACAGATGTGAGAGCTGGACCATAAAGTCTGAGCGCCATAGAATTGACACCTTTGAATTGTGGTGTTGGATAAAACTGCCTAGTGTCCCTTGGACTGCAAGAAGATCCAATCAATCCATACTACAGGAAATCAATCCAAACTGTTTACTGGAAGGTATGATCATGAGGCTAAAGCTCAAAGATTTTGGCCATATCATGTGAAGACAGGTTTCCCTGGTGAAGACTCTGATGCTGGGAAAGATTGAAGTAACATAAAGAAGGGGGCGGCAGAGGCGGAGATGGATTGATAAGATCATTGGGGTGATGAACATGGAGCTCAGAGGGGCAGTGTCTGACAGATGTGCCTGGCATGCTGCGGTCCATAGCATTACGGAGAGTCGGACACGACTGAATTATTACACAATAAATATAGTAGCAACGTTGTTGTTTCATGCTACAAATAATCTATGTATGCAGCTAACACATAATGTGTTTACATGTCACAATATTGTGGCACATTTGCAGTGGTTGTATGAAGAGTAAACTGATAAGATTTCCTACTCCTTGACCTAAGTAATTAGTAATGCATCTGTACATGTCAAGGCGCGGTGACACGTGTGATGCACAGTTGTGCCATATAATAGTGCCCGTGGTTCTCTTTGTCTTGGAGTCAAACTGATGCATCAATAGCGTGATCAATAGTCAGATCGATTGATTCCTACACCGGTAGTAAATGCTGAGAAGAATTTCTGTCTTTCTATATTGATTTAGAGAATTGCTTTAAATTGGTTGTGATGTATAAAAAAACATTTCCTTATTGATCAGATTTCTTTGTTTGCTGGTTATTCTGTCCTCTCTCTGTGTGATGGGCGGACGTTGAGACAATGCAGCACGAGCTGTACTATATATCCTCTCTCCAGCAGCTTCCCAGTAAAGAGACCGTTAGTTGTCCGCTATTATCTGTGTGGCACATGCATATTAACCATTTTCTTCCTGGAAGGACATGAGAGCTGAAATTTGGAGGGACTAGGAATAGCCGGTCACACATATTCCATACTGTAGTAAGGATAGGTCACATTAAATGAATATATTTAGCTTTCAAAGACCTGCAAGGTGAAGATGTATAACGCCTCTGTCCACTCACTAGAGGGAAATGTGTGAATAATCCTGTCCATGCCACTAATGTGCCGGGAGCATTGATAAGCCTCTGCTTTGGCCTACAAGATAAACAAGCTTTTCTCCTCCTCACACTGTCTGGGCAGGGTATGTGGCTGATATATGGGAGTGATGCTTTTTTTTAGTTTATGATCTTGGCTTTAGATTCTGACCATTTCCCTGTACTTGACACTTGTCTTGACCCTCCATCTGCTTTAGCATTAACCCCTTGCAAGTGAACCTAAGTACAGCTGTCTCCCACTGTTATGGTCCCAGTCCACGTCCAAGGGGGAGCCTAGGTCTTGGGGGTGTGAGTAGGCCAGGTCTTGGTGAGTTTTGGAGACCAGGTCTAAGGGATTAGACAAGGCCAGGACTCAGGCGTTGGAGAAAGCTGGATATAATGGGTTAGAGGTGGGCAAATATCCAGACTTGAAAGCGGCCAGGTATCAAGCATTGAGATGGGCCAGATTACAGAGAAGAGAGGTGGTCAGTTCTTGAGGATGAAGGATAAGTGAGGATAAGTTTAGGTCTCATAGGTTACCTGAGGCTAGATTTCACAATGTGGAGGCCAGATTTCAGAAACAGAAGAAGGCCATGTCTCTGGTATTGGAGGCCCGGACTCAAGGATGGGAGGAATCAAGGGCTTGTTAAAGTGGAATGGCCAAGTCTCAGTAATTTGATGAGATTGTGTATCTAGGGTTATTGGACACCAAGTCTCAGGAATGCGAGGACAGTAAGCATCAGGAATTATATGCCATGTTTCAGGGATGAGGTAAGTCAGGGATCAAAGGAGGCCATAGCTCCGGTATTGAAGTAGGCCATGTGCCAGGGATTGGAGGAGACTGGGTTTCAAGACTGGGATAACGCTAACGCTTGTGAATCTGAACAGCATGGAGGTATTGGGTTAGTAGAAGTGGTAGGTGTCAGGTTTAGAAGGTGAGAGAGGTGTCAGGGGTTGAAATAGGAGAAAAGTCTTATGTTTTAAAAGAGTAGAAAGATTGTGGGCGTGAGAAGAAGAGGAAGGTCTTTGGCAGAAAGAGAAGGAACCTCTTGGGGATTGCAAAACAGAGTATGGTCGCAGAGATTAGCAATTGAAAAGGGTCTTGAGCATTAAAGAGGATAAATGTTTCAAGGACTAGCAGAGGAGGAAGTTCGCAGAGATGGTCAGGTTTGTTCATTAGTTTATTAAGTCAGTGCCGCAATTTTCCTGAAACTGACTAGTATTTACAGAGCTTCAAGCGATGCCTGTGAAAGCAGATTCAAGGTATCATTTTTTTTTTTTTTCTAAAAGATATTTAACTTCTTTTAATTGTTATTAAAAAAAACAGAAATGCTGCTGTTCATTGTTCACATGGCAACTCTGCGTTATCCTAACAAGCTTCACTTCGCAATGCAGCAGATCCACACATCAAAGAGATCACCAGAGAAACGGTCTCACCTGCACTCCTCCAACGGGCTGTTTGATGTCCAGCGATGTCGGAACAGAGAGGGGGGCAGTGTGGGGATCTAATATACCAATTAAAACACATTTAACTCAAAATAACACATAGTTGAAACAACCTTTTGGGCTCAGAGTTGTATAAATGGAAACCTGCAAAGGAAACAGATTGTGACCAGTCTTATTAGACAAGACATGTGGCTGTTATTTTTGCCCCGTGCACCATATTGGGGTCTGGAATGATTTTCTGCCTTCATGATATAAGCAAAAGAATAAAAACACAGAAGAGCTAGTGTGCTAAAACAAAAACATATTAATATGATGTACACTAAAGCTAGGTAACCAGATACAAAGGCCTCACTCTCTGCAAAATCATCTTAAAAGGGCGAGCTCCAATTAAACTTAAGACTCTTGTATATTAAAAATCTCTCTGAGACAAAATGACCTATCTATTTAAACATTAAGGAGCTTGCCTAGTATAAGAGTTACTCCTTGTGGAGAGCTGAAGCCATAATTAGTTCAATCGGATGAAAAGTTCAGGAGCCGATCAAACTACAGCTGCATTTCTAAATTGTGACAGCTACATTCATGTGTTGTGTTCTTCAGCTGCTCACAACATCTAAGGTATCTATAAAAATCAAGTTGGCAAAATGTCATATAAGAGCAAATTATGTTTAGGTGACCCCCCCCCCCCCCCCTTTAAAGTGAGCACTCCATTATACATAAACCTGAAATATGCAAATTGACCAGGATGAAGTTATGGGATATCCAAGTGTAATCTCCACGGGGTGCTTGTTCCCAGACTTGAGTTAGGGTTGGGATATTGCCATAAAGAGGTTCCACTCAATGACCTCAGCCCTCATTTTATTATTAGGGAATATTCCTTATACTATCCTCAAGAAGCAGCACATTATATAAGTTAATATTAAACAATAACCTTGCTACCTTAATAAGCACATTACTTACTTAAATTTATTTATGTTAAAGAACGTTACAGAGACTTTTATTGTATTTCTGACTTGTTCCTGTTCTACATATCTTCTCCTGAATGACAAAAGTTCAGGCTTGTTTAGACTGTTTTACTGTTGTGATCATACCATGTTCTGAGGACCCCCCCCCCAATATTGCTCCCTGTGACATTTATTAGTTAAATGGATTCTCCCACTTCTAAACAAGGATGATCAGTAAGGCAATGTAAACTTTCACTCTTGAAGTCAATTCTTAAAAGTAAAACTGTATAGATGGCAATTTCCCAATCCCACTGAGGCATCTTCGATATTGTCAGAATCAGAAAACACATTAGGTTTGAAAGTAAAAACAATCTATATTTACTAAAAAGTATTTGTATTGTATACACAATTGTCATTCCTATGCAAATGTAATTGTTCCTTTAAAGGGCTGCACTTAAAATTAGATGGGCTTTTTAGCACTGATGAAAGACCCACATTCCTATGGTGGGCGAGCGGTTTTACATGTCGGAGGTAAGTACATTCTGCAGAATCTAACACCCATGACCAGCATTTCCTGCGTGTGTTTGTCACACGGCTACTCTCGGTCAGTGGCGTGTTTGACTTCGAGTTGGCACATACTCGTTTATCAGCCATCGTTAAACATACAGTAACATTTACTGGGGGACACAAAGGAAATGACATAAGATTTCTAAAGGAAGCACAAGAAATATCTGCTTGAAGACTTCATCTGCTGTCTCAAGGCTACCACTAATAGACTACCCATCATAACGGTAACACTCGATTATTATCTAATAGTTATAGTGCTCCAACATATTCCTCAAAAACAATATCAATACAGATTAAACGAATAGAGCCAGGTGTGTGAGCTTATATCTTGCATATAGAGGATAATTTCAAGCATGCTATATGATTATAAACTTAAAACCAAAGGGATTTGGAAGGTGATAGATAAATCAGGCATATTAAGTAAGGTGATAAGCCTCATCGGAGGTTATGGGGAGCCAGTAAAGTGACAGGTTCCACAGATATTGAGCGTTGGATATTGTAGATGAGTCTAGAAGACGCATTCATTATAGACTGGAGTGGTGATGGGGAGAACAGCAAGGAGAGAGTTGCAGTAGTCAATAAGAGATTAGAGAATTAATTAGAATTGTAGTTGTGTCTTAAGATAGTGATGGATTTTAGAGATATTTTTTAAATGAAATAGACAAGATTTGGTGAGTGAATTTATATGAGAAATGAAAGAGCGGACAGGATCAAGAAGGTCCCCAAGACAAGGGGCTTGGGAGTTGGGAGCAATAATTGCATTGTCCACAGTGAGAGATATTTGAGGAATGGATAACTGTAGTAGAGGGTGGGAAAATAAGGAGCTCAGTTTTGAAGTACACAAACCCCTTCACCACGACAAGGAAGCAATCCAAAAGGGTCATTATTGATACTGTGATACATTTGTATAATGTCTAAATTAAAAAAAAAAATGTTTACCACCTCTGTACAACCTGACTGTGGGATGTCCCGAGGATAGGAGTTTATCAGATTCAGTGACAAAGACCAACATCCTGGGATGTGTCTAAAAACATGGTGTAGCTATTAAAATTTATTAATGGGTTTGGCCGGTATTATGAGAACCGATAAATGATGCTAATGGGACAAGCACATTTTTGGTAGAAATGTCTGAATGGGGACTTTATTAAACGTTATTTGCAAGTCTGTAGGATTTAGCGACAAATACAAAAAACATACTTTATTTTATGAGTTTTAGATCAGGAGGTTGGCTAAAGCCAGACAAGTTAGTGAAGAGGGGACATTTTTGGAAGGGAGTGGATGAAGCAAATCTCGGCATGTTTGGATGCTACATAAACCCATTTTCTCACAGATTCACTGTAGTTGAGGATTCTGGGTAGTGATATGCAAATAGGGACCAGGTGTAAATATCCAGTGTAAGTGTCCTGGGGGATGTGAGATGGGTAATATATCTACTCACACCCCTCACCTTTTCTACAGCTTGTATTCACAGTCCTGGTAGCTCAATGCCACATGCAGTTTTTGAGCATTTTGGACTTTCTGGTGCTTGAAAGGATTAATTTCTCGGTCTCCTGATTTTTTCAGGTCCTATTTCTTCCGCCCAGATAATTTGGTTTATTTATACCCAGAACCAATCTCTCTTGTGTTTATGTGTTATTTCCTTATTTAAGGAACCCACCAAGCAGTAATAAATGGAATTAAACTATCTGAGCCTCACTTCAGGCTGTGCGAATATAAAACAGGTACACGTTGGTCCGTTCAGTGCTCAGCCTTGTGTGTCAAACTCCTTCAGTGCTGAATCAGACACATCCTTTACAGACTGGGTGAGAAACTTCATTAGTACGTTTATTGCTCCTCTACCAGATAGTATTAGGCAGAAGCTGCATCCATTACTCGCCTGAATCCCTTAACTATGGGATGTGCTTTTTTTTTATTTACTTTTGTTTTACAAGGGAAGAACCCTCTCTGAATACAGTTAAGATGAATTAGATTTTGAATATGTTTGTAATAAGTGGACCCAGGCCTAGCACATCATGGATCAAAGGGTGACAAATTGTTTCCCTCATTTGATCTCATCCCCATTTTACCTTCTTCCCTTTCTTTATCACATTGGTCCTTCTTCTGACTCCTCGTGCAGCTCTCCCCAATTAAACTCTTTTTCTTTCTTTGCATTTTACTCTCCTTCTTGCGCCTGGCTTGAGGTCTAGATAAATTACCAATTAATCGAACATAATCAGCAATATTCTGGGTCATTTTACTCCATATTTACCACAGGTTGTTCTGCAGTGAACTTTCCACCCAGTGTCTAAAAAAAGAGAAATACCAATGATGAGAAGTGTCAAGAAAAACTGGACGCCCGCTCCATCTGTAAAACAATACCCAGGTCTAGCGTGGGCGACTAATGAAATGCAGAGTGGCATATCATAATCCAGATGTGACACCTGCAGTAAATACCACCCATGTAAACATACAATTTATTTATCTGCTAGTTATTTACTGTCCATGTATATCTGCCAGGTACTTACCTACCATACAGACAAATATCAGAATTAAATAAAACCTATTGTATGCCACAATATAAGTTAACTCCTGATTACATTTTTGCTTTTTATTTCTTACTTTTTGCTTCAGCATTTTAGTCTTTTTATAGTAAGTCTGACAAGGTACAAATAATTATATTCCGTGTTGAAGACAAGACCATTCATTTGATTCCTAGTTTCATAGCTAGTCATTGTATGGTCTTCTAGTTTTCTGTCCTTACAGAGCTAGCAGACATTGATCTAATGATGATTGATTAATACCTGAGCTGGGTTTTTCTAACCTTATCTATGGTTCCTCATTTCTTTTCCACGTTATACTATCTAAGTATCTATGTAGACTATTTTCCTGATTGGTATAGTGTTGCCAGCCATAGTATTAGATTTATCCACCCATGCCCTACCCTGGAGATCCAGGTCTATGTCTGGTATAGTGTTGCCAATCGTAGTATTAGATTTACCCATCCATGCCCTACCCTGGAGATCCAGGTCTATGTCTGGTATAGTATTGCCAGTCGTACTATTAGATTTACCTCTCCATGCCCTACCCTGGAGATCCAGTTCTATGTCTGATATAGTATTGCCAATCGTAGTATTAGATTTACCTCTCCATGCCCTACCCTGGAGATCCAGGTCTATGTCTAGTATAGTATTGCCAGTCGTAGTATTTACCCGGCCATGCCCTACCCTGGAGATCCAGGTCTAAGTCTGGTATAGTGTTGCCAGTCTTAGTATTAGATTTACCCATCCAAGTCCTACCCTACCCTGGAGATCCAGGTCTAAGTCTGGTATAGTGTTGCCAGTCTTAGTATTAGATTTACCCATCCAAGTCCTACCCCACCCTGGAGATCCAGGTCTGTGTCTGGTATAGTGTTGCCAGTCTTAGTATTAGATTTACCCATCTATGTCCTACCCTACCCTGGAGATCCAGGTCTATTCCTGGTATAGTATTGCCAGTCGTAGTATTACATTTACCTCTCCATGTCCTACCCTACCCTGGAGATCCAGGTCTATGTCTGGTATATTTTTGCCAGGTGTAGTATACGATTTACCTGAACATGCTCTACCCTGGAGATCCAGGTCTATGCCTGGTATAGTGTTGCCAGCCGTAGTATCAGATTATCCTCTCCATGCCCTACCCTGGAGATCCAGGTCTAGTATAGTATTGCCATTCGTAGTATTTACCCGGCCATGTCCTGCCCTGGAGATCCAGGTCTATGTCTGGTATAGTGTTGCCAGCCGTAGTATCAGATTATCCTCTCCATGTCCTACCCTGGAGATCCAGGTCTATGTCTAGTATAGTGTTGCTAGTCGTAGTATTATATTTACCCGTCCATGCCCTACCCTGGAGATCCAGGTCTATGTCTGGTATAGTATTGCCAATTGTAGTATTACATTTACCTCTCCATGCCCTACCCTGGAGATCCAGGTCTATGTCTGGTATAGTGTTGCCAGTCGTAGTATTTACCCGGCCATGCCCTACCCTGGAGATCCAGGTCTATGTCTGGTATAGTTTTGCCAGTTGTAGTATTACATTTACCTCTCCATGTCCTACCCTGGAGATCCAGGTCTATGTCTGGTATAGTTTTGCCAGTTGTAGTATTACATTTACCTCTCCATGTCCTACCCTGGAGATCCAGGTCTATGTCTAGTATAGTGTTGCTAGTCGTAGTATTATATTTACCCGTCCATGTCCTACCCTGGAGATCCAGGTCTATGTCTAGTATAGTTTTGCCAGTCATAGTATTATATTTACCCGTCCATGTCCTACCCTGGAGATCCAGGTCTATGTCTAGTATAGTTTTGCCAGTCATAGTATTATATTTACCGGTCTATGCCCTACCCTAGATATCCAGGTCTAAGTCTGGTATAGTGTAGCCAGTAACATAGCCTGCAAGACTTACGGCTAATAAATTAGACCCATCGAGCAATCCGTCAACGACTTGTGGGGTAAGGGCGAAAAAAGGCTATGGTACATGGAAATTTGAATTGTGCGTCCGCAAATCCTTTGATCTGTCAAGCCTTTAACTGTTATGTTCCAATCAAGTTATTAAATTTCAACAAATTCACTAGCGTTCAAGCACGTAACCCGCAAATGGAGACAAGAAGCTAACCGGCACCAGAGAGGACCTGCTAGAGGGGTAAAGTCCAATCCATAGCACTTTAAATGCAAATATACCCTCGCTAGGTATTAAAATAAATAGAACAACATTCTGAAGCTCGCAAATCGGAAATATATAATAATTTATTTAATGTTTAAATTGTGTGTTATATAGATCCCGGCAATCAATGTGTTAATACATCTAATGGAACTCACATGGACCAGAATATCATGTTTACGGCTTTATGATTATTGCATCATTTGTGGAATGTGGGTCTGATCGTAACTTATAATTGAAGCCCGTAAGGCTTTTAAATCCAACCTCCATTTTTCAGTGACGCAATGATGACAGTCTCTGTTGCCGTTGGCTCCATCTAAACCAGTAAGTACGGGCTTGCTTAATTAATTACGTTCTAGCACACAAATCTGACAGACTGGTTTACGATTTTGCGTCTCCATCTCGTAGCTCGCAGCCTTTCTAATTTAATAGCACCATAACTCAAATTTCAGCCCGATCTCGGTTGCCATTGGCTCCATCTAAACCTGTAACTACGGGTTTGACTAATTGATCATGTTCACGGCCACACATCCAACGTTCAAAAATGTTTATGGGTTTGCGTCTCAAACCCGTAACTTGTAACGCAGTCGAATTTCAAGCCTGCAGCCTTTGCGGGTCTCCCGTTGCACTTACAGGCTTCTAATTTAATAGGGCTGTAAGTCTGGTATAGTGTTGCCAGTCGTAGTATTAGATTTACCTGCTCATGCTCTACCTTGGAGATCCAGGTCTATGTTGGCTTCACAGAGCGGATGGGTTGTGTGTGATTGTCAGTATTGAGCTGATCTTGAGTTCTCTTCTGGGACAAACTGAAATCCTAGTAATAATTTCCTGGAGGACATAACCAGATTATTGTTATCGCACTGTTTGTCTGGTCAATACCACTCACATTTAGGGATCCAGCCTCCTCAAGCTGCGCTTGTGTGATTTGAATAATGGATGAAAGGCTTTATCTCTGGGCTGCTCAAGGGAATTTGGCTCCATGTCTTCTGGACATTGTTAACATTTAAAACAAGGAACACGTGCAGCATAAATCCATGTTAGGGACTGATCTCGAGTAGAATGCTACACTCCCATGAGATGGGGATAAGCCCAGGTATTATATTATCTCATCTCATAATAGGTGGATGGTTATGGATGGATTAATGAGTTCCAGAGCAATCTAACTTAGAAATAAAGAAAATGGAGAACATGGCAGTCACCATTCATGGTATCTAATTATATTCCACTAACTGGACTATAGTTGTCATGTCACTTTGTGCTACTTTATGTTATGGGACCACTGTGGTCACAGTTTTTCTATATTATCCTTTTAACTAAATCTGATGTTGGACAACATGATTTTAGGCAAGAACAATAAACACAACCTTTAAGTTGTTTTACTTTTATATGCAAATTATTTTTACTGCAGTGTTTCATTTTCTCGCCTGTCCTGATGCTACCTGTTACTTTCTTAGGAGAATGTGCCCTTGTAAATTAATTCATTTTACATTGCACCTATCAAAACACTAACAGTATTAGATGCCACATTCCTATTGAGAAGATAGAAACGTTCTATGCATTAAAAGCTCCTTCCACATCAGGAAGTTAATGAATACAAATGGCACATCCAAGGCTTATTATTATTTTTTACACTCTAGATTGTGCCTGTTTTTCAGAGCAGTTCTTTGCTGTTCTTCTGTCTGCGTGGTGATGTGCGCTTGACTTTAAAAGGGCCCGGCGGTGCTCATACCATAAGGATTCATTTGTTACTGATTAGTAATAACACCACAACTTTAGGAACAAAAATCTGTGTTGCCGTAAAAGTTACATTTGGAATTTGACTTTATTGCTTTAATCAGCTGTTCTTCTGTCCACCCCTTGCTAGGTATCCAGGAGATAAAACAGGATCTGACCAAGTGGCTGTCCTAGATTTTATGACCATTTTAGGTTTGCCTCCTGTAACTACTGCAGAGATATAGGCTGAAAAACAGTGTTATCAGGAAAGTCCCCCTGGACGGATCCTCGGACACATAATACTAATAAAACTTCACATGAATCTTTGTTCTTTAAATCCTGATATCGTTGCTAATCATTTACTATATAAACTAATGAATCCTTCTAGTATGAGCACTACAGGGGTCCTTCACTGCACTAATCAAGCACAGCATGGGACCCTTACACTGCCAGGAAGAGACTGCCACAAACCGCCAAGTCCAATGCTTTCTGGAAAAGACCATGATTACTTTGGAGTGACAAACCCACTTAACCCTTTCAATGGCCAAGGGCCATCAATATATTGAGCTGAAAGGGTTATCCAGCACTGCAGGGGTTAGTCTGTGTATCTCTGGCGCTTCCGTGTTATTCCAGGCAACTCAAACAAAACAATCCTGACATGGCCATGGTCTGATGCACCTGAAGGACAATTGACTGAGAACTGAGATTGAAAAGCAGAGTCCTGATAAAGCTGAGAGCCCAAAGCACATGGAGCGGCCCCCAGATCGCATTAGATTGCTTTTCCATTAGCTTCCCCCACCTTAATCTGCACAAAGGGTCTAATGCACATCCGGACATCTTCTAGAAGTTTCTATCAAGCCACAAACTGGTGATTCACCAGATGTCAAATGGCTGCAGGGCTGATGGGGTCACATGTTACAGGTCACTATTTGTGTACTTTAGTGGAGAACTTTAAGACTTTGGGTAGCTATGTCTACAGTCACATACAGACCTCCGAGGGAATTGCTCTGGACAGTGTTGTGACAAGCTGACAAGAACAGGTCAGGATTCCAACTTCTCTTTCTGTGCCTGGATAATATTCTAGAGGAATTAACTGAAAACAATTGTTAGTTACTGGAGCACGGAATATAGCCAGTTAACTTGAAATTTGCTATCCAATTGGCGTCTTTTAGCTACCTACAAATGATTTGCGGGTTACAGGCTGAAAATCCTTGACTCCGACCCAGCTAAGCCCTTGATTTTTCAAGCCTGTAAATGTTACAATCGCAAATCGCTATTCAATTGCTACAATTCCTCAAGCCCGCAAATGTTTTCACTCCATAAATGGCAAATGTAGAAGAAATTCCTACGGGTATCAGATAGGACTCAAAAGGGGGTTAAAAACCTGTATAGACACCTCATAGCACTGTATATGCAAATAAAAATACTGTACTTACAGGAAAGGCGATGAAAATTCTAAAACCTCAAGCTCACAAATCTGCAATTATTTATTTATTATTATTTATGGTAAGGATTCTGTCTCTTTTTACTAGTGTGTGATCAGACTGTTCTTTAAGACTGTCCTGGCTGTCCAGCAACATAAGGGTTCACTGTTACATGAAGGTACATGGTGTCTGTGAGTGGGATTTATGGCTTTTCTTGTTGGCATGGACAGCTCGTCTCATTTATATTGATTTATTACACTTGAATTGAAGTGATTTCCAATAAAAACATTAATTCTGGGCACACCACTAGCAATGCAATCATTCTGAGTCTCACCTGTCTCCTCTCTTCTGCAGGTCAGCTGGTGGCTCTGGCCAGCAATGATGGGATGGTCAAGCTCCTGGCTCTGCCCTCTGGACAACTGACCAGCTTGGAGGGACATGAAGATGATGCTCAGTGTGTGCTCTTCAGCCACAGAGGGGACTTTCTGCTCTCTGGAGGCTCTGATGGGACAGTAAGGATCTGGTCCTGAAGAAGACGCCTTGTATAGTGTTTTGCTTATATAGAAATGTTAGGGATGTTATTAGATAATAAATAATTATTTGAGCTCTGAATATTATTGTTATTGTTTGTATTTACTTACTAAAGTAAACAAGTGTAACCTCTGACAGGCAGCACAAGACAAGTCCTGTATTACAAGAGTTTTATTTCTGCTGTTATAGTTTTGCTTCAAACAATGTAATCGTGAAATAAAGATGATAATGAAAAATAATAAAGTGTCCCTGATACAAAGGAAAGTGTATCTTATATAGTAGGTAGGCATGATGAGTCTGTGTGTTATACTGACCAGGGAAGCACAGGGGTTGTGTGCAAAGAAATACCTGCATGGAGAGAGGAAAGGGAGGAAGGGAGAGAGGGAGTGAGAAAGGATACATGAGGAGAGAGAGGGAAGGGAGGAAGAGAGAGAGGGAGTGAGAAAGGATACATGAGGAGAGAGAGAGGAAAGGGAGGGAGAGAGGGAGTGAGAAAGGATACATGAGGAGAGAGAGAGGAAAGGGAGGGAGAGAGGGAGTGAGAAAGGATACATGAGGAGAGAGAGAGGAAAGGGAGGAAGAGAGAGTGGGAGTGAGAAAGGATACATGAGGAGAGAGAGAGGAAAGGGAGGAAGAGAGAGAGGGAGTGAGAAAGGATACATGAGGAGAGAGATAGGAAAGGGAGGAAGAGAGAGAGGCAGTGAGAAAGGATACATGAGGAGAGAGATAGGAAAGGGAGGAAGAGAGAGAGGGAGTGAGAAAGGATACATGAGGAGAGAGAGAGGAAAGGGAGGAAGAGAGAGTGGGAGTGAGAAAGGATACATGAGGAGAGAGAGAAAGTGGATAGAGAAAATGAGAGAAGGGAGAGAGAGGGGAAAGGGAGGAAGAGAGAAAGAGAGAGGGGGTGAGAAAGGATACATGAGGAGAGAGAGAGGAAAGGGAGGAAGAGAGAGAGGGAGTGAGAAAGGATATATGAGGAGAGAGAGAGAGGAAAGGGAGGAAGAGAGAGTGGGAGTGAGAAAGGATACATGAGGAGAGAGAGAGAGGAAAGGGAGGAAGAGAGAGTGGGAGTGAGAAAGGATACATGAGGAGAGAGAGAGAGGAAAGGGAGGAAGAGAGAGGGAGTGAGAAAGGATACATGAGGAAGAGAGAGAGGGAGTGAGAAAGGATACATGAGAGAGAGAGAGGAAAGGGAGGAAGGGAGAGAGAGTGGGTAGAGAAAAGGAGAGAAGGGAGAGAGAGAGGAAAGGGAGGAAGAGAGAGAGGGAGTGAGAAAGGATACATGAGGAGATAGAGAAAGTGGATAGAGAAAATGAGAGAAGGGAGAGAGAGGAATGGGAGGAAGAGAGAGAGGGAGTGAGGATACATGAGGAGAGAGAGGGAGTGAGAAAGGATAAACGAGGAGAGAGATAGAGAGGAAAGGGAGGAAGAGAGAGAGGGAGAGAGAGTGGGTAGAGAAAAGGAGAGAAGGGAGAGAGAGGAAAGGGAGGAATAGAGAGAGGGAGTGAAAAAGGATACATGAGGAGATAGAGAAAGTGGATAGAGAAAATGAGAGAAGGGAGAGAGAGGAATGGGAGGAAGAGAGAGAGGGAGTGAGAAAGGATACATGAGGAGAGAGAGAGAGGAAAGGGAGGAAGGGAGAGAGAGTGGGTAGAGAAAAGGAGAGAAGGGAGAGCGAGAGGAAAGGGAGGAAGAGAGAGAGGGAGTGAGAAAGGATACATGAGGAGATAGAGAAAGTGGATAGAGAAAATGAGAGAAGGGAGAGAGAGGAATGGGAGGAAGAGAGAGAGGGAGTGAGGATACATGAGGAGAGAGAGGGAGGAAGGGAGAGAGGGAGTGAGAAAGGATAAACGAGGAGAGAGATAGAGAGGAAAGGGAGGAAGAGAGAGAGGGAGAGAGAGTGGGTAGAGAAAAGGAGAGAAGGGAGAGAGAGAGGAAAGGGAGGAATAGAGAGAGGGAGTGAAAAAGGATACATGAGGAGAGAGAGAAAGTGGATAGAGAAAATGAGAGAAGGGAGAGAGAGGAATGGGAGGAAGAGAGAGAGGGAGTGAGAGGATACATGAAGAGAGAGTGAAAGTGGATAAAGAAAATGAGAGAAGAGAGAGAGAGAGAGGAATGGGTGAGGGAGAGAGAGTGGGTAGAGAAAAGAAGAGATGTGAAATAAAGGATAGAGAGGGAGGTAGAGAAAGGAGAGGTGGGAGAAAAGGATGAGAAAGTTAGGAAAAGAGGAGGGAGGGAAAGAGAGAAAGAGAGAGGAATGGGTGAGGGAGGGAGAGAGAGGAATGGGTGAGGGAGGGAGAGAGAGGAATGGGTGAGGGAGGGAGAGAGAGGAATGGGTGAGGGAGGGAGAGAGAGGAATGGGTGAGGGAGAGATAGTGGGTAGAGAAAATGAGAGATGTTAAAGGATGGAGAGAAATGAGAGGTGGGAGAAAAGGAGGAAGAGAGAGACAGGAGAGAGAGGAATGAGTGAGGGAGGGAGAGAAAAATACTGGATAGAGAAAAGGAGAGATGGTAAATAAACGATAGAGAGGGGGGGAGTGAGAAAAGAGACATGGGAAGAGAGAGAAAGTGGATAGAGAAAATGAGAGAAGAATGGGTGAGAGAGGGAGAGAGGAATGGGCGAGAGAGAGAGTGTAGAGAAAAGGAGAGATGGTAAATAAAGGTTAGAGAGGGAGGGAGAGAAAGGAGAGGTGGGAGAAAAGGATGAAAAAGGGAGGAAGAGAGAGAGACAGGAATGTGCGAGGGAGAGAGGGGAATGGGTGAGAGAGGGAGGGAGAGAGAGAGAAATGGGTGAGGGAGGGAGAGAGGGAAAGATTGGATAGAGAAAAAGAGAGAGTAAATAAAGAAGATAGAGAGGGAGAGAGTGGATAAATCAAATTAGAGAGGGGGAGAAAGAGAAGGAGAGAGAGAAATAAAGAGTGGATAGAGAAAAAGAGAGGGTAAAGAAATAAGATAGAGAGGGAGAGAGTGGGTATATAAAAGAAGAGGGGGACAAAAAGGACGAGAAAGGAGGCAGAGAGATAGAAAGAGTGGATGGAGAAAAGAGGGTAAAGAAAGGGAGAGAGTAGGGGTGAGAAAGGTGAAGATAAATAAAGAGTGGATAGAGAAAAATAATGTATAGAAAGAAGGGAGAGTGGATAGAGAAAAGGGGAGAGAAAGAGAAAGCAGAGAGGATGGAGAGGGAGAGAAAAAGAAAGGAAGGGAGAGAGGGAAGAAACGGGAAGAAGAAAAGTGGATAGAGAAAGAGAGAGAGTAAATAAAGAAGATAGAGGGAGAGAGTGGATAGAGGGTAAAGAAAGAGGATAGATATAGCGGGAGAGCCAGATGGAGTGGGGGGGGGGGGGGGGGCGGGAGAGAGAAAGAAAGAGTGGATAGAGAAAAAGAGAGAAGTTAAAGAGAGAGAGTGGATAGAGAAAAGGGGAGGGAGAGAGGAAGGAGAGTGCCCCCACCGTGTCTCTCATCTCACGTGGACAGTATGTACATATGGTACTATTTTTACTTACAGTACTGTAACGGCAGCCAAATGGTTAAGGGGGCAGGAAGAGCCTGTCTGTACTTACTGATGTCCCCTCTCTCGCTGGCTCTGCTGTGTCACTGTGCTGCTGTGCCATTGCGGAGCATTGCTGTGTGTGCTGTGCTGTGTATGTGTCCTCCTGGTGCTGCCTCTGGAGGGATTGGGGGAGCCGCTGTCCCTGGTGCTGATCTCTCCTGGCTGTGGACCTGATCTCTCCTGGCTTTGGACCTGTCCGTGGTGCTGATCTCTCCTGGCTGTGGACCTGTCCGTGGTGCTGATCTCTCCTGGCTGTGGACTTGTCCCTGGTGCTGATCTCTCCTGGCTGTGGACTTGTCCCTGGTGCTGATCTCTCCTGGCTGTAGACCTGCCCGTGGTGCTGATCTCTCCTGGCTGTGGACCTGATCTCTCCTGGCTGTGGACTTGTCCCTGGTGCTGATCTCTCCTGGCTGTAGACCTGCCCGTGGTGCTGATCTCTCCTGGCTGTAGACCTGCCCGTGGTGCTGATCTCTCCTGGCTGTGGACCTGTCCGTGGTGCTGATCTCTCCTGGCTGTGGACCTGTCCGTGGTGCTGATCTCTCCTGGTTATGGACCTGTCCATGGTGCTGAATATCTGTGCTGGATGTGACCTATCGGTGGGGCTGATCACTTTTGCGCTGACCTATCTATGGTGCTGATCTCTGCCCATGATGCTGACCTCCCTGGAGCGGTCATTTGTGGATGCTGCTGGTGACCTCCCCATGGTAATGACCTACCTGTAGCATTGCACTGGTCAGTATCTCCTCCAGCCACACTCTGTGTATAGAGGAATAAAGTTGTGTATTTGCCTGGAAGCAGCATCTTGCCATGCTGCGGGAGGTGCTCCAGGCTGGGTCTGAGCCCACTTCCATGCTGTTGCTGTTTGTGCTGCTGAGATCCTAACACACACACACAGACGCCTCCTCTGCTGAGCACACGGGATATACTGCAGCCAAGACCAGCACCATGAGCCTGGAGGGGCCCCTGATCCCACCGAGTCTTTGGGGGATCCCTGGGTGTGAATAGCAGAGCTTGGACCTCTCTGGCCATCCTGGCTGCTCTGTCCTTCTGCAAAGGTTCCTGTGCCATGGAAGGGATACAGAAAGGACCCCACACTTGTTCTCACTAAAATGGGTCTTAGGGGTACCAAGGATGGGCTAGCTACAGACTCCTAGCCTTGGTGTATTATTCTAGAAATCTTACCAGGATTAACTCTTACAGGTAAGAGAAACTGAGTCTCTAAACATGAGTTGGCACAAATTGTGTATGGAAAGGCACATAACTAGAGATAGATGCACAAACACACACACTATATATATATATATATATATATATATATATATATATATATATATATATATATATACTTGTATAGAGACATGGAATCCACAGGCAGTTGCATACATAAGATTGCATCAGATACATAGCATATTCTGCTTTATATTGCTGTTGTGGTCATGCATTGTGCATCCCTGCCCTACAAGTAATGATGATAACCTGTAGCACCTTCTATCCTAATTTGCAGCTTTCAGCAGAGGGGGCAGATCTGGGACTGTGGGTATAGAGTCTCTCTCTGTATCATGTTACTGCAGGAGCATCTTACAAATCGTTTAACAAAATCGCTTTAATGTCAAACAAGCTGTTGTAATATCCACAGTCTCCTCTGTCTGGAGGCTCCAAAAAACTGCAGTGTCAATGTAGCTCTCCTGTGGCTGAGACTGGAAGCTGCTCCCAGCTGCATGTTACATATATATCTTGTGGGATCAGTCTAGCAATCCTAGTACAACTAACCAATGTGACTTACACACAATAACTAACCAATGTGACTTTCACACAATAACTAACCAATGTCACTTACTGACAATAACTAACAAATGTCACTTACACACAATAACTAACCCATGACACTTACACACAATAACTAACCAATGTGACTTACACAAATAACTAACCCATGTCACTTATACACAATAACTAACCAACATCACTTACACACAATAACTAACCAATGTGACTTGCACACAATAACTAACCAATGTCACTTACTCACAATAACTAACCAATGTGACTTACACACAATAACTAACCAATGTCACTTACACACAATAACTAACCAATGTGACTTACACACAATAACTAACCCATGACACTTACACACAATAACTAACCAATGTCACTTACACACAATAACTAACCCATGACACTTACACACAATAACTAACCAATGTGACTTACACACAATAACTAACCCATGCCACTTACACACAATAACTAACCCATGACACTTACACACAATAACTAACCCATGTCATGTACACACAATAACTAACCAATGTCACTTACACACAATAACTAACAAATGTCACTTACACACAATAACTAACAAATGTCACTTACACACAATAACTAACAAATGTGACTTACACACAATAACTAACCCATGACACTTACACACAATAACTAACCAATGTGACTTACACAAATAACTAGCCCATGCCACTTACACACAATAACTAACCAATGTCACTTACACACAATAACTAACCAATGTCACTTACACACAATAACTAACCCATGTCATGTACATACAATAACTAACCAATGTGACTTGCACACAATAACTAACCAATGTCACTTACTCACAATAACTAACCATTGTGACTTACACACAATAACTAACCAATGTCACATACACACAATAACTAACCAATGTCACTTACACACAATAACTAACCAATGTGACTTGCACACAATAACTAACCAATGTCACTTACACACAATAACTAACAAATGTGACTTTCACACAATAACTAACCAATGTCACTTACTCACAATAACTAACCATTGTGACTTACACACAATAACTAACCAATGTCACTTAAACACAATAACTAACCAATGTGACTTGCACACAATAACTAACCGATGTCACTTACACACGATAACTAACAAATGACACTTAGACACAATAACTAACCCATGACACTTACACACAATAGCTAACCAATGTGACTTACACACAATAACTAAGCTGATGTCACTTACACACAATAAGTAACCAACGTCACTTACACAGAATAACTAACCAATGTCACTTACACACAATAACTAACAAATGTGACTTTCACACAATAACTAACCCATGCCACTTACACACAATAACTAACCCAATGCCACTTACACACAATAACTAACCCAATGTAACTTACACACAATAACTAACAAATGTGACTTTCACACAATAACTAACCCATGCCACTTACACACAATAACTAACCCAATGCCACTTACACACAATAACTAACCCAATGTAACTTACACACAATAACTAAGCCGATGTCACTTACACATTTTATTATTCCTCATAGTATCTTAAAACAATGCCTCTGATATCATTACTGAGAACAACAGAATAAGGCTCTGCCAATGTCAACTCTATAGCAAAGCATTCTTGTGTTTAATTAGTTAAATAGCTGTTTTATTGCACTAAATATTTGTGATGTTTTCCAGAAATATTCTGACCAGCCAGAGTCCAGGTCATTAACTTTGGGAGATAAAAGGTTCCAAAATCTAATTAAACCTACAAATATATTCACCTTCTACCAGACAGAATACCGATCTATTATACATCGATAGCCGTTATGATGCATTTTCATTGCTGTAGATAAAATACCATCCCCAGAAGTACTCCGAATCTCATCTATCCAATAACATCAGATTGTCACTAAAAGGCACCATTACCTAAAAGAAAGTCACATTTCATTGGGCTGTGGAGGGTACTAGATAATGAAACTATTAGACAGTAAATTAAAATTGTATATTAAAAACAATGTCAAACACATTAAGTGTGAGGACAGGGGCAGCAAATGGCACAACTCACACTGTATGGGACAGCAGACTCACTCACTCACTCACTCACTCAGGGTTTGTTTGGTCATTTAAACCTTATAATACACAGAATAAATATATTTATTGTGTATAAATTATGGAGGGGGGTCGCCAGGCCTTGCATAGTCCTAATTGGTGGCCAATGGTTCTTGTTTATGTTGAATCCGCCCCATCTATGGTTTGACCGCAAGGCTCACTTAAACAAACTGGTGTCAAATGTATTCTTGAATTGTATTTGTCAATATTTCTATTATTTCTCTTTGTTCTCTCGCCCCTCTCTTCCTCATGTTTTTTGGACCCACCCCATACACACGTACATCATGGCCAGGAACTAAAACCGATGCTTGATGCAGTGAGAGATTTTCTTTTAACCCTTTCACTGCCTCACATTTCATATAACATTTAGGGAAAAAGCAGCAAGTCTGCAATCCTGGTCCATTGTACACGTGTGTACACACAGCAAATTGTGGCAACAACATCCACAACAAACATATAACCTAATATCGAATACAACTCAGTAATTTGTCTTGCACTCAAATAAACTGAATACTCATTTGGGCTTCGTTTACTAACCATGAATAAATGGGGACGTAACTCTGAGTGCAGAGGTCCCACATCGGGTGATATTGGACTGGGGCTGTAATGCCCACCTAATGCCCACCTAGGAATCCCAGCAGTCAGTAGAATGCCTCAGAGTTGGGTTATGTTGGGACGTTACGCCTTAAGAATTCAGGTAATTTGGACTGATATGGACTTCACAAATTAACACTGTGAAGTGTGAGGGTGGGGGCAGAGAATAAAATATTCAAAAAGGACCACATTTGGTGAGTAGCTGTTGTTAGATGGAATATAATATTTGGTGGCCTTTATGATTATAACCAGCTGAGCCTCTCGCTGTTTCTTGACCCAACCCATGAGGAAAACTACTTTTCAGAACCTACTATGTTTCAATAAATACCAAAATAATTTTACTGTTTCCAAAGTCCACATTGTGGTCCGTGCAAGTGGCGTACAGAATATGGCACCTCTAAACTGCCCTCAACAGATTATTTACCTTCAGGTAGGTGATGTTGAACCGCAGAAAACTAGTGAACCATTTTACAATAATTTACAAATATGTCACCACATTTCAGATGACACATCGTCAATGCCCCCAGTAGGGTGGATGGAGACATAAATCGCACACATGAAGTTTACATCAAAAGGGCAAAAAAATAATTTTAGAAATTAATACATTTTGTACAGCCATTGCTAAAATGGACAACATTTTTTTTTTTTAAAGCTAAAATAAATAAAGTAAGATTGGCCGGCTGTGTGTTGCTTCCAAGAGCAGCTCTTATATGTGGCATAATTCACCCCTTTGTAATATCATCTTGTGATTTTGCTTATTTAGGGATAGAAGTACTAAGGTGTGATGAGTTGGAGATGTCAGAGCTTAGTGCACAAGGTATTCACTTATTTACTGTGAATTAAGCTGGAGTAGTCTTTTCATGTTTAGATGTGTAATTAAAATAATGTGAAGTGCAAAGAGAGACTAAAATGCTGATCTTACAGTTATCAAATTCATTCCATTCCCCAATAATACCCCACATTATATCTCTTCAAATTACAATTCCACCAGCCATCTTTATCATATCCATAAGCACCAAATCAAACGTCTCATATAGTATTGTCATTAAAATTATCCGTACGGCATCCCCAACTCAATCACCAAGGTTGCAATTTATCTCACCACATAACTCATATCACATATTCATCCCACCAAATCACTCATAAGGTATCTTTGTCTCACCAAATACCCAGATTATCCCAAATGGTTCATTTTTAAATACCAAACTCCCATACATAATACCGGTGTTATCAAACCATTTACATGCTTATTTATCCGTTATTAATATCTATCTAATTTTGTTATATTACCCATATAATGCCACCTTACCCCTTTATTTAAAAATAACATTCATTTAATAAAAGATCCCGTATTACACATACCTGTAAATTAAACCTTATTTGGAATATTTGTACCTTTAATCTCAAACCTGACTTGTACATAAGATCCCTTTACATGGCAGCAGCCACAAAGGTGTCAACATAGAGATGTCACAATATTAAGTGTTATAACCTAATTATCTGTTTTCCACATTGTTATTGTAGTAAATCTACAGTGGGTCTTATCTCCTACAGATCCTTAGCACATATGGCAGCAGCTGGACACAGTTCCTAGAGGTGCACACAACCCCTGAGGGACTGGGATGGCTCTTCATATCTCGGCAGCCTCCATGATTCTGTTGGCCATTGCAGCTTCAGCATCCTCTGCTTCCATTACCCAGGAGGACTACCCAGCAGATGAAGGAGAGCAGGCCTCCAGCAACGACAACTTGATCTTTGATGACTACCGGGGAAAGGGATGTGTGGATGACAGTGGTTTTGTCTATAAATTGGGGGAGAGGTTCTTCCCAGGACACTCTAACTGTCCGTGTATCTGTACAGAGGATGGACCTGTGTGTGACCAGCCAGAGTGCCCCAAAATACACCCCAAGTGCACTAAAGTGGAACACAATGGATGCTGCCCGGAGTGTAAAGAGGTGAAAAACTTTTGTGAATATCATGGAAAAAACTACAAAATCTTGGAAGAGTTTAAGGTATGAGTCTGATCTAGAACCTCACTTTATTGTCAGATGCTTAGATCTAGAGCTACATCTTAAATATAGAAAGGGACTAAAGACAGGCCTAGAACACTTATTTATAATTATATGTCAGATGTAGAGCATTCTCAACATCTAATACTGAACCAACATGATCTAGAACATATTAGTACGCACAGGAAACCAGTGTGAAAGTTATTACAAGTCTCAAATCTCAGTTGGAGTTTCATATTATTTAATCACGGAAGTATGGTGTAGAACTGATGGAGAGAGTTGTGATGAACATCTCAGTTCATGTTTGTAGGCAGTCACCTTTCCTTAAATCACATGATTCTTACTGGTCCTAGTGGCTTACGTGGATGATTGTGAATCTGAATGCTCTTATCACATCTAATCAAGTGACTACATCCTATCAAACCAAGTATCTTATTTTACTGACAGGTTGGTCAACTAAGAAGCCAAGCGCTTTCAATAGATGTTGACTAGAAGCCTTTAATAATATTATAGGTGTATTTCGGTCAGCATTTCTTTTAGTTTTTGCAACTGAACATGAATAGGATGACAGCAACAGATATAAAACATGCAACCAAACAATAAAGCAAAATGGTTTGCCCTAAGAGCTTGCAGTTGAAGCATTGAGTAGAAATCATGGTTTATTCATAACCCTTTGCCGCATGTAAGGCAGGTTTGTATAGCGGTGTTTCTTTTCCATTCTTCATACTGATAGCCACATTGTGAGGCATTTAGAAATGTTCTGTGTTTATTAAATATTGATGTTCACTTTATTTATTGATACTAAGATAAATGACTTGAGTTTCACCTTTAAAAATGACGTTTATGATTAATCTGCTATCAGATTACTGTTATTGTGGAGTGGCAGTGAGAGGCGACCACAAACCTATAAATGTTTAGTAGTTTGGTAATGAAATACTAAATCATCAGTGAAGTGGCTACCAGCCCTTACCATCTTCATGGTTAGGTGGCCAAACATCTTATTATTAGGAAACCAAACAAAGCTACAATCTCCTCAATGGGGTGTCCATGAACCACAAACATCTTCTCAGTGAAGTATCCACTAATAATATCCCTAGTCAGATATTTAACTACTGAGATGTCAATTAACCCTTGGCATCCCCTCAGTGAGGTAACAAATGGCCACAAACATCTACACAGTGAGACATTTAATGATGTAACTACTAATGAAAAAAACTCCTTAGTGAAGCGACTACTAACAATAAACATCTCTTTAATGGATTAACTACTAACAACAAACAGGGCTGTCATCAGAAATTGTGCAGCCTTGGTGAATTAATGTTTATACCTCCCGCCCCTCTCCAAAATTAATCAATGAACCAATCAATACACAATTAATATGATAAAGAGATATTTTTTCTAGCAAGTTCCTCTCATACACCAAAATATAAAAGAAAAAAAAGAAAGAAAAAGTTTTCAGGGCCAGCTAAACGAGAGGACTGTTGCATCTTTCGGTAATGTCAAAAACTCAATGGACAAAAAACGAAAAGTTTTTTTGATGCCAAAACATCATATCAGCACATGTGGGGCCTCCACCTGCATCAAAGCTCCAAACCCAGATTTTCCCCAACCTGGAAGGGACACCATTACTGCATTTAAAGCCCGGTTTCACCTTTCAGTCCAAGGCATTTCTTCAAAATAATTTGTCATTTAGCCGGTAGACATCAGCAGCTGTTGTGGTCGCCATCAGTTATTCACAGAATAAAAAACTCTCCTTTGATGCATGTTTCTGCAACATATCTCACAAAGGTTAGGAGCTGACTGCATTGAGCCTCATCAGTACTTTCTCGAGTTCCTCCATGAGTTGATCCAACATATCACTCTGTAGAAGGTCTCCAGGAGTGGCGTTTGAGTTGATGTGAAACTCAAAGTGCCCGATGACTGGAATCAAGCTTTCTTCTCACGTGACTCCAGCGGGTCTCCAGGACATCCTGGGTGCACTTTTGTAAAATGCTCATGGAGTATGGCAGGGCTTATGTTATCATGACAGAGGATATTTACACATACAAAGCACTGAGCGTTTTTGGTCCAAAACAGTATGTGAATCCAAATTTAATCTAATCCCCATTGTTATTAACTTTTATTTGTAACACGCAAACATATTCTGTAGCTCTCTACATGGATAAGATCAAGGAAAATACAATATTAACAAACTTTAGAAAATGGAGTGCCCTGTTTTGAGCTTAAAATCTTTGTAGAAAGTGTTTGTTTTCAAAGCACCCTACAAGCCTGGAAACTCGCTACTTACAATTTAAATCCCCAGTATTTCCTATTCTTTGACATTTTCTTACATTTTTGAGGGAACACAAAACTGTAATTTCAACTCGACTATTGATCTTAGTAAATGCAAAAACAATTCTCTGTACAGAAGACAAAGAACGATTATACAAGTGCATGGAGACAAAGTACATGACAACATGGTGCAATGTGTACGCTTGACCTTGACTAGGCATATTCATGAAATGGGTTGTATGTGAACACTTTGCAGAAATGAGATAGATATACCTACATACCTAAATGAATGCCTAACTAATACAAAATCATTGTTAATAAGTCTAATTTATGACATTAATTATAGAGTTTAGATTAGAATTGTACTGTTACAAAATGCAATTGCTATACATTTTCTGGGATGCACTCCTGGCATAAAGCTACTAGTCCTCAATATCTGACCAGTCATATGTCCGCTAACCATCCACTTCCCCTCTGTGAGTTGACCACAAGCATACCTGACTTAACCTCTTATATACCAATGTGGGGTCATTCATTTCTAGCATTTATCAGTGACCAGACACATAAATGTCCCGTTATATTTTTAAAATTCACTGACATCTAGAATAGTAGGGGCTACTACCTAGTGTTTCCAAGTATTCAAATAGTTCAATCGACATATCCATCAAAGCTTACTACATTAATGAAACTAGATCATCTAATGGCCTCTTAGCGGAAGCAGCAGCTGAAGCTATATCTAAAAGAGCATTTGGTTACATACTCTCTGATGGAAAAATATGGTGACAAACAAGTATTCCTATTGCTTGATAACTTGAATGTTTACTGCTTCAGCTAGGTGAACATATATCTCTACCATTTCAGAGAACTTTATTAACATATTGGTCAGATGAATTTGACACCTATCCACTTCCCAACACATGCCCAGAAGCAGGCAAATTGCATCAAAACTCAAGCCCTGATTTATTTAAATGTAAACAATCCTCAAATACCTACAACCTTCACTGAAGTAACATGGATGTGTCCATGATCCAACATAGACATCAGTATACACATGACTCAACTCAGACTCAAATATTTTTTTAATGTACAGTGGTCTTTCAAGTGTCTTTATCTGACTTCTCCTCAGCATGGTGTATTTTATCCATTACCATTTGTGAGATGATCACTATATTCCGTAACATCCTTTCCCCTATGTGACATTAATATATCCTTCACATGTTAAGCCTGAAATCTCTATCTCTATATCTCTTGTGGTTGCTGAATGATATAACTGACAACTCCTCAATCTGATGATCATCATGATTATATTATTACTAGCGACTTGCCCGTCAAAAAATGACGGTCAATAAAATGTGAAGCCATGGGAATGCTGTTTGAGGCATAATTGAAACCGTTTATACTGTTAGGACCTTCAGCGCTCATTGCGAGCCTCTCATGTGGTGTACTTTTGGTCCTCTGAGAGAGATATATATTTCTATATATATGTAGTTAAGTTATAATTAATGATTTATTCAATTAATTAATTAAGTAATAATTAATGATTTATGCAATAAATAAAAATACTTTAATTATTTATAATTGATATATGCAGCGAGCAATAGACTGAAGAGCTGACAATCTGTTTGTATTTTGCGTCTGCAGAGAATATACATTGTGAGTGTTCGTGCCCTGCTTATAAAGTATAATGAATGTTTGAAGTGTGCATCTAAATAGGCTGCGTGCGTGAGGTAAAGCCGTTGGTTTATTGTGTAAGGCGGCATTGTATAGTCGTAATGTTATTAATGTGGTATGCGTCTTGTGAGTATTTTCCGGCTTTTGTAATAGTGTATCTTGTAGGTCGTAGTGTGATGTGAAAAGTGCTACACGTTTTGCAGTGTTTTGCGCGGTCCAGGGTCGTGTAGCCTCGTTTTCATTTTTTTCCGACGGCCATTTTTTTACTCCCTTAGGCGATTTTTGTGTGGCGAAAATCGTCTAAATCAAGTTAAATTTGCGTTCCAGCTCACTCACAGACGTCCTGGCTGTTGCCCCATGCTGTCTGTGATGTTTTTGTAATTTTTTTAGGTGCAGTTAGTGTGTTTTTCTCGTATCTTTTTTTCTAAGTCTCGCGTCTCGTAAGTGCTCCGGGTTTAACGGCTTGTCTTCGGCGCTCATTGCCTAAGTGCTCCGGGTATAACGGCTCACCTCGCAATGCGAGGCTCGCCAGCAATGAGCGCTTTTGGCAGTGTTTTTGGTGCTCATTGCCTGTTCTCCAGGTTTAACGTCTCGCCTCGCTATGCCAGGCTCGCCGGCGATGAGCGCCTGTGGCGCTCATCACTAAGTGGTACGGACCACGCAAACAGCGTGATGACAATTCGTAGTTAGACAATTAGAATATGTGATTATATTTTATTTTTAAAGAGCCAACAGATTCCATAGCGCTAGAGGTACAATAAACACAATAATAAAATGTTACATACATTTGAAGACAGTAAAAATAAGACAAGATGGCACATTTGTACAAATACATTGGTACATGAGGTAAGGTCCCTGCTCCCATGAAGGCTTACAATCTAAACATTAGGTGAGATGACTGCTTGATGGATAGATTTTTATGTGGATAATAGGTGCAAGTGCCAGAACAGATAGCCTTATTCCAAGTTAATTGTGGATTTAAGGAGGTAGATGATAAGCTTCTCTGAACAGGAGAGTATTCAGAGAGTACTTGAATATCTGAAGATAAAAGAGGGTCTAATAAAGCGAAGCAGAGAATTCCAGAGAGTGGGATTTGCTCTTGGAGGCCATAATGAGATGACGTAATGATGAGAAGCTTAAGTCATGGGCAGAGTGGGCAGGGGTGGCGTTTGGTGGCAGAGTGCGCGGGGGTGGCGTTTGGTGGGATGGATAACCCTGGCAGAAGCATTCATGATTTATGGGAGTGGGGAGAGGCAAAAGATTGGAAGGCCAATAAAAACAGAGTTACAATAGTGAACCTTGGAGATGATGAGATCATGGATTAAGGTTTTTGCAGTGTTGTGCATTTGGGATAGAGGAGTTTTGGAGATGTTTGTACGTTGAGATGAAGGAGAGGTCCAAGTCTATAATGACATTGAGACAGCTGACTTTAAGAGGTTGGAATGATTATAGAGTTTTCTACAAAAAGGGGTTTTATCAGGGAAATTCTCTGCTACTGTGTAGTAAATAAAGAGGATGTGTAAATTGAGAAAAGCAAGAGACATGGGACACCCCAACTGACAGTAGTAGGTGAGTGGTTAGAGATATGGCTCAAACCATGAGAGGGTTGTGCCACAGATGCCCACTGAGTGGGATCAATGGAAAAGGAGTGGGAGGTCACCTGTCAAAGACAGCGGGTAGATCATGGGTATTCATACGGAGGTTCCTTTGATCTGGTAGTAAGCCGTTTCTTGTTACTTTGGTAAATGCGTTTTCAGATCAGTTGGGACAGGTGCCGGATGGCAATGGGTCTAGTAATTATTATACACATTTTTCCAGCATTTTCAGGCTAGGGGAAAGGTGGGGGGTGTAAGGGCAATAGTTAGAAAGGCATAAATCATCAAGAGAGGGACTGTTTGAAGAAGGATTGGAATATGCCAGTGGATAGATATAGGTTGATGAGATGAGTCAGGGTTGGACTTAGGGTAGTAGAGAGCAACAGGCAAGATGTGAAATAATGGGATTGAATGGGCAGATAGTGAGATGAAGACAGGAGACTATGGATACTACTAGTTTGGATACTATGATATTGTGAGTGGTGACAAACTAAGTAGTAATAGAATAATCCATTAGTATATTTTGTATGAAATTATGTTTTTATAAGGCTTTGTAACACAAACAAGCATTATTAGCTGTCATAACAACTGTTGTTATAATTATGATTGCATGAGTTGGACACATTGGCGCCATTGTCTCTTCATTTGACAGTTATATAAAGATAAAATAGCCAATAATAATCAAGCAAATGTATACAAGCCGGTAAATATCAGATTCTTTTAGTCATTGTCTGCCTTTATCTATAACAGTTTAGGAGATCTAAGTAGTCAGTTGGGGCTAGTTTACAGTTGTTTCCAAGAGCTTAGTTAAGAGAGCAGTAGAAAGGCCAGACCATGAAAATATGAGAAAAGTGTCCCGAGGATCTTAAGTACTGTATTTATGGCTAGAATTCGCTTTAGCAGCAACTATGTTCTTGACAAGATTTAAAATACACAATAAAATGGTTTTGTGATAGAAAGGACATTGCTGTAAATTTGAGGCTGTAAGCATTGTATTTGGTAATATACAAAGTCATTGAGCCTCATTCAATTGAGCTTTCGGGAGATCTGTACATCGGAAATGTAGCCCGCAAGTTATTTTGCTATTCAATTGGGGTATTTTTGCAGGCTCCGATCCGGTTATGGGCTCCGGCCTCTGATTCACTGTGATGGTTCACATCGCAAGTTAATGCCCCTCCAAAGCTTCTTTCACGGCTGCAAGAGTTGTAAACACTAAAATCGCAAATCGCTATTCAATGGCTCCGATTCCCCCTCGTTTAGCAAGCTGTCAAGCCAGCAAATGGCAAAAGTTGAACCACAAGTAAAGGGTACCAAGCAGGACTCGCTAAAGGGTTTAATGACATGTCCGGAGCTCTTTAAATGCACATATACACACACTAATGAACATTTATTAAAAGTGAAAGTGATGTTAGGTCTTAGAATCAATAGCACAACATTCTCAAGCTCGCAAATTCGCCCCAAAAAATAATTTATTTCATGTTTAATTTCCGTGTTATATCGATCCTGCCAATCAATGTGTTAATAGATATAGTGGAACTCGTCTGTAATAGAATATCATATTTACGGCTTTATCAATATTGCATTATATCTGGAATGAAGGTCCGATCGTAACTCGTAATTCAAGCTCGTAGCACTTTGAAATCCAACCTACATTTTTCATTGAAGTAATGATGACGATCTCTGTTTCCCTTGGCTGTTTCTAATTCCGGATTTCCGGCCTTGCGTAATTGATCATGTTAAAGCTCGCAAATGCTTCATAGGATAGCATGGTCTACGATGTGCTCTATCGGGCCAAGACTTGCGGGCTCGGCCAATTGAATAGCACCATAAGTTGCGGACACTGCGGGCCTGCAAACTCACGGCCTACATACCATGACTTACGGACTTGCAATTGAATGAGGCGGATTGTCTTTAAATCATTTATAAGATACTTAAAGAATGATCCACAGGATCTTGTAATTCCATAGATATTTGTGTTACTCATTCCTTACTACTTCCTATATCACAGCTCAAATTACTTTTGAATCTTCTACACTCCAGTTTTATAGTTTGACCTTATTTTATTACTATTTCTCTATATCATTTTAAATTGATGTTCATCACTAGTTACACCAATCCCTTAAAGAAACATTGTACTGTACAAAAGAATAGGACTGAATCAAGAAAACGCAAACAAAAGAAGCAGTTTTCCATTGGTATATTGCTTTACCAAAACTTCTTGTAGCTCTGTGTTTATTTGGATGCTATCTGCAAAGATGGAACTCAACAGATCAATGGTTATGTTGTATATACTCTACCTCCATACAAATAGCCATGTTGTATATACTCTTACTACATACAAATGGCCATGTTGTATATACTCTTCCTCCATACAAATAGCCATGTTGTATATACTCTTCCTACATACAAATGGTCATGTTGTATATACTCTTCCTACATACAAATGGTCATGTTGTATATACTCTTCCTACATACAAATGACCATGCTGTATATACTCATCCTACATACAAATGGCCATGTTGTATTGTCGTATATACTGTTCCTACATACAAATGGTCATGTTGTATATACTCTTCCTACATATCATTGGTATGTTGTAAATACTCTTCCTACATACAAATGGCCATGTTGTATATACTGTTTCTACATACAAATGGCCATGTTGTATATACTGTTCCTACATACAAATGGCCATGTTGTATATACTGTTCCTACATACAAATGGCCATGTTGTATATACTGTTCCTACATACAAATGGCCATATTGTATATACTGTTCCTACATACAAATGGTCATGTTGTATATACTGTTCCTACATACAAATGGTCATGTTGTATATACTGTTCCTACATACAAATGGCCATGTTGTATATACTGTTTCTACATACAAATGGCCATGTTGTATATACTGTTCCTACATACAAATGGCCATGTTGTATATACTGTTCCTACATACAAATGGCCATGTTGTATATACTGTTCCTACATACAAATGGCCATGTTGTATATACTGTTCCTACATACAAATGGCCATGTTGTATATGCTGTTCCTACATACAAATGGCCATGTCGTATATACTCTTCCTACCTACAAATGGTCATGTTGTATAAACTCTTCCTACATACAAATGGCCATGTTGTATATACTGTTCCTACATACAAATGGTCATGTTGTATAAACTCTTCCTACATACAAATGGACATGTTGTGTTTTTTACGTGCTGTACGTTATTTTGTATACAATGCTGAATAAGAGATTGTTTAATTAATAATCAACATATATCTTTATGGACAACAATAAAACATTCTGAGCATGTTCTGCATTTAAGTAGAAAGCAGAAAACACAACTAAAAGCCTTGTAAGCGGTGTTTAAAACTTGTGTAAATAATACAGAGTTTGTCTGTGTTGAATAACGTATAAAAGAAATGGCAGTAATAGAGTCAGATTGCTCCTATAAAAAAACACTATTACGAATGACTAAGCAATGCATGAAATGTAATGGTTGGTGCTGGCACAGACCAGTCACTGTATGGTATGCTAGTTGCACAGAGCCTGCAGTCCAGCACTGGGGGAGAGAGAGAGGGTGGGCCTGGCTGTGAAATGTAAATGGGCAGCCCCCAAAGTATCAATGTGTGGCGATTCAGTGAGAGATAGCCCTGCTCACTGTGTAAAACATGTCATGATCTTGCACTGCTCATCAAAGAACTTAGGAAATGATTCGGGGGGGGGGGGGGGCGGCTTGGAAGTATTTGTTTTCTGCTTTTTGTCATGCTGAGTTCTTCTAGAATGTATATATTTTTTAACTCTACTGGATGGCCCCCTCTCTGCCTATCATGGAAGGCAGCTTTGCACCACAGGGACGCTCACACCTTTGGTTTTCTGGGATATTTGTCCTGATGTCTGTAAGACTGAACACTTAGCAATGTGTGAAGCTAGATGTGAATACTCAGCATTATGTGCAAATACTCAGCAATGTGTGAAGCTATAAGTGAATATTCAGCATTATGTGCAAATACTCAGCACTGTGTGAAGCTATAAGTGAATATTCAGCATTATGTGCAAATACTCAGCACTGTGTGAAGCTGGATGTGCATACTCAGCATTATGTGCAAATACTCAGCAATGTGTGAAGCTGGATGTGCATACTCAGCATTATGTGCAAATACTCAGCAATGTGTGAAGCTATATGTGAATATTCAGCATTATGTGCAAATACTCAGCACTGTGTGAAGCTGGATGTGCATACTCAGCATTATGTGCAAACACTCAGCACTGTGTGAAGCTATATGTGAATACTCAGCATTATGTGCAAATACCCAGCACTGTGTGAAGCTATATGTGAATACTCAGCATTATGTGCAAATACTCAGCACTGTGTGAAGCTGGATGTGCATACTCAGAATTATCTGCAAATACCCAGCACTGTCTGAAGCTGGATGTGCATACTCAGAATTATCTGCAAATACTCAGCACTGTCTGAAGCTGGATGTGAATACTCAGCATTATATGCAAATACTCAGCACTGTGTGAAGCTGTATGTGAATACTCAGCATTATGTGCAAATAATCGGCACTGTGTGAAGCTGAATGTGAATACTCAGCTTTATGTGCAAATACTCAGCACTGTGTGAAGATGGATGTGAATACTCAGCATTATGTGCAAATACCCAGCACTGTGTGAAGCTGGATATGCATACTCAGAATTATCTGCAAATACTCAGCACTGTGTGAAGCTATATGTGAATACTCAACATTATATGCAAATACTCAGCACTGTGTGAAGCTGGATGTGAATACTCAGCATTATGTGCAAATAATCGGCACTGTGTGAAGCTGAATGTGAATACTCAGCATTATGTGCAAATACTCAGCACTGTGTGAAGCTGAATGTGAATACTCAGCATTATGTGCAAATACTCAGCACTGTGTGAAGCTGGATGTGCATACTCAGCATTATGTGCAAATACCCAGCACTGTCTGAAGCTGGATGTGCATACTCAGCATTATGTGCAAATACCCAGCACTGTGTGAAGCTATATGTGAATACTCAGCATTATGTGCAAATACCCAGCACTGTGTGAAGCTATATGTGAATACTCAGCATTATGTGCAAATACTGCCGCAAGAAAGCGACGGTTGCAATTCAAATGCTACATACAGTGGATATAAAAAGTCTACACACCCTTGTTAAAATGTCAGGTTTCTTTGCTGTAAAAAAATTAGAGAAAGATAAATAATTTCAGAACTTTTTCCACCTTTAATGTGACCTATAAACTGTACAACTCAATTGCAAAACAAACTGAAATCTTTTAGGTGGAGGGAAGAAAAATAAAAAATAAAAATAATGTAGCTGCATAAGTCTGCACACCCTCTTATAACTGGGAATGTAGCTGTGTTCATAATTAAGCAATCACATTCCAAATCATGTTAAATAGGAGTCAGCATACACCTGCCATCATTTAAAGTGCCTCTGATTAACCCCAAATAAAGTTCAGCTGCTCTAGTTGGTCTTTCCGGAAATTTTCTTAGTCACATCCCACAACAAAAGCCATGGTCCACAGAGAGCTCAAAGCATCAGAGGGATCTCATTGTTAAAAGGTATCAGTCAGGAGAAGGGTACAAAAGAATTTCCAAGGCATTAGATTTACCATGGAACACAGTGAAGACAGTCATCACCAAGTGGAGAAAATATGGCACAACAGTGACATTACCAAGAACTAGAGCTCCCTCCAAAATTGATGAAAAGACGAGAAGAAAACTGGTCAGGGAGGCTACCAAGAGGCCTACAGCAACATTAAAGGAGCTGCAGGAATATCTGGCAAGTACTGGCTGTGTGGTACATGTGACAACAATCTCCCGTATTCTTCATATGTCTGGGCTATGGGGTAGAGTGACAAGACGAAAGCCTTTTCTTACGAAGAAAAACATCCAAGCCAGGCTACATTTTTCAAAAACACATCTGAAGTCTCCCAAAAGCATGTGGGAAAATGTGTTATTGTCTGATGAAACCAAGGTTGAACTTTTTGGCCATAATTCCAAAAGATATGTTTGGCACAAAAACAACACTGCACATCACCAAAAGAACTCCATACCCACAGTGAAGCATGGTGGTGGCAGCATCATGCTTTGGGGCTGTTTTTCTTCAGCTGGAACTGGGGCCTTAGTTAAGATAGAGGGAATTATGAACAGTTCCAAATACCAGTCAATATTGGCACAAAACCTTCAGGCTTCTGCTAGAAAGCTGAACATGAAGAGGAACCGTATCTTTCAGCATGACAACAACCCAAAGCATACATCCAAATCATCAAAGGAATGGCTTCACCAGAAGAAGACTAAAGTTTTGGAATGGCCCAGCCAGAGCCCAGACCTGAATCGAGATTGAAAATCTGTGGGGTGATCTGAAGAGGGCTGTGCACAGGAGATGCCCTCGCAATCTGACAGATTTGGAGTGTTTTTGCAAAGAAGAGTGGGCAAATCTTGCCAAGTCAAAATGTGCCATGCTGATAGACTCTTATCCAAAAAGACTGAGTGCTGTAATAAAATCAAAAGGTGCTTCAACAAAGTATTAGTTTAAGGGTGTGCATACTTATGCAACCATATTATTTTATATTTATATTTTTTCTTCCCTCTACCTAAAAGATTTCAGTTTGTTTTTCAATTGAGTTGTACAGTTTATAGGTCACATTAAAGGTGGAAAAAGTTCTGAAATGATTTATCTTTGTCTCCTTTTTTTACAGCACAGAAACCTGACATTTTAACAGGGGTGTGTAGACTTTTTATATCCACTGTATAAACCGTCTCGTCAAGGCCGTAATTAGCTAAAACCGAGCCGCAGCTTACTTACACCTAAAAGGTCCAGCGAGCACCAATTAAGCACATAATAAAGCCATCCTGCACTCTGATGAGACGATAAAGTGATTGGAGGTGTTAGCATTCATAGCACAACATTCCCCAACACTTAAATCTGAAAATCATTTTTATTTTAATTCATGTAAAATGTCCGTGCACAAAGTCCCAAGGGCTTGGAGCACCTCAGACCCGCAAAGGCTGCGGGATTAGCCTCCGTCAAGTCAGTAAATGGGTAAAATAGACCCACGGGTCGTAAAGGGCTTACTTACAAGTCGTAGCATAGAAAAGCCATCCTGTACTTTTATTAGAAGTGAAAGTGTTTGGTTTTAGAATTAATAGCTCAACATTCCCCTACTCTCAAATCCGCAAACAAAGATATTTAACTTCATGTTCAATCTTCGTGTTTATCTATCATGCAAGCCCGCACGGGTTTGAATAATGAGCTACGGGCTTGATCATTGAAGTCCGTGGGACTTGTACAGATTTTAAAATCAAAGTACAATTTGGAGATGTGCAAGCTTGAGAATGTTTTGCTATTAATCCTCATGCCCCCCATTATGTTCCCCATCATTTACAGTGCTTTGCAGTGCTGGATTGAATATATATTGGCTTCTACAATGCTTTGAGTTTGCGGACTTCAACCTCGGAACCCGTACGGGTTTTAACAAGGATGAGCCTGCAGGACTTGGGACGGAAAATAAACCGTAAATGAAATATTGGAATTGGGCGATGTGCAAGCTTGAGAGGGTGTTGCTATTAAACCTCATGTCCCCCATTATGATGCCTAGCATTTACGGAGCTTTACAGTGCTATCTTAAATTTATATTTGCATTTACATTTTTCTGCGGCCGGAAAACAAGATTTAAGGACGCGGGAGAAACGCTTGCAGCCGTTTGCATGATGTGCGGCCGGCCGTAAGAGGGTTATCTTTTGCGGCGCCGTCCATTTGAATAGCAAGGTAGCAGTAGCTCTACACGGGGCAGCTTTGGGGCCATTTTACAGCCGTTAATTGAATGAGGCCCTAAGGGTCTGTGTTAGACATTACACAATATAAAAATAAAAACATATACCAATATGACAGAGACTGGCAATGCCAAGTGCCCCTAACACACACATATTTTTGTTTACAGCGAAAGGTATCATTATTTACTGCAATACTCTGATTATTCATCTAGATTACTGGTCACTAATGGATACCTCACTCTTTATATATATATATATATATATATATACACACACACACACACATACACATATATAAAAAGATGGTGCTACATTGTATGGATGGGTTCTGGTCTTGGTGTTGGCTCTCCTCGCTCTGTGAGTTTAGCCAAATCAGTTTCTTCAAGATGCGGCCAACACAGGGCAGATATTCCATTATTCCTGACATGGTCTTAAAGGCAATTAGACAGATTACTGGGGTCAGACTGTCCTAATCGCCTGTGGGTTTATGGTTTCTCTGCTGTATAATCTTGTGATAGTAAATCATTGGTTTTAGACTGCAGTGGATGAGCTGGACACAACAAGGAAACAATATACAATGAGTTGTTAGTAATATGTGAAGGAAGATGTTATGGTTGTGTGGTCCAGGAGAGGTGATGAGTGCCAGACAGACAAGGGATCAGGGGCGCTCATAATGTTTACTGAGCCGGGTACAAAAAGTTAAAGTGAAATACATAGAAGGTTCCTATGAAAGCTCTATGTTTTATTTCAGTTTTGCAACAAAATTAGAAACATGGGAGGAACTCAAATTCAGATAAGATCTCTATTCAGTTCTGGTGAAAGTCTGCCACTTATCAATAAGCAAAGATGAATCCTCCTCTAGAAATGTCTGTTCTTGCAATAAGTACTTGAGCACAAAATGCTACCTTTCCAGCCATATTAGTTTTCTATCAACACAGATAGGATGAGAAATGATTTAGCAATACTCCACTATTCTATATCATAACTGAGAGATGAAAATTGTCGTGCTCACCACAAGAAACTGGAGAGTTCCTGGAAGGCTCCTGCATACAAAGGAAATGTTATGATGCCCCTAGACAGCTGCCATGGAAATTCAGCAATGCACATAGACCTCTAGCCGATATATACTTTATTAACTCCATAAACGACAGTCTCTAGCCCTAAGGTAAAGGGTAGCCAAGAAATGATTAGGTAAACTGGTTTATTGACAATCATATTAAGATTAACTGTCATTCAGATATATTACTGACCTTACAATGATAGCTCTGCTGAGCAGGTTGAGTCCTACTAACCCTAATACTTCCAACATGAAGAAGTGGATGGGGTTCTACATTCCAATTGCTGAGAAGATGCTCATTAACCATGTTCTCTTTCACAGCCATCCCCGTGCGAATGGTGCCGATGTGAACCCAGCAACGAAGTTCACTGCGTGGTGGCGGACTGTGCCGTACCAGAGTGTGTGAATCCAGTGTACGAGCCTGAGCAGTGCTGCCCGGTCTGCAAGAACGGTGAGAATTCCTTTGTAGAGCTCAGTGAAAGCCACACGTTGGAGCTCAGAACAGGTTGCACCATAAGTTCCTTATTATGTTAAATTTTGTTTTTTCTTTTGGCTCCTGGCAATGTTCAGTGTTTTCACATTCTTGTATCTTTATTATGCCCAGAGCTGGGCCTTCTGTTAACACCTGGTAATGTTCAGAGCTGATCACACTATTGGCTACTTCTGAAGCTCAGTGCAGGTTACTTTTATGGTTTGTGGTGATGGCTCCTGGGTGAGGCATAGTGCTTGTCATTCTATTGTCTCCTGGTGATGCTTAGCGTTTGTCATATTGTTGGCTCCTGGTGATGTTTTGTGGTGGTTACTCAGCTGGCTCCTGGTGAAGCTCATTGCTTATCACACTGTAGTGGTTATATTGTAGGCATCTGGTAATACTCTGTGCTGGTCAGTAAGTTGGTTCCTGGTGCATCTCAATGCTCACACTGTTGGTGATGATTAGTGATTGTCTCCTGATGAAGCTCACTGATGCTCACTCGGTTGGCTCCTGGTGAATCTTAGTGGTGGTCACACTGGTAACTCTTGGTGATACTTGTCATTCTATTGTCTCCTGGTGATGCTCAGTGCAGGTCATACTGTTGGCTCCTGGTGATTCTCAGTGCAGGTCATACTGTTGTCTCCTGGTGATGCTCAGTGCAGGTCATTCTATTGTCTCCTGGTGATTCTCAGTGCTAGTCATTCTATTGTCTCCTGGTGATGCTCAGTGCAGGTCATACTGTTGTCTCCTGGTGACTCTCAGTGCTAGTCATTTTATTGTCTCCTGGTGATACTCAGTGCAGGTCATACTGTTGGCTCCTGGTGATGCTCAGTGCAGGTCATACTATTGTCTCCTGGTGATGATCAGTGCTAGTCATTCTATTGTCTCCTGGTGATGCTCAGTACTAGTCATTCTATTGTCTCCTGGTGATGCTCAGCGCAGGTCATACTGTTGTCTCCTGGTGACTCTCAGTGCTAGTCATTTTATTGTCTCCTGGTGATACTCAGTGCAGGTCATACTGTTGGCTCCTGGTGATGCTCAGTGCTAGTCATTCTATTGTCTCCTGGTGATGCTCAGTGCAGGTCATACTGTTGGCTCCTGATGATGCTCAGTGCAGGTCATACTGTTGGCTCCTGGTGATTCTCAGTGCTACTCATTCTATTGTCTCCTGGTGATTCTCAGTGCAGGTCATTCTATTGTCTCCTGATGATGCTCAGCGCAGGTCATACTGTTGGCTCCTGGTGATGCTCAGTGCAGGTCATTCTATCGTCTCCTGGTGATGCTCAGTGCTAGTCATTCTATTGTCTCCTGGTGATGCTCAGCGCAGGTCATACTGTTGTCTCCTGGTGACTCTCAGTGCTAGTCATTTTATTGTCTCCTGGTGATACTCAGTGCAGGTCATACTGTTGGCTCCTGGTGATGCTCAGTGCTAGTCATTCTATTGTCTCCTGGTGATGCTCAGTACTAGTCATTCTATTGTCTCCTGGTGATTCTCAGTGCTAGTCATTCTATTGTCTCCTGGTGATGCTCAGCGCAGGTCATACTGTTGTCTCCTGGTGACTCTCAGTGCAGGTCATACTGTTGTCTCCTGATGATGCTCAGCGCAGGTCATACTGTTGGCTCCTGGTGATGCTCAGTGCAGGTCATTCTATCGTCTCCTGGTGATGCTCAGTGCTAGTCATTCTATTGTCTCCTGGTGATTCTTAGCGCAGCTCATTCTATCGTCTCCTGGTGATGATCAGTGCTAGTCATTCTATTGTCTCCTGGTGATGCTCAGTACTAGTCATTCTATTGTCTCCTGGTGATGCTCAGCGCAGGTCATACTGTTGTCTCCTGGTGACTCTCAGTGCTAGTCATTTTATTGTCTCCTGGTGATACTCAGTGCAGGTCATACTGTTGGCTCCTGGTGATGCTCAGTGCTAGTCATTCTATTGTCTCCTGGTGATGCTCAGTGCAGGTCATACTGTTGGCTCCTGATGATGCTCAGTGCAGGTCATACTGTTGGCTCCTGGTGATTCTCAGTGCTAGTCATTCTATCGTCTCCTGGTGATGCTCAGCGCAGGTCATACTGTTGTCTCCTGGTGACTCTCAGTGCAGGTCATACTGTTGACCCCTGATGATGCTCAGTGCAGGTCATACTGTTGGCTCCTGGTGATTCTCAGTGCTACTCATTCTATTGTCTCCTGGTGATTCTCAGTGCAGGTCATTCTATTGTCTCCTGATGATGCTCAGCGCAGGTCATACTGTTGGCTCCTGGTGATGCTCAGTGCAGGTCATTCTATCGTCTCCTGGTGATGCTCAGTGCAGGTCATTCTATCGTCTCCTGGTGATGCTCAGTGCTAGTCATTCTATTGTCTCCTGGTGATGCTCAGCGCAGGTCATACTGTTGTCTCCTGGTGACTCTCAGTGCTAGTCATTTTATTGTCTCCTGGTGATACTCAGTGCAGGTCATACTGTTGGCTCCTGGTGATGCTCAGTGCTAGTCATTCTATTGTCTCCTGGTGATGCTCAGTACTAGTCATTCTATTGTCTCCTGGTGATTCTCAGTGCTAGTCATTCTATTGTCTCCTGGTGATGCTCAGCGCAGGTCATACTGTTGTCTCCTGGTGACTCTCAGTGCAGGTCATACTGTTGTCTCCTGATGATGCTCAGCGCAGGTCATACTGTTGGCTCCTGGTGATGCTCAGTGCAGGTCATTCTATCGTCTCCTGGTGATGCTCAGTGCTAGTCATTCTATTGTCTCCTGGTGATTCTTAGCGCAGCTCATTCTATCGTCTCCTGGTGATGCTCAGTGCTAGGCATACTGTTGTCTCCTGGTGATGCTCAGTGCTGGTCATTCTATCGTCTCCTGGTGATGCTCAGTGCAGGTCATACTGTTGTCTCCTGGTGATGCTCAGTGCAGGTCATACTGTTGTCTCCTGGTGATGCTCAGTGCAGGTCATACTGTTGTCTCCTGGTGATGCTCAGTGCAGGTCATTCTATTGTCTCCTGGTGAATCTCAGTGGTGGTCACTGTTGACTTTTGGTGATACTTGTCATTTTATTGTCTCCTGGTGATGCTTAGTGCAGGTCATACTGTTAGCTCCTGGTGATGCTCAGCGCAGGTCATACTGTTGTCTCCTGGTGATGCTCAGTGCAGGTCATTCTATTGTCTCCTGGTGATGCTCAGTGCTAGTCATACTGTTGTCTCCTGATGATGCTCAGCGCAGGTCATACTGTTGTCTCCTGGTGATGCTCAGTGCTAGTCATACTATTGTCTCCTGGTGATGCTCAGTGCTAGTCATACTATTGTCTCCTGATGATGCTCAGCGCAGGTCATACTGTTGTCTCCTGGTGATGCTCAGTGCAGGTCATACTGTTGTCTCCTGGTGATGCTCAGTGCAGGTCATTCTATTGTCTCCTGGTGAATCTCAGTGGTGGTCACTGTTGACTCTTGGTGATACTTGTCATTTTATTGTCTCCTGGTGATGCTTAGTGCGGGTCATACTGTTGGCTCCTGGTGATGCTCATCGCGGTTTCCACTGTTGTTTCTTGGTTGATACTTTGTCCTGGTCACTCAAGTGGCTCCTGGTTAAGCTCAGTGGTGGTCACACTGTTGGACTCTGATGGTACTGTAGTGGTGTAGTCTCTGTTTTCCACACACAATATGGAACCTGCACTATTGTTAAACTCAAATTTTCATGTATAATAGTTATACTACACATACATTTGCCTTTCCTGGGTCATGGTGACATATTACTAAGAAAACAATAAAGATCAGATCTTTACTTTCCGTAGTAGAGGGGAAATATATATAATATAATATAAAGGTCCTCACACACATAAATATATCCAGAGTTAGAATTTAGTATAAACCTAATATAATACTCATCTCTTACTGGTGCAGCATTGCTGTACTCTATACCATTCCTATTACAATAAGAGCTGCAATGATGATCATATTATAGTCATTCCGTAATATAAATCACCAACCTAACATATATTTACTTACATTAAGTCTGTTTTCTTCTTTCATTGTCACTCTGTTTTACACACTGCATATAGGAGCATGAAGGGGACACTGAATCGACCGTACGTGCTTTGCACCATCAGATAAAGGGTGGGAAATCATGTAGAAAAAGGGTTTTCCTTTTTAAAACTGCTGATAATGTGCTTTTTAACTTAATTGTTTTATGCTACTTCTAACCTTCTCCTGCATCGCGAGAATAAATGGCGAGCTGCACAGACCAGGGACATTTGTTAGAAACAGTTGTGCTGCTTGAATAAGGAAATGTTAGATTTCCAATAGTAACGCTATATTAGATATATTGTCACCTATTGCATAGTAGGGCTGCAGTGTAGTGGCAATGGAACAAGACTAGCAGCCACATTAAATTTGAAGCCCGTAAGTGCAGCGTGAGACCCGCAATGGCTGCAGGCTTGAAATTTGGCCGAGTTACAGAGCTATTAAATTCGAGCAGGGCGCAAGTTATGGGCTTAAGACACAAACCGGTAAACCATTTGTTGGACATTGGATGCGCGGCAGTGAATGTGATCAATTAGTCAAACCCGTAGTTACGGTTTGAAATTGAGCCAATGGCAACAGAGATTGTCAGAATTACATCACTGAAAAATGGAGGTTGGATTTCAAAGTCTTACGGGTTTCAATTCTAAGTTACGATCGGACCTGCATTCCAGATATAATGCAATATTGATAAAGCCGTAAATATGATATTTTACATGCGAGTTCCATTATATGTATTAACCCATTGATTGCCAGGATCGATATAACACGGAATTTAAACATGTCAGTTCAGTATCATGTCAGTACAGTAGTGTGTGTATGTTTGCATTTAAACTGCTACGGATTGGACTTTACCCCCCTTGTAGGTCCTCTCTGGTACCCGTTAGCTTCTTTGCTCCATTTGCGGGTTACGGGGTTGAAGGCCAGTGAATTTGTTGCAATTTAATAGACAAATTTGAAAGTAGCAGTTCCGGGCTTGATAGAACAGAGGATTTGCGGCCTCAAAGTTCCACGTTCCACGTCCCGTAGGCTTTTTTCGCTCATAACCTGCAGATCAAAAGCGGCCTGTTTTATGGGGGCAATTTAATAGCTGCAAGTCTTGCGGGCTACGGTTTTACATGTTACGGAAATTTAATAGGGCTATACGAAAAGTGTTTAATTCCCCATACTGTCTAAAAAATGTATAAAATGTATAAACTGTAAAGATGTGAAAATAATGATTTCAACTAAATTTAAAAGAAAAAAATTTATAAAAAAAAAAAATATATATATATATATAATGTGAAGAGGGAGGATTTGGAGACACAACTTGAGTATAAAAGTCAGTTCCCTTCTGGTCACTCAAGATGAGTAGGTCATAGGAGAGGGATTAGACACATTGTGGTCCACTTGAGAAGGAACTAGAACGCACTCCAGTATCTTTGCCAAAAAAAACTTATAGATAAGCATAACCAGAGACATAACCATTGTGTTTGACGTGCTCTACTCCTTAGGGTCACTGAGAGATGGGCATGACTGAACAACAACAAGTAGAAGTCAATAAAGCTAAAATATAACAAGTGTAACAATCCCAACCTGGGTCTGATTATCCACCCAGGGGCTGTACAAGTCAAAACAAAAAAGACAACATCTAAATCTAAATCTAAATGAATGTAAAAAAGATAGACAACTTGTTGGCATTCTTTTCCTCCCTTTATCTGATGGCGCAGAGGAGCATATGATGACTTCAGTGTCTCTTTAAGATAATTTCGTCATACCAGATGCACACACTCATGGTTTTATTATAGACAACTAGAGGGAAAAAATAATTCCTGAGAATATTGTATTATAAGCAGCCAAAGAAATGGGGATAAATGAGTAGATATCAACAAATGACTGTCATTACAGGGATATTCTTGTACAAATAAACCATAGTAATTTGGAAATGCTCGTTAGTATAAGAGATCACTGATGAACCCTTAGTATTACGCTTAGTGTTGTATTTATCACCCTCAGGTACAGATACTTGAACAATCACGGTATATTTTCATAGGATTGTAAATTAATATTAGAACATGAGGACATTTATAGATTTGGTGTCCGTGGCTAAGTTATAAATATTTATATTGAGAGAAATGTCACATTTTGCAGAATTGTATAAACAGCGGAGTCTGTATTAATAAAACTGTAAGCTTCCTGAATTAAAACTAGAATGAGCTAGGCAAGGCTAATAAAGGAGCAGTGTGCGGTAATTAAAAGAAAACAAAGAATTAGTTAATATTAGTAAATGCTGGTAATGCCCACATTCATTAATCTCCACCAAGCCCATATACCTGTTGTGTTGAATCACTTAAGATATAAAGAGGAGCATTCTGGGTAAAGTCATGCAAATGAGCTTTTGCAGCTTCGATCCCTTTATTTCTGCTGAATAAAGAACGACGCAGGTCACAAGGAAATCTATGAGCCCCATTCAATTGAGCTTTCGTAAGTTACTTGAGCCCGTAAGTGAGGTCGCAATTTGCTATTCAATTGGCGTCTTTTTGTGGGTTCCAAATGGGTTACGAGTTACGGCCTTGAAAACTTTGCGATGGGTAAACCTGGAACTTACAGCCACCCGAAGCCTTTGATCTTTCACTTTTGCAAGATTTACGATGGCTAAAATTGCAAATCGCTATTCAATTGCTACAATATCCCAAGCCCGCAAATCTTCTCACACCCGTAAATGGCAAAAGTAGGACCCGCAAGGCGGTTAAATACCTGTCCGTAGCACTGTAAACGCAAATAAAAAATCAATACTGCATTGTAAATAACGGGAAAAACGATGATAGACATTAGAATTAATTGCACAACAGTCTCAAGCACGCAAATCGGCTGTATATAAGATTTATTTTATGTCTCATTTCGGAGATAAATAAAGGGTTTTCACTTCTGTATCATCCCCACTGTAAGAGTTAGATATTTACAGTTATATTTATTTATAGGTGTATGTTTCATTTCTTCAGCAATTTGATCTTTGTTGTATTACTTTAAATAAACCACCAATCATACGCCCTTTGTATGCCAGTAAATTAATATATTCCAGTGTGCCATAAAAATATACTCTGGACCTTGTTTATTTTCCACTTGCACATTTGGAGCTTTGTGGAATCTGTATAATAAAAATAATAACCCAGATTAAGGTAAGAAGCTTGGAAAATGTACTAGATGTGTCACCCTTTAGAAGACCGGGCCCACTGTAGGCAGTGTGAGCAGGTTTGGGGGATGTGACACAGACCTCCATCTAGAGGCAAATAGGATGAACTGCAGCATCTCATCTAAAGCTTGTATACAAAATATTATTATTTTTATTATTATTATCCTTTATTTGAAAAAATAGGACATTGTTTAAACACTACAACATTTTTTCTTTAGAAATGAGTGATCTGCAGCCAGGAAAACTTACTTTAGTTTTGTTGTAAACAGAGGCAGTGTAAGAATGAGCCCTCAGATGTCACATGGATTTATACACATGGAGGTATTCACATGGAGGTATACACATGGAGGTATTCACATGGAGGTATACACATGGAGGTATACACATGGAGGTATTCACATGGAGGTATACACATGGAGGTATACACATGGAGGTATACACGGAGGTATACACGGAGGTATACACATGGAGGTATACACATGGAGGTATACACATGGAGGTATACACATGGAGGTATTCACATGGAGGTATACACATGGAGATATTCACATGGAGGTATTCACATGGAGGTATTCACATGGAGGTATACACATGGAGGTATTCACATGGAGGTATACACATGGAGGTATTCACATGGAGGTATACACATGAGGTATACACATGGAGGTATACACATGGAGGTATTCACATGGAGGTATTCACATGGAGGTATACACGGAGGTATACACGGAGGTATACACGGAGGTATACACATGGAGGTATTCACATGGAGGTATTCACATGGAGGTATACACATGGAGGTATACACATGGAGGTATTCACATGGAGGTATACACACGGAGGTATACACACGGAGGGATACACACGGAGGGATACACGGAGGTATACACATGAGGTATACACGGAGGTATTCACATGGAGGTATTCACATGGAGGTATACACATGGAGGTATACACATGGAGGTACTCGCATGGAGGTACACGCATGGAGGTACTCACATGGAGGTACACACATGGAGGTATACACATGGAGGTATACACATGGAGGTATTCACATTTGCATATTTTCAGCTAATCACATTTATTAATGTTTACAGCTCAGTTCTTTTGCCACTCGCTTGTATGTACTTTGTTTGTTTCATTTATAACTCACATTCCTACAAGCAACTTGTGAGCAGTGTTTAAAAAATGCTTTGTTGTTTAGTCGTTCAGTCGCGTCCAACTCTCTGTGACCCTATGGACCGCAGCACACCAGGTACATCTGTCAGTCACTGCCCCTCAGCTCCATCTGGGAATACCAGAGTTCATAGTACACTGACCTTGTCCAAGCTTGAGTAGAATCATCGGCGTATCTGCGGTTGTTGATATTTCTTCCAGCAATATTGATCCCGGCTTTCGATTCATCCAGTCCGGCCTTATCCATGATGTACTCTGTGGGTGAATAAATAAGGTGACAATATATAACCTTGTCACACCTGTTCTGATCTTGAACCTCGTTCGGCTAGGACCGTGGCATCTTGGTTCACATACAGATTCCTCAGGAGGCGGATGAGATGATCTGGTACTCCCATCTCTTTAAGGACATGCCACATTTTGTTGTGATCCACACAGTCAAAGGCTTTAGAATAGTCTATGGTGCAGAAGTAAAATTTTTTTGGAACTCTCTTGCTTTCTCTATTATCCATCGGACATGGCGATCTCTTGTGCCCCTTCCTCTGCGGAACCCGGCTTGCTTACTTTTTAAAATGTGTATGTGACCCTTGGTGGACCTAATCTTAATCAGGACCCTCTGTCCCTTTCTTTTGGACCCCCACTGCATCATTAAATGTATAATATATATCAACTGAAGCCTCCAAGTGCTTAAATAAACTACCAGCTACATGCTAATCTTTTCACAAGTATCCATTATGATGTAACATCCTTCCTGTTCTTTCAAACTAGCATTAAATTAACAAATTGTGTATAGAAAAAATATGGATTCCAGACCTTGACATAATTTTCATAAAGGTATTTGGACCTATAGGCATTTAGTGCAAAATAATTGACTACCCCTAGTCTAGAGTAAAAACACTGCTCAGTTGCAAGGATCTTCATTCAAAAGAAGAGGTGTCCTGAAAGGATAAACGGAACAATATGATTGATTTGTGCGCCATTAAAGGCCAGTTTTGTACACATTACTAAGTGGTACCTATTATTATTAGACTTACATAGCGCTCACAACTTTGTATTATGTTCATAAAACCATGTGTAATAATTACAAAGGTTGGTCTTATCCATCATATGTGAGCTAGAATGTGTACATGTATGATCCAGCATAGCTGCACATGCTGCCAACTGAAAACACGCATGTTATTGTATCAACCAATAGTGGCGCATACAGAGGTCTCAAGAGCATGTAGATCAAACATTTTTCATGCATTTTTTGTAATGTGTAAACCACTGGCTATTAAGTGCATCAATGCATTTGGAGTTTTCTTTTATGTAAAAGAACATCTTGCTTAGGTTGAAAGACGTTGTTACAAGATATATATTTTTTCTAACTAGTTCCTAAATTATCCATTGCTCCCTAGTCGTCTTCCAGATATTTACTAATGGATCAGCTGCCCTGGTGTCCGGGTACTAGAGACACATATATGTGTCTGACACTATTTTTTTATTACTTGATACAGTATTTGCCATGTTTTATACTGCATTTATTTTCTTTGTACTTAGCCCCTGTATAGTGCCATGGAAAATGTTGGCGAATTACAAAAAATAAACCAAAATAATAATGTATTCTCTGTCATAATGATAACAGAGAAGGGGGAAGAGACGCAGGGGAGGGGGAAAGAGACGCAGGGGAGGGGGGAGAAACAGGGGAGGGAGAGGTGGGGGAAGAGACACAGGGGAGGGGGAAATAGATGCATGGGAGGGGGGAGAAACAGGGGAGGGAGAGGTGGGGAAAGAGACACAGGGGGAGAGACACAAAGGGAGGGGGAAAGAGACACATGGGAGGGACAGGGGGCAAGAGACTCAGGGGAGGGGGGAACAGACACAGGGGAGGGAGAGGTGGGGAAAGAGACACAAGGGGGAGAGACACAGGAGAGGGGGAAAGAGACACATGGGAGGGAGAGGGGGAAAGAGACACAGGGGGAAGAGGCACAGGGGTGGGGAAAAGAGACACATGGGAGGGAGAGGTGGAAAGAGACACAGGGGGGAGAGACACAGGGGAGGGGGAACAGACACAGGGGAGGGAGAGGGGGAGAAGAGACATGAGGGACGGAGAAGAGACACAGGGGTTGGACAGGGGGTTGAAAGACACAGGAGGGAAAGAGACACAGGGGAGTGAGAGGAGGGGGGAGAAAGACACAGGGCAAGGAAATGAGGGGGGAAGAGACACAAGGGGGGTAGAGACACAGGTGGGGTAGAGGGGGGAAGAGACATGGGGAGGGGGAAAGAGACACAGGGGAAGGGCAAAGAGATGCATGGGAGGAGGGGAGACACAGGGGGAGAGAGGGGGAAAGAGACACAGGGAAGGGGGAAGAGACAGGGGAGAGGGAAGAGGCACAGGGGAGGGGGTAACAGAAACAGGGGAGGGAGAGGGGGAATAGACATGAGGAAGGGGCGGAAGAGACCCGGGGGGCAGGGGGGAAAGAGACACAGGAGGGAAGGAGACACAGGGGAGGGGGAGGGGGAAGAGACACGGGAGGGAGAGTGGCGTAAATCACAGGGGGGAAAGGACACAAGGGATGGAGAAGAGGAGGGAAATTAGACACAAGGGAGGAAGTAGACAGGGAGAGACTCGCAATGAGCGCCAAAGGCGTTCATCGCAATGCCAGTAAAGTAGAGGTGGGAGAGTCTCCCAATGATTGCCTCCCGCCAAGTAGAGGGTGGGAGAGGGGTGAGGGGCTCATTGCAAGGACCGTAAAGTAGAGGGGGGAGAGACTCCCATTGTGTGGCAAACAGCATTGCCAGGCTTTACTATTTATTGCCGTCATTTTTGACAGGCAAGTCGTTAGTTATATATATAGAATGGAAAGAGGTTAAAGCCATATGTCAGTCTGTGTGATCTCCTGTGTGAGTTTCCCTGATCGGGCGTCTCATATCAAATCATTTGAATTCTGTATATTTGTCATTCAAAGTATATTTGAAATTTATTTTGTGAGCTCCACCCCAATGCACCTATGTAGGCAGTGCCCTAGCCAATGCGTTGTGTGGAGTTGTGTCCAAGCCAATCAGCTGTCAGTATTATGGCTGCCTCTGAGCAGCTTTGTCTCAGTCAGTAAGATTGAAACAGATACATTGTTGTACCTGCCTCTGATTGGCCACAACTAATTATGAATTTTATTCTAATTTAGCCCGGATTTTCAGGGTCGTTCCTTCTCAAAATCAACTAAATCAATTTTGGGTATGTTTTTTAATGTTTTTCTGGTTTTTTTTTTTCCTGCAAAAATATGATTTCATACACTACTTATTCTCCTCTATCTGATGCATTCATAATCCAGGAGAAGTCCATATACCTGTAATGGAGCTAATGAAGTGAGAGCAAACCCCATATTATTGTCACAGCTGCCCCATAAGGGTTGCCTAGTTCATACCAATACTTTCCTCTGTGTGTAAATAAAGCAGCGCTGAACTCTGAACACCTCAGCTTTTTATTCAAATCCTATAACAAGCTGTGTGATCACGTGGAAAATGTTCATGGTCACAGCTCAGTTTCCCAGAGATTCTGTGCAAAAGACATAAAAAAAACATGTCAGTATCATATTAACCCTTTCAGTGGCACATCACTGAGCAGTGCCAACCAATTGCTTGCAACATAATGTATAATAGGAGAAGATAATGACTATACATAGCCATATATTGCTGCACTCGATCTGCAGTATTTTTAATTTAATGCTGTTCATTAGTACCATAACAGCTCACATTAACCCGATTAATGGGTTGTGATCAGATGGTGTCCTCTGCTGCAGGGACACATTTCTTCGAGTGAAAGGGCAGGAGAGGAGCTCCAGTAACAGACTGCAGCCATTAGTAGGGCTGTATCTTTCCTCCTTCTGCTACAGACCCCTTAACATGTGCTACAACAGTGTGTCTTTAGTGTGTCATACATGTACAGGCAGTGTGTACTAGAGATGAACAGACAGTGTGTCCCAAGTGTCACATCTTATTTAGATAATCGAACATTTAGTGCGTCCTTCTCTGGATCCTTGTCATCACCTCACCCTGTTGAAGTACCTCAAGGTTCAATGCTAGCCCTCTCCTTTTCTCCATCTATACATCCTTCCTTGGTACCCTAATAAAATATTTTGGATTTCGGTATAGTCTATATGCAGATGACACTAAAATCCCCATCTCTTCTAACTCTAATTTCAAACTGCCTCTCTAGCATATCCTCCTGGATGTCCGCCTGTCAACTCATCATGTCTAAGACTGAGACCGTCTTCCACATATCTATCACTTTTGACACTACCCCCTCCCAGGCCCATTGTCTTTTGGTTCTACTGGACCCTGCCCTCTCTTTCATTCCTCACATATAATCAGTCACAAAATCTTGTCATTTTTCCCCTAAAAAACATCTCCAAAATAGGCCACTTTCTTACACAAGACACAACTAAAATTTGAATTCAGCCTCTCATCACATCTCGATTACTACAACTTTCCCTTTGCTGGCCTCCCCATCACCCATCTCTCTCCCCACTAATCCATATTGAACGCATCCACTAGACTCATGCACCATACTCAACCCTCCGCATCTGCGGCTCCTCTCTGTCAGCCACTCCACTGGCTTCCAAAGCCCACAGAATAAAATATATAATCATGACCCTAATTTATAAAGCCCTCAACAACAGTGCCCCCCTTATATCTCTGAAATACTCCCTCAACAGCCCTTTTTGCTCTGCTAAAGACCTTCTTATTTCCTCCTCGCTCTCCACCTTCAGGAGTTTTCTAGAGCTGACCCTACTCTCTGGAAATGTTTGTCTCGCTCCAACTAACCTATCTGGATGCTTCGAAACCTTACTATAAATGAATCTGATAAAGAAGCATAGTACGTGTATCACCCTCCTGTGTCTCGTCCAAACCCTTTAGACTGTAAGTTTGCAACTTTTCAATCTTGTTAGGTGCTTTGTGGAAAGCCCTCTGTACGTTTGACTGTACCCTCAATAACAGGGTCTTCCATTATTTTCAATGTGTTCAAATTATTTTTGACTTGTATTTAACCCCTGTGTAGCGCTACAGAAAATGTTGATGCATTACAAATTAAGGATAATAATACGTGTGCTATAGGTGCAGAGGGAGTGTGCCTCAAATGTGCTAGAGACATACAGATAGTGTTCCCTGAGTGCACTAGAAATGTGACAGCTAGCACACACAGGGTACAGTCACTGCCACATGCCCTGAGTGTGATACAGATTGTGAAGGCAGTGTGCCCTGAGTCTGTGGGAGATGGTAGAGTGGGATTAGTATGCTCTAGACATGTACACATAGTGTGATCTGAGTGTGCTAGAGATGTCCCCGCAGTGTGATCTGAGTGTGCTAGAGATGTCAATGCAGTGTGATCTGAGTGTACTAGAGATGTCCCCGCAGTGTGATCTGAGTGTGCTAGAGATGTCCCCGCAGTGTGATCTGAGTGTGCTAGAAATGTCCATGCAGTGTGATCTGAGTGTACTAGAGATGTCCATGCAGTGTGATCTGAGTGTGCTAGAGATGTCAATGCAGTGTGATCTGAGTGTGCTAGAGATGTCCCCGCAGTGCGATCTGAGTGTGCTAGAGATGTCCCTGCAGTGCGATCTGAGTGTGCTAGAGATGTCCCCGCAGTGCGATCTGAGTGGACTAGAGATGTCCCCGCAGTGTGATCTGAGTGTGCTAGAGATGTCCATGCATGGTGATCTGAGTGTACTAGAGATGTCCCCGCAGTGCGATCTGAGTGTGCTAGAGATGTCCATGCATGGTGATCTGAGTGTACTAGAGATGTCCATGCAGTGTGATCTGAGTGTGCTAGAGATGTCCATGCAGTGTGATCTGAGTGTGCTAGAGATGTCCCCGCAGTGCGATCTGAGTGTGCTAGAGATGTCCATGCAGTGTGATCTGAGTGTGCTAGAGATGTCCCCGCAGTGTGATCTGAGTGTGCTAGAGATGTCCATGCAGTGTGATCTGAGTGGACTAGAGATGTCCATGCAGTGTGATCTGAGTGGACTAGAGATTTCCATGCAGTGTGATCTGAGTGGACTAGAGATGTCCCCGCAGTGCGATCTGAGTGTGCTAGAGATGTCCATGCATGGTGATCTGAGTGTGCTAGAGATGTCCCCGCAGTGTGATCTGAGTGTGCTAGAGATGTCCATGCAGTGTGATCTGAGTGTGCTAGAGATGTCCATGCAGTGTGATCTGAGTGTGCTAGAGATGTCCAAGCAGTGTGATCTGAGTGTGCTAGAGATGTCCCCGCAGTGCGATCTGAGTGTGCTAGAGATGTCCCCGCAGTGCGATCTGAGTGTGCTAGAGATGTCCCCGCAGTGTGATCTGAGTGTGCTAGAGATGTCCATGCAGTGTGATCTGAGTGTGCTAGAGATGTCCATGCATGGTGATCTGAGTGTACTAGAGATGTCCCCGCAGTGCGATCTGAGTGTGCTAGAGATGTCCATGCAGTGTGATCTGAGTGTACTAGAGATGTCCATGCAGTGTGATCTGAGTGTGCTAGAGATGTCCCCGCAGTGCGATCTGAGTGGACTAGAGATGTCCCCGCAAGGTGATCTGAGTGTGCTAGAGATGTCCATGCAGTGTGATTTGAGTGGACTAGAGATGTCCCCGCAGTGTGATCTGAGTGTACTAGAGATGTCCATGCAGTGCGATTTGAGTGGACTAGAGATGTCCCCGCAGTGCGATCTGAGTGGACTAGAGATGTCCCCACAGTGTGATCTGAGTGGACTAGAGATGTCCCCGCAGTGTGATCTGAGTGGACTAGAGATGTCCATGCAGTGTGATCTGAGTGTGCTAGAGATGTCCATGCAGTGTGATCTGAGTGTGCTAGAGATGTCCCTGCAGTGTGATCTGAGTGGACTAGAGATGTCCCTGCAGTGTGATCTGAGTGGACTAGAGATGTCCCCGCAGTGCAATCTGAGTGGACTAGAGATGTCCATGCAGTGTGATCTGAGTGTGCCAGAGATGTCCATGCAGTGTGATCTGAGTGGACTAGAGATGTCCATGCAGTGTGATCTGAGTGGACTAAAGATTCCCCTGCAGTGCGATCTGAGTGTACTAGAGATGTCCCCGCAGTGCGATCTGAGTGGACTAGAGATGTCCCCGCAGTGCGATCTGAGTGGACTAGAGATGTCCCCGCAGTGCGATCTGAGTGGACTAGAGATGTCCCCGCAGTGCGATCTGAGTGGACTAGAGATGTCCCTGCAGTGCGATCTGAGTGGACTAGAGATGTCCCCGCAGTGCGATCTGAGTGGACTAGAGATGTCCCCGCAGTGCGATCTGAGTGGACTAGAGATGTCCCCGCAGTGCGATCTGAGTGGACTAGAGATGTCCCCGCAGTGCGATCTGAGTGGACTAGAGATGTCCCCGCAGTGCGATCTGAGTGGACTAGAGATGTCCCCGCAGTGTGATCTGAGTGGACTAGAGATTCCCCTGCAGTGTGATCTGAGTGGACTAGAGATTTCCCTGCAGTGTGATCTGAGTGGACTAGAGATGTCCATGCAGTGTGATCTGAGTGGACTAGAGATTCCCCTGCAGTGTGATCTGAGTGGACTAGAGATTTCCATGCAGTGTGATCTGAGTGGACTAGAGATGTCCCCGCAGTGTGATCTGAGTGGACTAGAGATTTCCCTGCAGTGTGATCTGAGTGGACTAGAGATGTCCCTGCAGTGTGATCTGAGTGGACTAGAGATTTCCCTGCAGTGTGATCTGAGTGGACTAGAGATGTCCCTGCAGTGTGATCTGAGTGGACTAGAGATTTCCCTGCAGTGTGATCTGAGTGGACTAGAGATTTCCATGCAGTGTGATCTGAGTGGACTAGAGATGTCCATGCAGTGTGATCTGAGTGGACTAGAGATGTCCATGCAGTGTGATCTGAGTGGACTAGAGATGTACATGAAGTGATCTGAGTGGACTAGAGATGTACATGAAGTGATCTGAGTGGACTAGAGATGTACATGAAGTGATCTGAGTGGTCTAGAGATGTCCATGAAGTGATCTGAGTGGACTAGAGATGTACATGAAGTGATCTGAGTGGTCTAGAGATGTACATGAAGTGATCTGAGTGGTCTAGAGATGTACATGAAGTGATCTGAGTGGACTAGAGATGTTCATGCAGTGTGATCTGAGTGGACTAGAGATGTTCATGCAGTGTGATCTGAGTGGACTAGAGATGTTCATGCAGTGTGATCTGAGTGGACTAGAGATGTCCATGCAGTGTGATCTGAGTGTGCTAGAGATGTACATGAAGTGATCTGAGTGGTCTAGAGATGTACATGAAGTGATCTGAGTGGTCTAGAGATGTACATGAAGTGATCTGAGTGGACTAGAGATGTTCATGCAGTGTGATCTGAGTGGACTAGAGATGTTCATGCAGTGTGATCTGAGTGGACTAGAGATGTTCATGCAGTGTGATCTGAGTGGACTAGAGATGTTCATGCAGTGTGATCTGAGTGGACTAGAGATGTTCATGCAGTGTGATCTGAGTGGACTAGAGATGTTCATGCAGTGTGATCTGAGTGTGCTAGAGATGTCCATGCAGTGTGATCTGAGTGTGCTAGAGATGTACATGAAGTGATCTGAGTGGTCTAGAGATGTACATGAAGTGATCTGAGTGGTCTAGAGATGTACATGAAGTGATCTGAGTGGACTAGAGATGTTCATGCAGTGTGATCTGAGTGGACTAGAGATGTTCATGCAGTGTGATCTGAGTGGACTAGAGATGTCCATGCAGTGTGATCTGAGTGTGCTAGAGATGTACATGAAGTGATCTGAGTGTGCTAGAGATGTACATGAAGTGATCTGAGTGGACTAGAGATGCACACAGTGTTTGTTATACAGATGTGTTTACAGGAAGACTGGAATTTGCACCTTTTTTAATATATGTAGATAAGATATATATATATATAGTATTGAAGGGTGGCCATCTGTCCTTTGTACATTATAGCATTTGACATTACATGAAGGATGTGCATTATTTAGACTTTCATATTTTCCTTTTTATTGTATGTAAAATGAAATATTCACGGCTCCTGTCAAATGACCAAGCTCTAACAAAATGTTTAACCTTTACTAATAAACAATTCTAGCTCGGAGTGCGCGTTCCCACCTCCAGCGCGTCCAAGCAGAGCAACCAGCAAAGAGGAGAGGGGAGGAAGGCATCTCTACCTCTCTCACCCTGAGGCTTTCTGCCTCCAGCGCCACTGCAGTTCATGAAAAAAATACACTTGTTTGTCAAGTATTTACCAAACTAACAATATTAGCATCTGTGTTGAGTGTTGACCTTTAACAATATATTGCTCTTCATATACTGAAGTGAATCATATATCATTCAGTATAGCCACATGCAATTTCATCACGTTTGTAATCCATATTACACAAAGATGTTGGGCGGTATAAGGTGGGATTGTCAATCATGTCGTGGGATTGTGAATCATTATTTCATGTGGGTGTTGAGGTTCTGGTAAAACCAAGAAGTAGAGATGAAATAAACTCTGTATTTTTTAAGAGGAACATGCTCTCCAAGTCTAGAGATCTGGCTGTGGGACCCTGTGGTTTTGTAGCGGCGTGATGACCCTCATCACTTCTGTCTGTGTAATTTGTACATTTGTCTAGCCAGTCTATATATGGAAATTTTAGTTATCATTTTCAACTGCCGAAAAATGTTGGTAGGGTCATTACATTTTGGTCACTGGTAGAGTAAAAGGCCTTTAGGGTGGATTTTTATTTTAGATGAAGAGATAGCGATTGTGTTGTGGAGCACTGTAGATTTGGGTAGTAATTTCACATTTATTAAAACAAAACTTTTATTTAGTAATAATCTAAAATAATAATCTTAAAAAGCACTAAATTAAAACTATATCAAAGTTTTCTGGTACTGAGTGATTGACACTTATCATTGGCTTAATATAATACAAAAAAACTGTTTTAACTTTGTATTGGGTGTTATACATTAATATTTGTCCGAATATTTGTTCATAGGTCTGTATATATAGATTCTTATATGTTTCACTATGTTATTTTTCATAATATTTCTCAACTGAGTTAACATGTATTTTTAACTCTTTAGGATGGATGCCATTTAGGAAGATAGTGTTAAATCTTAAGTCTTGTAATTCCATCTGGGGTCAATTGTATTTGGTCAGAGATTCCAGAAGCTTGCTTGTGATTTCCATGATGGATCACCAATGGTTTAGGCGATATTTTATCTTAATCCTGGGGTGGGGATGTTTAGCTTGTTGTGTTTTACAGACATGTGCATATCCTGAAGCTTTGGTTCCCTAATTGTTGGCAGCCACTCAGATCTGGCCTTGATCCCCTCCATGCACTCTATTATAAGCCTGGTATCTTGTGTATGCTTTTATATATAAAGTTTTGATGTGGCTGTCATTGCTGGTGAAAGTTTCCAGATTTTGTAAGCAGATAATATCCATTTGCAGTTGTAATATGGTCCTTTAGATTATAAGTTTGCGAGTTTTCAATCATGTGTCAGTGCCTTGGAAACAAGCTCTATGTACTTTTGATTTTAGGTTCAAAAACAGGGCCCTCCATTCTTTGTAACATGTAAATTGTACGTAACCTCTGTATAGTGCTACGGAATATGTTGGCGCAATACAAATAAAGATAATAATAATATATTGATGGGAGTAAAAGAAGATAAAATCATTGTATGATACAGCGAAGGAAGAAGAGAAAAATTATCCTAGAAAAAGTTGTATGAGCCGATGAGTAACAAGTGGGATAAGCAATCTATGTATTTGGCTTTTCTTGCTGAGACTAATTGATTAAATATCTACTGAAATGTTGAATTTATTGTATCCTTTTTTTAAAATAATTTGATCTGATTATAAGGGACCTTGGATGCAGATTAGACCCCTATGTGGTTCTATACAAAGGCTGCTACAGTGTTGTGGACACTACAATAGAATGAAATGCTTATAAGCTCTGTTTTTACTGACTAAAATTATTATTATCCTTTATTTGTAATGCACAACATATTCTGTACAAGGCAAAAACAATATTAACACGTTGCAAAAAAAATCAAACAAATAGTACTTACTTGGATCAGCATTCTGTAGCTAATGAAGACACAGACTCCATTGCACTTGCTGTGCAGTGTCTCATACTAGCCAATCAGTGACTATGTACCAACAGCATGTTGCTGTGACTTTGCACCTGATTGGCTAGTATGAGACACTGCACAGCAAGTACAGCAGTGTCTACATGCAGTGGGCAGACCCATACAGGGATTGTTTGTTTCATTTTAGGAAGTAAATACAGATCTTATAAGCACTTCTTAATAAAATAAAGTACAAAAAGTTAATAGATAACACAGGGCTATTATATACCTAGTAACATCTAGAAACCATCAATATCCCTTTAAGGCTACTGAGCTATATATCTACTTCACATAGCAGTAAAACCCCATCCTGCCTCGAGATAATAATCAAAGAAAAACAAATCTTAGTTCCTTTCCCAAATTGCAACCATCGGAGGCTGATACAATAGTGAGTGCTGGTATCTGTGATGCTCTGATCTGTTCCTCGTATGTAAACAAGAATCGAGATGCTGAGCCTGATAAATCTATCCCCGGGCAAAGAACATCAAAACATAATCTATATGAATGGACTAAACCAACAATCATTCCTTGCAAATTACAGCTGTAAAACCTTTGGAGTGACTCTCGCCCCGTGTCTGGCTGTGCATCTAAATCTCCCTGGGAAACCCTGAGATTGATTTTGTTCTTCTTTATGCCAACTTTAATCGTGACTCGCTCCATACCAGCAGGGAGCTAAATACAGTGATGCCATGATTTAATGGTGCAGGTTTGGTGCAAGGTCTGTGTGTTATAACACACACAGATATACTGGAGTATATACCAAAGTACAACTTTGCATTGTAGCTATGATTATCATCAAGATGTATCATCGTGCATCATTGTGAATTATTTGCTTTGTACTATTTTCGGAGCCGTGTCAGAATTGTCTCACTGGCGCAAAACTCCATCATTTGAGAAAATACGCTGCATACAAAGTGAGGCAAATATTATAGGGATGTTCATTTAATTGAAGACTGATTGCTATTATTTTGGCTCCCTGGATTTGTTTAAGAATAGGCAGCTGCCTGGGGAGCAGCACGTCCAGAGGTGCCGGTCTGGCTCCTCACTAACTACAACTATTCAAACCACTGACGCTATTCTCAGATTCTGTGCATTGAAAAAACGTTGGCACAGAGTTTACAACATAGGGTGTTTGTCCTATGCAGGATTATGTTTGTAGGTGGACCTACAAAATAGTCACACCCTATTCAGACATTATGGAAGGAAGGATCTGAGGATCTTCTGGATCTCTACTTGGTCATGGTGAAGGGGCTTGTGTAGTAAGCTACACCATGTAGGGTCACCCAAGATGGGCAGGTCACAGGAGAGTTCAGACAGATCGCAGTCCACTGGAGAAGCAACTGGCACCCACTCAAGTATTTTCGCCAAGATAAACTTATGGAAAAGCAGAACCAGAGACATAACAAGTGTGCCTGATGTGCTGCAGTCCATAGGGACACAACTGGACGACTAAACCACAATGATATATACAACACTACACCCTTTGGCACACAAACAAATAAATCAGTTTGAGATGAGCACAGGGTCTATTGATAAAAAACAAAAACAAATGCAATTAGAGATATGACATTCATAAACATTATTTTCATTCATATTTAGCCAATATTCCAATCTTGTATGGACACACATAACTAATATTCATATTGGGCAAAATGTTTTTAGATTGTAAGAAAAAAATAAAGACAACCTTTAAATATTTGATTCTTATATGCAATTATTCTTTACTTGTTTCCGAACAGCTCGTTTCAGCTGCTTTTTCAGCAGAGTATATTCCTGTAAAACAATAGGCTTTCAGTTAGTTCTATTGAAATCAATGGTATTTTAGCTGCCATATTTGTACAGTACCAAATGAATAATGCATTAAAGGTCTACACCCACCATCAGAGGTAGCTCGTCAGAAACCGGAGAACTAGTTTCCACCTTAGCATAGTTGTATATAATAGGTAATGATATAAAGGCATTATGTCCACTCTCATGTGTAGTTCTTAAAGAGAAATTTGAAAGGCATAGTAGTCCTAAAATATAAACTCAGTGTTACTAAAGTAGGCAAATACGTGGACAAAACTAGAGCAAGTGAAGTAATCCTCTGGAGATTGAATATAAAAATGTCTTTCTTAATATCAGCACAATTCCAGTGTTGCGCTTTTTCTGGGCCCCTGGGGACTTGTGATAGCTCTTCCTTGTAAGGCCACATACTTATGCTCCAATTTGCTCACTGTTTCTAGTGAAGTTGTGAAGTCTCCAGCCATCTGAGATCACACCAAGTCGCTGTCTATGTACAGAAAGCCTCAGGCCATGATGCTCCTTGGATGTGATGAGAGGACAGATGAGCTCCTGGGACATGCCATTTCAAGTTGTGTGGACTTTTTTAGACAGATGTGTCAGGAGGTATTAGGAATGTTGTGTCTTTGATCTGAAACTTGCCGTTCATCGTTAAAATCATGCTTAAATTGTACTCTGTGAAAGTTTAGACTGGAAACTTTGGTGTTAAGATAAAAAAATACCACATGTCATTATGGTGGGAATCTTTCATCCAACACCTGGAGAATTCAACTCCAATCTAATCATATGGCAATGAATAAGTGCATCAGCTCAATGAGCATCATGCTGGGGTGTATGAGAGGGGACTCAAGTGGTGTAGTTGTTTCGAGAATATTATTATTGCGACAGAAACTATGGAGAAGCCACAAGAGAGCATAAAATGGATTAAGTTAAAACAGCTTAATTTACTCTCAGTAATGTTACATTCCCCATCTGGATTGACAGATTATGGTCCACTGGAGAAGGAACTGGCAACTTACTTCAGTATCTTTACCAAGGTAACCTTATGGATAAGCACAACTAGAGACAAAATAATATGGCACCGAAAGATGAGACCCTCAGGTTAGTCAGTGTCTACTGGGGAACAGAATAGGGTAAGTACGTGTAGCACCAGATCTACTGATGTTGAGATGGCGCCCTGCTGCACGTGTCTGGCGGGGAAAGGAAAGTCCGCTACTTCAAAGAAAATAAAGAGAAGAGAAGTGGCTGACAGACGTGCCTGGCATGTACCAGTCTATAAGGTCAAGAAGAATCGGGCCAGACTAAACAACGTTACACCACCAATGTTAAACAATCCGAGGACCTGATAATAATTAATCCATGCAAATTCTCTTAAGATTTTTTCTCCTTTGGGGATTGCATTAATCCGGTGCTAAAATGATATTTGTAGGTACTGACCCAAGAGTACTTCATCGGTAAGATACAGAGATTTGAATCATCAATTATTTTTTTTCATCGAGTTTAATGAAGTCCAGGTCAGGCTATGGGAGTGACTAAATGAGATTTGATAACAGGTAGGCTTGTGCTTTATTTATTTATGATCACGTAATATATTTTACAGACACCATTTTTTTATCTCTGTTCATGAAAATACTTACTCAGCTTTGGGTTCTGAAAGAGCCGATGAGAACTTTTTATGTGATTTAGGAAATCACATACAACAAATCTATTTAGACAAATTATATTTGTTGAGTACACAAAGACATAAATTCATTTAAGGTTATTAGTCTCTAATTAGATAAATTATGTAATGTCCATATTTTGATAAAATAGTCCCCTATACCATAATAGCTTGCGTGATAAATCCATCACTACGGCCATACTATGCTAGTCGAGCCCGGCTACATTTAGATGCAGTAAAGTATTTTCCAATGTTCAGTGTTCCCAGCAAGACTGTTCACTGGAAATTGACTCAATGACAGTTTTTATTAAAATGCCAGGAAGTGGTATTAGGAAAAACACTGTTATCAGTTGGGTGACCATGTCATATTGATCAAAGAATAAATGCTTCATATAACAAGAGTGATATAGATCTGAACCAGTTCGAAAATGATTTCAGTAATCGCCACTTGCCACCAAGAATTACATCCTGCACAACACTCACAGTAAAGCTCCTACAACCACTTGTAATAACCAGCACAGCAACCTCCTAAAAGGTCATAACTTATAAGTACCAAACATCAGGATTAGCAATTAATCCACATATTACAAGGATCAGATGAGATCTAAAAATGTTAAAATGGCGGACTAAAGGTCCAAACAACCTCAATTACTATGTACCAAATATGCTTTCAATAGAACTAATGGAAATCTCATTAGTCTACAATGATCATTCCTGTTAAGAAAGCAGCTAAACAAACCCATCAGTGACTGCCCCAGTGCAGCAAATAGTCACATATAAACTTTCATAAATAAAGTGTTTAAGATAATATTTTTTTACTTATTAAATCATGTTTCCGGTTATGACATTTCATTCCTGAAGACAACATACCACAAATCTTAAATATGCGTCTATTTAAAGCAACACAAATAATTCCTAGTTCTGGTGCAGTTAATATGGCTTATCTTAAGCATTTAATTATCATTACTTATTATCATTACCAGCGACTTGCCCGTCAAAAATGACGGGGCAATAAAATTGTAAGGCAGGTAATGCTGTTTGCCACAGACTTACTTTTGTCGTCTGAGATCCTTCAGCGCTGATTGTGAGCCTCGCGCCTTTGGCCTCTCGGTTGGTGCATTTTTTGTTATGAGAGGCGCTTTTGCTCTCATTGTAAGGTCTGCGCTGATCTCCTTTTTGCGCTTATTGCAAGCCTCTCCCCTGATTAGTTTGTGTCTTATGAGCACCGTTGGCGCTCCTTGTGAGGCGCACAGTGAAGGCCTTTGCTGTTTATTGGGATAATGTGTTTTTTCATGATAATTAGTTAATTAATGAAATTATAAATTTATATACTTTACCTGTTTGTAATTAATATATGCAGCAAGCAATGTGCTGAAGAGCCGACAATCTGTTTTGATGTTCCTGCAGCATACATTGTCGGTTTGCAGTGTTGTGGAGCTGAGGTGTAAGTGTCAGCAATGTGTGTAGTGTAATAGGCGAGCGCGAGGGGAAGCCGTTAGTGTAGCTGGGTACTTCCGCATTCTGTAAGTTAGTGTGGCAGCGAATGTGTATGTGGTAAGCCGGGCTGGCTGATTTAGCGTCCTTGCTAAAAGTGTATCTTGTACGTCGTACGGATTTTTGTAAAAGTCGTATGTGTGTGGTGGTGTTTTGCGGCTTTAGGGGTCGTATAGCCTCGTTCTCGTTTTTTTCGGCGGCCATTTTTTCTCTCACTTAGGGGATTTTCGAGTGTCTAAACTCAGTCAATTGGATTTAAATTAAGGTGCAACTTCACTTGCAGAGGTCCTGGGTGTCCCCCCTTGCTGTAAGGTTTTTATTTCTTTTTTGTGTGTATTTATTGTTTTTTTAATGTTTTCCTGTGTGCGCGGTTCGGCCGTTAAGGTCGTAAGTTTGTAATATTTTTTTTTTTTTTTTAAGTCCCGCGGCTCCTATTTTTTTTGTGTAACTCTGTATGTAGTCATTGCGTGTTAGGAGTTTTTTTTTCTAAATCCCGCTCCTGTGGGTGTTTGTAGGCACTTGTGAGGCGCCGTAGAGCCTCCACCTCCGCAAATGCGGCCCTTCGCTTTGCGAGGGACGCAGTTTTTGCGAGCTTGCAAAACGTGACGACATTTTGTAGTTTGACAACTAATATATGTGATTATTATTAAAAAAGATGTAGTTGCACAAAGGCACACATCAGATATTGTACTGTATGTGATGTAATTCTTTCACAGGTCCTTCTTGCTAATGGTTCTCAAACATTTGGTGGTTGCACATGCTCAGATCAGAGAGAGGATCTAAAGCTTGGATGAATGAGAGATAATATGCACAGTTGGGATTGGTCACTTCATGTGAGGACTATGGTACATGTTTCTTTTTGTGTTTTGCTTTAAAAAGCAAGAAGTTCCAAAAAAGCTTATTATGTTCTTTATTTTAGACTAGCGAATTGCCCATCAAAAAATGACAATTGTAAGTGAGCTAATGGTGTTTGGTGTATATAATAATAAAATAAATAATAGATTAATAAAGTAATTTACTTTACCTATTGTGAAATAATATATGCAGGAAGCATTGTGTTGAAGAGCTGACAATCTGTTTTGATGTTGCTGCAGCATTAGTGGTGTGGAGCTGCTGTGTAAGCGTGATGAATGTGTGCAGTGTAATAGTGTGCGTGCGCAAGACAAATCCGTTAGGGTAGCTGTGTACTTCCGCATTGTATAAGCTATTGTTCTAAAATGGTGGCTAATGTGTGGAATGCGGCTGTGGCTGATTTAGCGTCCTTCGTTTTCTATGTCGTGCGACTTTTTCGGAATATCCTTAGCTGTTTGGTGGAGTTTTGCGTGTTTAGGGGCCTTTAACCTCGTTTTCGTTTTGTTCGCCGGCCATTTTTTCTCTCGCTTAGGTGATTTTCAGGTCTCTAAACTCCGAAATTTGTGTTTAAATGGAGGTTACTTCACTTGCAGAGGTCCTGGGTGCCCCCCTTGCTGTGAGTAAGCTTTTTATGTGTGTGTTGTTTGTATTTATTGTGTTTGTAATGTTTTTGGGGTCGCGCGGGTTGCGTCCTTGTTTTTTAATCTCGTAGCTGTTTTTCGGCAAATACATAGGTTTTTGGTGGTGTTTTGCGTCTTTAGACTGCTGTAGCCTCTTTTTCGATTTTTTCGGCGGCCATTTTTTCTCTCGCTTAGAGAATTTTTTAGTGTCTAAACTCTTTTAATTTGACTTAAATTTTGGTGTAACTTTAGTTTTCGAGGTCCTGGATGCTCCCTCTTGCTGTAGGTAAGCTTTTTATGTATTTGTTGTGTGTATATGTTGTATTTTTCATGTTTTCATGTGCGCGTGTTGAGGACGATTTTTGCGAGGTTGTAATGGGTTGTAACGTGTCTCGTATTTTCCTTGTGTAACGATGTAAACTTTGCGAGGGCCGCAGGCTCGCTGTGCGAGCCCGCAAGTGTTAGCAACAGCTCGCATGCTCACAACTATATATGTGATTTATAAACAAATGTGACAATATATCATTAGGCAGAGTAGACAAGCGCCAAGAGGAGTCTGTCTACAGGGGGTGCCATGTTCCAGCACTGAAAATTAGTTTAATCCCTGAGGATTTTGAGCCTAGGGAAACCTTAAAAGTTAATTCTACAATACCTATGCACCAAAAATTCCCATTCTTAGAAGCCAATTTCAGTATCACTTTAGGGCTTACAATTTGCATCAGTGTTTAGTATGTCATGCTCTCATAGAAAATAATACTTTAGTATAAAGATATACATATATAAATGTGAGCCGTCAAAAAGGCGCCGCCAGCAGCGCGTTGATAATCGCTATTGTTGAGTTCTGAAGAAATGGGCGCTGACGTAAGGGCGCCAGCTCTATCGGCTTAGCCAGATGCGCAGTGCACAATCATCAGACCCTCAAACTCCCCAGCACCCGAGGCGCTCCAGCATCCCAGCTCCTCAGACCTCCACCTGATCCCCCCAGATTCCTTGCCTCCCCATTTCCCCAGACTCCTCAGCCTGTCCAGACCCCTAAACACGGCAGCTCTTTAAACTCCCCAGCCCCACAAATTCTCCAGATCCCAAAACTCCCCAGCCCCCCAAATTCTTCAGATCCTGAGACTCCCCAAATTCTCCAGATCCCAAAACTCCCCAGCTACGCAGTCTCTCCAGTGCCTGAACTCCTCAGACCCCTTGGCCCCTCATCCTGTACAGCTCACCAGACCCCCAGCTCTCCAGCACCCTAGCTCCTCTGACTCCTCGGTTCCCCAGATTCCACAGCTTATCCAACTTCCCTGACTCCTAAACTCCTCAGACCCCAAAATTCCCCAGCATTCCAGTTCCTCAGACGCCCCAGACTAGGAGACCCTCAAACACCTCAGCACCTAAGACCCAAGCTGAGTTGTGCGATTTACACCATGACAGCCTGTTCTGTGTCCTTTTCTGAGCAGTTACTCCCCTACCCTAACCCTTACACCCCTATCCTAACCCTTACACCCCTACCCTAACAGTCCTACTCTAACCCTAAGACTTACACCCTACCCTAACCCTTACAGCCCTACACTAACCCTTACACCCATCTGTGTTGGCCAGCTCCCTCTGCCTGTCCTTCTGGTTAAATACCTGGTTTATGCCTCTTCACCTCATGCTGCCTCCTTAGGAGCTCTTGAGTGGATGCTGCCCTGGAGTGGAGCTCTTGAGTGGATGCTTCCCTGGAGCTCTGGAGTGGAGTTCTGGAGTGGATGCTGCCCTGGAGTGGACGCTGCCGTGGATGATGAAAGGTGCATGACGTGCGCATATGTCGGCGGCGCATGCGCACCTGTTGTGTGCGCGCTGGAATCGAGCGCGGTTTAGTATGTTTGCGCTTCTGTCGTTGCGCATGTGTCGTCGCAGTTTTTTAAGTTGCGCTAAAGTCGTGCTACCCTTTACCGATATACCAGGTAACATACTCATAAACATTTGATTGTAAAATGTAATCAGTTTACATTCCTTGAGGTTTATTTAACATTCCTACTAAAATGTTCTCAGATCATAATGTTCTTTTGCATCCAAATACAAACTTGCTTCCACGTTTAAACACATAGCTCATAATGTATTTAGTAAAACATAGAACAATATTCAATGGCTACAAACAACCCATTAAATGCTGTTTACTGTCACACATTCCTATTGCTAGCCACATCTGTTGGAAGAAATGGGTATTTGATTCTTGTTATAAAGTTTGTTAATGTGAAGATTACTTCAGTAAATTGAAAATCTCATTTACTTAAAACAAATTTGCTATCAAATTCAGAACAAAATTACAAATTTGGAAACCAGAACACCAGTTGATGGGAGGTTTGTTGAAGCTTTGGATACAAGATGAATGTAATGCAGCTGATGAAGAATAATAGAAAAGAAGGTGTGCAAGCAACAGAAAAAAAGCATCACTTGACTAGGGTAAAAAGGTTATAAAATCACAAAAAAAGTTAAAATAAAACATAGACTTGAGGACCATGTGGAGCCCATTTGCATTGGAGAATATGCAACTGTTAACAAACAAGAAGAATGGCTTTAGTAGCATGCCGAGTGTGAAGTTTCTTCTAATTATTATCCATTGAAAGGGAGGTCATCTATTGTTTGAGTGGTCATATGCATTCATGTTCATGGCTACTACTAATGTACAATGAATCAAGATCTATTAAAAGGGAAACAACTGCTGAAAATTGCAAGAGATAACTTATGGTAAAATAATATAAAAATCAGTTTCCTCTTTGAACATGCGATTTCATACTGTAGACCAACCCTCTATGAAAGTGATGGAGAACCATTATTCATCAATTACCAATGATCCACAAAACTATATACTAGTGGGCCACACCCAACCACATCTGAATGAAATAAAAACCATTCAGTTCATCCATTATTTTAGTTTGTTAACTGAAATTGCTTCTCCTTTGGAGTGCCAGATGGCTCACTATCTCTTCTTCACTGGGAATTTTCAATCTGATCTCACAAGTTGTTCTACATGGTCTTACCATTGAGTGGGGATTGACTACTGAGATGGATACCATCCCTTCATGTCCATATACACTGGTACAAAGCCATGTTTCCACTTAATTACATAGAATTTGATGGCCAAACCATGGTGAGGGCCACATAGAATACAGAGGGTTGCAGTTTTCGGATTCTTGCTCCATGCCCTTACCGAGAAAATGAGAGAAATAAATAAATTATCTGAAAACATGGACAATTTTGTATATGGAAAACTATGGAATATTTTGACAGTTCAAAAAATCGATTACAAAATTCTGAGGAACACATCTGTATAACTAACTGTGAATGACTTCTTGGTATTAAAATAAATATATGTCCTAAATATTGTTTACAGTTCATTTTCTTTCTTTTGCATTCCAACACCTTTTTCTGCCGGTAGTTGTGACCACCTACTGTAAAGCCCACGGCAATCACAACAGATGCAAACTCCATTAACTGTTTTAATCCCATTTGACATTGCATTATTTATTAATCCATTTATTGTTCACTTAAGCATTACTAAAGGTTGAAAGTTTTTACAGAGAACATGTTCAATTCATCATTCCGCAATGTCCAGCATAATTACAAAATCTGAATAAGAGATCTGACTATATGAAAATGCAGAGAAGACGTAGAGGAAGGGTTTGTATGTGAGACAGCACCTCTGACAAGGAATCCACATGTACTGGCTGTCATAAATACCTCCGTAAGGAGTTTATGCAAATTCCTATTACATTTCCTGATATGAACGTGCAATCACTGTCTGGAGATAACAAGCAGACTCCTCAGCTCTGAACACATTACATTTCTAAGTTAGATTCTGTAAGTGTTATTCAGCTCCTTGCTGGAGAGAGAAGAAATTCTAAATTAAATCTGCATAATGAAAGCTGGTTTGTGAAGTCAGGAAAGATGAATATCTTAACCTTGTGACCTTGCAATGGAGATTTTATTTGCAATTCCTCTACAGATGGAGAGGTCAACTCCGTATTCTGGGCCCTTCAAGTGCTGCTCATAAGATCAACACGTTAATGGGTACCTGAAATAATTTACCATGAATAGGAAACATTGAATGAGACAGTCAATAAGAACGACTTGGTCCATCCATTTCCATCTCTACTCATCGGGTTATTGACCTTATTTTAGAGATGAGATTTAATTGCATTTTTCTATTATTTAACTCTAATATACTATAGGCTTGTAGAGTGTGCCTACAAAAACATTTATTTTTGCTGTCTAGCAAACTGTTCAGGCATGATTTAGCTCTCATAAAGAGACTGTTTTGTGAATATACATGACAGCTGTTTTCAAGCCTCAACCACTATAAGCAATCATTGCTGGGGTTACCACATTAACGCCCTCATTCACAGCTATCCTGTCAAGCATGTTAGGCCAGTCAAGCTGGTGCACACAAAATTGTGGCAAATCACAATGACAGAGCAACATCAATGAAAACCAACCTAAAAAAAGAATTATAATAGTAGCTGATGTATTGAATAGTACATTTGTTGTTGTTTAGTCATTCAGTCACGTTAGACTCTCTGTGACTCCATGGACCACAGCATGCCAGGTGCATCTCTCAGTCACTGCCCCTCAGAGCTCCCTCAAGTTCATGTTCATTGCTTCAGTGACCTCATCTATCCATCTCCTCCTCTGTCGTCCTCTTCTTCTTGTGACTTCAATCTTTCCCAGCATCAGAGTCTTTTCTAGGCAATCCTGCCGTCTCATGATATCGCCAAAATATTTTAGCTTTAGCCTCATGATCATACCTTCTAGTGAACAGTTTGTCTTGATTTCCTGAAGTATTCATTTATTGGACCTTCTTGCAGTCCAATGGACTCTAACCAGTCTTCTCCAACACAATGCAAAGGTGTCAATTCTACGGCGCTCAGACTTCTTTATGGTCCAGCTCTCACATCCGTATGTTACTAATGGGAGTACCATAGTTTGAACTATGCGGACCTTTGTTGATAGTTTAATATCTTTACTTTTTACTAGCTTGTACAAGCTTTGCTTCCCAGAAGCAAATGTCTTTTAATTTCATGACTACAGTTCTTGAATCCAAGGAAAAAATAATCTGTCACTGCCTCCACTTCTTCCCCGTCTATTTGCCAGGAAGTGAGATTGCCATTAGCCATGATCTTCATCTTTTTAATGTTGAGCAGCAGGCCAATTTTTGCACTCTTTTCTTTTACCATCATCAATAAGTCTTGTAGCTCCTCCTCACTTTCAGGCATCAGAGAAGTATCATCGGCGTATCGGAGGTTGTTGATATTCCTTCCAGCAATATTGATTCTGGTTTTGGACTCATCCAGTCCAGTCTTACGCATGATGTATTATGCATATAAGTTGAATAAATAAAGTAACAATATACAACCTTGTCGCACTCCTTTTCTGATCTTGAACCATTCTGTTGCCCCATGTTCGGTTCTGACTGTGGCTTCTTGGTCGATATACAGATTCTTTAGGAGGAGGATGAGATTATCTGGTACTCCCATCTCTTTAAGGACATGCCACATTTTGTTGTGATCCACACAGTCAAAGGCTTTAGAATAGTCTACGAAGCAGAAGTAAATATTTTCTGGAACTCTTGCTTTCTCTATTATCCAGCGGACATTGACAATTGGATCTTTTGTGCCTCCTACTCTGCGGAGCCCAGCTTGAACATCTGATAGTTCCCGGTCCGTATATTGTTGGAGTCAAGCTTGTAGGGTCTTAAGCATTACCTTACTGGCATGTGAAATGAGTGCAATTGTTCGATAATTGGGAGTACTCTTTGGCATGGAATAGTCCATATATTCAGTTTATTGTTTAAACTGTCTCTTTATACCTTATAAGCAGGTCTGCTGAATCATCCTTTTAAGTAAGAAATATCCTAGACTTCTCTGAAGTCTTCCTACCTGCAGTTTATTTGCATGTCTTCACATTATAGTAGTAAACAGTTAAACACAGAAGAATAAACATTTAGAATCAAAGCAGAAAAATCCATGGCAGAGTTGCTAATAAACACATCTAGAAGATGCCAGAATATAAGGATTCACATCCCAGTTATGGATACAAGGATTTTAAATGTAATTATGTATTATTGAGGATTGCATTTTGTTTTCTTAATATCTATGGTCTCATACAATTTTGAGTTTGTAAGAATCTGAAAAATGTTCTTTTTAACTGGGTAATAATTTTTTTTGAAATTTCTCTTTGCTCTAATAACATTTGCCCATGTACTATAGAAACAAGGACATTTTGGCTGCAGATTAGAATCAATAGGATCATCTAATCTGCTCTTTTCTTCTATATTAAAAGTTTGATCTAAATTGATCTTCAGGATGACAATTAAACTTAAATTCTTAAATGATATTGGTGTTATTGTTCCTACTACTTCTAATGGGCAATCTATCGAGTAGCTCCTATACTGAACAGTGATACTCTCTCAAATAACCCCACATCTTCCACCATCTATCTTCAGTTTTGTCTCCTATATCCATCAAAAAACTATACCCCAACCTATATACCCTTGACACCCTCACACAGACAGCATGGTGAGCAGTTTGCCCCGGCACAAGCACAGCATTTGTCTGACACATGCAGGCAGTGCTGATTGGCTTGATATTAGTAGCAGACTAAATGTAGTTACCACTGATGAGATCCTGTGGGGCTGCTGGCAGCCACTGGTCATTAGAGTCTTTTGTCGAGTGATAGAGGTTATTTTAGTCACAAGTAATAAGATGCTGATGAATATTGGTTAGTCTTTTATTATCATTATCATTAATAATGTTAAAGCGTGCAGATTAAGCCTTGCTGACACAACGTAGCTATTAATGGACTCCTCAAAGCTACCAAGCTATTCATCAATGAGAGTGCAAATCAGCAATGTGCTCACGCATGCTCACTGACCAGAGTATATTCATTAACACTCACTGACCGCAGAGTACACACTCTCAAACAGAATGAGACTCAACTCGAAGCTGTATTACAATATTGGGAATCAGTAAACCGTATAAAATATAAAAATGATGAGGGGCAGAACAAGGACCTGAGTAAATACAGTAACTACTTATTCATGGTATTTTTAGTTGGATAAAAAATTGATAAAATTTGACCTTGCATATGAAAGATTATTTAAAAACTCCATTATTCAATGATGCTTATCATCTGTCGCCATCGCACCTACAACCTCTATAACTTACCAATATCAACTGTGTTCACCAAGAAAGACAAAGCATGCAACCGGCTATCAATGATTCCTCTGCCCCCACTCCTTTTGTATGATCTACTTTAGAATGTAAGCTCTTAGGGGCAGGGACCTCTTCTGTATTATCATGTGTTAATCGTGTTATATATACTATGTATTCACTTGATCCAAATAACTTGTTGCAGAATTGGAAGGTGAAAGTTGAGAGCCAAACTGACACAAATATATATTATTATATTACAGATTAATCCTCTTATAGAAAAATAGCCTAGTTTAATTATTTTGTACTTGTGGTTCCTTTTGTTTTGTAAGTTTTCAATTAAAATATAACTTTTACTATGAATACTTAAAATATAAGTATCCAAAGAGAAGTAATTATCTTTGGATACTTGTGTGCATATTGATTTATTTATTCTTGTTATTCAAGAAAAGTAAGATGATAATAAGGATACATTTCAAAGGACGTACTTTAATTTCTCCTCTCTCCAGGTCTTTTCATTTTGTTTCACTTTTTGTTTTTTTCCACACATTATTATTTTTTCCTTTTCGTCATGTTTTACTATTCTCAAAAATCTTTTAAATATTCACAATAAAAGTTATATTTTAATTGAAACTTACAAAACAAAGGGAACAATGTGTGCAAAATAATGACACTGTGTTTTTTCTATAATTGGTTTATACTACATATTCAATCCGTTTTCCATTTGTATACAGTGCTCATAAAACATTGGTGCTTTAAATGGGTTTTTGGTGACTTGGTGTGAGGGTGTTTTGCTTTCCACTAAAGACGACAACGGCAAGTTTTATACTATAGTCATTTGTGTGGACAGATAGACAATCAGACCTATAAAACTGTAATTAGTAATACCATTCCAGAGTAACAGTGATCAAAGTATCTGAAGTTTGAAAACAGCAATATGGTCGTTTGTTTTTATTGATATTTAACTTATTTATGTTAAGCAAATTGACATGGTGGAGGAAACATTGATTTGTTAGAAATGTTCAAGCCAGTGTAATGTGATTAAGTAAGATCTCACATGCAAGGAATTCTCAGGGCTAAATTATCTACGGGAAATAGTAGATTAAAAACAGTTTGGCTAAAATATCTATGAATTTAGTAAAATTGCAAGAAATTTCTGTTTTTTTTTGAGTACTCTTGAGAAGACTTTGATTGAAACTGAACAGAATGAGACCCTATTTTTTAATGTCTTGTGTAAGATACTGAATAACATTATGAAAGATTTCCATTAATATATGCTTAACAGTAATGACCTTCACTGCATTATTTTTAATTAGTACTAATGAAAAGGCATTTGCAAAGATCAAGATTTTGAAAGCCTTCTGTGCTCTCGTGACTAATGATACAACTAATTGATAGAAGACTATTTAAAAAAATACAAATGTCAGACATCAATCAATCTCACTGAGCATCTAAGTAATGTAAGGAAACCTGCCCAGCACTGACAAGGTTAATCATGAATACTTATATAAAGTAGCAAAGTGTTAAAAGGACCCAGTGGAGGTAAACATGTGGTATGTGAAGGTTATGAAGAATTGTACAGGTACACCACCACCTGTACCACCGGCAGCCCTGGTTATAAGGTCTTACAGGATTAACCAATTTGCCGAACCAAATGACACTATACATAACAACAGTAAGAAATACATAACAATAAACAGGACCATATACAAGTATCCATTATGTTGGGAAATACAAAATTAAAATAAGCGTAGAACAAAATTGTGGTACAGCATCACCTTCAGAAGGTGCAGTTTAAACAATCCACGTGAGCGCAGCTACACTCAACGGAAGTACCCACTAGTAATTTTATCCAGATTAAAGGAGGTCCCAGACGATCCGTTGTCAGAAAAATCGGTATTGTACCTGTATTTCCTTATATTAAATTTACATTAAAGTTTGCCATTTTTACTTATCACGTTTTCTGCTCCTTCCACCAAGCAATGAGTGATATTTTTGCAAATGAGGTATCATTGCTTATAATTGCGAATTACTCCTGGACCTACGAATGTGTTGTTTTTAGTGTAAAATCACAAGCAAATAAAAACAGTGTGCATGCTCAAACCTTAGGGCTTAAGCAGCTTAATGGGTAAGAACACTATCTGGAACTTCCATGCGACACAGCCATACACACATCATCCTTGGCTATATGTGATGGATTACATACATGAAGAGAGGGATACTTCCCTGCAACCGGCTATGAGAGAAGGAGCCATTATAAATGGAACAGCTTGGACACTCCATGTTTTCTATGTCTTATACTTGACTTCATTACAGTTATCGGAAAGAAAAATATAAATAAAACCTATAACTTAGACAGATAAGATCTTTATTCAGATCTTTGGAAAATTCTGCCACAGTGATATGGAACTTACAATATGATTAAAGAAATCTGTTTGCCCAGCCAAAGTTTCTATCTGTAGTCCTTACTGCAGCCCTCTCCTTTTACTCATGTAATCTTGTTTTACTTATAGATACAATTAGTTTACGTAATAAAATAAACTAACAGTGACTTAATAGTTGCAATTATGGTTTCTGTGGTACAGGGAATTAGATGGTCTTTCCCATAAATAATTGTTTTCTATTATATTTTATTTGTAGAGCGTCATCAGATCCCATAGCGCTAGGGATTAAGTAATCAAATGGATAACATTTAAAACACATTTAGGTACTCTGCCTCCGTTGAAGCCTCATTGTGAAATGTGCATCGGCTTGCGGTGACGCATGTAAGTTGCCCACATGGTATTTCCTATTTGTGGGAACTTTCCCTATTCAAATAATTTGTACAAAACACTTGATCCCACTAATCGCAATATTAATTTGGGTGGTTTTTTGTTGATCTTATGTGGTATATTATATTTATTAATTAGAATTTTAAGAATACGAATAAAAGCTATATTTTGTTATTTGATTTTTGCCTGGTAATAATTAAATGGTAGATGGCTTCACTTAGCCTGATAAACAATGGGAAACTGCTGGTTGCTTTTTCCTTTTCTTGTATAATTATACACTACCACTAGCATTTTTTCTCCATTGCTAGGTACTTACCTATATCCTTTGAGAAAAATGTCCCTTATCATGTATATCTACTGGTTGATATTCTTTAAAATGTACACATTTGTGAATGTAGGGACATACATTTAGTACATAAGAACATGAGGGCCCTGCTCTCATGAAAGGTTATAATCAAAAATATTTAAGTTAAAAAAAAATATGAATAGCAAAAATGTTCCCAAAGTTGACCACTTCAGAGAAAGTTTTTATGCATTGCTCATCTGTGGAACACATTAACTTTTTTATCAAAAAGGATGACATTTACAATGGAATGATACATATAACAGATTGACGCATCTCTTCTGTCTCTGCGATCTGCCATAAATCCTAAAACTATATTTAAATGCCCCCTTTTATGGTCATTCAGCAGAGTTGAATTTATACGTTTAGTTACAGATTAAAAATAAAATTAGTATTTGAGGAAAAATAAGCAATGTACCTTTTTTGATATTAGCATTAGCTTCTTTGATATGCTTCTCGCCTCTCCCCATTAGTTGTTCAGGAAACAAAAGAGGATCTGCCCAGGATGCTCTCCTATGTTTTTACCCAGGACAGAACCATCTCCACCCCCCAGATGGGATAATAGAGAAACATATCTGCTATAAACTTCAAATTAAAATTCTAAGTTACATTGATTTGTTTCCCTACAATTACTGATTTTATTATAATCAGTACCTAAACAAGCTAGTGCCATTCTCTAGTTTAAGACCTACAGTGGTCCTGCCTTCTCTCCAACTCGTCTAAGTTGCAATGTGCTGTTAGTCCCCACCAAGGCTACACGGGTGCTATGTATCCACCATCCTTTCTATTGGTAGTGTATACAAATACTGGTTTATAGTCGGTTAGGTAGATTCAAGTACATTGGCGATTAACCTCAGCTGAGACAAAGCAGTTGGAAAGAACTTTGCAGAATATACTGTGTCTCAATGTCCTTTTCCGTGGCTGCAGATACATAAGCACGAAGTAAGAATGACAGAGCTAAACTTTCCCCCTCATTGACTTGTGAAATCTAATTTCACTTTAATGAAATGACATTTGTGCTCATCGTTAATTTTACAGCTATTGGTCGGAGCACAGATTCCATCCAATTTGAAGTGCACTTTTCTCTCTCAGAAGGGACCACAATTATTTCGGAGAAGCTTAGTGTGTTTTTTTTTTTATGCAAAAAAAATATACAAAGTTAAAAGCAAATAGGCTCATATGCATTTAGATACAAATATACAGATGAATATAAATATGTAAAAAAACAACAAATGCATTTGCATAAGTATACAAGATTTCTCTGACTCCAATGCGACACTCAATCCTGTGTCACCTTTTTTTTTGACTGATTGGATTAGTGATCAAGAGAAAGGGTCCTCAATCTCTTCTCTTGCTGAGATCTGTAGCTAGAGTTGTACCTATCTGTAGCTACCATTGTATAGATGGGTTAAACTATACTTTGTTTTTCAACAGGTTCATAATGCAGGACAAATAGACCCAGCAAACGTTAACTCCTCTGTAGCTAGTGAGCAGCCAGCAATCTAAAAGGAATCTTGGGAACATCTGTATCGCATTGCTAAATGTAGCCATGACATACACTATATTTCCAATTTTGATGATTATCGTACAGATTTGAAACCCTTATGACTGGATGATTTCATATATTGTATGTCTTATTTGACACTTCTTAAATTATGTCCCTATTAGGCCTGTCCAGGGTTACTTCTGATTCTCTGAGGACTTTATAAACCTTGTATTAGTGAGATGGTGAATGTTACACATAAGCCAAGGAGGAGCCTGAGAACTTGTCACAGTAAAGTCATTCCGTACATCATGGATCACAAGTGCTTTCCAAACCTCTCCGCTTTTTGTCATGTGTATAGTGTTGAAAATGTCTTCACATCAATAGTTTGCAACCCATGTCTCCTCTTCAATTTACTGGAGCTTTCTAGTACTATAATATATATTGTAACAGAGTAAAACGTGGAGTGTACTTGGGGATGGACTGAGCAGAGCCCTGTGTTCACTAGCGCAGGACAGGGTTAACACAACAGGCTAATCAAGCCCAGCTGGGTTCTGCCTTTAAAAGTCTCATGAGCACCCAGCAGGAGGAGCTCAATCTGAGCTGGACAGAGGGCTCCAGAGACAGCTCTGGAAATCCACTGAAACAAGGCAGACTTCACATCAAGCAAGTTTTAAGGCCTATATTTTGTTTGGACATTATTTGGGGCAGTGAAGAACTGCGGACCTCGTGAAGCGATGGCTGCATTGTCGGAGGTGGAGGCACCCACATCAGCTGCAATGAGCTGAAGGCTCATTGCAGGCCGCAAATGCGGACCTCGCGAAGCGGGACTTTGAAACAAAAAATAAGAGCAGCAGGACTTAGAAAAATAATAATACGAGCCGCGGGACTTAAAAATATAAAATATTTAAAAAAAATAATTACAAGGTTGCAAAAATACGAAGTTAACAGCCCGAAACCCGTATATACAAAAACACAAAAAACGCTGAAAAATAAAAACAAAACATAAAAAAAAATCACGCTATGGGGGGCAAGCCAGGACATCTGGGAGTGAGGTTGCACACGAATTAAAGTCAAATTGAAGGAGTTTCGCCACTTGACAATAGGCTAAGCGAGAAAAAAAATGACGGACGAAAAAAATGAAACCTGCAAAACACCAACAAGGACGTTCGACTTTTAAAAACAAGAATGACGACCCGCGAAACTTAGAAAAAAAATAATACGAGGCTGAAAAAATACGAGGTTAACGGCCAAACGCGGCACATCGAAAAGCACAACAAAAAAATACAACATAATACAAACATCACACACAACACGGGGAGACAGCCAGAATGTCTGGAACTGAAGTTGCATGCCAATTTAAGTCGCATTTAAGAAATTTTGTCACTTGAAAATCGGCTACTTGACAAAAAAAAATAGCGGGCGAAAAAAAAAAAAACGAGGCTAAAGGAGACAGAGCCGCGAAAATCACCGCCAGGCACGTACGAGTTACACAGGAACAGAGGAGTTACACAATATACCATTACAACGGACGGAAAATGCTCGCGAGCCAAGTAACACATAGAAAAAAGCCATAATTTTACAACAATAACTTGCAACTAATAACATTAGGATTCTAAAATGCAGCTTTACCAGCCTAAACAAACGGTTTGCCCTCGCGCACGCAGCCTATTTACACTGCACACTTGACACATTGCTGACACTTTCTCCTCAGATGATCAACAGAACAACTGTACATTTTCAGATGCAGGAAAATACAAATAGATTGTTAGCTCTTGAGGATATTGATTGCTGCATATTACATATAAATAGGTAAAGTATATTAATTTATTAATTCATATTACTTTATTAATTCACTGTACTCGCATTTTTTTGGTTGTACATTGTATTTATATATCTGTCTTCGTGATAAGCGCCAAAGGTGATCGTTGCAAAGCAGGAGCCTTGAAGTATACAAGGAGAAAGGGGACCAATGAGCGCCAAAGGCGCTCAGCGCGGGGCTCGCAATGAGCGCCGAAGGTCCCCAGAGGAGCAAAAGCCTTACATTGTGTGGTTAACAGCATTGCCATGCCTTACAATTTTATTGCCATAATTTTTGATGGGCAAGTTGCTAGTATATATATATATATATATATATATATATATATAGAACACATTCCAATTTTCATATGTTGTCATTAATTGTAATCTCTGTCATGGCTCTTCCTCACATGTACAGAGCTGAGCTGGAGCTCCCAGTAGTTATTAGCTGTGACAGAATTGCAATCGAGTGCCTCCATCTGTATACAAATCATGTTTCTGATTTTATCTGCTGACAAATTCGATATTTTCAGTACAGTTCATATTTGTTGGTATTGGTTATGTTGCTGCCAAGCAGTGAATTAGTTGCTATTATTATAGAGAGATTGTTTATCATGTTTACCAGTGAGGGGAGTACAAATATTCAACAACAAAAAAAGCAGGGTTCAAGAAAAGGATTGGGAACTCATTCCTATTCAAGTCCAGGAGACCATGTACTGTCCCAGGTCATGATGATTAGAACTGAAGGTGGCTTCAATTTACTCTGAGGAAGCCCAAGTTCTGTAGCCTCTTTTAAAGCTCTGAAGCAGACCGTGTAGAGACAAATACAATGCTAAAAAACATGCTTGTCCCACTTCTGTCTTCTTAGTAAAAATTTACTTGTCCACAACTCAGTTTCAGAAGCTCCAGCATTGCCCCAAGTCCTCCTACACTACACAGAAATGATATATGTCCCAAACTCAATCTTAAGAGCCACAGCATTGTCCCAGGTCCTATACTCTGGCCAGAATTTGTATGTCCCCTAATTCAGAGTCCCAACGAATTATCATTATTATAATCATATTAAACTTGTAACATGCCAACATATGCGATAGTGCTATATAGGGGTCAAGTACAAAAACAAACATTATTAATATATCGCAAAAGAATGGAGGGCCTTGTCTTTGAGTTTATAATCAGACGTACATAGAGCTTTTTCCCAAAGCACCAACACAAGACTGAAACATACTGATTAATCCCCTATTTAATGTCCAGCTTTCCAGCCAGTGGCAGGTATTGGAGCTACAGACCTGTATCTGTAAAGGCCCCGCTAATTCTTTTATTGTTTTCTCTCTCATTGCTTCCTGGGAGATCCATATAACAGAATCCTCCTATAAAATTAGAGGGCGGCCTGGGGACTATTCCAGCATCAATTCTGACCCTGTCCCAAGAGGATGTGGACTCAGTGATGGAATTATGTCAGATTTAATAGCCCGCGCTGTATTGATCCCAGTGAGGGGAGCTGTGGTTAGTGTTGTACAAATACAGAGACACAAAGTGTGTGAAATTATAGTGTTATCACACACGCATAGTGATGTATATTGTGTGTATAATGTAATAACGTGTGATCGGGTGTGTGTGTAAACTCTCTGTATGGAGGAAATAGACTGGTAAAACTGCTATGTAAAATAATATAGATATACTGCACTCTACATAAAATGCAGATACAGATAATAGACATATAATGCTTTGTGTACAACACACTACTATTCATACTATACCCACGTTATCCTGTGTATAATACAATAAATACAACTCTGTGTATAATAAATAGCCCTCGGTGATCACGCCAAATGATGTCCCTGGGCACATTTTTTTTCTCTTTCATTTATCCTTCCTCCAATTCTGTATTTTTCTTTAGCAAGAATAGAAAAAAAATGCTGTTAGAGTCAATTAGAAAATCATGCAATTATAGAAACAGTAACCCTTAAAGAGTCTATTAGCAAGGCTTGAATTGCAGGCGAGCAATGTGATAGCCACATGAATACTAAACAGATTCATTTATGGCCAGTCCCATTATCAGGGAGTCCAAATGAATGTATAACACGTGCAGGATACTGCAGATCAGATCCAGAGGGAGCGTGTCATATGACAATAAGAAATAGGGAAATTAAACTGGATTGTGATAGACTGACCCTCGCCAGGCATGGCTGATATCCCCTCAAATTCAGAATGACCTGCAGACAAACACACAAAAAGGAGATAGTAACATAAGTAAATTGGTTTAAAATAAATATTTTCATATTAACATATTAACTGAGGTTAAAAATAAAATTAAAAAAAAACACTACTGATCCATTAGGTTCAACCTTTTGTTTTGATCCTCACATAATATATATTGTAAAGTGAGCCAGAAGGCAAACAAAACAAAAAAACATGGAAACTGCCAATTATCTCAGAAGGGGAAAATATCCATTCTGATCCAAAATACTAGACTATTGGTTGTCTCAATGCGTCTTATATTCCAGATATCCAACATAACTTTGTAACCCCCACCCAGTGTAAATCATACATAGAAAATTGAAGATATGTAATTATTACTGTGAAGCTAAGTTTTTCCACTTCCACAAGAATTTTCCTTTAGAGTAAATATTCCATGTTGACATCTCAGCCAATCACACATCATATCCTGGGATGTCTTTACCCATAACTGACTGAAGAACATGTATTCTGTGCTGCTACAGGGATGTTAACGAGACTGCCAGAGCTCTGATTATTATAATTACATATTATATACATAAAATATATTCAGAATACCCTCTTTTGAAGAATAAAAGTTGATAATAGACAATATCTAGTTGAAAGGAAAAAAAGGCTTCTAATATTCTCAATGTTTGGCACCTCCATTACATCTGTATCCTGCTCCATAGTTGTTTGTCCATATTATTTGTAGAGGGAGAATGTGAAGTCCATTATCTTTACTGCATCATTTTCTGTGGTTTTATAATAAAACTAAATAATTTTTTCTTCCATTACAAAGGCTCTCTCCAACTACAAAAGACTAATCCAGAATAGGAAAGAGACAGAAAATGGCATGAAAGAATGAATAGAGAGAGAGAGGAGAGGAGTTGAGGGAGGGCCATTTCTAAGAAGAGTCCGTGTTCGGTCCCTATTATTCTATTTCCTGTACCTGAGGTTTTGTTTTGTCTCAAGTAATGTCTATGTTCTTTCTAGGTCCCAACTGCTTTGCGGGCACCACAATCATCCCAGCTGGAATTGAGGTCAAAGTGGATGAATGTAACATATGTCACTGCCACAATGGGGACTGGTGGAAGCCAGCTCAATGCTCCAAGAGGGAGTGCCATGGGAAACCTACCCTATAGACTTGAAGTGTCTACACCACAAAGGCGTGTACAAAGGACCAGTTCTGCAAAAGGAGGAGCCTATGCACATTAGCTAACATACTGGAAGGATGTGCAAAATGAAGATATACAATAGAGTACATTTGTCTTCTGGAACTAGATGGGTTGTCCACAATGCACAGAACTTCGCATGGAGGTTAGCTGGAGTTCTGACCTCACCTCTGGATACAACCTTGTTTTTCCGACACATTTTTAGCAGACAGGACATAAACATTTCCTAGAGTGACTGTGAAGGAGCTTTGGTTCATTGGGTCTCAAAGAGTTTGCTGACAATCTTTTGTCTCTATTCTCTCTTCCTTTAATGTTGATTTCAGTTATCCAGAATTTGTTGTGTTCTTAGCCAATGGAAACGACTTGACAAAAGAAAAACAAATCTGAATGATATTGTGTTCAGGCTGCTGTAGAATGAACAACATAAACATGGGAAATATAGATGACCTGTCTCTCTTCTTTATCATGGTAAATGACAGAAAACATTTGACTCTCTTCTCCACCATGTTCTTTGCTGATGTAGGTCTTCATGGTCTTCATTATAAATGAGAGCTGCATATTGAATTATTATTTGTCCCTAAAAACTAGAAGATTTGAGTAAAAAAAGAACAGAACTCCCTTCAAATGGCACAAATGTTTGTTAAAGTGCATTAATAAAACACACATTGTTAAGGTGATTACAGGAGCCAAAGACAAACCACCACAAAAAATCCCATTAGAGGACCACTGTAGTTGGGGAGGGGGGATCACTTTTGTGATGTGACAAGTCATATGATTTTGGCTAAAAATGGCTCATTGCTTCAATAATAGACGTTTAACCTCTCCTTGCTAGGTGGAGCCCGAGTGATTCTAATAGCTGCACTTCCATTTAGGCTTATCATTAACTGCCACTTCAATACAACTCTTATCTGCATTCAATGTTACACCCAGGGCACCAAGTAACACACAACTGAATACTATAGTTAAGTATTAAAGACTACTTATTTTTTCAACTTTATAAAAATAAAACAGTTTGCCCATTGTCAAATGGGGTTATCCAAAAGAGCATAGTCACAGAAAGACAATACAGTGGTCCTTTAAGGAAGAGCGAGTGGATCTTTTGGCCCTGTACTCCCTCCCTCAGGCTTTTTCAAAAGGGGATCCATGTTTAAAAGCTTATGGGGGATATGCAAAAGAAAATTGTTCTGCTGACCAATTTGTGACATGGAGGTGGACTCAAATATAACCTTTTTCACACCATGTAAATTCTCTTTTTTATATTCCAAATGCCCCTATTCCAACGTCCCTCTGTCAGATGCTACTATTTTTATTTTCTTTTTTTTTATGTGTTTGCTGTGAAAACCCCAGAACAAGAGAGTGCCTGAAAACTCGTGAGACGCAGCCTTGTGTGCCCAGGGCTGTATACTGTGTGCTCGCCAAAAACAACAATATTTGATCCGTCAAAGAAAATATATTATTAAAAAATATTTTGTTAAATATAAAAGTGTGATATCCAACAAGCAATGAGTATATACTGGTCTCTGTAAATCCTTTTTAATTTTGAAATAAAATAAGAGGAATTGGGCTATTGTGGGATTTCAGGTTGGGAGCCAAATTTTGCACGAGAATTAGATGCAGCAAAATAATGTTTCACGTGATAAATGGAAGAAAAAAACGTAAAGACGACAGTAACAACAAACCAAACAATGGAATAAAAGGTCAATAAGGATATCTGAATACTAAAAAGTTATGTTTCTATAAATATCACAAAAATGTAAATGCTTAGAAGGTACTGCATTAAAATACAGAATCTCCACGGTAAAATCTCAAACCAACGTGCAAAGTTTACATCACACCACCAATTTAAGTGTAAATCGCAATCACAATGTGACAATAACAAAATCAAAAATATTAAATATATTATATCTAAGACTTATATCTTACTATTTTATTATATTTAAATAAAGTGAAAAACTCACAACATGTTCAAACAGACCAATAGTGCCAAAAACAAATATTATTTTTATAGATATTTAACTTACTATATTAGCAACCAATATAACCATTGTGGTTTGCTTTAAATAAAATGCAGGTGTGCATTTAATGTACTTCGCACAGCCCGTAAGTCTGCGGGTTAGAAATGTGCTACAGTTACAGATGTATTTAATTGCTCAAGCGCATAATTACACGCTCACAGCCCCAAAACATAAACCATGAACCCGTACATAGCATTTCAGGGCATGATTATGATCAATTTAGCAAGCCTGTAAGTTCCAGACCATCAGTGTGACGTCAGTAAAACATGGCATTTAGACTACTTCCGATCAGACTCGCAATCCAGAAATGTAGAAATCCATAATTAATAAATCATTTGTTCTAGTCCATGTGGGTGGCCTAAAATGTATTAACTCCTTAAATCCTGGGATCAATATAACACGGAAATAAAAATAATAATAATTTTATTGCAGATTTACGGGCTTGAGACTGTTGTGCAATTAATTCTAATGTCTTTCATTGTTTCCCCAATACTTTGAAGTACAGTATTGTGTGTTTATTTGCTTTTACAGTGTTACGAACAGGTGTTTAACCCACTTGCGAGTTCTATCTAGTACTCGTAGAAGTTTTTAAAACATTTGCGATTTACGAGATTGAAGGCAATTGCGGGCTTGTTGAATTGTTGTAATTAATTATGGATTTTGCATCTGTTGCACTGGTAACATTCGCGGCCTTGAAACATCAAAAATGGAGATAGGACGGAGTTACGTTTTGAATAACCGCAGTGATTTTGAGCCTGTAACAAATGGATTGTGAGTTGCAAAATGTAGACAATTAAATATCTGTAACTTTTACGGGCTCCATTACAGGCTTCGGTAATTGCGATTTGGACAATTAAATAGGGGCCACTATTTCCCATACTCTTTCAAAAAAACTTTCCTGAAGACAAATCTCAAAAAATTAAAAAAAATACCCACTTGTGTATTTTGTAGGAAAAAATCACTGCTCTATAAAACACACTTTGGGTTAATCAGTAACTTAATGTCTTCTTTCCTCCAAAAAAAAAAAAAATAAGATTATCAAAAGTACTTTTTTTTTATCCAATAAAACATGGATTCTTACACAAATTTATTTAGACAGGAAATTCCTAAATAACAATCTGTACAGATTTATTTGATTTCCACAGTCTCCAAGCTCTTCTCCTTCCAGCGACGCTCCCGATCTCACACCTTGCGATGGCGTGTACGGATGACATCACACACCGGCTGCTAGGGGGCTGGGCATACTTAGATCCTCACTCAGAGCCTCGTACAGGCCTTCTCAATGCATTTTGTCATTCAAACTGGGCTTCATTAGAACCCAGCTCTCCTAATGATGATGACACTAGATCTCCAATTATATCAATGAACTGTTACTAATACATCATCATTTGTTCGCTTTGCTTATCTGAAAACTGCTGATATTAGTTGTCACTACTCGAATTGCAAAATATATAATTTTACGTGATAAAAAAAAAAAACAGGAAATCATAGTATAAAACTTATAATACAGAAACTTTAATCGAAAAATTGAAAAAAATTAAAAAAGGTATAAGAAATATTCTTATAAACCAACTAAATAATGATTCAGTCAACAAAAGATAGCTTTTTGTAGGAAGACCTTTAGGCATAATCACGTGGCCCCCTGCGTTACATTTCATGGACAACTTTACTGAAAGGTTTTTGTACAAAAAAGTATCTTTTGTTGAATGAATCCTAATGTAGTTATTGGTTTAAACCAGTATAAGACTTGAAATGCCCTGATAATACAAGGCCAGGTGGATGTGTTAAGAGTATAATATTACTGCAGAATGAAGACCAATCTGTAGTAAGTAACTGTATTTTACCCAGCGACTTGTCTTTAATCTGAATTAATCCATAGGGAATGTAATAAGCAGGGAGTTCAGACCCGTATATATAAAGTGACAAATGATGATGCTTATTTATGTTCCATGCCAAGTAATTATCATTAGATCTATCATCTTCATAGCTTAAGTTTAAATACTAGAAATGTGTTTAGTGATTATAGCGAGATGTTACAGGCTGCGTCATACATGATTCCATTAGCCGTGATCTATAACATCAGTTACATGTCATGTTTATGTAGACATATCTTTACTGTGGTACTTTTTAATTTAACATTGAAATGAATACCTCTGCATACTGGCTACAAGACAGCCCTAATCATTACTGTCATAGGAGACGTATTGTCATTTAATGTGCGTGTGTCATGAGTAATGTCATAGATGAAGTCATAAATCACATGTGATGTCAAGACGCTTGATACTCTAAGCGTGTAGAAGTATAGGTGACAAAATAAGAGTACTTTAATAATACAGTGTTTGCACACACTTGTAATTATATTGCTTTTAAGTAGTTATGTTAATCCACTGATTTATATATAAAATGACTAATTATATCTGGACTAACACAGAAACTTAAAATTACAATAATTAAAGGCATATCTGAATTTCCTGGATTATGAAGCATCTGATAGTTAATGCAAACATTTTTTGCATGAAAAACCCTCAAAATAAACTTACCCTAGAATCTGCAAATTTGTAGAAGGGGGAGGCAGAGATGGATAGATGAGATTATTGATGCAATGAACATGAGCTTGATGGAGTTTAGAGGGTCAGTGGCTGACAGAGGTGCATGGAGTGCTGCGGTCCATAAGCTCATGGAGAGTCGGACACAACTGAACATCTAAACAACAACAAGATAATCTGCAAGTGTATTCAGTTTTCTGGCAGTTGATTATGAGAAGGATCGCCCCTGAAAATCCAATCTATATTAGCATACAATTCATAATTAGTTGTGGCCAATCAGAGGCAGCTACCACATTGTAGCAGCATGGTGATTCAGTATCATAGGATTTGTAGTCTTTTGTTCCCACCACATACATCTCTCTCCTCCCTTGAATGATGCAACTCAGTGCTGCTCTGGATCTCTGCACTGTGCTGCTACTGGTTGAAAAGTTAATATAGAGTTAAAAACATACTTAAATGCATTTTTAAATTGGTTAGTACAGGGTGCCTATGTAGCCAGTTCTGGAGGTGTGGAAATCATGTTTTTAATAAAATAAATCTATATGTGAATAGAATGAATCCAGGGGAACCGCCATATACCTTAAAGTACTAAAGATATCGCATATAGTGACATAAAGAAACAAATAGACACAATTTAACAGTGATATGCACTTACGTACTGAGCGTTATTGCAGATCCAAATATGGAGCAGTACAGATTAAACATTGGGTTTGTAGCATAAAGTGTAAATGGTTTGATAAAATATCGCCGCGTGAAGCTTTATTTCAGTGGCGTTGGCCGCAGGCCCTCGGGTTTTATAAAAGAATTCACACAGCTTTAAAACCTGGAGATTTTCCTTCCAATTAATCACGGCGTCAGCGCGGCAACATTTCAATGCCCTCCTCTCGGACATTTAGCTGCAGATCCAATTTAATTTGTTGAGCTGTATCGATTAATTGTCACTCTTTAATCTTCGTGAAGGATCCGTCTTTTGCTTCCAGGAATTCCCAGGTTCTGCATATCCACATCTTATTAACTCCTCCTATGCCAGAATAATACAAGCACTTTGCCATCTTTGTTATTTGTAAACTAACCTAATTAAACAATAAATGTTTCAAAGCAACGTAATTGAAAACTAGGGATCCTACTTATTTGAATGTCCTATGTCTTAATACTTGAGTCTTGAAGGAACACAGCGGATGTTGTTTTAAAGCATTCTACTTTGAAAAACTTCCCTTCTATCGATACCTTGTCATGGTGAAGGGGGTTGTGTACCTCAATGAAGCTGTGAGCTAAACCATGTAGTGTCACCCAAGATGGGCAGATCATAGCAGAGAGGTCAGACAAATTGTGGTGCACTGGAGAAGGAACTGGCAACCCACTACAGTATGTGTTTTAAGATAACCTTATAGATAAGAACATCCATGGCATGCTTAGATCCATAGGGTTATTGAGAGTCAGACCCCACTGAACAACTTAGCCAGGAACTTTGAAGAACTATACTTGAAAATAAGTAAAAATGTTTTAAGAATGCAGAACAAAATAATACTGTCCCTATTACCCTATTACAGATGGCCACTAACATTCTGGGAGGTTCCGTTCCAGGGGTCCGGCTAGTGCGGAAAAAACACAAATAATTCAAGGCATGGTTAAATACTACCCACTTGGGAGGGGGCTTAAGTCCTCTGAAGAAGGGGTCAGGTGGTACTGTCCGTGAAGGCCCAATTGTAGTTTTTGGGAAGGGGTATGGTTTTTAGCTCACACCCTCCCCCCATCATGGAAATCTCTTGTGAAAATGGGAGACAAAGAACAAATGTGAAACCAGCGAATGTCGAGGATCAACTGTATATACAATTATGTTGCTGTCTACCATTTTGGTTTTTAGCGTGGGGGGTGGAAGAACAGCTTGAATACATAGGGCCTCATTCAAATGTAATTTGGCCAATTGAATAGGGCTCTAAATAAGCACAGAGCATATTTCTTTTACAGAAGTTTTTAGTTAGTGATCTTCTATCCAAAAGCAAGGTCTTCACTAACTAAAAAGCTATTATTTAGAGCCCTATTCAATTGGCCAAATTGCATTTGAATGAGGCCCACAGTAAGCTTCTATTTCCATACTGGGAATGTGGCATCTACTGTCAGTGCATTCACAAACTCTAATGGAATGTCCATAGTCTTACAAGGACACATACTCCTGAGTGATAGAATCAGTTGAGCAAACTAGTGAATAAAAACAATATATATATATATATATATATATCTATATATATATATATATATATATATATATATATATATATATATATATATAAATAAATAAAGGCAGTTTGTTCATATATATTGTTTTTTGCTTTCCAAAATATGTTTAGCTATTCCAAGTACCATATAAAATGATATTAGACCACAAGGACAGCGCGGCTTCCAAGGACGTGTCTAAGCAGTCTCTATTACAGATATTCAGGTTTATTACAAGTCCCTAAGTATAGGATGTTTTGTCTCTGGCGGCGAGGGGGTTAATCTGCGCAGAAGCCGCCGCAGTGTAACTACAGCTAGACACAAGCGTCCTCGTGAGCTGCATGCTGTATGGTTTGTTCAGTGCAGGGGAGAATGAGGAAAATCAATGGGCTCCCCTTATTTATATGCGTAGAAAATTAGGCTTTGTCCACAGGCGTTAAATAGAAACAACCTTGAATCCGACTTAAGTTTGAGAGAGGATTCTGTGTGCGAGGTTAGAGGAGAAGTTGGAAATTGGTCCCTCAGAGCAGCTTTTGGGATGTACTTCAACACTAAAACCATTCCAAGTGAAACATGGAGACTGACATCCAATGTCTTGTATAGCACCAGCCTTATAATAGTCATAAATGTAGTGTTATATATATATATATATATATAAAAGGGGGCATCTATCGCTCTGTTGCCCACCATAAATTAAATTAATTTGGCCAGAGGCAGGTACAACAATGTATCTGTTTAGGGACGCAGCCACGATACTAAGAGCTGATTGGTTAGGACACATCTCCACACGGCTCATTGGCTAGGACGCTCTGCCTTCATAGGTTCCTCGGGAGTGGAGCTCACACAGGAAATTCTAAATGTGCTATGAATTAGAAATATACAAAATTCCTCAATAAACTGATTTGATTTGAGACGCCCAATCAGTCACACAACTGGTAGAAAGGGTAAAATGAACTTGCCCTTTGTGCCAACAATCAAATGTACTTTTCTATATTCCACACAACCAGCTAGTTAACCCAACGCCCACCAGCTAGTTAACCCAACGCCCACCAGCTAGTTAACCCAATGCCATGTTTAAGGTGGTGGTTACTTTGGATATTAAAGGGAGTTAAAGTGGTCTCAAAAACACTTCACTATTTTTGTCAGTATTTCAAGTGTATATATTTATATATATTTGCATTATAACTCCAATTCCCATCATCCTTTAATTGAAGACTTGTTTTGTTGTTCAGCACGGCATGCACATCTGTCAAGCGTTGTCCCTCTTAGCTCCCTCAAGATCATGTTCATTGCTTCAATGACCTGATCCATCTCCAGCTCTGTCGTCCCCTTCTTTGCGTGCGTTCAATCTTTCCCACCAGAGTCTTCTCTAGGGATTCCTGTCTTCACATGATATGGCCGAGATATTTGAGCAACAGCTTCATGGTCAGACCATCCAGTATACAGTTTGGCTTATTTACCTGTATTACAGATTGATTGGAGTCCAAGGGACTTTTCTCCGACACCACAATTCTCCGGCACTCAGTCTTCTTTATGGTCCATCTCCGACATCCCTTTGGCTTGATCAATGTTTTACAGTACTGGAATCTTGTACCCACAGGTTGCAGTTTACCAAATCATTTTTCTGTTTGTTTGTTTGTTTTTGGAGGGTGGGGGGCACCGTGTGTATGGAAATCCTGCAGACGAACATTCATTAAATATTTATTCAATTGCTGTGTTTTAACTACATTAAACATGTCAGAGTCGGCTCCACAAGCACAAGCCAAGGGCAGGCACGAACCTGTAAACGTCTCCTATTCGTACAGGAATATTTCCTTATTCCACAGGGACACAAAATGCTGGTAGCCGCGCGACGGCCGCGCTGCGCGTTAATGTTCAAGCAATTGTTAGAAATACAGAGCTGTGCAGGAAAGCACTGAAACGGAGCGACTTGTATTAATATAATGCAACAAAAAGCCCCATTATAGAGCAGCGAGCTACACACGCACACATCACTTTTATTTCTCCCCAAGTACCGGATACTCCATTTGGACTGTAAAACGACAGGGCCGGCTCGGCGCGAGTGTCCACACAAAATATTCTCATGAATACTTTATAATGACAAAGGCTCACAGAGGAATTTCCTAAAGGATGCTATTAAAGTTGGATATTAGTTGTAAGATTGTTCCACATTATACATTTCCTCCAGGGAAGTGACCAGAAGAACATAAAAAGGGCAAATGTAGGAAAGGTAAATGTGAAGCAATTTAAGTGCAACACAGTTGTACCACACGTGGAATACAAAATATTATATATATATATATATATATATATATATATATATATATATATATATATATATATATACATATATATATACACACACATATATATATATATATATATCCCCTTCTGGATCGCTACATTATTGTGGTGAAGGGGCTTATGTACTTCAATGAAGCTGTGAGCTATACCATGGAGGGGGCAGATCATGGCAGAAAGGTCAGACAAATTGTGGGCCACTGGAGAAGGACCTAACACCCACTCCAGGACCTTTGACAAGAAAACCTTTATGGATAAGCACTACTAGGGTCCATAGGGTCATGGAGAGTCTGACACGACTGAATGACTTATATATATATTAGATGCTTCTAATATGCCACCAAATTACATTCCAAACACTACTACTATGCATTAAACACTATAGGGATATGGAGAGTTCCTGGGTGTTATTCTGTATATAATATCCCTGGGTAACTATTCACTGAAAGGAACTTTATTTTATTAAGAGGGGCTTTTAAGTTCTGTTTTTACTGCCTAAAATCATGCAAAAAGTCCCTGTACAGGTCTGCCATTTGCAGCGTATGCAGACACAGACTCTGCTGTACTTTGTTGTATCTCATACTAACCAGAGACCATCTCTTGGCAAAGACGTGGTCCCTAATAGGCTGCAGAGGGCAGACCCATATAGGAACTATTTACCTGATTAGCACTTCTAAATAAAACAAAGTACATAAAAGTAAATAGATACCTAGGAATATTATATACTAGTAAAATCCAGGAAATTTCCATATCCCCTTAATTTGGAATAAAAAGACAAAAAAATTGACTTGAAAAGGGTAAATATTTCAAATACATCTTTATGGAGGAAAAAATGTTAAAGCAACATTCAGACAAATGTATTAAAAAAACTGCATTGTGTGTAATTATAAGATAAAACAAGCAATACTGGGTAAACAATTGGAGAAGCAAAAGCTTCTGATAAAGATGCATAAAATAGTCTAACACTATAAGAGTCCATCAGACCTGTTTGAGACGTATACAAACATCTACTTGCAAGCAGCCAACACAAGAGATAAATGACTATCTCCAGGGTGCTCAGACCTTGTGACTGCTCGTCTTTGCAGAAAGAAACTGCTTGTCATTTGTTAAATCGCCCACAAGCACTGCAGCCAGGACGGCTTCTCCCAACTTAATGCAGCAGCCCTAATCTCGCCTTTAAATAATTCAACAGGCACTTAGAAGAAAACAAAACCATTAGTACACTCGTTACTTTTTACATTGTCTTAGACTCATAAGGAATGTATATATTCTGTGGGTTCCCTTTAAGGTTCACACGTTACAGATAGAACTGAGAAATGGCTTTATATAAATGAACATTTCCATCATACATTAGTGACAGGCAGGAGGGATGAATCACCCTCACTGGGAAAGACATTAGGTAGCGGAAGGTGGATTTGAGTGAATCTTGATTTATCTGCTTGAATATAGTAATGTGACAATGTTTGTCTACATCAAGACCACCACCAAGCATTCACTACGTCTGCAGGATTATTATACAACTCCAAGGGCTCATATAAGAAAACTAAGATTATGCTTCACTATTTACTCCGGAGCTACTCGGCAATGCAGCTTCCTCCCTCTTGTAACTCTCTAGTTTCCAGACATATGTAGTATATGCTTTTTTTTAAGCCAAGGAACATTTTTAAGTGTGAAATGAGGCACCTTTCACAGGGAAGATCCCCCTAGGCAGCTGCCTCGGTCTCATGAGAAATCCGGCCATGGACATCTCTGGTGCCCCTAGGCACAGCAACTTCCTCCCTCTTGCAACTCTCTGATTTCAGGTGTCTCTGAAGTGCAGTATTTCCTTTTTTTATGCCAGGGAACATTTGGAAGTGTGACATGAGGAGCTCTTCAAATGGAAGTACCCCTAGGCGGCTGCCTAATAAGAAATCCTGCCATGGATTTTCAAAATGCCCCACGGCACAGCAGCTTTCTCCCTCTTGTAACTCTAGATCCTGATGTTTGTTCACTAGCAGTGAGTCTGTGTATGCAGTATTTCCTTTTTACTTAAGCCAAGGAACATTTTAAAGTATAAAGAGCTCTTCACAGCCTTCTCCATTGCTCATTCGCACAGCCGTGTAACTCTCTAGTTCCAGTGTTCACTCTCCTAGAAGCAAATCCGTTAACTGCAAAAGAATGAAGGACCCTGCGTCTGATTGTTACAATGTATTAGCGGACTGTGATTGGCCAAAACAAATTATGAATTTTATGCTAATTTCGGCAGGGTTTTTCAGGAGTGCTTACTCACAAAAGCTACTGCTTGCAAACTGAGATTTAGCAAACGTCAGGGTGAATTTGTTAATGTTTATTTTGGCATTTTTTTCATACACTGCTGATTCTCCTGTATCAGATGCTTCACGGTCCAGGAAACTTAGATATGCCTTTAAAATTAAACATACATAGTGCTTGTTCTCAGAGCACAATGAAAACTCGCAAACTTGCAATCTAAAGGCAAGTGCCCCTAGGTGGCTGCCTAGTTGGCCTAATAAGAAATGCATCCATGTAGTTCATATTATCTCGCACTTATACATCGCTTTAAAAACTATTTTGTATTTTAAAAATACCTTTTGAAAAAGCAGATGTCTTATAAATGATGTCTATTTAATGTAATATCAGACGGAGTCCAATGTCAGCTCCTCGTGTCCTCTGTAAAGTGACTTTCTCCTCCAATATTAGATTAGAGCAGACTCCACATGCTGTTTGTATTCTTGGTGCAATGTATTATTTGCATACAGCTAAAATATTCATCTCCTGAGACGTGCAGTGCAAACCTTCACCCACACGGAGGAGACCGTTCTATTTAACCCTTTGCCAGTTAAGTCTGAGCTAATGAGATCAGTTGGAAGTAACACTGCTGGCCTAAAACTGAATACCATGCAACAAAGAAGTAAATACAATACTAACGGGCCTATAATTATAGTTCTGGTTATAACAAATCATTTTATTGATGAATTCTGTAAATTTGTAATTAAAAATACATTTGAAATCTCTTGTGTAAGCTCCAGCCTCCAAGGCACCTATGTAGGCAGAGCGTCCTATCCAATGGGCGGTGCAGTGTGTCCTAGCCAATCAGCTGCCAGTATCACTGCTGCCTCCTGAGCAGCGTTGTATCAGCCAGTGAGATAGGAAACAGATACATTGTTGTACCTGCCTTGGATTGGCCACAACTAATTATGAAATATACACCAATTTAGCTTGGAATTTCAGGGGTGTTCATTCTCAAAATAAACTGTATGAAAACTGCAAAAAAAATGTTTTTAAACACTACCGACTCTCATCTATCGGATGCATTCACAATCCAGGAAACCTCAATATACCTTCAGGAACATCCTTGGTTTGAGCATCTTTTCTGATGTAAGCAGTTTCTCCAGAATCACAAGTCTGAAACAAAGTGACTTATCTAAGACTTCAATGGCTATTACAATGTACAGCTAGATGTTCATACTCTTTGAGAATACCTACCTACTACTTGGTATGTGGGTGACAGTCCCTTTAATGCCAAGGTAATTGCATTTCAGCTGAGAAACTGTATGAACCGGTTTTGTTTTGCTCCTCAGTATCTCTAAAGATCTTATATACTGCAAGTTGGAGGCTTTACTCCCAAATGATAATATACTTTGTATGAAATATTGTTGTCCAAGTCAAATACTGATTTTAAACAACATTTTTATGCCTAGTTCATGAGACTGAGAATTATTTTACATTCTTATTTGGAGCAAATTAACAAGATTAGACACGGACATAAAACTACATTTGATGGTTTTGTTTACAAATAGAAACATACATTTTATGTTTTTACATCACTTCCGGAGTGTTTTTATCAGTTCAGGGAGGAGGGGACAGGCCGGGAGGATTTGTTAGATAATTGGATCTGACTGAAATTGAAAGAGGTCCTTTATTATTGACTGCAGATTGAATTGGTGATGAAGAAAACTGCTTAGAGTTCATTGGACGGCAAGAACATCCAATCAATCAATACTACATTCAATAAAGCCAAACTGTTCACTGGAAGGTTGGATCATGAGGCTGAAGCGCAAATATTTTGGCAATAACATGAGATGACAGGATTCCCTAGAGAAGCCTCTGATGGGGGGAAAGATTGAAGGCACATGAAGAAGGGGGCTGCTGAGGTGGACATGGAAAGATGAGATAATTGAAGCAATGTGCATGAGCTTGAAAGAACTCAGAGGGACAGTTGCTGACAGATTAGACTGGCGTGCGGTGGCCCATAGGGTCACAGAGAGTCGGACACGACTCAACAACTAAAGAAAAACAAAGCACATTTATTTACCTACCCAGAGTCCTTAGTGGTAAAGGAACTGTTCAATGAGAAATGTTGTGCTAAACCAAGTCTATTGACCTACCTAGGACATGTAGGTGTACACGGATTGTTTTTCTTTTCTTTGTATTCTCTCTATATATTTTTGCGTAATTTGATGCTTTAATAATTGTGTCCTATGCACTTATCTACTATTCTGAGCTTTGTGTGTGATCTCTATTCAGTTAGCGGGCGGACAGACACCGACAGCAGAACATTATACGCAGGGTGTTCATTAGCAGAGAGAAGCGACACGGCTGTAACCCGCAGGAGGATGTCACAATATAGAGTTTTATTAAAGATGAGAGGTTACAACATGTTTCTGTTTACAAGACACACAATGACAAAACATCAGTCACACAAATCAAATCTCCACTGAATTATTTTAAACAAACAAAAAGCTTCCAAAAGTTTGAGACAAAAATAATTTCACTGATTACATTTTCATTGGATTGTTATTTTTGATGAACCAGATTTAACACATTTTACTTTTGAATAGTTCATCTATATAATGGGCAAAATATTCCAGAAAGTAAAATTAAAAAAAATAACAGCTTTTGCATTTTGATTTATCCCTAGTTATTCTTTGCTGCAGGTTTCCATTTTCTTTTCTCAACTGATCCTTCCTTACTTATGAGAATGAGCGCTTGTAAACAATTTTTTTTGTTCATTATGGATACCAAAAGCGCTGGCATTTGCAGATGCCACATTTCTACTGTGTAGCTCCTCACACCTCAGGATGTTGAGCACCAGAAAGCAAAATATCCCATTGCATATACAAAGTCATATTGCAACTTGCGTGGTTTTACTTTCCATTCTAAACTAGGATGCATATATTAAATGTAATTCTTCAAAACAGTCTATTTTAGTTACTGTATATGGTCACAGTGATCCTTTAAGTAGCAGAGTTCAGAACTTAGAAAATGTATGTAAAAGTTGATCTTTTGTGAGAAATGCAAAAATGTACAGACCTTTGTTGTGTAATTGTGTCTCCACATAGTTGTGATACGATGTGATTGGTTATAAAGGTGTTTGGTAGAGTTGTTGCGGGAGGCGTCTCATTCACTAAACTCTATGGCACATGACAAGTGGCGACACTCACATGTGCCAGACTATACTGTGACAATATGATAATGATGGCGGGCTCCTGGGTGTTACTAGGTATATAATATCCCTGTGTATCTATTTACTGACATGTACTTTATTTTAAGAAGCTCTGTGTTTACTGCCTAACATCAAACAAATAGTTTATGTATAGGTGCCCAAAGCACTGTATGCAGACTCTGTAGGTTGTGCAATGTAGTGTCCTAGCCTATCAGGGACCACGTCTCAGTTGCATGTTGCAGAATGTTGCTGAGAGATGGTCACAGGTTGGTTAGTATGAGGCCCAGCATAGTCAGTACTACATTAGGTGTCTGCATACTAACCAATCAGCAACATTCTGCTACATACTGCGGAGATGTGGCCCTTAATAGGCTAGGACACTATACTGCACATCCAGATCCATACAGGGACTATTTGTATGATTTTAGGCAGTAAATACAGCGTTTATATGGCAGTAAATAAGATACCCAGGGTTATTATATACCTAGTAACATCCAGGGACCTTCCATTTCCTTTATGTTAAAGACTTTCAGTCCGGACTCACCTTTGGTCAACCAATCATCTGAACATTTAAAAGCCTGAAGCTTTGGGGCCCAAACTAGAGTTTCAAATACATCTTCTTGATAATAGAAAAAGTGTTTGTAGTACCTAAAAAAATAACTGTTCAGTGCCACGTCATTTGACAGTCTTTCAGTAAAAGTGAATGAAAATCATACTTGCACCCAAGGTCCCTTCGGTTTAAAAATGAATATCAGCCCTGGTAAAGCATTATTGTATATAAAATGTAATAATTTAATAAGTGCTTTTATTTATTTTATACTTTGTAAAATATGTTCCCATTATCAAGTCAAGCTCTTTAAAGCCACTACAAAAAATGTGACTTCAGTTAAAATGAAACGTTTTGGAATTATTTATTTATTTATTTTTATAAAAAATGTTTTAATTAGGGTCTATTTATATTTTTTTCTCAATGCCATTATCTTGTAACATTTACATGTCACCTACTTTTAACAGGCTAACAGCATGTCTGCTTATGAAAATCCCTCCCTTTCTTCTTGTTTACTCCCAAGTGTGTTGCCATCCTTCACACCAGAGACTGCAATGCAGGATTCTGGGAGCTAGGCTAAGATAAGAGAAATCCAACAGAAACAAAAGAAAGCAAAAACTGTAAATGATGTGATAATTACACTGAGAAGGATAAACAAATAACTAAACCTATTCAGAGAATTAATATTAAACAAAATAAAATGCTGAAGACTCACTCATACAGTGGCTGTTAAAAGGTATATGGAGGTTTCCTGGATTATGAAGCATCTGATAAAGGAGAATCAGTAGTGTATGAAAACATTTTCTTAATTCTAAAAATCCTAAAATAAACCTTAATAAACTTATCCTAAAGTTTGCAAAATGTCTTCAGTTTTCTGACAGTTGATTTTGAGAACAAACTCCCCTGAAAGCTGCTCTGGATCTCTGCACTGTGGTTGGCTTGAAGGTTAGTATAGGGTTAAAAAACATAACTGAATGCAGAGTTTCTATTGGTTAGTTCAAGGTGTCTATGTAGGCACACCTGGGGCTGTGGAAACCATTTTAATGTGATAAATCTGTATGTGCATAGAACGACTGTGTAATGTGTGTGTCTGATATAAGCAGCAGGTGTTAGATTAGAAAAAAATAACAGGGAAACTTCCATATACCTTTCATTTTTTCCCCCATAAGAGCAAGTGAGTAGGGAGATTCTACAAGATGTACCTGCAAATGACCAAGGTCAAGACTAAATAAAGCAACAAACACAAAGGGGATGATTTAGAAAGTGATCTTCTCAGTTCTGAATAGTAATCTTATTCACATGTAACGAGCATGACGCGGCACGACTGTATTGTAGGAAATCAATATAAAGATATATTTACGTATTGGGATGCCTGCACTTTTTGCTTACATTTTAACTTATTTATTGCTACCTTTTGCCTCTGAAAACTATTGCGGCATTTCCCACCATTTGTACTAGCCGTGGTCAAAGCTACTGGTGCACAGGGAGCAGCTGGAAGCTGATGATACATTCTATTAGCCAGCTGGAAGGCGCTACCCAAACCTTGCCTTGGCGCACTTTCCCAGGCTGGTATTTGGAAGCCTTGTCATAGATTATGTACTGAGTGCAAAACCTTTGGTCAGAGTCGGCATCTGCATGGTAAGCCACCGTGTTAATGGTCTGTGTCACGTCACTCTCAGGTTTAGGTTGGCGAGTGAGGATTTGGCCACCAGCGGCTTTCACCAGCTCGGCCAAGTCCTCCTTGCGATGTTCTTTGAAGAAGCCAAGAAAATAGAAATGACATCCATCCAGCAACGTTGGCAGCTACACAAAAGACAAGACATCCCGGAAGTCAAAAAAAAAAAAAAGAAAAAAAAAAAAAAAAAGAACAGAGATTCAAAGTGATGATCACACAATGAAAATATATCTGCGTCGGTTGGGTAAAATGAGGATCACATATGAGTGACAATCACAGGCACAGTTCTCTCTTACGTGTCCAAAGTTTGATAATACCTGTCTCATGAAGATTAAAATCAAACATTTTGTTATCAGGGAGTACACATTAAAACCAAAACATGCCATTTTGAAAACTGGTCCTCCCCGTCATGATACATAAAAACAAGTTCTAATCCACCACACGGGCAGCGACTCGCATCTCTGATCTGAGGAACAAGGGGTTATTTTCCAATGCTCTCGGTGACCCCCTTTTAAACCAGAATATTTTTATAGGAGGGTAATATTACATGTGACACTACACTGTCATCTAGTTTTTGCACTGGTTTGAACAGAGTGTATTTTAATTGCATAAACATTTATTCCCAATATTTCTATAACTGTGACTGATGGTAGTGGTAAGTTTAAAGGGCCGCTTCATTCACACAATTTGGACCACATCCTTGTGAAGATCTCCTAAAAGCAAGTAGAAATACTTTTTGATTTTTTTTTTTAATCTTGCATTTTTCACTGAGAAATCAAATATAATTAAATCTATGTTTATGTATGTGAAAGACTGCACACAGTCTGCTTCATGTCTACAACCAATCATGTGGCAGGGGCATGTCCACCATTCAAGTCAATGGTAAGGTTTTTTTTCTGCTAATATGTCCAGTTTGAAGGGCGCAGACCATGTGCAGCAATTGATTGGTTCTTTGCAGAAACCAGAAAATGCAGCACACTATGGAATTTGAGCTCTAAAGACCAGCTTGGGGGGGAGGAGGGTAATGCTACCTACAGTGATCCAAACAAACTTAAATTGAATGCTTACCACATCTATATGTGCAGGCATGGAATACTGATACTCATCTAAAACAGGAAAGCTATTGGTCATCAACAGGGGTCACAGGGGATGCTGTGCTACAGATCACAGTCTTCCCCCATAGAGCCTCACACTGCATGCACTAATTACCCATTTAAAACGTAAGATATTTTCGATGTCATTAGTGTAAGTGAAATAAAAAAAAATAGATCACTTTAACATACAATATCGTGCTCTTTGAAACTATGAAGAGCACTTACAATGAGTTCAGCAGCCCTTTAAAAAATCTTAGACTCTCATTATTCTCTTTGTCACTGGAGGACCGTCAGATAAGGTCTCAAGCAAATACATCAGTCCTAAGACTGGCTGTTGAGAACCACTATAAAGCATAATCTGTAAATATCCCAAAAGTGAGAGGTTTATGATAATTCATTAAAATATATCTGAAGATTGAATGAATGAAAAATAACTGCACATACATCTCACACAATACCCAGAGAGAATGAGTCATGATTAATCCAGTGACCGTGTCCCTTTAATATTTCATGAAGGTCATCACCAAGAAATCCTGCACAGAGGGTAGCCTTTGTTCTCACTCTAGAGTGTTCCTCACAAATGAATTTTAAACTGAATACAAATATATTCTAACAAAGCTGCTGGGAGGTTTATGTTAATATCCCAACATGGCATCCAAGTCAAGAGTCAGAAATCACCAGTATTTTTTTATTTGATTACTCAGTAGCATAATTCTGCCATCTAATAGTTGGTTTAACTGCCCATTTAAAATGTAATTCTCTCTCCCAAGCTAGTGGTGCCATCACAGAAATTTGTATGGAAAGTCCATAAAATGATGTTAATAAAGAAATACAAATTTACCAGCTGTTCGCGGTTGAGCCGCGCTCTGCAAGGTCCATTGGGTATCTCATATTGTTCCTCTGGTTCACGTCCACATGACTTCAGGCAGGCCTCCACCCCTGAACAAATACAATTTATATCCTTGTGATCACATGTTTTAGAATATGATTTCCACTGTCAAAATATATTTAAATGGCCACGGAAAGTTAACTTGTTTTCTGGTTAATAGTAAAAGGTAAAAACAATTAACATATAAACAAAACCTGTATTAGTAAGAGTTTATAGAAACAGCAGGTAATGTTTCATTAAAAAAGGAAATATACTTGTGAAAACGTTTATAAAAGTGAATATATAAAAATAGACTGTGTAAACCGGTGTAGCGTCTCACTACTACAATACTAATAGGTGTGGAAAAACATCAATAGAGATGGACACAGCAACAATTTGGATAATTATTTAAGTCAAATGTGTTTAATTTTGTAGACCTGTGGATATTATTTATCACACACACACACACACACACATCTCATGTAATTAGGTACACACATTTATACACACACTATATATATATATATATATATATATATATATATATATATATATATATATATATATATATATATATATACATATATATACATACATATATACACACACACATACACATGTACACACACTCACTCAACAATCACATATATAGTTGTGAGCGTACGAGTTGTTGCTAACGCTGCGGGCTCGCATAGCGAGCCCGCGGCCCTCGCGAAGCGAGGGCACTGGCCGAGGGTCTCAGTTGCTGGCATGGAGCGCCGAAGGCGTTCCTTGCCAGCAACTGAGGACCCTCGCGAAGCGAGGGCCTCAGTTGCTGGCATGGAGCGCCGTAGGCGCTCCATGCCAGCACCTGAGGACCTCGCAAAGGTCGAAGGCGCTCCATGCCAGCAACTGCGACCCTCGCAAACTTCACGTCGCAACCCAAACAGCACGACACACACATTACGACACTCGCAAACAACATACGACACACGTTCACACACATTACGGCCTCGCAACACTCGGACGCAACTCGCGAACATTACAAAATGTAAAACACAATACATACACACAGCACATACACCAAGAGGGAGCACCCAGGACCTCAAAAATACAACTTACACCTCGATTTTACTCAAAATAAAATCGTTTAGAGACTGAAAAAAAATCTAAGCGAGAGAAAAAATGGCCGCCGAACAAAACGAAAACGAGGCTACAGCACTCTAAACTCGCAAAACACCACAAGAAACTCGCAAAACGCAACAAACGACCTACGGATATTCATACCACACAGTGCACACATTCATCACGCTTACACAGCAGCTCCACACCACTAATGCTGCAGCAACATCAACACAGATTGCAGCTCTTCATCACAATGCTTCAAAATAGGTACAGTATATTCATTTAGTAATGGATTACATATTTCATTATTATACACCAAACCGCATCAGCTACCTTACAATTTCATTGCCGTAATTTTTTGACGGGCAATTCGCTAGTATCTAATACTTAGGAGCCATTCAGACCGTTTCTAGGAACCTAGAAAGAAGCCCTTCATAGATATACATTATATTTTGGAAAATATTAATTACTAAAAATGTAGAAAAAACAAACAAAAAAAAAACTGAATATAAAAACCAGTATACAGAAATATTGTAATGCAGTGATGGAAAATAAAACTGAATAATGATTTTGCACTATAGAATCACATATATAGTTGTGAGCGTACGAGTTGTTGCTAACGCTGCGGGCTCGCGTAGCGAGCCCGCGGCCCTCGCGAAGCGAGGGCCGCGGCTCGCGCAGCGAGCCGAGGCCCTCGCGAAGCGAGGGCACTGCCCGAGGGTCTCAGTTGCTGCAAGGAGCGCCGAAGGCGCTCCTTGCCAGCAACTGAGACCCTCGGGCAGTGCCCTCGCGAAGCGAGGGCACTGCCCGAGGGTCTCAGTTGCTGGCATGGAGCGCCGAAGGCGCTCCATGCCAGCAACTGAGGACCCTCGCGAAGCGAGGGCCTCAGTTGCTGGCATGGAGCGCCGTAGGCGCTCCATGCCAGCACCTGAGGATCTCGCAAAGCGAGGGCCGCAGTTGCTGGCATGGAGCGCCGAAGGCGCTCCTTGCCAGCAACTGCGACCCTCGCAAACTTCACGTCGCAACCCAAACAGTACGACACACACATTACGACACTCGCAAACAACATACGACACACGTTCACACACATTACGGACTCGCAACACTCGGACGCAACTCGCGAACATTACAAAATGTCAAACACAATACATACACACACCACATACATAAAAAACTTACCTACACCAAGAGGGAGCACCCAGCACCTCAAAAATACAACTTACACCTCGATTTTACTTCAAATAAAACAGTTTAAACACTAAAAAAAAAAACGAAGCGAGAGAAAAAATGGCCGCCGAACAAAACGAAAACGAGGCTACAGCACTCTAAACTCGCAAAACACCACAAGAAACTCGCAAAACACCACAAAACAACTACGGATATTCCGATACAAACGTATAACACACATTACTCGCCATTTCGCGCCAATGCGGAAGTACACGACTACGCTAACGGTTTGGTCTCGCGCACGCACAGTGTTACACTGCACACATTCAGCACGCTTACACAGCAGATCCACACCACTAATGCTGCAGCAACATCAAAACACATTCACAGCTCTTCCACACAATGCTTTAAAATAGGTAAAGTATATTCATTTATTAATGTATTATATATTTCATTATTACACACTAAACAGCATTAGCTACCTTACAATTTCATTGCCGTCATTTTTTGACGGGCAATTCGCTAGTATTTTATATTACTCAGTGTGGAATCTGTCTGAAGATTTAATTCTCCGTCTTCCAGTATTCCTTAGGACCACTGAGTGAATATTCAGAATCTGACAAGAGAGCACACAATAAACCTCACAATAAACCTTACTGTTAATGTACAAAAAATTAACAATAACACAGAGTGATGCAGCATAGTGGATATACATAACAATGCTCCATCAGTCTTCACTCCAAAGTGCTCCAATTCTTTATAGTCATTACAAACGAAACTGTGTATCCAGAAATAATTGGAACTCCCACTGGCAGAACATTTATCTGAGGAGCAGGGTGCAGTTTGTGCCTCACCTACTTATCTCTAGCAATTAAGAGATATGAAAGGAATGCTTTTACTGCACCTCCCGGCATGTCCAAGTAACAGATATACTTAAACACAACTACAATGTAAAGTAATAAAAAAGAAAGAAAAAAAAATCGTATTTCTTTTCCTTACCTTAAAAAATAGGTCTCAAAATTAAAATAAATTCAGGGAAAGTGTATTGCAAGTAAAAAGGCAAAATAAATGTTATATTCCAAAAATTAGCACCAATTATCCGAATATGGAAACATGGAAAACATGCCACGCTGTATGTACTTACATGCAAATCCAACGATCCAGCATCCAGCCAGCGTACCCAGCATGCATTTCATGGTACGGAGGACAGGCTCATCTCCAACAATAACATGAGTAACTACAGAAAAAATTAAGATTAACATTAAAACTAAAAACTGTTACAAACAAAAAATAATTAAAAAATAAAATGTAACCAAAATACTTGCAAGAAAGAGAGACAAAGAAAGAAAGAAAGAAAGAAAGAAAGAAAGAAAGAAAGAAAGAAAGAAAGAAAGAGAGAGACAGAGCGCACAATATAAAAATAAGAGCAATATTAAATAAAGAGATATATAGAGAGATATATATCCTTCTGGATCGCAACCTTGTCGTGGTGAACGAACTTGTATGCTTCAATGAAGCTGTGAGCTATACCATGTAGATTAGCAGGTCATAGCAGAGAGGTCAGACAAATCGCGCCTCACTGGAGAAGAAACTAGCAACCCACTCCAGTAACTTTGCTAAGATAACTTTCTGGATAAGCACAAGACACATAACAATATGGCACCAGAAGATGATCCCCTCAGGTCAGAAGGTGCCCACCACATTACCGAGGAAGAGCAGAGGGTGAGTTTGAGTAGCACCAGATCTAATGAGGAGTTGGGCCAAGGCCAAGAGGACACTCAGCTGCGGATGTGTCTAGAGGGGTAAAAGGAAAGTCCGCTGCTGCAAAGACCAATTCAGAATAGGAACCTGGAATGTCAGAACTATAAACCAAGGCAAACTAGATGTGGTCAAGAATGAGATGACAAAGATAATGTTAATAGCATGGGAATTAGTGAACTCAAATGGACTGGAATGGGACATTTCACAACAGGTAACCACCAGATCTTCTACTGTAATCAAGAATCCTGCAGAAGAAAAGGAGTAGCCCTCACAGTCAATCCAAGAGTGGCCAAAGCAGTGCTCGGTTACAATCCAAGAAATGACAGAATGATTTAAATTTGAATTCAAAACAAACCAAACCATTTACAGTCACAGTGATCCAAGTCTATGCTCCAATTATGAAGAGGCTGAAGTTCTCCAGTTCTACGAAAATATTCAACACATCATAGATATAACACCAAGAAAATATGTTACTGTCACCCTAGAAGATTGGAATTCTAAAGTAGGGAACCAGAAGACACCTGGAATAACTGGCAAATGTGGCCTTGGAGTACAAAATGAAGCAGGTCATAGCAAACACCCTCTTCCATCAGCCTCCAAGACCAATACACATGGACATCACCAGATGGACAACCAATAAATCAGATTGACTATACAATTTGTAGTAAAAGATGGAGGAGCTCTATACAATCAATAAAAACAAGACCTGGAGCTGCCTGTGGCTCAGACCGTGAGCTTCTTATTGCAAAGTTCAGAATTAAACTGAAGAAAAGAGGGAAATCATCAGACCAAGAAGATACAAAATAAATAATACCCCTTGTGAATATGCAGTGGAGGTAAAGAATAGATTTAAGGGACTAGACATAGAAGATAGAATGCCTGAAGAACTTTGGATCCAAGTTCGCAACATTTTCCAGGAAACCACAACAAAGAATATCCCCGAAAGAAAAGTAAGGAGTCAAACTAACTGTCTGATGAGGTTTTGAAAGTAGCCCAGGAAAGAAGAAAAGCAAGAGGTTGTGAGGATAAGAAAATATTTGTCCAACTGAAAGCAGAATTCCAGAAGATAGCAAGAAAAGACAAGAAAACAAATGAATTTTTAATGCCAATGTGGGTGTGATAAAAAATCAAAAATGGCAGGACAGAAGCAGAACAGGTAAAGAAGAGATGGCAGGAATACACAGAAGATCTATACCGGAAGTACCCCATTAGGAGCCAGATATCTTGGAGATTGAAGGCAGATGGGCCCAGGAAGCCTTGCTGATAATAAGGCTGCAGGAGTTGATGGAATCCCAGCTGAACTATTAAAAATCCTACAAGATGATGCTGTGAAAGATTTGGCTTATACCAACAAATGTGGAAAACTCAACAGTGGCCAAAACACTGGAAAAGGTCAGTCTATATCCCCAAAAACACAGTGCCAAAGAGTGATCCAATCATTAAACAATTGCAATCATTTCACATGCCAGCAAAGTAATGCTGAAGATCCTACAAGCCCGACTCCAACAATAAATGGACTGAGAACAACCAGATGTGCAAGTTGGATACCGCAGAAGAAGAGGCACAAGAGATCAAACAGCCAATGTCCAATAGACAATAGAGAAAGCACAAGAGTTCCAGAAAAGCCTTTAGTTCTGCTTCATAGACTATTCTAAAGCCTTTGACTGTGGGGTTAACAACAAATGGTTTAAGATCGGGAAAGGTGTGCTTTTTATTGTCACCTTATTTATTCAACCTATATGTGGAGTACATCATGCGTAAGGCTGGACTGGATGAATAAAAAGCCGTAATCAAGATTGCGGGAAGGAATTTTAACAACCTTAGATATGCCAGTGATACTACCGTGATGGCTGAAAGAGAGGAGGAACTAAAGGACCTATTAATGAAGGTGAAAAAATAGTGCAAAAGCTGGACTGCAGCTCGGTGTTAAAAAGACGAAGATTATGGCAAACGGCAATCTCACTTCCGGGCAAATAGATGGGGAAGAAGTTTGGGCAGTAACAGATTTTATTTTCCTGGAATCCAAGCTCTCTTCATATGATGACTGCAGCCATGAAACTAAAAGACGCTTGCTTCTGGAGAGGAAAATTATGGCTAGCTTGGATAAGCTAGTAACAAGTAAAGATATATCATTATTAACAAAAGGTCCACATAGTTAGAAGTAGGGTATTCCCAGTAGTAACATACGGATGTGAGAGCTGGACCATAAAGAAGGCTGAGCGCCTTTGTAGTGTACTTCAGGAAGTCAAGAAAAACTGTTCCCTGGAATGTTTATTTATGAGGCTGAAGCTCAAATATTTGGGCCATATCATGAGAAGACAGGATTCCCTAGAGAAGACTCTGATGCTGGGAAAGATGGAAGGCATAAGAAGAAGAGGGAGGCAGAGATATCTAGATAAGGGCATTGAAGCAATGAACATGAACTTTATGGAGCTTAGAGAGACGATGGCTGACAGATGTGCTTAGCGTACTGTGATCTATAAGGTCACAGAGAGTAAGACACAACTAGATGACTAAACAACAACAACGGAGATAGATTAGATAGATAAACAGACAGACAGATAGATATTTCTAAGAGGATCCCTACAGCCACTCACCTGCAGTGTTATACTCTGTGTATCTCTCTGCCTTCAGTACTGTAGCCAGCTTGTTCAGATCATTCCTTTGAGAGGCAGACAGGCCACTAGCTATCAGTACCACAGCCTCTTTTCTTTGTTGATTTGGACTTAACTGTTGTGAAAAAAAAAACAATACAATTATGTATATGGTATTCACATATTAGACTTGCAAAGGGTGTGTGCTTGAAAATGGTCACTTCAGTAGTGCTTAGTTACATATTGCTCAGTTACATTTGCTTGGTATCAAACATTTACTGTACATTTGAAAAAAAATCACAATTTGGCATAGAAAAGTTAATAAAGTACTATAGTATGTGGCTAGTGATGCGTTTTTAATGAGCGGAGGTGCTACTGGGCATCTATTACTGGAGCACATAAAAAGATAACGTAACTAATTGAAGAAGTTACAACACAACCATCATCAAAATATTAGTTACTGGGGAGATTTTTACAATATTTCCTATTTAACAGAACACTGTAGTCCTATATTCATAGTAATGTCTAAATGTTGAAAGCATGACCAAATAAACACAGCCTTTAATGGAGGGTGAGGGGAAGATGGAATAAGGAGAGGTCCAGAGAGGAGAGGTCCTTTGTTAGATAAGAGGATAAAAGGCTCAGAAGAAGGAAGTTGCACAAACAGATGCAACTATAGAACCGATGACACCCCCACTCACACACCTTTCATTAAGTATCAAGGATCCCTCCGGGGTCTCTCAGAGGATTACACAATTACTTTTTTCCTAATTAACAACTAGAATTATGTATTTTTCTTGCTTACTTATGCTCTTAGTCTGATTCAAAGATTTCAATCATATATTTTTTTATTTCATTGTACAGTGGCCCTTTAACTCAAATAATTCTTTACAACATTTCAGACATGGTATTGTCAGAGCTGCTTGACTAAGCCATTTTGTCAGCAGTTAAGGCCATGGCTCTAAGGATCACCATATTTGTGATCCTCTTCATACAAGGTCACCTCCCACTACATAATAAATACATATAACAATTAAAGGGACTTTGTCAACCACAAAATCACCTTTTTTAGGTTATTCTTAAAGAGCATGGCAAACTGGTTACATGTTGTGTTATCCATTTTTGTCTAAAGTGAAATCTCATGTTGTTGATGCTGTATTTATATGCAAATGAGCAGGTCATGCATATTAAAAAGCTGCTTTGATTTGTGAATTAGGATTACAGTATGCTTGTCTGTCTCTGTAGTGGCAAAAACAAAGAACCCCAATGTTATTAGGCAGTTAGACCCATCCCCCACCTTTATTTTGCACTCTGAGCCGCACATTACCATACATGATCCTCAAAATCACTTCTCAATACTTTTGAAATGAATTACTGTAGAGAAAAACTACTAATACAATGTATGACCAGTTTTTAACGCTCTTTAGAATTAAATCAACTTTCTCTTAGAGTGACAGTGCCCCTTTAAAAGGTGTATTTGTTTTTACTTCTGAAAGGCGTCTTAAATATTATCAAATATATTTCTTCTGTAAATATTGAGACTACACCAAATTCAATATACAGCATGCCCACTAGCACTGAAAAAGGTGGTTAAATTACAATGAATTTACTTATAGGGGTCCAGAAAATTAGTTGTAAACAATGCAAACAGATTTCAGCACTTACGACAGGGCACGAGCGTAGCAGTTGAGGCTCCTTAGTAGTCTGTGTTTGCAGCAATGCCGACTTTATCTCCTCTGTTTCTGCATAGTCTACAGGCCGCATACCGAATATATTCCTGGTAAAACAAGCACAGATGGGTTTTAAGTAAATACAATATGTGACTGAATTCTTAACTAGGTACATTAGCTGGAAACTGGTTTTATTTCTCGTCTCTTGTTTTTCTGTAGGTTGGACTCTCAGCACATACACAAAAACATAAGCCTCGAAATTACAGCAACGCAGATGGACAACAGGAGGACAAGCTGCTGAATCAAAAGAGAAATAAAAACGCAGAGAACAAGGAGAAACTGAAGAAAAAAAGCTCTATCCTTGAGAAATACATCAGTCTCGTGTCTGCATGGAATACTACACAACCTCAGCAACTTCAAGTTTAGGAATTCCCTCCTCTACATGACAGTCGCTGAGTAAGGTCCTCCTTGGAGATCAATTCCATATAGTATTTTCAAATAATATGTTTACTTGCAAATAATAAAATCAAAGGTGAATTCTCTCAGCAGTTCCAGCATTCTTGGGAGTTCAAGGTGAGCTTACAATAAACCAGGATACAGAGTAGTAACAACATGCCCCAAGGACACAATTATTTTCACTTCTATATGATAGAACAGCAGTCCATGAAGTAAAATATAACACATTTATGCACTGCTATGCAATATTATCAAGATTATTAGTTTATTTGTATTATTTTTTCATTTGTAAAGCTATACTGCGGTTAATTACAAGGCTAAAAAAAATAAATAAATAACTTACACGACCATAAAAGTTAGTTGTATATAATGGAGGTCATTGAATAAACCTGCAACCAAAATTAACACAAATCATAGGTAGGTGGGTGGGTGTGGACAGGGTAGGTGGGATGGCATGTTAGATGAGTTCAGATGCTGAAGAGAGGTGGTGGTGTGTTAGACTCTAGGTTTAGAGGCAAAAGAAAACAAGGCAAATACAAATGGGAAAATGACAGTTTATAATTCACATAAACAAAAAACACAAGACAACCGTAGCTCATACTGACATATACTTTATTGAAAACCTAAATATATATTTTTGATTTTGAAAACTGTAAATAAATATCTGTCTTCGGGAGGAATCAAACTCAGGACCTTTTGCTCCACAAGCAGCTGCATTTCTGACTGAGCTATTGCACCAACTATTGCTTTTCCTGCTAGAATATTACTACTACTACTACAATGAGTCAGTCATAGTCTAATTCAATCACTGAAAGCTTCTGCACCTGAATCAAATTAATTACTCATTGTTCCTAGCGGTACAGAGCGCATGGTTTCCACGCCCTAGAGGTGCCTACATAAAAGAAAAACTGCCTTAAAAAAACATTTTTAACCCTATACTAACCTTCTAGCCAATAGAAGTACAGTGCACAGATTCAGAGCAGCACTGCCTGAGCTTCTGGTGTGTTGTTGGAACAAAAGACTACACATCCCATGATGCTTTGCAGCAGATACTGAATCCGCATACTGCTACAATGTTGAAACTGATTGGCCACAACCAATTATGAATTTATGTTAATTTAGCTTGGCTTTTCAACGGTGTTCCTTCTCAAAACCACTGTCAGAAAGCTGAAGAAAATTTACAAACTTTAGGGTACATTTATTAAGTTTATTTTCGTGTTTCATCGATAAAAATGTTTGCATACACTACTGATTCTCCTCTATCAAAATGCATTCAGAATCCATTAAACTTCCATATACCTTTAAAATCTAAATGTATATAAAGCTTGTTCCCGAAGCACAGACACAACATCAATAACTTGCAAACTTACAATTTAAGGGGTTTAGGTGTGGTACAGGAGGACGATAGATACAGGATGGCACTGTGTAAGGCAATAGGCTCAAGCAAGAATATTAAGGCTGAAGGTGATGAGCTTCTTTAAACAGATGGGTTTGGAGATATTATTTTACCAATGGAACGTGTAACACAAATAAACATCTGCCATACAGACATGTGACTTTTCAAAAGCCTTGTTAGGATGACACAACAAAAGCACTTTAAACCATATCCTAAAAAAATAAATAAAATGTTTGGACCAGCTCCTTTATGGGATGCCCTGATTAATTTTGCACTAATAGAAGTCCCCGGTCTTCCTGCATTAATAATGTGCAGGGAGCTGGCACATTACAAATGCTCCAGATTAACGGATAATTGGTTCAGCCTCAGCACGGCATCTTGGGAGTTCCAGCCCATTAAATACTGTCACGCTGCTCTGTACTGGCATGCATCATAAGGGCAGATATTTGGCCCAGTAGAAAGCATGCTCCTTTCTCAGGTAAAAAATAAAAAGGGCAACAACAAGTTTCACCTTCACAAGCCCCGTGATCTTTATCCTGGGCAGATTCAGATAGCAGGACCTCTAGAATTAATTTCATTCTAACCTTTCTATATTTTTGAAGTATTAGTATTTGTTGTTCATACAGTCTAGAAAATGATCTGTGAAAATGAATGACTAGCAAAAAAATACTCCAATATATCCAATTGTGACAACAAAAATAGAAGTGCTCAGAGAACAAACTAAAAATGCTTGTCCTATAGGTCTGGTCACCTCAGAGACCACCACTTGTAGCCACTTGTGCCATTCACAGGAAGAAATATCCTGTAGTATATCAGTCTGGTCCCACACACTAGAGTGATCCAGACCCAAAATACCAGGAAAACAGTGAACCACAGTAGCTGAACTCACGTCTGGAGCCCTCATCACCCTTAGGAAGACAAACCGCCAAGGGTCATTTGCATAAGTCGCATAGTAAAAGTGTATAGTCCTAACCTTGCAATATTTCAAGTATCAGTATTTTTTTTCATAATTATGTTAAGATTAAAGGGCCATTTACCTCATTGTAAGTGCTCTTCATGGTGTGAAAGAGCACAAGATTATTTGTTAAAATTATCTTTTTATTTTTATTTTAGATACACTAAAAACAGCTAAAAAATCTAATCTTTTAATCTGTGTAAATACAAAGTGTATCCTGCTTTTGCATGAGTAATAACTGATAGTCGAGTGAACAGTGAAGTCACCGACAGATCCTGCACCCCAGTTAACCCCTAACTGACCTGTGACCTGGCCAAGTGATTCCTGCATTCCACGCTCTGCACAGACAGATTTGTTTTTTTCTTTTGCTCACTACACGGGGTTGTAGCTGCAGGTCTGGCAGAGGGCAGTCAGTGACGCATGTAAAAACAGATTTTATTTGATTTCTCAGTGAAAAATACAAGTATTTCAAATATATAAAAGTATTTTAGGAGGTCTAAACTGTGATGGTGTCCAAATTGTGCCGAATTAAGTGGTCCTTTAATAACTAGCAAAACATACATCAATATCACATATATAGTTGTGAGCATGCGGGACGTTGCTAACGCTGTGGCGCTCCTTGCCAGCAGCTGCGGAGCTCGCAAAAGTTTACGGACTACAATAAACAATTACAAGACGCGTTACGACCCATTACGACCTCGCAAAAATACAACCTTACCGCCCGAAACCTGCGCACATGAAAACAATAAAAACACAATAAATACACACAACAAATATATAAAAAGATTACCTACAGCAAGGGGAGGCAGCCAGGACCTCGAAAACTGAAGTTACACCTTAATTTAACTCGAAATAAGAGCTTAGACACCCGAAAATCCCCTAAGCGAGGGAAAAAATGGCTGCCGAAAAAAACGAAAACGAGGCTACAGCACTCTAAAGACGCAAAACACCACCAAACACCTACGGATTTTCCGAAAAAGACGTACGACATCCGAAAACAAGGTCGCAACCCGCACAACCCGAAAAACATTAGAAACACAATAAATACACAAAACAAACACATAAAAAGCTTACCCACAGCAAGGGGGGGCACCCAGGACCTCTGCAAGTGAAGTTACACCTCTAACGGATTTGCTTTGCGCACGCACACTATTACACTATACACTGCACACATTCATGACGCTTACACAGCAGTGATGCTGCAGCAACGTGAAAACAGATTGTCAGCTCTTCAACACAATGCTGCAAATATTACTTCACAATAGGTAAAGTATATTAATTTCTTATTTTATTAATTGTTCATTGAAAATACCACCAAAAAAAAAAAAAACAACGCTGCCAATAGCACACAAACAACCAAGAGCCTCACAATGAGCGCCGAAGGATCTTGGAACACCAACAAAATTAATTTTGCACACAAACAACATTACCTGCCTAACTATCTTATTGCCGTCATTTTGTGACGGGCAAGTCGCTAGTATCCAATAATGATGAGATGCAGGAAAGCAAAAAATATTTGTGTACACACAGAGGAGTCTAAATCTTTCATGCATGATATTGAGCATTACAAAAAAGAAGAAAAAAAACAAACATTTTAATTATGAAACACCTCTGGCGTTTAGTCAGTTTGAAGGAAATGTGATGAAGAACGCATTCATTGCAGCCCCTTAAATATGAAGTGCTTAATGCAAAGCTTCAATTTGCCTGGAACAGCTAAATCCAGATACCCACCCACCGGAATTTCATATCCCCAGTGGAAAGTCCAAAGAATGGAAACGGCTTTTGCTAATACCAATCCTGCTGTGCATGAAAAGCTGGCAGGACAGTCCATTTCAGTTGAAGTGTTTATGAACAACTGTGAAATTGCAAAATGTGCACATCTAATTTGTCAATGACTTGGCTGGCTGTGCCTCGGCCAGGGGGAGGCACAGGAATTGGAGACAGCACATGAAGAAGAGCCTCTATAAAAATATAAATTAGTTCTGTGCAGAAGATTAACTTAAGGAAAAAAAATTAACTAGACCAGCGGGGCAATTAATAGGTCCAATGGTCCAGATCGTATTTTCCATTTGCAGTTTGCTATCTTTCCCACACAGGGGGAATTTTCTGAATAGAGGGGAAAGCAGCGGAACTGTAAAATCTTTAAGATTTCATATGCGCAACCTTAAGAGACCACTACATCAACTCTCCTTAGCAGATCTACGAACAGGGTTATCTTGACAGAATTTTACATCCACAGGCTTAGAATTCAAGTATTGCATCTTCAAACTATGAACAGTAGGTTTATTTAAAAAATAAAAAGGAAACTAAAATAATGTGCACATAATTGCATTTGTACCTAACTTTCCCCTTTTCCCAACCGGCAAGGAAGGGTGCCCTAAACCCAGGAAATATGGCTGTAAAAAGCATAGAAAGGGTGAGGCGACCCAATGGAACAGTCCCCACTCGTTTCCTGTATTATGAAGCATCTGATAAAGAAAAAAACAAATATTCATCAATAAACTTTGCAAAATATCTCCAGTTTTGATTTTGAGATGTCACACCTAGGAAAACCGGGACAAATTAGCATAAAATTCATAATTTGTTGGAGCCAATCAGAGGCAGGTACAAAAATGTTTCCCTTCCTCACTGGCTGAGCCAAAGCAGCTTGGAAGGCAGCCGTGATACTGACAGCTGGTTGGCTAGGACACAACTCAGCACAGCTCATTGGCTAGGAGGCTCTGCCTACATAGGTGCCTTGGGGTGGAGCTCACACAAGAAATTTCAGATGTAATAAAAATTCCTCGATAAAATGATTTTATATGAGACGCCCAATCAGACAAACACACACAGGAGATCACACAGACTGACATAAATATCTTTAATGGTGTCTTCCGGTCGGATATATTTTAAAACCAGTGGGAAGAAACAACATTATGCTACACCCCCAAGGCACCTATGTAGACAGAGCGTCCGAGCCAATGAACTGTGCGTAGTTGTGTACTAGCCAATCAGCTGTCCGTATCACGGCTGCCTCCCCAGCAGCTTTGTCTCAGCCAGTGAGAGGGAAACAGATATATTGTTGTACCTGCCTCTGATCAGCCACAACTAATTATGAATTTTATGCTAATTTAACTTGATTTTTCAGGAGTGATCCTTCTCAAAATCAACTTCCTGAAAACTGAAGACATTTTGCAAACTTATGGGCAAGTTTATTAATGCTTATTTATATTTTCTTCATAAACTACAGATTCTCCTCTGTAGATCAGATGCATCAGATTCATAATCCATAAAACTTCCATAATTTTTTAACAGGGTTTCACAAGGCACTAGTCTATAAGTTACTGGAAAGATAAATGCAGATCAACCTTTTGTTATTTATTTGCCTTTCTGTTATTTTAGTGTTTAATTTTCTTCAGTTTAAATAATTTTTTCTCAAGGAGGAAAAAAAAACAGTTTTTGTAAAGTGTAAATCATGCTTTTTTGAGTTCATGGCAGAAGGGTTTGGACTACTCATTTGTTGATAACACTGGGCTATTTTCAGTTACTAAGGTGAATTGTATTTCATTCGTAAGATGATCTTTTTTCAAGTTTGAGAGATATTTTAACATGTTCATGAAAAGGTCCGGTAGGATAACAAATGCACGGCAAAATCAATGGCTGAATTTTATTTATGTTTTGTAACGACAGAATGTGAAATTCCTTAGGAATCAGATATTTAAAATATGAATGTAGAATAGACAGACAGACTTCCTTGTATTAAGTATCATCTATACAACATAAGGTAATGCAGAGTGTGCTACCAGTAAGATACATCCAAGCAGGGAGATTCTCACTCACTAGTCCCTCGCACAGTCACACTGCAGTGGAGTCTGCAGCAGCCAAGGAATCGTACACTAGCTGCATACATAAACAGCAGTCCAGACTAGCCACTAATCCACAATGCACGATTTGTGCTTGGAAAACTGAACATGTCTATATCTGGCAACTTGCCTAATATACTAGGGACCCTGAATCTTTCCATAATGATCACATGTTGGTCACGCAATGTTAAATGTTACAGGCTTGCACATGCGCAATTAGTGCCAAAGCGCTCATCGCGAGGCATGTATGTGGGGGGTTGGACGAGGACTGCAATGATCGAAAAGCCGCTCATTGCGGGGCTCGCGATGAGCACTGAAGGCGCTCACCACAAGGACCGTAAAGTAGGCTGTGGGAGTGGCTTGAGGCCCGCAAGTTAGAGATGGGAAAGCCTTGTATTGTGTGGCAAAAAGCATTGCCAGCCTTCAAATTTTATTGCCGTCAAGTTGATAGTATATAAGATTTTTGGACAAGTTAAAAGGTTCAGAACCTTAAAAATACCCAAAAATTGTGCAAAAATGAACATGATACTAGACTTCGTGCCTATGATTTTTCCCCTGCTTGCACTGCTGGTGGGAGATGTGCCTATGTGAAGTCTACAAGTACTGGGGGTCTGGTGCCTTGGTTAATTAGTGGACAATGGGAGAGACTGAAGGAGGGGTTTACGTATGTATGTGAGTATGTAGATTTGTTGTTTGTTTCCAGGGTAATGTCTGGCTGGCCTTTTGTTTAGTCCCCTATAGAACTGCTCACACATCCCCAATAAAGTCAGCAATTACAAACGTTACAGTTGGAGTTCGTTAGCTCAGGGAAACTATAAAAGACAGTTACACTAATTTAAGAAGAGAAGTTCTGTGCTCTGCCTGTGGTCATGGAGGACATTTATACCCACTCGACGCAAGGATCTAACAGGTAGAAGTTCCAGAGCATGCAGTCCTACTGGTCCCATTACGTGACAAATGGATACAGTGACATTTAGTAGATGATAAAGTGCAAGAGTGGGTAAGGTCAGTCCTGGAGAGCTGCACACCAGCAAAGCCCTGCTTAGGAAAGTGGAGTATCACTGCATCACTCATTGTGACTGAATCAACTGTGTATAGCAGGGAATTCCTCAGAAATTACACTGTGAACCTCTCTAAAACAGACACTTACAACCTTGGATATAGTGTCACTCCATAGGGGAAAAAAAATCTAAACTAAGACCTTGATAATAACTAAAATTTTCTCAGCAACAACTCAGTCTGTGGATATAAGAAAGTCACTTGGCTTCATTTCATACAGGCTCTTAAAACAGTCATACTGTCAGTAGTAGTATCCAGCTCTAGGCTGCATCGGTGGTGACTTGAAGCTGTATATGTTATAACCTGCAGAACAATTTAAGATTATTCAGAAGAGCATGACTATAGCTAGAGTTGTGGCATAAAAAATGTAAATAATTTTAATCTGGATTTAGTATCAGGCACACTCTATGAAAAGGTAGTCTACAAACTAGAGTGAAGTCTAGTAGTCTTTAAAAAAGAAAAAAATACTACACATTGTTTTTGTTACCAGCAATTACCTGGACTTTACAATTCTCAAAATCTAGGTAAGCGAGGGTTACGCAGTATGATCTCTTGAATTTCATTGTATATTTCATATAAAACCTCCCACCTTGTTTTGGGTTTTAATTCGCATTTGTATTAAAAGTAACTTCTCAAGAGTGTCATATGCTTTACTGAGATGAAACCGTTTCACTCGCTCAGGAGCAGCTTCTTCCAGCCAGTGGCATTATAATACAGAAATATACAGCATGTAAATCTGACAGCTCCCAGATGGACAGTCCAGTCCCACAATGCCAGTTAAGTTTCCTCTAAACGAGTGACAGCGCCACAGCATGATGCAGCTGGTCCCTCTAACCACAGTAAGAAAGTGGTCCATAGGCCTGCAATAGCCTAAAAATATTAGGGAGACACCCAAGGGCAAATCAAAGAAATATGAAACTGTGGAAGCAATGATTGAACTAATGGAGTATACTCTCTGGGAGTTTATGTCTTTAGCTCACCTCCGAAGAATTGTACATACACTGTTGGAAGACAGGTTGCCTTGTAAGAACTATTAATGTGGATTGCCCCATTATTTTAGCTTTAAATTATATGTACACATATTGAGTGGAGGCTCATGTTTTATTAATCTACTGCACTATATTTAGATTTATAAGTTGTCTATCTGTATTCTTTTTACTTTTCTGAGTCATCTAAAATTTGTAGAAGTCATTGAATTGTGTGTTTATAAATGGACCAAAAAAGTCAGAAGTAATCTTCTAGGCATGTGGCCTAAATAATGGAATCGATAAGCATTCATCTCAAGTAAGTTATGGAACTTCTTTCAAACTACGATTCATAAAAGTAAACATGGCACAGATTGGGCATTGCACACTTGTACCACAGAGGCCTGTTAAGTTTTTAATTCTTACTTACACTGCGTCTCGAGAAGCTCCATGGCACAGCAGCAGCTGGACGATGGCAGAGTGGCCGTTCCTAGCAGCATCATGTAGGGGGGTGTCGTTCTGGTACCCGGCCGTGTTCACCAGAGCTTGGTGCTGGAGCAGTAACTCAACAACATCCTTGTGACCATGGTTACATGCTTCATGCTGATTGGAGAAGATATCACAAGAAACAAACACATGGTAAAATAGGAGCAACTGTAATGGTGTAAATTGAAAATTAACTCAAATGGTACAAAAGTGTATTAATGAAACAAACTTACAGTAAAATGTAAATTAATAATTAAATATTAATGAATTAGTTTTAATTTAACAAGATGGGCATCTTTAGCTTTGTTGGTTCAAGTAAGATGACTAACTCCTTCCTGATTGTGTTATAAAGAGTTTTCAAGATGTGTTTTATTTGCATGAAAATAAATATAGTTCTTGGAATAACTAAACTTGATCCTGTGCAGATTAATTTTAGAAAACAAAATAAAAACAGCCTTAACATTTGTCTCCGATACCCAATTATTTATTACTGCAGGGATCTTTTTTTCATTCTATCCTCATTCTCACTAAAATGCCCCTTTAAGATGCAAGCATAGATACGTCCTTACTAATGGTGTCCAGCCAGCATTGTCCTTCACATTAGGGTTGGCTCCACTCTTCAGAAGCTCTTCCACACTTTGCAGATCCCCCTGTGAATGATTTCAAAATGACAGCAGTCAGCTAAAATGTTACTAACAACAACATTACAACTTCATAGATGGGAAAAAAGAAGTTTGACAGATATCATTTGTGACCCCCCAAATGTTAATGCCATCACTGAAAAGCAAAATGAATAGCTGTCAATACTGGATTCCACCACTTTCGACCATAACAAAACAGAAGTTTTAGTGATTTCAATTCACACAAGTTAGGTACCAGCCCCACACTGATGAGATCCATTACATTGAAACAGTGCTATCTGTGGGTATGTTTCATAACTGATGCATTATCCATCAAATGCTATGCTTTAAAACTGTGTAATACAGCAATAAAATGTCTAAAACGAGTCGAGTCTAAAGGGGTATTGGATTAATGAGTACAAAAGCATTGTAGACTAATTTGCATATCCACGCCCCATTTTCCAGAGTGCAGTGTAATAACTTTCTTGGAATTTTGAGCAGGAAATACATTTAACTAATTTGTGGACATTCAAATGAGTAGAAATATGTACTATTTATTTACAAGCTATTTTAAAGCAATGACAACCGTTTAAAATCCATCTGATGTCTTGAGTAGTGTCACAAAGTCATCTTCTAGTATTTTATCTTCCTGAATATGTAAAAAGTACAAAAACAGACAGGAAGCCACGTCACTGGATCATGAAAATGATAAAATGACAATATCCACAACTGTCACCTTTTAGCTTTTCATATCGCTGCTGGTTAGGATATTTTAGATGTTTGCTCATCGCCTTTTAGCACATTTATAAATTTTTAAGAACATTTTATTGCGAAAACTGGAAGAGCCAGCTTTTGTTTATTATTATTAGAAATCAAAGACTAGAAATTCTGCTCTTTCAGTTCCCAGAGAGCCCATATCGAAACGCAGTCACAAGCAGAGTATCTCACAAATGTATGTTAAAATAAATCTGGTGCTAGTGAACAACACCAAACATAACTCAATCCAAAAAGCTTCACAATTACACTTCAGATGATCTGATGCAGACATCTCCAAGATGTAAATGGATGAGGAGGAAAACAAACAATCACAGAACACACCAAGGACATAAAGCACTCAGAGAGCAGCCTCTCTTAGCCACTTGTGCCCATCACAGGGATAAATATCCTGTAGTATATCAGTCTGGTCCCACTCACTAGAGTGATCCAGCCCCGAAATACCGGGCAAAACTACCCTGAACAGGAGAAACAGCAAACCCCAGACGTGTTTCGGCCTTTATGGGCCTCGTCAGTGAGGTGCAGCTGAACTCCCTAAGGCACAGTGAGCAAGGAGCCCACGTCTGGAGCCCTTAGAAAGACTAAACCCCAACGGTCATTTGAAGAATAAAAAAAAAAACAAAGTCAGATTTGCTCAATCAGAGAACAAATGAACCTTAATAATTTAGTAAAAAAACAATCCCTCAGAGTGGGTTATCAGCATGCCTAAACTGGGTCTGCCCACTGCTGCTCATGTACTTGCAGAGCTGTACCTCATACTAACCAATCACTGACCATCACTCCGCAACATGCTACGGAGATGTGGTCCCCGATAGGCTTAGACATTACACTGCACACCAAGACCTACAGAGTCTGTATCTGCATACACTGCAGTGGGCAATCCCATATGAGTGAGTAAAAGCAGAGCATATAAGCACTTCTTAATAGAACCGGCAATACATTATGTAGCACAGCTTATTTTCCAAAACAAATGTTTGAGAAATGCCTCATTTTCTATGTGAGGATAGTGTATATTGAAGATATGATAAGATATGTTTTAATGCTCTTTAAAAAGTAACTCAACTTCAAAGAAGTTCAAAGTTTTTGGGAGGGGGGGGGGTGCAGGGTCACTTTAAAGCAATGTGAAAGGTTCCCGTTTGTAATATTAAAATAAACTACCTAAATATTTATTTGCATGTCTAAAAATAATTTTGTGAACAAATGTTTAAAAAGATCCGTTTATACTCACTGAAACCTTCCAAATAGTCCCAACAAAGGTCTGCCCTCATGCACACAGTGTCTCTGTAGTACTAGATGTACTAACCAATCACCGATTGTCTCACTGCTGCATTTCAAAACATGTTGTTGAGAAACAATATATAAGTGGCTAGTACATCTAGTAGCAATGGAAACACTGTGTGCATGAGCTGCTGGATGCAGACCTTTGCAGGGACTGTTTGGATATTTACAGCGAGCAAAAATGTATATTTTAAGCACTTGTTATCAAAATGTGTTTAGATAAATTGTTTATTTCAAAATTAAAAACAGGGAATATCCCATATCCCTTTAAAGAAACACTGCGGAGCAGCTATTTTCAGTCTGAACGTACAGAAATATAAGATCCTTGGAACCTACCCACGCCCCCAAGTAAATAAAGCAATTACATACTAGGAAAGAAACAATGAAAACATAGGAGGCAAGCAAATGAACAATAAAAAAAGTGAATACATCTTTTTAGGGAGGTTGTGGCAATTAAAGTTTTTTTTCACCATCATTACCCTAATAAATACATATTAAAAAGAGCTTATATTACAGTGTCCCTTTAAGCAAAACAAACTTATCATATACATTTACACAACACTACTTTAAAATCATATGACAACCTAATATACAATATGCTAGATTAAGAATATTCAGCAAGAAAAACCACATATATCCATTTTTGTGAGGTTATCAGCAGCATTCATCTTTCTTGCACAGTTATTGTCAGACGCACAATGGTTGGAGATAGCTTAATTGCCACAGCTTTATATTTTAGTATTCTCCTGGAGACTCTGACTGGTTCCAGACCAATTTTCTTACCAATGGAGCATTTCCTGGAAAATGTACGATAATCAAGCACAGCTCCCATTGCCTTCCAAAAGATTAAATTAACTCATATCAGACGCCAAAAATGGAACTAATAGGCATCCAAGAATGGTCATAAAAATGTAGTAACGACTTCTGCACGTAAAGGAATTTTAGTTTGGGCAGCTGGCATTGAATATAGCTTTAGGAAAAAGGAGGTATTGCTTTCAAACAACTAAAATATTTGTTAAAAATTTAAAGGGCCATTGAATTCAGCAAAATGTGGACCACATCATAGTAAAGATCTCAACAAAGCATGTTGAAATACGTTTTTGAATTTTTGAAATATGTGCTTTTTTCACTGAGAAATAAAATACAATGTGTGTTTACATGTATAACAGACTGGCCACATGCTTTTATGTTACTGCAGGCAATCAGGTGCAGGGGTGTGTCCCATTCAAGTCAATGGTAAGACTGCCTATATTTCCAGGATGAAGGAAACAGGCCTTGTTTATTTATTTTATAGCAGAAAATGCAGCTTTTGCCTTTCTGGAATTTGAGAGATGCAGAGCAGCTCAGGGTGTTACTTCACTCTCTGGGTGGGCGCTACAGCTTGTGTAGTAAGCAAAAGAGAAAAAATGAGCACCTAACAATTCAATCAGTCAGGCATGAAATGATGGACTCGCCTAAAACAGGCTGTGGGTTAAGTGGTCAGTGTATGTAAACAGAGTGCCTTCCCCATAGAGAATCACCACAGTGCAGACAGGACTCTAATTACCCATGCAACAGCCAGTAGGAAGGATAAACTTGTATGAAAACATGGTTTTAAAACTTTTGTTTTTTTTAGCTGTTATTAATGTAATGAAAAACATAGATGATTTTAACATACAAGCTTGTTGTCTTTCACTCCATGAAGAGCACTTACAGTGAGAGAAATGGCCCTTTAAAATAACCTGAATATTTTATTGGGGAAGCACCTGCAATATTGAACAATAGTGAACTTTATTTAGCGTAAATTTTAACATTATTGAAACAATTGTCATTTTGTATACTTTAACCCTCTGGGCGGTCAGCTCGGATAAGCTACATGGTCCTACTGCCTGCCCAAGCACATACAAGCTGGCAGAGGGCTATGTAAAAGTAAATCTCACATATACGCAAATACCGGTCACCATGGCAACTAGAAATAGCATTTCGGCAACAGATATTTTCCTGTTAACTTTGTATGTTTTTTGTGCTTATTTTTCTTTCAATAATAAAATAAATGGTGTCTTTTAAAAGCTGCCCTGCGTCCCTAATCACAGCTGGGAAGCACAGGAAGAATGTTTGCGGCTCTGAAGCTATGTATTCTGGGGCGATTAAATCCCTGCACTGGTGGGGCGGCTAGTATAAAATAAAGAGGCAAAATCAGGTACATCATTGGAACATACATGTAGACTCCATCTGTGTTAATATGCACAAAATGTACATAAGTGGCACTTACCTTTATTGAAGCCAGGTGCAGCATTGTCTCTCCCTTATGGTTTCTCTTTGAATTGGAGAAGTTACTTGGAGATGTTTGTATGAGAAGACTGCTGTGACCTGCTTTCGTCTCTTCTTTGATAAGAGCAGTAGGCGAGTGGAGGAATTTAGCTTCTATAGTTTTTTTATCACATTCATTTGCATTTACAGAATGGTCGTGGGGTGTCAATATTTTTTTATACCCTTGAACGGGAGAATTCACCTCTAAACTTTCCTCAGTCCCATTACTATCAGACACTTGGCTTTTTCGTCTTCTGGATCTTTTTGACACTGGGGAGATCAGAGGCTCCAACTGGCGACCCTTACGTTTTGCAGGTGTTCTTTTGTTCACTTTCAGCAGAGTCTCACAAGGAACATCTTCAATTCTGGTATGTTGAACATTTAATGATGCCATATTGTCAGACTGGTCTTTTATAGGTTCATCCAACTCACACTCACTTTTGCCTTGGACATCTTTTGCTGGCTGACTATCCTTGGATGCAGATTCCTGTGAACCATCATGGCTCTGCGATACAGTTGGTGGGCTGCAGAATGACACCGTTCTACTGTTTATTGGTTCTTTTCCATTCTCTTGTAAATAATTGTCCTTCCGATTCCCAAAACCCCATTCTTGGTTGATATCTGCCAGTTTCTTTTGCTTGGACTTTCTAGTGGGTGCAGTTTTCTTTTTAACAGGTTCAATATCAGGTGAAGATGCCACAAAGTCATAAGACGAAAGGGAGACATTAGATGGAATTGGTTGGCTCTTAGTGCCTTTCTCAACGACACATCTCATTTTCCTGCTCCGTGGACTGTACCACATTTTTATCTGCTTCTTCTTTCCTTCTCCTTCTTGAGTAGTGTTTGGCTTGAGAGATGAATCTTGACATAAATCCATTTTGTTTTCTGCAAGAGAAGTGGAAATTATTAGTTATGTTTGGCATTTTATAGAAGCACCATTAGCTACAGATATAAGCAATTGTTTTGAATTTGTACTTTTTTTTATAAATGTGCTAAAATATGTACTCATGTGAACATATTTTATTTGCAAGAAATGTGTCTATTTATAAATGTAAAAAGATAAAAGACAGAATAAAGACACATTTTGTTCTTTGCTATAGCGATTAGAATTGAAATTGTCAAATATGTATGTATGTGCTTTATATATATGTATTATTATTTATTTAGCACCACTAATGTGTACAACACCAGGTACAAAAGAATGACATGATAATATATGTCAAATATGTATGTATGTGCTTTATATATATGTATTATTATTTATTTAGCACCACTAATGTGTACAACACCAGGTACAAAAGAATGACATGATAATATATGTCAAATATGTATGTATGTGCTTTATATATATGTATTATTATTTATTTAGCACCACTAATGTCTACAAACACCAGGTACAAAAGAATGACATGGTAATATATGTCAAATATGTATGTATGTGCTTTATATATATATGTATTATTATTTATTTAGCACCACTAATGTGTACAACACCAGGTACAAAAGAATGACAGGATAATATATGTCAAATATGTATGTATGTGCTTTATATATATGTATTATTATTTATTTAGCACCACTAATGTGTACAACACCAGGTACAAAAGAATGACAGGATAATATATGTCAAATATGTATGTATGTGCTTTATATATATGTATTATTATTTATTTAGCACCACTAATGTGTACAACACCAGGTACAAAAGAATGACATGATAATATATGTCAAATATGTATGTATGTGCTTTATATATATGTATTATTATTTATGTAGCACCACTAATGTCTACAACACCAGGTACAAAAGAATGACATGGTAATATATGTCAAAGACAACAAAGTGTTTTTTATATAGCTTTTGCCTTGAAGAACATATATACTACTTAAAAGGTATCTGGAAGTTTCTGGAAACACACATTATATTGATTCATTCTATACACACAGAGATTTATGTTATTACAAAAAGTGGTGTCCATGCCCCCAGAGGTACCTACATAGGCACCTTGTACTAACCAATAGAAACACTGCACTCAAGTATGTATGTTTTTAACCCAGCAGCACAACTTGCTTCATTGTGGTGATACTGCTAACTGCCAGAAAACGGAAGACGTTTGCATCTTGGGGTCTTTTTCATGCAAAAAAAAAAAGTATGTTTTCATACACTACGGATTCTCCTCTATCAGATGCATACGACTTGCAAAAGAGTCGTGATTATTTCTTAGATGTTGTGCAGCAGTGTGGCATGGCGCTAATAGCGAGAAAGGAGAAGATCTATAACTGTATGGAACAGTGAGGAACCATTCCTGAGTAGAGTAAAGATGAAGAGGTGAGGTATAGCAAAAGATGAAGAGAGATAGATACAAGGAGGAGCTAAGGAGTGCATCGCCTTGAAACAAAACACACATCCTTACTTTACTGGAAGACAGTTGAGGGACTTTAGCATTGGAGAAGGAAGACTTTTAGAAGATATGGAGATGATGATATGTTAAGCTGTATTAACGGGACACTGTATTAGCAATATTTATTTTTATTAAAACACTGTTAATATTAATAGCCATTTGATAATAGAACTAAATAAAAGCCTAACCTCCACTACAATAACGCTACAAACTAAAGCCAGACTAACAGTTCAGGATGGAAGTGACCATGACACAAGCAGAGACTAAATTTAGATTTGTTTCTAAAAATGCTTTTATGCTCATGGCGTACCTTGTTGCTAATGTTGTCAGTCTGAAAAAAACACTTCACATTTGTATGATGTATGTGACAAACTACAGTGGTCCGTCGATTTTTTATACTTATATAGTGTAACAATACAGCTTTGGCTGGCTTTTCGTTGGCTTGAGTCATAAATCTCCTAACATAACAAGTTGTAAGAAAATCTGCACATTCCCACTTGTATTCTTACACTGCAATGGGAACATTTTGTATATAGATATTTTGAGCTGGAAACATTTTATTTTCAGATATAGACTTGCAAATCTACAGACAAGTGTATAAGTGTGCTTACCATACAATACTGGCAATCACAGATTTCACCCTAAACTTTAACCAAAAATAGCTTCCAACAACCTTTTTTTCTAAACTATTGTGCAGGATCATAATTCTTCACTCAATAAAAGGAACCTTAGCATATAAAGCCCTCAACCACGGTGCACCCCTTAAATATCTGCTTGTCTCAAAATATTCCCCAGCCATCCTCTTAGTTCTACTAATGACCTTATTATTTCCTCTTCTCTTATCACCTCCTCTCACTCCACCACACTGCCCCCATTCTATGGAACTCCTTGCCCCGCTCCACTAGTCTATATTCCTGCCTCAAATCCTTCAAAACGACACATCTGTATAAGGCACATCTATATAAAGAAGCTCATCACCTTCAGCCTAAATATGCACAAGTGCACTCTACAGCACAATATCACTCACAATGTACAGAGCAACACACAGACACCTCCACGTGCTTGAGTCTATTGCCTCACATACCGCCATCTTTTATCTATAACCCTCCTGTATCACACCCAAAACACTTTAGACTGTAAGATTGTGAGTTTTCAATCTTGTGTCGGAGCTCTGGGAACAAGCTCTATGTACATTAGAGTGTAAGCTCAAACACAGGGCCCTCCATCCTGCACAATGGGTTAATATGGTTTTTGCATTGTACTTAGCCCCTGAATAGCGCTACAGAGTATGTTGGCGGTTTACAAATAAAATATAACACTAAAAGCAAAAACAATCCCTAATAGATCCTGTACTCTAATGGATACCACAAACACACTTATATTATTTTGCTCTTATTTATTTAAACTTGGCAATTTGCTATTAAACAAATAAAAGAGCATATAAATGTACCATACAGGCCCCTGGGGGGATAGATAAAAATTGCACAAATGATGTTAATAGATTATTTTCTTCTTTACAAACCAGTATAAAACACTTTGAACACTGTAAAAAAAATTAAGAAGGAAGAAACAAATAATTCTGCCTATGTAGGACAAAAGGATTTTCCTCATAGAGCTGGCGGCGGCCCAAAGCATATAAAATCTATAAGGCTAAAGCCGCGTTTCCCCAACATCTAATGTAACAAAAACTCTACAGCAAAATGAAGCAATTACAAAACATGGCTTTAGCTGCCATTAATCTGCATCAAAGAAATATAATGATCCACACACTGTGTGCCTTTCAAATTATTTCCCATTACCCACAGAAGTTGAGAAATCTCTTTGATAAACTCGTCTCTTATTAAAAATCAAAGCAAAATGCTTTGGTGCCATCTGGGTAACATTTCTGCCTATTCTGAGGAATGATTATTTTGCTTTAGAGAAGAAAAGAAAAGGCAGCCGTTTAAACACTCGTTCTGAGCCATTATCTGTAATGTTGCGCATGCAAAACAAGTCATGTATAACTAAGGGAATTGAGCAGCTTGTGTGTATGTGTATAAATGCATCATATTTACACAAACAGCGCTGCTCCACTCAAATGTACGTATATCATAGAAAGGGCAGATATAGATATTTGTTGTTGTTTAGTCGCATCAGACTCTCCGTGACGCTACGGACTGCAGCACGCCAAGCAATTGGTTGTGCTTATACATAAGGTTTTCATGGCAAAGGTACTGGAGTGGGTTGCCAGTTCCTTCTCCAGTGGATTTGTTTGACCTCACTGCTATGATCTGCCCATCATGGGTGACCCGACATGGTACAGCTCCATTAAGGTTCACAAGCGCCTCCACCGCAACAAGGTATAGATCTAGATTCTCCTTTGCATGGCATACAATATTGTCTTCTGTTCAGATTTCTAATTACCACCTTAATTACACTAATGATACTTAGCAGAAAAGCTGCTAATAGGGATCATTTGCAGATGAGAGTGTCAAATTCTGCTAATCTGTGACAGAAGGCAAGTCTGCAAACACACACAGAGAGAAAAGCAGATTTATATTTAAAAAAGTAAATAAATAATTCAAACTATTGAAATAATGAGGGCATATTATTATTGCTCCTCACCAGGAGTTTCTTTTTTAATTAAACTGTATTTTTCAAGGGTAAAGTAGGATTCCTTTATGTTCATCTATTTAATGTTGGCAGAATTACATTTTGTATCTGAAAGGAGTTCCTTGATTTTAATTTACTAGCGACGTGCCCATCAAAAATGACGGCAATAAAATTTGAAGCCTGGCAATGCTGTTTACCACACAATGCGAGGCTCTCCCCCCTCATACTTGCGGGGCTCTCCTCTCCCTCCCCCGCGTCTCCAACTCTCCATCCCCCGCGTCTCTTTCCCTCCCTCCCCCTCCCCCGCGTCTCTTTTCCTCCCTCCCCCTCCCCCGCGTCTCTTTTCCTCCCTCTCCCTCCCCCGCGTCTCTTTCCCCCCTCTCCCTCCCCTGCGTCTCTTTCCCCCCACTCCCTCCCCTGCGTCTCTTTCCCCCCTCTTCCTCCCCTGCGTCTCTTCCCCCTCTCCCTCCCCCGTTTCTCTCCCCCCCCCCTCTCCTGCCTCTTCCCCCTCTCTCCCTCCCTCATTTGCAGGCTTGGTGGCGTTTGAACCTGTAACTTTTTTTTCAAGCCCGCAAGAATTGAAGCTTAAAATCGCTATTGCTCCAAACCTTGCAGTCTTAAAAAAAAAAAGGCTGTAACTGGGCAGCCGTTGGGAGGCCGCCAAAAGAGGCCAATTGAATATCAAAGTAGCTTTCAACCTCACTTATGGACTCTCTGCCTCAGGAGGAGGTAGGTAGCCCATAATTGAGGATGGTAGCTAATTTTCTTTTCCATTGGCACCTTTTGGCGGTCGCCCAATGGCTTCCGAGTTTTTTTTCTTCAAGTTTGTTACTTGGAATCCAGCGGAAGCTACTTTTGCGAGCCTCTCAATGAATGTCTTTGACGCTCATTGCAAGCTCCCCCCTCGCACCTTTGTCGCTCATTGCATTGCGAGCCTCACAAAGTGAGGCAAGCAGCTGAGGCATGCAGTGACCGTTGTTGGCGGCCCGTAGGGCCCCAAATGCAAGCCTCGTGAGGCGAGCCATTGCCTCGCAAAATAAGTCGACACGAGCAAATTAGGGTTGCAAAGCGAGGCCAGCAGTTGAGGCATGCAGTGATATCTCTTTAATTGGACACAAATATTTGAAAGCCAGAATCATCAATGGTGTAGTTGCCAAGATCCATACTCACCGCAGTATTCAGAGCTGTTTTGCTTCAGCAATCTTACCATGATAATTGATACATATATTTCACTACCACTAAACCTTTTTGATTAGTTTATCATAAGTAATAGTAACAACAAATCACAAAATAGGAAAAAAACACGAGAGATTTAACGAATATGAATGAACACATGTAAATAACGCAACTCTTCCGCCAAATGACATGCCAACCAATTATTATCACAAATGCGAATAGTTAGAATGCATAGCCATGTAAGGAATCTCTCCGTATGAAAGAGAAAAGGAAAGGTTCAGACATTGGGTAGATCTCTTAGACAAGCTGCCACAGAAGGATGTAGTCTTAGTTTGAAACATTCATTAAAAGGTGAGAGCAGCCATCAGAAAGATAAAGAAGCAAAGGCATAATTACTATCAAAGCATATTTATATTTCACACTTTAATTATCTCCTTGTAAAGTAATGAAGTGTAACATGAGAAGTGCTGCCAATCCAGACAATGTACACTGTTACAGTAATTACAACCTAAAATTCACGGAACGGTTTTGGAGAATAAAAACATGTTTTTTTTCCCCTGGATTTCTTAGACATATTTAAATTAAAAGTGAAAACAGGATACACTGGAGCTGTTAAATACATAATTCACGTTCAACAACTACCCTCTATCTATAGGTTATAAAATGACATATGACATCTACAAATGTTTAAATCTAGTAAAAGATAAAATAAAAAAATACCATGCAGCTATTCTTCAGTATTGCAAACTAAAAATGAAGGCTCACTCATTTTATTTCTTACTAAATATTCCAAAGAGGCTCAAATTCAGTTTGGTTTAGTTAGTAAAAAATGAATATAAAAAAGTGTAATTGAAGTTAGCATTAATACTTATATTATATAAGGTGAAATGTCATGTATACAGTATAAGAGGAATATAAGTAGCAAATGATATATAGGGAAAGGCCAATAAAATGTATTAAGAAGGAAAGTAGACATACAGTAGATGCACTTTGCACCATAAGATAAATCGTGTAATATCATGTGAAAAAGGTTATGTATTTTTTTAATTTATCAAGAACTGACTTCGCAATTGTCATTTGTGTTGCTTGTATAGATCCTGAAGCCTTCCAATAAGGATCTACTTTTTCAAAAACAAAATGTTTAGTCTTGTTTATATATATATATATATATATATATATATATATATATATAAATAAATAAATAAATAAATAAAGTAAATACGGTATATAAAATACTACTTTGTGTCTTAAGAAATAATTTAAAAGAAAAAGCTAAATAGCTAAATAAATGGACGGATGAAGAATTGGATGCAGGAATGCAACTTCACAGCTACTTGCAAATAGACTGAAAACTCACATGTTTTCCAGCAGGAGGAAAATAACAAATTATATGTAATTTAGACTATTGTGTTCTGATCCATCACATAAAATTCAGATTAACAAAACATTGAACTTAAGGCTATAATGTAACAAAATAGGTAAAAAGTCAAGGGGGGTGAATACTTTTGCAAGGCACTGAACGTTTCCAAACTCTGAGAGTGCAGAGCACACAGTGTAACTTCAATGTATCTTTAAAAATGGACACAGTCACCAGATTTAATATTAAAATGTATATTTCTGCATAGACAAATACTTTGCAGGTCTGTTGCAGCACATTTCAGGGGCAAGCAAGCTGCCTTGAGTTTACAGTGTAGTAAGTAAGACATGGATTAAGTTATGTCTGCAAGAAACTTTAGGGCCTTACTAGTACAAGTTATGTGACTGCCGCTTCAGGATGGGGGATATGCAGCTGTGTGGGACATTTAAATCAGCAGCCCACTATCCGGTTATCATGACTATACTGATAAGGCTTTAACATATGTAGTGGCAGACAGCCCAGAAAGTTAGTTTTAAACAAATTAGCCAGCTTTTAAGATTATAATGTTTTAGCAATCATATAAAGGCACCACATTAACTTTAGAAAAGACAAATTTAAATGCTAACACCTATATGAACAAATTTACACTGCTGTATACCAATCAATGTATCACTGTATGAATGGATATTAGCGACTAACAATTATTTTCCTCTGTGCCTTCAAACTGCACAATATGAATACACTTTTCTTTCCACAACTGGCTGTGATTTATTTAAACTGGGCACCCCAATCCTAGAGGACTTTGCTCTGTAACAATACTACTGCCTTGACCGCTCTTTATCATTCATATGGAAGTGTAGTTGCAAAACAGTTTAATTATTTTTTTTAGCAAAAACCCCTCATATTTTAGAAGCTAGTAATCCAGCTCTCAGATTCACCAAAATCAATGTAAAGACATTTAGCAGCCCACTTACCGCCAGACTGTCCCTTATCCAACAAGACCTTCAGTTTGCTGCAAAGTTGGATCATGTTATCCAGCTGTCGGTTTATCTGTATGTCTCGTACCCAGGCTGGTGTATGACACCTTGGGCACTCGCTACCAACACTCTCCCCCACGCACGTCCTACAAGCAAAAACAAAGAAAATGATTCAGAAGAGACATCAATCAGTTCTACAAAAATGACAGCTAACAGTCAAGGGAGCTTGTGTTTATTTTTCAGGCACATATGTTATTATTTGTATAAAACAAATATTTTTCTATGAAAATACACTCAATGTATTTTAATGTCAATTTTAAAGGGAAAAATATTATAGTCAAAATGTGCTTTAGTTAATGGACAAGTCGTGCATCACTAGTTTTAAAACAGATGTGAAAGTAACAGCCAGGATGGGCAAAGCAGTATAGTCTTCTACTCTCATATCATAATGTTATGTGGAACAGATATATTTATCCCAAACAGATTCTGGATTGCTTACTTGCAAAACACATGCTCACATCCTCCCAAGCACACAGGATCCTTCAGTAAGGCTGCACTGCAGAAGAAAAAGGAGATCATTAGATGCGTATATTTTTAATTAAAAACAGAAAGCTAATAATTTAAGATGAGCATTTCTAATGGACAACTATTTTTCATTAACTGGACTTAAGTAGGCATGTTTTAAAGGGATATGGTAAGTTTCCAGATTTTTCTAGGAATATAACCTCCCTGTGTATCTCTTTACTTTTATGTACTTATAAGATTGTTTTTTACTGCCTAAAATCAAACAAATAGTCTCTGTATTAGTCTGCCTTTGGCAGCTGAAGAACACACAGACTCTGTAGCGCTGAGTCTCATACTAACCAATCAGTGACCAACTCTTAGTAACTTGCTGCTAAAACACAATCCCTGATGGGTTACACTGCACATCAAGTCCTACACAGTCTGTGACTGCATACACTGCAGTCGGCAGACCCATACAGGGACTATTTGTTTAATTTTAAGCAGTAAAGACAGATCTTCTAAGCACTTCTAAATAAAATACATAAAAGAAAATATATACACAGGGATATTATATACCTAATAAAATACAGAAACCTTCTATATCCCTTTAAACGACCAAACACAACAATATCCATAAAAATATGTGTACCATAAGAAGGCATGTTTCTTTAAATTATCGCCTTAACAAGTCATATTAAACGGCTGACCTTGGACTCCTGATGTATATTCTTATGGAAGTGCTATCAAATTCAAGCTTAACCTGTCTACTTCAAAGAAAGAAGTAACTATCGTACAACACTGTAGGGTTCAGGACTAAGATAAGTTTTATTCTGTTTGGGGTTATTGCAGGTATTAAGAGCCGCATTTGCGGAGGTGGAGGCTCCCACGTCGGCTGCAATGAGCCGCAGGCGGGACTTACACCGCAAAATTTACGGACTTAGCATCCACAAATATGAGCCGCGGGACTTAGAAAAAAAAACATTACGACCTCGCAAAAATACAACCTTAGTGCCCGAACCCCGCGCACATGAAAACATTAAAAACACAATAAATAAACACAACAAACACATAAAGCTTACCCACAGCAAGGGGGGGCACCCAGGATCTTTGCAAGTGAAGTTACACCTCAATTTAAGTACAAATTCAAGAGTTTACACACACGAATATCCCCTAAACGAAAGAAAAAATGGCAGCGGCAAAAATCGAAAACGAGGTTACAGGACCCTAAACACGCAAAACAGCACGAAACACATACGGATTTTTGTAAAAACGCCGTACGAGGTCCAAGATACACTATTAACAAGGACGCGAATTCATCCACAGCCGCGTACCACACACATTAGCTGCCATTTTACAACACTAACTTACACAATGCAGAAGTACAGAGCTACCGCAACGGATTTTCCTCGCGCACGCAGCCTATTTACACTACACACTGCACGCATTGCTGACACTTGCACATCAGCTCCACAACAGTGCAAACCGACATTATATGCTGCAGCAACATCAAAACAGATTGTCAGCTCTTCAACACAATGCTTCCTGCATATACTGTATTACTTCAAAATAATTAATAAATGAATATACTTTACCTATTTCATTAGCAGACAAAAAAAACTCATAATACACATAAGAGCCAATAACTGCGCCACTCACAACGACCGGCAACACTGCTCACAGCACACAAACACTTGCAAGAAGCACAAAAAACACATCACCGCAGACCAAACAATAACACCAAAAGCGCCTATCGGAAAAAAAGAATACAACAACCAACAGCCTTGCAATGAGCGCCGAAGGATCTCAGAACACCAACAACATTCATGTCTCAACCAAACAGCATTACCTGCCTTACAATCTTATTGCCGTCATTTTTTGACGGGCAAGTCGCTAGTACATGAGAATACTTTGGAATTCTTGAATTTACGCATAAAAAAGACCAATGAGGGAGAGAATAATACATATCTTTAGGAAAGACACCGTGACAAATACACTACTGACATGGAATAGTCAACATCCAAAACCATTAACAAAAGGGCATTCCCTTGGACAGTATATAAGGATTAAGAGAAATTGCGATAATGACCAAGATTTCAAGATCCAAGCAGATGCCCTTAGACAAAGATTCCGCGAATGGGGATACGAGAATAGGATCCTCAAGTTTGCATATAAAAAAGCACAAAAATGCTCTAGGATGCAAAAACTCAAACAAAAAATGATACAATACGATGCATAATGACATTTGGAGCAGATAATGAAGAAATTCTGATGATTTTAGAGAGACATTGGCATCTCCTGATGGATGATCCCATTTTGGGCCTTTCCAAAGAAAGCATCAGTAACGTACAGAAGAGAAAAAAGTTTAAAGGATACACTTACACATAGTCTATTCTCTTGGGAAAAATCAGAAGGGACATAACTAAAACCACTAACAGGACTGTACCGTTGTGGCCACTGTGTCGCCATATCAAAGCGGAAAAAACATTCATACATCCGACAACTAGAAGAGAATACAAACTAGATATGTTTGTTAATTGTACTTCAAATCACATTGTATACGTGATGGTTTGTTCGTGTCAAAAAATATACGTGGGCAAAACGGACAGACAAATCAGAAGAAGGATCTTAGAACATGTCTCCTCTGTTCGTAACTGTCTGGACACGCCTATAGCCAGACACATAAGATTATATCAGAGCAATAATCCAACCAAATCTGGAATTTCATGTAATAGATCAAGTGAAACAGGGCCCAAGAGAAGGAGATTTAAGCAAAAAAATGTTACAATGTGAGTGTAAGTGGATATATCTTCTTAAAGCACAGAATCCTTTAGGTTTAAATGAAGGGTCCAGTTTTGGAGCCTTTCTGTGAAATCAACTTCCAATTACAAAACTCCTGTATACGTGGGTCCAAAAAAAGAGAAAAAACGAAAGAAAGAAAAAATCTCTCAAGACACTACATGAATATATGAATTTTATCAGAGGGACATAATAATCTCCCTTAAAATATAAACAAAAATGTCAAGTTTATGTAACTTACAGCTGCCCTGCATTCAAGATGGCATGACTAGGTTTAATTCCATAGCCAGTAAGTTGAATGAATCTAGCTATATCATAGGAGCAGCCATCTAATTTTTTCCTCTATCTGTTGTGCCCATAGCTCATGGGATTTTTTAGCCAATTGCACATCATCATGATGGTGCCTTTTGGTCTTATCTACGTAAACGGCATCTATGTTGCGACTCATATTGGTACATAAGAGAGAGAAAAAATAATTATCTCTACTGTTTAAGCCTGACCATAGATTATAATGTTCTTTTAGAAATAACGTATTTATAATATGGACCTTGAAAACTATAAAAGTGTCATTTTGTTAATAAATGTGGCTATTTTGAACTTCAGCCACAATAGTGATCAATAACTAATAACAAAAACGCATCTTATAATAAAAAAGGAAAGTCTGTGAATAAATATTTTTTCTTTTGAATATGCCCATAGTCCATGTGATTTCCGAACTTGCCCATTACTAAGATGGCGTCCATCAACTCTAGCTATAACAAGGACTAGTAACCAATGAAAAAAAGTATCAAATAACAATAAAGGAGCGTCTGTGAATAGATATACTTTGTCTTGAATATGCCCAAAGTCCATAAGTCTTTTGAACCAATTGCCCATTACCAAGATGGCGCCCGCTGATTCTAATCAAGTATATGGAAAATGGCGCCAATCAGTATTTTGAACTGAGAATTGATTGGTGGACAAGGGAGGAACGCTTTATGTGACGCATAAGGGTGGTCCCCTTTTTAAACCCGCTCAAACAGATCACCAAATACTCACAGCCTTTGATAAAGACAGTGTCACTGTCAAAACCGGTCAGGCGAGTGTCTTCCCAACATGAAAGTGACGTGACTGAGCTGAGGAGGTCCCGGTATTGTACCCATCTACCTATTTACTCATGTGAAGCTGGTGGTTCCCTCATAAGGGCAACCTTTGGCATACTTATTGAATACCAACTATTTGAGCTAGGAGGGTTATCTGCAGTCCATTACAGGCTTTAAATAAATCTATTTAGTAATTGAATTCCCTTCTTTTCTCCGGCTCACAGATCACTGATTTGTCTGTGTTTTTAGTTGTATGTGTGTGCTTTAAATTTCATTTAAAAATTATTTTTAGCCTAATAATAAAAATATGGTACTCCTATGATTTTTGGTCTCCAAGCAGATGAGGATTACCTATTTATACCTATATAAATTATCCACTGCACTTGACCCTCTATGCAATAATAGCTATGCATAGTAAGAAGCAGTGTACTTTATTTATATCCTGAATGGATTAATTAATATAATATCTTGCTTTCCTGCTTGTCAGTACTTTTCCTGCAATTGTACATTAATCATCACACATATGTAAGTTTTACCAATAGACACAATTATTCAATAAGCATATACATATTTTTTTGCACTGTATTAAAATTATTTTTAGAATCTTAGTTATTGTCACAGCTTATTGCACACATATTTCAAGATTTTTTTGTCAAAATAATTTAGGACCACATGTATTCTACAAATTGCCTCTGATTAGAACACTATATTATACTAGCGACTTGCCCGTCAAAAATGACGGCAATAAAAACTGAAGCCTGGCAATGCTGTTTGCCACACAATGTAAGCCTCTCCCCCTCTACTTTACTGGCCTTGTGATGAGCGCCTTTGGCGCTCATCACAGGCCTTGCAATGAGCCCCTTTGGAGCTCATTGGGAGTCTCTCCCTCTGTCTACTTCCTCCCTCGTGTCTTATTTCCCCCCTCCTCTCCCTCCCTTGTGTCTCCTTCCACCTCGTCTACCTCCTTTGTATCTCCTGCCCCCCTGTGTTTTTACCTCCCTCTCCCTCCCGTGTCTCTAAACTCCTCCCCTGTGTCTCTTTCCCCCTTCTCCCTCCCATGCATCTCTCCCCCCCCCCTGTGTCTCCCCCAACCCTCCCCTGTGTCTGTTCCCCCCTGGCCTGTGTCTCTTTCCCCCTCCCCCTGTGTCTGTTCCGGCCTTCCTCGTGTCTCCATTTCCCTCCCTTGTTTATCTTCCCCCCTGCACTCTCTCCCCTGTGTCTCTTCCCCCTCCTCTCACTCCCCTGTGTCTCTTCCCCCTCCTCTTTCTGTGCCTCTTCCTCCCTGTCTCTTCCCCCTCACCCTGTGTCTTCCACCCTCTCCCTCTGTGCCTCTTCCCCCGCCTCTCTCTGTGTGTCTCGCCACTGTGTCTCTTCACCCCTTCCTCTGTCCCCCCCCCTCTGTGCCTCTTTCCCCCTCTCTCTGTACCTCTTCCCCCCTTTCCCTCTGTGTCTCTTCCTCCCTCACCCTCTGTATCTCTCCCCCCTGTGTCTCTTCCCCCCTCTCCCTCTGTGCCTCTTCCCCCCTCTCCCTCTGTGCCTGTTCCCCCCTGGCCGGTGTCTCTTTCCCCCTTCCCCCTGTGTCTGTTCCCCTCTTCCCCCCCCCCCCCCATTTCCCTCCCATGTGTATCTTCCCCCTGTTCTCCCTCCCGTGTGTCTTTTACCCCTCCTCTACCTTCCCTGTGTCTCTTTCCCACCTATCCCTCTGTGTCTCTCCCCCCTCCCTCTGTGTCTCTTCCTCCTCCCTCTGTGTCTCTTCCCCACTCTCCCTCTGTGCCTCTTCCCCACTCTCCCTCTGTGCCATGCCTCTCCCCCCCCCTCTTCCCCACTCTCCCTCTTCCCCACTCTCCCTCTGTGCCTCTCCCCCCCCCTCTTCCCCCCTCTTCCTCTGTGCCTCTCTTCCCCACTCTCCCTCCCCTCTTCCCCACTCTCCCTCTGTGCCTCTACCCCCCCTCCTTCACTTGTGTCGGGCCGCGCTGCGCGCAAGCGCGGCTTGCGCCGCGATCTGCGCATGCGCGGCTCGGGCCGCGCTCTACGCATGCGCGGCTCGGGCCGCGCTCTACGCATGCGCGGCTTGCGCCGCGCTCTGCGCATTGGGCAGAGCGCGGCTCGCGCCGCGCTCTGCGCATGCGCGGCTCGCGCCGCGCTCTGCGCATGCGCGGCTCGCGCCGCGCTCTGCGCAATGCGCAGCACTTTATAATTGTCAAACTGCGATTCGTCTGAAGCGTGACGACGAATCGCAGTTAGACAATTATAATATGTGATATTTTTTTCATTTCCTTCACTAATAATTTTTTATATCATAACTGATATATCTTAAACATAGTATCTTATCACTCAGTAACATTTATTATTTATGTCTGAGCTTAGTGTTTTTGTATTATTTTATTGATCATTATGCAGGAAAAGTACAAGTAATATTATAATAAGACTTACAGTGGAATATTAGGCTAAATTTATTTTCTGTTTTTGCGGCGGAACTAGTTTTGTTCTATATATACTTCTTAAAATGATTTATTAAAGTTTAAAGATTTTACCCTAAAACTTTTGGAAATATAGAAAAGATATATATATATATATATATATATATATATATATATATATATATATATATATATATATATATATATATAGATGAATAATCAGAGTATTGCAGTATATAGTGATACCTTTTTTATTGGACAAACATATTCATAGGTTTCATGACGAGCTTTCGAGAGCGTTCCTCTCTTTGTCGAGTCAGAGTCAATACTGATTATAGAATCACAAATACAGCAAAAAAATTCCATTTTTGCTGTATTTGTGATTCTATAATCAGTATTGACTCTGACTCGACAAAGAGAGGAACGCTCTCGAAAGCTCGTCATGAAACCTATGAATATGTTTGTCCAATAAAAAAGGTATCACTATATACTGCAATACTCTGATTATTCATCTGGATTACTGGACATTCACGGCTACCTCACTCTTCATATATATATATATATATATATATATATATATATATATATATATATATATATATATATATATATATATATATATATATATATAGCCCTACACACGCATATATATTTAAAATAAAGGTATGAGAACCTGAAAGTGCTTTATTCCCATGCTCTCTGCATGCTATAGACATGGTCTAGATCTTTAATGTATTAGTTTTCTGCACCTCATCTCTCGATGTGAGTGCAGCCTGTGTATGGCTCTCATCTTACTAAGTAGTAATAAACCAGCTGTAACATTCTTGTGTCCAGAGTGCATTCCCTGTAAGAAAAATCCCCTCACAGTTCTACTGAGACTTGTGATTATGACTCTATGCTCTAACACAGAGATAGCAACATGTTTCACTTGAAATGCCTCATATGAGGCTTCTGGGTCCTTAAAGAGGCCTCACAGTGCTTTAAAACATTTTATTTTACCCACAACAAAAATGGTAAAAAGGCAGTAGGTAAAGAATTAAATTGGAATAGATAGGGTATAATTTGCAACTCTATACAGTGGAGGCTTCTATATCTCTTTTCCCAGCCATAAGCTAAATGATGCTGTGGTTAATAACCTTACAACAAATATATGGCAAGAGTTACAAGCCCCACACTAATGAGATCCATTCGTAGGTCTCCTAACTTGTGCATCATCTATTCTATGCTATGCTTGAAAGCTGTGCAATACAGTGAGCATACGCCTAAAATGAGCCATGTATAAAGTGATATTGGATTAGAGTGAAAATGCATTGTGGGCTCATTTGCATGTCCCTGCCCAGTTTCCCCAGAGTGAAGTGCAATAACTATTTCAGGAAAATCTGAGCAGAAAATATGTTAACTTATTTTTAGACATTCAAATGTGAATACTCTTGACCACCGTAAGCTAAATTATGTTTTGATAAATAGTTTGAGAGAGATATAATAATGTACTGTTAAGTAGGGGCATGCTCTTCCATTACAGAAAATGGGATGGAGGAGCACGGGAGGCACCGGAGGGCTGCATGTGGGCCCTGGGCTGCCTGTTTACCCACCACATGATTGATTGCCAGAAAATGTAAGGCTTTTGCTCTTCTGAGTACCTTCCGCACTCATTGCAAGCCTCGCACTGAGTGCCTTTGGCACTCATTATAAGCCTCTCCCCTTGTGTACTTTTCCTCCCCTGAGCACCTTTGGCGCTCACTGCGAGCTTCTCCCCTTCTGTACTTCAAGTTTCGTGCTTTGCAACGATCATCTTGGGCGCTCACCGCAAAGACAGATATATAAGTAAAGTGTTAAATATACAATTTTTGTAGTGCAGTGTAAATTAGAAAATGTTTTGAGGTCTCAGAGCATAATAAAGTGATTTAAATATGTAACTGCTTTGAGAGTCCTATCGTTGTTAGCCAATGAGCAGTAATCCAGATATATAACTGCAGTGTAAAATGTAATTTTTTTGTTAGTGCACTGGAAATTATAATTTTTTTAATTATTCATTACTAATTAATAATTATAAAATTAATGTACGTTAGTAATGAATAAATGTATTAGGAAGTGCGAAGTATTAATGTATTCATAAAGTAACAGCTATTTAGCGTATTTTTATATATATCTATACATAAATATATATATATATATATATATATATATATATATATATATATTTAGAATTAGGTCATTAATAAATTAATATACTTTTTTTGCAAGTTAGTGTTGTAAAATGGCGGTGATTGTCTGTGTTATGCGGTTCAGATTTTTTTTCTGGGGTCCGGAGTTTTGCAAAGTGTTACGTGCCGTAATTTTGTAACAGTACTTTTTCAAACTGCTACGGTGCTCACACTGTGAATCGGATAATTGAGATTTCTGTTGATCTGTAGTCCTACAGGTCATCTCCACCAGCTCAATGAGCGCCTATTTTGTGCGGGGTTGTAGGGATGAGCGCCTATTACGCTCATCTCCATCAGCGCAATGCAAGCGTTAGCAACAACCCTGAATGCTCACAACTATATATGCGATATATATATATATATATATATATATATATATATATCAATTGTTTCACATTCACATATAGTGGGCTAAGAGTGATAGAAGCCTCCACCTTACAAAGTACAGTAGTACAAACAATGAAGAGTACATTCGTGATTCTATTTGAATGTCTAAAAAATAAGTTAATAATCTTATTTCCTGCTCAAATTTCTCAGAAATACATTTTATGCACTGCACTCTGGGAAAACTGGGTGGGACATGCAAATTACATCACATAATGCACCCTCACCCTGTCAATCCAAACAATTTTAAAAATGGCTCCTTTTAAGTATATGCTTACTGGATTTCACAGTTTTATGCATAGCAACAGATGGATTATTCACAAACCAGGTCACTTAACCACATACAGCACTGTTTCACGGATACTGCCGATCCTCAGTGAGGTGTGAGTGCCTGGTTTGTGTGGTGGATTGTTGCAGAGAGCAGTTCAATACAGCAATCATTTCACATATGGTGGGCTAAAAGAGATAGAAGCCCTCTACCGTACAAAGTACAGTAGTGTGTGCGTGAGTGTATTATATATATATATATATATATATATATATATATATATATATATATATATATATATATATATATATATATATTTCCAGAAATATGGAACTTTATTTTTTTTAGGGGGGGGGGGAGACACTGATCAGTTTCTCATATCAAATGATTTTATTGAGTAGTTATGTGTATTTGTAATTCAAAGTACATTTGAAAACTATTGTGTGAGCTCCACCCCCAAGTCACCTATATAGCCAATGAGCTGTGCGGAGTTGTGTCCTAGGGAATCAGCTGTCAGTATCACTGCTGCCTTCCGAGCAGCTTTGTCTCAGCCAATGAGAGGGAAACCGATAAGTTGTTGTACCTGCTTCCGACTGGCCACAACTAAATTATGAATTTTATGCTAATTTTGCTTGGATTTCCCCTATCAATATCAACTGCCTGAAAAACAAAATACATTTTGAAAACTTTAGGGTGAGTTTATTACTGTTTATTTGGGGCTTTCTGCAAAAAAAGATATTTTTATTCACTACAGATTCTCTTCTATAAAATGCATTTATAATCCAGGAAACATCCATATATGGATTATTACATGCCTTTATGCTTAGTAGTAGTCACTGTTTTTCTACTTTTACCAGAGAGAGGGGATCATGAGTGCAGTGAAGCATCCAGCTAATTCAAATGAAAAGGGACATGAAACACAATTTTTTCAAGCATTAAAAAAAAAACATATTTCAAAAATTACAAAAGTGTATTTTTGCTCCTCTTGCTTTCTTCCCCATCTGTACCGAGAGGGGCAGATACATTTTACAGATGGGGGAGAAAGCAAGAGGAGCAAATGCACTGTATAGCTGGGGGAGGGTCAAATACTCTGAAAAATGTATCTGCGCCTCTTTCTTTCTCCATCTACATAGTGTATCTGCCCCTCTTTCTTTCTCCATCTACATAGTGTATCTGCCCCTCTTTCTTTCTCCATCTACATAGTGTATCTGCCCCTCTTTCTTTCTCCATCTACATAGTGTATCTGCCCCTCTTTCTTTCTCCATCTACATAGTGTATCTGCCCCTCTTTCTTTCTGCCCCAGCTATATAGTGTATCTGCCCCTCTTTCTTTCTGCCCCAGCTATATAGTGTATCTGCCCCTCTTTCTTTCTCCATCTACATAGTGTATCTGCCCCTCTTTCTTTCTCCATCTACATAGTGTATCTGCCGCTCTTTCTTTCTCCATCTACATAGTGTATCTGCCCCTCTTTCTTTCTCCATCTACATAGTGTATCTGCCCCTCTTTCTTTCTCCATCTACATAGTGTATCTGCCGCTCTTTCTTTCTCCATCTACATAGTGTATCTGCCCCTCTTTCTTTCTCCATCTACATAGTGTATCTGCCCCTCTTTCTTTCTCCATCTACATAGTGTATCTGCCCCTCTTTCTTTCTGCCCCAGCTATATAGTGTATCTGCCCCTCTTTCTTTCTGCCCCAGCTATATAGTGTATCTGCCCCTCTTTCTTTCTGCCCCAGCTATATAGTGTATCTGCCCCTCTTTCTTTCTCCATCTACATAGTGTATCTGCCCCTTTCTTTCTCCATCTACATAGTGTATCTGCCCCTCTTTCTTTCTCCATCTACATAGTGTATCTGCCCCTCTTTCTTTCTCCATCTACATAGTGTATCTGCCCCTCTTTCTTTCTCCATCTACATAGTGTATCTGCCGCTCTTTCTTTCTCCATCTACATAGTGTATCTGCCCCTCTTTCTTTCTCCATCTACATAGTGTATCTGCCCCTCTTTCTTTCTCCATCTACATAGTGTATCTGCCCCTCTTTCTTTCTCCATCTACATAGTGTATCTGCCCCTCTTTCTTTCTCCATCTACATAGTGTATCTGCCCCTCTTTCTTTCTCCATCTACATAGTGTATCTGCCCCTCTTTCTTTCTCCATCTACATAGTGTATCTGCCCCTCTTTCTTTCTCCATCTACATAGTGTATCTGCCCCTCTTTCTTTCTCCATCTACATAGTGTATCTGCCCCTCTTTCTTTCTCCATCTACATAGTGTATCTGCCCCTCTTTCTTTCTCCATCTACATAGTGTATCTGCCCCTCTTTCTTTCTCCATCTACATAGTGTATCTGCCCCTCTTTCTTTCTCCATCTACATAGTGTATCTGCCCCACTTTCTTTCTCCATCTACATAGTGTATCTGCCCCACTTTCTTTCTCCATCTACATAGTGTATCTGCCCCTCTTTCTTTCTCCATCTACATAGTGTATCTGCCCCTCTTTCTTTCTGCCCCAGCTATATAGTGTATCTGCCCCTCTTTCTTTCTGCCCCAGCTATATAGTGTATCTGCCCCTCTTTCTTTCTCCATCTACATAGTGTATCTGCCCCTCTTTCTTTCTCCATCTACATAGTGTATCTGCCGCTCTTTCTTTCTCCATCTACATAGTGTATCTGCCGCTCTTTCTTTCTCCATCTACATAGTGTATCTGCCCCTCTTTCTTTCTCCATCTACATAGTGTATCTGCCCCTCTTTCTTTCTCCATCTACATAGTGTATCTGCCGCTCTTTCTTTCTCCATCTACATAGTGTATCTGCCCCTCTTTCTTTCTCCATCTACATAGTGTATCTGCCCCTCTTTCTTTCTCCATCTACATAGTGTATCTGCCCCTCTTTCTTTCTCCATCTACATAGTGTATCTGCCCCTCTTTCTTTCTCCATCTACATAGTGTATCTGCCCCTCTTTCTTTCTGCCCCAGCTATATAGTGTATCTGTCCCTCTTTCTTTCTGCCCCAGCTATATAGTGTATCTGCCCCTCTTTCTTTCTCCATCTACATAGTGTATCTGCCCCTTTCTTTCTCCATCTACATAGTGTATCTGCCCCTCTTTCTTTCTCCATCTACATAGTGTATCTGCCCCTCTTTCTTTCTCCATCTACATAGTGTATCTGCCGCTCTTTCTTTCTCCATCTACATAGTGTATCTGCCCCTCTTTCTTTCTCCATCTACATAGTGTATCTGCCCCTCTTTCTTTCTCCATCTACATAGTGTATCTGCCCCTCTTTCTTTCTCCATCTACATAGTGTATCTGCCCCTCTTTCTTTCTCCATCTACATAGTGTATCTGCCCCTCTTTCTTTCTCCATCTACATAGTGTATCTGCCCCTCTTTCTTTCTCCATCTACATAGTGTATCTGCCCCTCTTTCTTTCTCCATCTACATAGTGTATCTGCCCCTCTTTCTTTCTCCATCTACATAGTGTATCTGCCCCTCTTTCTTTCTCCATCTACATAGTGTATCTGCCCCTCTTTCTTTCTCCATCTACATAGTGTATCTGCCCCTCTTTCTTTCTCCATCTACATAGTGTATCTGCCCCTCTTTCTTTCTCCATCTACATAGTGTATCTGCCCCTCTTTCTTTCTCCATCTACATAGTGTATCTGCCCCTCTTTCTTTCTCCATCTACATAGTGTATCTGCCCCTCTTTCTTTCTCCATCTACATAGTGTATCTGCCCCTCTTTCTTTCTCCATCTACATAGTGTATCTGCCCCACTTTCTTTCTCCATCTACATAGTGTACCTGCCCCACTTTCTTTCTCCATCTACATAGTGTATCTGCCCCTCTTTCTTTCTCCATCTACATAGTGTATCTGCCCCTCTTTCTTTCTCCATCTACATAGTGTATCTGCCCCTCTTTCTTTCTCCATCTACATAGTGTATCTGCCCCTCTTTCTTTCTCCATCTACATAGTGTATCTGCCCCTCTTTCTTTCTCCATCTACATAGTGTATCTGCCCCTCTTTCTTTCTCCATCTACATAGTGTATCTGCCCCTCTTTCTTTCTCCATCTACATAGTGTATCTGCCCCTCTTTCTTTCTCCATCTACATAGTGTATCTGCCCCTCTTTCTTTCTCCATCTACATAGTGTATCTGCCCCTCTTTCTTTCTCCATCTACATAGTGTATCTGCCCCTCTTTCTTTCTCCATCTACATAGTGTATCTGCCCCTCTTTCTTTCTCCATCTACATAGTGTATCTGCCCCTCTTTCTTTCTCCATCTACATAGTGTATCTGCCCCTCTTTCTTTCTCCATCTACATAGTGTATCTGCCCCTCTTTCTTTCTCCATCTACATAGTGTATCTGCCCCTCTTTCTTTCTCCATCTACATAGTGTATCTGCCCCTCTTTCTTTCTGCCCCAGCTATATAGTGTATCTGCCCCTCTTTCTTTCTGCCCCAGCTATATAGTGTATCTGCCCCTCTTTCTTTCTGCCCCAGCTATATAGTGTATCTGCCCCTCTTTCTTTCTGCCCCAGCTATATAGTGTATCTGCCCCTCTTTCTTTCTCCCCCAGCTGTACAGGGTATTTGCCCCTTTCTGTACAGTGTATCCGCCCCTCTTTCTTTCTCCCCCGGTTGTACAGGATATTTGCCCCTTTCTGTACTGTGTATCCATCCCTCTTTCTTTCTCCCCCGGTTGTACAGGGTATTTGCCCCTTTCTATACTGTGTATCCACCCCTCTTTCTTTCTCCCCCGGTTGTACAGTGTATCCACCCCTCTTTCTTTCTCCCCCAGTTGTACAGGGTATTTGCCCCTTTCTGTACTGTGTATCCACCCCTCTTTCTTTATCCCCCGGTTGTACAGGATATTTGCCCCTTTCTGTACAGTGTATCCGCCCCTTTCTTTCTCCCCCACTTGTACAGTGTACCTGCCCCTCTTTCTTTCTCCCCGGTTGTACAGTGTACCGGCCCCTCTTTCTTTCTCCCCCGGTTGTACAGTGTATCCGCCCATCTTTCTTTCTCCCCCGGTTGTACAAGGTATTTGCCCCTTTCTGTACAGGGTATCCGCCCCTCTTTCTTTCTCCCCCGGTTGTACAGGGTATTTGCCCCTTTCTGTTCTGTGTATCCGCCCCTCTTTCTTTCTCCCCCGGTTGTACAGGGTATTTGCCCCTTTCTGTACAGTGTATCCGCCCCTCTTTCTTTCTCCCCCCGGTTGTACAGGGTATTTGCCCCTTTCTGAACAGTGTATCCGACCCTCTTTCTTTCTCCCCCCGGTTGTACAGGGTATTTGCCCCTTTCTGAACAGTGTATCCGACCCTCTTTCTTTCTCCCCCCGGTTGTACAGGGTATTTGCCCCTTTCTGTACAGAGTATCCGCCCCTCTTTCTTTCTCCCCCGGTTGTACAGGGTATTTGCCCCTTTCTGTACAGGGTATCCGCCCCTCTTTCTTTCTCCCCCGGTTGTACAGGGTATTTGCCCCTTTCTGTACTGTGTATCCACCCCTCTTTCTTTCTCCCCCGGTTGTACAGGGTATGTGCCCCTTTCTGTACAGGGTATCCGCCCCTCTTTCTTTCTCCCCCCGGTTGTACAGGGTATTTGCCCCTTTCTGTACAGTGTATCCGCCCCTCTTTCTTTCTCCCCCGGTTGTACAGGGTATTTGCCCCTTTCTGTACAGGGTTATCCGCCCCTCTTTCTTTCTCCCCCGGTTGTACAGGGTATTTGCCCCTTTCTGTACAGGGTATCCGCCCCTCTTTCTTTCTCCCCCGGTTGTACAGGGTATTTGCCCCTTTCTGTACAGGGTATCCGCCCCTCTTTCTCCCCCGGTTGTACAGGGTATTTGCCCCTTTCTGTACAGTGTATCCGCCCCTTTCTTTCTCCCCCGGTTGTACAGTGTACCCGCCCCTTTCTGTACAGTGTATCCGCCCCTCTTTCTTTCACCCCCTCTTTCTTTCTCCCCCGGTTGTACAGTGTACCCGCCCCTCTTTCTTTCACCCCCTCTTTCTTTCTCCCCCGGTTGTACAGTGTACCCGCCCCTCTTTCTTTCTCCCCCGGTTGTACAGTGTACCCGCCCCCTCTTTCTTTCTCCCCCGGTTGTACAGTGTACCCGCCCCTCTTTCTTTCTCCCCCCGGTTGTACAGTGTACCCGCCCCTCTTTCTTTCTCCCCCGGTTGTACAGTGTACCCGCCCCTCTTTCTTTCTCCCCCGGTTGTACAGTGTATCTGCCCCTCTTTCTTTCTCCCCCGGTTGTACAGTGTACCCGCCCCTCTTTCTTTCTCCCCCGGTTGTACAGTGTACCCGCCCCTCTTTCTTTCTCCCCCGGTTGTACAGTGTACCCGCCCCTCTTTCTTTCTCCCCCCGGTTGTACAGTGTACCCGCCCCTCTTTCTTTCTCCCCCGGTTGTACAGTGTACCCGCCCCTCTTTCTTTCTCCCCCGGTTGTACAGTGTACCCGCCCCACTTTCTTTCTCCCCCCGGTTGTACAGTGTACCCGCCCCCCTTTCTTTCTCCCCCGGTTGTACAGTGTACCCGCCCCTCTTTCTTTCTCCCCCGGTTGTACAGTGTACCCGCCCCTCTTTCTTTCTCCCCCGGTTGTACAGTGTACCCGCCCCTCTTTCTTTCTCCCCCGATTGTACAGTGTACCCGCCCCTCTTTCTTTCTCCCCCGGGTTGTACAGTGTACCTGGCCCCTCTTTCGTTCTCCCCCAGTTGTACAGTGTACCTGCCCCTCTTTCTTGCTCCCCCGGTTGTACAGTGTACCTGCCCCTCTTTCTTGCTCCCCCGGTTGTACAGTGTATCTGCCCCTTTCTGTACAGTGTACCTGCCCCTCTTTCTTTCTCCCCCAGTTGTACAGGGTATCTGCCCCTTTCTGTACAGTGTACCCGCCCCTCTTTCTTTCTCCCCCGGTTGTACAGTGTACCCGCCCCTCTTTCTTTCTCCCCCGGTTGTACAGTGTACCCGCCCCTCTTTCTTTCTCCCCCGGTTGTACAGTGTACCCGCCCCTCTTTCTTTCTCCCCCGGTTGTACAGTGTACCCGCCCCTCTTTCTTTCTCCCCCGGTTGTACAGTGTACCCGCCCCTCTTTCTTTCTCCCCCGGTTGTACAGTGTACCCGCCCCTCTTTCTTTCTCCCCCGGTTGTACAGTGTACCTGCCCCTCTTTCTTTCTCCCCCCGGTTGTACAGTGTACCCGCCCCTCTTTCTTTCTCCCCCGGTTGTACAGTGTACCCGCCCCTCTTTCTTTCTCCCCCGGTTGTACAGTGTAACCGCCCCTCTTTCTTTCTCCCCCGGTTGTACAGTGTACCCGCCCCTCTTTCTTTCTCCCCCGGTTGTACAGTGTACCCGCCCCCTCTTTCTTTCTCCCCCCGGTTGTACAGTGTACCCGCCCCTCTTTCTTTCTCCCCCCGATTGTACAGTGTACCTGCCCCTCTTTCTTTCTCCCCCGGGTTGTACAGTGTACCTGGCCCCTCTTTCGTTCTCCCCCAGTTGTACAGTGTACCTGCCCCTCTTTCTTGCTCCCCCGGTTGTACAGTGTATCTGCCCCTTTCTGTACAGTGTACCTGCCCCTCTTTCTTTCTCCCCCAGTTGTACAGGGTATCTGCCCCTTTCTGTACAGTGTACCTGCCCCTCTTTCTTTCTCCCCCAGTTGTACAGGGTATCTGCCCCTTTCTGTACAGTGTACCTGCCCCTCTTTCTTTCTCCCCCGGTTGTACAGTGTAGGTGCCCCTCTTTCTTTCTCCCCCAGTTGTACAGTGTAGGTGCCCCTCTTTCTTTCTCCCCCAGTTGTACAGTGTATCCGCCCCTCTTTCTTTCTCCCCCAGTTGTACAGTGTACCTGCCCCTCTTTCTTTCTCCCCCGGTTGTACAGTGTATCCGCTCCTCTTTCTTTCTCCCCCGGTTGTACAGTGTATCTGCCCCTCTTTCTTTCTCCCCCGGTTGTACAGTGTATCCGCCCCTCTTTCTTTCTCCCCCCGGTTGTACAGGGTATTTGCCCCTTTCTGAACAGTGTATCCGACCCTCTTTCTTTCTCCCCCCGGTTGTACAGGGTATTTGCCCCTTTCTGTACAGAGTATCCGCCCCTCTTTCTTTCTCCCCCGGTTGTACAGGGTATTTGCCCCTTTCTGTACAGGGTATCCGCCCCTCTTTCTTTCTCCCCCGGTTGTACAGGGTATTTGCCCCTTTCTGTACTGTGTATCCACCCCTCTTTCTTTCTCCCCCGGTTGTACAGGGTATGTGCCCCTTTCTGTACAGGGTATCCGCCCCTCTTTCTTTCTCCCCCCGGTTGTACAGGGTATTTGCCCCTTTCTGTACAGTGTATCCGCCCCTCTTTCTTTCTCCCCCGGTTGTACAGGGTATTTGCCCCTTTCTGTACAGGGTTATCCGCCCCTCTTTCTTTCTCCCCCGGTTGTACAGGGTATTTGCCCCTTTCTGTACAGGGTATCCGCCCCTCTTTCTTTCTCCCCCGGTTGTACAGGGTATTTGCCCCTTTCTGTACAGGGTATCCGCCCCTCTTTCTCCCCCGGTTGTACAGGGTATTTGCCCCTTTCTGTACAGTGTATCCGCCCCTTTCTTTCTCCCCCGGTTGTACAGTGTACCCGCCCCTTTCTGTACAGTGTATCCGCCCCTTTCTTTCTCCCCCGGTTGTACAGTGTACCCGCCCCTCTTTCTTTCTCCCCCACTTGTACAGTGTATCCGCCCCTCTTTCTTTCTCCCCCACTTGTACAGTGTATCCGCCCCTCTTTCTTTCACCCCCTCTTTCTTTCTCCCCCGGTTGTACAGTGTACCCGCCCCTCTTTCTTTCTCCCCCGGTTGTACAGTGTACCCGCCCCTCTTTCTTTCTCCCCCGGTTGTACAGTGTACCCGCCCCTCTTTCTTTCTCCCCCGGTTGTACAGTGTACCCGCCCCTCTTTCTTTCTCCCCCGGTTGTACAGTGTACCCGCCCCTCTTTCTTTCTCCCCCGGTTGTACAGTGTACCCGCCCCTCTTTCTTTCTCCCCCGATTGTACAGTGTACCCGCCCCTCTTTCTTTCTCCCCCGATTGTACAGTGTACCTGCCCCTCTTTCTTTCTCCCCCGATTGTACAGTGTACCTGCCCCTCTTTCTTTCTCCCCCTCTTTCTTTCTCCCCCGGTTGTACAGTGTATCTGCCCCTCTTTCTTTCTCCCCCGGGTTGTACAGTGTACCTGGCCCCTCTTTCATTCTCCCCCAGTTGTACAGTGTACCTGCCCCTCTTTCTTGCTCCCCCGGTTGTACAGTGTACCTGCCCCTCTTTCTTTCTCCCCCAGTTGTACAGGGTATCTGCCCCTTTCTGTACAGTGTACCTGCCCCTCTTTCTTTCTCCCCCAGTTGTACAGGGTATCTGCCCCTTTCTGTACAGTGTACCTGCCCCTCTTTCTTTCTCCCCCGGTTGTACAGTGTAGGTGCCCCTCTTTCTTTCTCCCCCGGTTGTACAGTGTAGGTGCCCCTCTTTCTTTCTCCCCCAGTTGTACAGTGTATCCGCCCCTCTTTCTTTCTCCCCCAGTTGTACAGTGTACCTGCCCCTCTTTCTTTCTCCCCCAGTTGTACAGTGTATCCGCTCCTCTTTCTTTCTCCCCCGGTTGTACAGTGTATCTGCCCCTCTTTCTTTCTCCCCCGGTTGTACAGTGTATCTGCCCCTCTTTCTTTCTCCCCCGGTTGTACAGTGTATCTGCCCCTCTTTCTTTCTCCCCCGGTTGTACAGTGTATCTGCCCCTCTTTCTTTCTCCCCCGGTTGTACAGTGTATCTGCCCCTCTTTCTTTCTCCCCCGGTTGTACAGTGTATCTGCCCCTCTTTCTTTCTCCCCCGGTTGTACAGTGTATCTGCCCCTCTTTCTTTCTCCCCAGGTTGTACAGTGTATCTGCCCCTCTTTCTTTCTCCCCCGGTTGTACAGTGTATCTGCCCCTCTTTCTTTCTCCCCCAGTTGTACAGGGTATCTGCCCCTTTCTGTACAGTGTATCTGCCCCTCTTTCTCTCTCACCACTCCGCACACCGCAGCCTGCCCTCCAGGTCTCTCAGCGCTGCCCGGGTCCTGCTCCAGGCCGTCGGCTCTTTCATGGTCAGTTCGATTCCTCCTGACTCCCGGGGCTGGTTTCCTGAGCGAACCCGCAATAACATGTCTGGAAACCCGGGGATAGGGTGAGGGATCGGTGGGAAACACCAGGCCCAGAACAGGCCAGTACCGACAGGAGACGGCGGGAAGATCGAAACTGGCGCCAAACTGGAGAGAGGCGCGGCCTTGACAGGAGAGAGACCGTGTGAGGGGAAGAGAGGGGGACGGACAGGAGGCACTGGATGTAGTGGAGGGAGTGACAGTGTGAGGCGATAGTGAGATACTGGAGAGAAAGAGAGACAGTCTGAGGTGAAAACGATAGTCTGAGGTGAAAAGAATGAAACTTGAGAGAATCTCAAGTGACTGAATAAAACGAGTTTTGGGTAAAAGGGTGACACTGGAGAGAAAGAGAGACAGTCTGAGGTAAAAACTTACGTTCCGGCCTAAAAGTCTGGGGTAAAAGAGTGATACTGGAGAAAATTAAAACAGTCTGAGGGAATAGAGGCACAGTCTGGAGTAAAAGAGTGATAAGAACCAACAGCTTGGGATAAAAAGAGAAAACCTGGGCTAAAAGAGTGACAGTCTGAGGTAGAAGAGACACACATACTTATTAAATTACCTCAACTTGTAAAACCTGCAAGATTTACGCCTATTAAATTGGCCCGTAAAGCAACCCGCTAACTATCTACCGGTCACAGGTGGAAAAACCCTACGGGACATTAACATTTGAACTCCGTGGCCGCACATCCTTTGATCTGTCAAGCCCGTAACTGTTTCGTTCGAAAATCGCTATGAAATTGCTACAAATCCACTAGCGTTCAAACGTAACCCGCAAATGGAGCCAAAAAGCCAACAGGTATTAGAGAGCCACCGGCAAGAGTGATAAAGTTGTATCCGTAGTACTGTAAATGCAAATACACACACTACGGTATTTTCAATGAAAGGGAAAGTGATGTTAGGTATAAAAATGGATAGCACAACATTCTCAAGCTCGCACATCTGCAATATAAAATATTTTTACTGTGTTTAATTTCCGTGTTATATCAATCAGTGTGTTAATACATATAATGGAACTCGCATGGACTAGATTATCATATTTACTGATTTATCAATATTGCATTATTTCTGGAATGTGGGTCCTATTGAAACCCGTAAGTCTTTGAAATCTAACCTCCATTTTTCAGTGATGTAATGATGACTATCTCTGTTGCCATTGGCTCCGTCTAAACCCTTAACTACGGGTCTGACTAATTGAACATGTTCACGGCTGCACATTCAACGTTCACAAGAATGGTTTACGGGCTTGCATCTACGGCCCGTGACTCGCGACATAGTTCAATCTCATAGCTCTGTAACGCAGTCGAATTTCAAGCACATAGCCTTTGTGGGTGTGCCATTGCCGCTAAAGGCTTCAAATTTAATGGGGCTGACCGTCTGGTGTAAACAAGGCACAGTCTGAAGTAAAAGAATGATACTGGAGAGAGAGAGACAGTCTGAGGGAAAAGATGATACTGAGAGAGAGAGACAGTCTGAAGTAAAATAATGATACTGGAGAGATAGAGAGAGACAGTTTGAGGGATAAGATGATACTGAGAGAGAGACAGTCTGAAGTAAAAGAATGATACTGGAGAGATAGAGAGAGACAGTCTGAGGGAAAAGATGATACTGAGAGACAGACAGTCTGAGGGAAAAGATGACACAGAGAGAGAGACAGTTTGAGGGAAAAGATGATACTGGAGAAAAACAGAGAGAGAGAGACCGTCTGGGGGAAAAGATGACACTGAGAGAGAAACAGAGAGAGAGACCGTCTGGGGGAAAAGATGACACTGAGAGAGAAACAGAGAGAGAGACCGTCTGGGGGAAAAGATGACACTGAGAGAGAAACAGAGAGAGAGAGACCGTCTGGGGGAAAAGATGACACTGAGAGAGAAACAGAGAGAGAGACCGTCTGGGGGAAAAGATGACACCGAGAGAGAAACAGAGAGAGAGAGACCGTCTGGGGGAAAAGATGACACTGAAGCGAAATAGAGACAAGATGGGGGGAAAGAGTGATACCTGAGAGAGAGAAAAAGTCTGAGGAAAAAATGTGATATTGGAGAGTAAGAATGACAGTCTGAGGGAGAAGAGTGGCGTGATAGAGTAAAGCAATGAACATGAGCTTGAGGGGCAGTGGCTTACAGATGTTACTGGTATGCTGTGCTATATAGGGTCACAGAGAGTCAGACACGACTAAACACCAACAATGCCATGAAACATATCAGACTGCCTCTACGCCTAAGAATTGGACAGACCTGAAATGCCAGGCAAGTCTCATTTGCTGAGGAGAAGCTACCGACCTGTACTGCATGTTCTAGCCATATTTGTTTTGTTTGTTAAAAAAAAAAAGTACTAAAATCTACACATTTTGCCCTTTAAATAAAAACAGATGAGATACACTTATATCGGCTAATTTCACCTCATTCTTTTTTTCTGTAGGTTGCTCCAGCAAAAACAGGAACAGCTTTTTTGAGTATGCACAGTAAGAAAGGCTCTAAAACATATTTTATATTTTTGTATATACTGATTTTGTCCGGCCAATTTGCTTCTCTACAGGCTGGATAGTAACTGCATGATTGACAGTGGAGATGATGATCACACAAACATTTTGTGGAAAGGTGGAACATTTCTTTGCTCAAGTCTGCAAAGATATACCATTGGTGTAGGATAAACAGTAAGGTTGCTGTGCACTTGACCCAAGCATGACCCTTGATGATGCATCCACCAATAAATACTCAGACATCAGATTGGAGAAAACAGGCCACAACATTTATTAAGAACGCGTATCACAGGTTTATAAACATGAGGGGAGTAGCCCCGTCAGAGACCGTAAAACATATGCCCTTAACCCATGTTCAGGGCCTGCTTAAATAACACAGCCATACCACCTTAAGGTGGGGACTAACCAATTTTACCACTGTATAAGTGACTCCTCACCACCTGCGCTGTGACAAACTAAGAAAACTGAAATAAATAAAGAGCTAACCCAATCAGAAATACCCACAATCTATCCAATTAATACCAATTCTCTTATTACTAAATCTATTTTAGGCATTTTTTTATCTTTAGGGAGTATGAGTAGCTTCTCTCTTGCCTGCAATGGCAACTAGATTAGAAAATGAGCTTTATATGCCTATCCAATTGTGCTGCACCTGGTCCTGCTAGGTCAAGGCGTTCCTGTCCCTAGCCAAGGAAATCCTCAGTAGACCTCTGAAGCCCACCAATGTTGGTGTTGAAACAGCTCTTCAAAGTGCATGTCAGCCAATGCTTGCACTATCTCCAGCTCTCTTGTTGGAACCATAGAAGTTTATCTTTTATGAGTTTTATTTTTATATTGAATAGTCACTTTATTCCCAATCATTCTACTGAGCAAGTACTCTTTCAGAATATGCTTTTTTCATTTTTTTATGATTTTATGATTTTTTTGTTATGATAAATGTATAGAGAATAAACAGTAGTCATGTTAAAAAAGAGAGAATCTGCTGCCAGTCATGATTGTCTCAAGCCAATTCGGCGCCCTGGGCAAGGCTTTAGATATTGTGCTCAATATGAGTTGCAAGTACAAGAAAATGAAATAGCTTGATTTGTTTGCTTGAATAAGCTAGAATGTCGATGTGGTTAATGCCAAGGTCAAATTTATTTTTACAAGTCAAAATACAGAGCTACTATAACAGCAGTAGAACACTAATCTATATGTCAGTAACGTAAAGAAACAAAATACCATCAAAAGGCCATTTCTTTTTAAATCAACCATGTTCCAACCCATTCATTGTTGCTACTGGCACAAGTTCTGTTTAACATTTAAAGGAAAATTGACAGTTTAACACATTTCTTGTTTAATTAACACTTCCCATATTTTATTTTCATTTTATATGCTTTTTGATTATATATTAATACATATTTTTAACATGAATAAAACTTATCTTAGTCCTGAACACTGAAGTGTTCCGTGATTAGTTATTTCTCTCTTGAAGCAGGCAGGCTTTTGTTTAATGTGTGTTATTGCTGTGGCCATATATGTTTTCTGGCAGTACATGTAGCTTGGGTGCAGAAGCCATGTTTCTCACTGATAAAGTCACTAAATACTTGTCTCAGCAAAGTGCCTGAATTTGGATATTGCACTGTATAGCTAGGGTTCATGGTCAGCCTTACCAAAACTGCCGATTATAGGAAGCTATGCTGTTCTAAGTCTGTTAGCTGGGAAAGTTTGAGGACTAACTGGACCCTAAAGAACTCAGGGCTGGACGAGTCCAAAGCCAAAATTAATATTGCTGGGAGAAATATCAACAACTTAAGGACCCTTTTGATGAGGGTGAGAGAAGGGAGTGCAAAAGCTGACCTGCTGCTCAACGTTAAAAAGATGAAGATCATGGCAAACAGCAATCTCAGTTTGTGGCAAATAGGGAAGAAGTGGAGACAGTGACATCATTTATTTTCCTTGGCTTCAACATCCCTTCAGATCATGACTGCAGAAATGAAATGAAAAATGTTTCTGAGGAAAGCTATGGCAAGTAACCTATGGATGTGAGAGTTGGACCATAAAAAATGCTGAGCTCCGTACAATTGACGCCTTTGAATTGTGTTGGAGAAAACTGCTTAGTGTCCCTTGGACTGTGAGAAGATCAAATCAATACTACAGAAAAATAAGCCAAACTGTTCACTGGAAGGTTTGATCATGAGGCTGAAGCTCAAACATGTTGTCCATGTCATAAGAAGACAGGATTCAATAGAGAAGAATCTGATGCTGAAAACAAATTGAAGGTAGGCGAAGAAGCGGGAGGCAGAGGTGGATAGATGAGGTTTTTTAAGCAATGAACATGAGCTTGATTGAGCACAGAGGGGCAGTGGCTGACAGATATGCCCTGCGTGCTGCAGTCCATAGGTTTACTGAGAGTTGGACACGACTACACGACAACAACAAAAAAACTCAGTGAAATATACATTCATTTAAAAAAAAATGCTGAATTAAATGAAAAAGTTTTTAGCACGTCAGAAAGAGGACAATCATTTCTTATATTTGTAGTAATACTCTACCTTCTTGCTTTGGTTGCACAAAAGGAAGACATGTCCATCTTCCAAGTAGGTGCATTGATATTGATATTTGCTATTACCCTAATTCTACATGCTGTGTATAATATGCTATCGCAATACAAACATGTTGTTTAATATTGCAGTAACGTTAACTCATTTTGCAAGTAACCCAGTTGCTGTAGTCTGTGTGTTGTTAGATACAGAAATGAAGAATGACTGAGAGCAAAACTGGTATTATGTGTTTCCAGATATTACACAGTAATCTCTACTCCTGACCCTACTATTTATGTCTTGTCTCTCTGCGTGGGTATCTTCTCATTCTTTTTGTTGGTTTTTATGGAAAAAGATGAAGTGCCCTGACTCTGTGTTTCTCAGATATATTTAATGCCATTTATCACATTCGCTGTGTGCCTGATATATTCCTGCCCATTTTTTCTTGTAATGTTTTAGAGTTCAGTCTATTCCCCTAGTTGTTATCTTGGGCTGTTTATAAAGATACCACTCGGGGAATGCTTTCTCTTTGCGTGTGGTGTAATTACTGTAGAACATAAAATAGTTTATAAGAAAAATTTATCTTTCTCAGACTCAGAAGGAAAATTTGTAGCCAAACAGAAGTGTCAGCGCTAGATGCAATTTATAATAGATCCGGTGACATTTTATGTCTCAAAGCAAATAAGCATCTTGCCATAAATCTGAAGCAAATGTGATTAAAAGATCAGGTTGTGTTTGAGAAACTTCAGGATAAAAGGCTGTTCAAATGCAAAACAGAACAAATTACTTGATAAAAATTCACAAAAACAGCTGTCAGTAAAATTTACAAGCACCAATATCTGTTTCACCAGCTGCTGGAATAAACATTAACCCCAGATTTTCCACCGGTGTCTGTAGTATGTACTGCTAGTTATATTGCTGAAACATGTTTTTTTAAATTAAATGGAGGACTTGTATGAATGGACACCTGCATCAGCTGAGCGGGTATTATAGGACAACAGGATGGTGCAATGCCATGGATTAGTATTTTTATTATTATTATTGTCCTTTTTCTTTGTCATGCACCAACATTTCTGTAGCTCTATACAGGGGTTACCTACAAGGCAAAATACAATGATAACACATTGCAACAGAATGGGCCCAATCTTTGAGCTTAAAATCAAACATACATAGAGCTTGTTCCCAGAGCATCGACACAAGATTGAAAACTCACAAGCTTACAATCTAATGCATGTGTATAGCCAGTGATATTTATTTTTGTATTTATGTCTCTGACATACTGCATATAAACATATACACTTAGGGCCTCATTCTATTATCGTCCGTAGGAGATGCGGGGCCGCAAGGACCGGCCGCAGGCTATTTGCCTATTCTATTCCCTTCCGGCCGGGGACTCCGGCAGGCTTGCGGCCGCAAGGGATAACAAGGCGCCGGCCGCAAGCCGGAGAAAAGCCTTTGATCTTAAACGGCCGCAAGAGTTTCGGCCGCAAGCAAATCCCGGTTGCTATTCAATTGCTCCGGGAACCCTCTCGGCAAGGCGAAAACCGAGCCGCAGCTTACTTGCAGAAAAAAGGTCCCGCAAGCACCCAATTAAGCACATAATAAAGCCATAATAAATCCATCCTGCACTCTGATGAGACGATAAAGTGATTGTAGGTGTTAGCATTAATAGCACAACATTCCCCTACACTCAAATCCGTAAATAATTTTTATTTTAATTTATGTCAAATATCCATGGACAAAGTCCAGAGGGCTTGGAGCACCTCAGACCCGCCCACGCTGCAGCCGGAAAATAAACAGTTAATGAAATATCGGATTTGGGCTGATGTGCAAGCTTGAGAGGGGGTTGCTATTAATCCTCATGTCCCCCATTATCATCCCTAGCATTTACAGAGCTTTACAGTGCCGTCTTGAATTTATATTTGCTTTTAAAGTTTTCAGACCTTGCGGCCGGTTGCAAGATATGCAGCCGGCCGTAAGGGGATATCCTTGCGGCGCCGTCTATTTGAATTGCAAGGTAATGGGAGGCCCTCAAGGAATCGCAGCTTTGCGGCCGTTTTACGGCCGATAATAGAATGAGGGCCTTACAATATTGTGATAACTTTATGACTGGGACATAACAAGTGGATAAGAGTGTGTTCTGTCTTTGCCTGACAACTACACATTGCTATGGGATCTGTGACTGCATTTTACATTTCACAGCCGCTATTACTATTTGACAAAGAATAAAATACATTTTGAACATTAGCTTTATGGAGCTCAGAGGGGCAATGGCTGACAGATGTGCCTGTTGTCCTGCATGCGATAGGGTCCCAGAGAGTGGACAAGACTGAATGACTAAACAACAAAAAAACATTTACAGACCATTCACTTATTGTTATTGTAATCTTTATTTAACCATTTTTTTCAAAAATATTTTACAACATGGCACATTTAACACTGTTCATAAATTAAGAAATTATAACGATTAAATACATTTGCTGCTGCTCGTAGTGTAAGTCTCTATATTTGGTCATACAGGCGGTCCCAGAATTACAAACGACCCCTACTTAAGAACAGGCTCTCAAGGCTTTTTGTAAGAGTTTTTTATGTTCTGTTTTTGTTTGAATAAAAGGAAAGAGCACAATAGTTTCTGTAATATTACTACAGTACATGGGTATTATTATTACACTGCATTAACACAAATGAGCTATTACTGTATTGTTATTATTATTTAGCATGTAACCAAGTTACATACAAATCCCACCTAAAGACGTCCTCAGTAACAGATCTCATCCTTAACCCGGGGAGCACCTGTATTTTGCTTTTCAAACGAGGATGTCAACTGCATATGGCATCTATCATATTTGTATGAATGTGTGTTTGCATATATATATATATATATGTATGTATTGTCTATATTAGGTACAACATTGTAATACATTTGGAAGAAATCTCCTTTAAAAATGTAACCTAATTGGATGTACTGATTGCCTGTAACTGAGCACAGTGTTGTAAAAGAAGGCGGCTTGAAGGTGGCTTTATGCTAAACCATAGCGCCATTGCATTAGTTGGTGCACTGGAATATATAATGTAAAAAAAAAAAGGATTACATGCATGTATTATACTACAAAATTTGATAATGATTTCTTATTTAATATCAGAAAAGAAAATATACAACATCAAATAAATGGAGCAATTCCATCGCTATATAAGCAAAGTGCTTGTATTATTATGTTTACTTTTCTGAAGTAGTATTGATTTGAGCAGAATAATCACAAAGTTGCGTCTCACAATGAGCGCCAAATGCTCTCATTGCGAGCCACGCGATGAGCACCGAAAAGGTGCTCAGTGGGCCCATAGCCTCTCATTGTGTGTCAAACAGCATTGCCAGTTTTACAATTTACTCCCGTCATTTTTGACAGGCAATTTCCTAGTAAATGTATACTATGAATAAAATATTCAAATATACATTTTAGTATATAACTGCCCCTAATTTTGGAATCCAGCATTCAGATTTGACACCCGTATTTTGTATTATAATTTATGTGAACGGAGAAAGTTCCAATTGAATAGCGATTTGTGCAAAAGCAATTTGTAATATTACTGCTGTGCGAAAACCAATGTGGAAGCAAGGTGTAATATTGAGAGTAGGAGAGTAGGGGTTAATCGCAGGAATTGTGAGTAGCACACTCACATTCATGTTGGGAAGGGTCAATAGTTACAGAAAGTTGATGACCACTTTTTGTAACTTTACAAAATATACAATAGAATAAGGCTCTTGCTTGTTCACGATTTTCTATGGAATGACAACACTAGAGTTATCCGGACTTGCCTGCGACTGGGCGAAGTTGATGAAAACCTAGTGTGAAATGAAACAAGAAAATTAAATTGAGAAAATACAGTTACTAAATGGTTTTGATGTGCTGTTAAAATAAGGTTTTGTAACGTTAACTCATCAGTGTCTATTCAAAATATCTATATACTGTGAAATGAAAGGCAAAACTTAAAATTCGCCCACCATCCTAAAACTGTTTTCAATCTTATGGTACAGGTACAACCTCGATTTTCCGACACCTTTGGTGCCAAAGCCTTGCCAGACCAACAGAGATCATCTAATATTAATTCATCAATACTCATCTGACCCCTAATTATACTTCTCCTTTGACTCTAAAGTATTATGGATTGATAGAAACTAAAATGAAACAAATATTACATGTAAATTAAATATACATTAAATGATTAATGAAATATAATAATACAGCTGAACTAAGTCTTGAAACTTAAAATACACTTAATTTTGTCCAGAGTAAAGGAGGTGCTGAAATATCAGTTGGAGAAAAATGGTGCTGTACCTGTATTAAATAAGGTAAAACCTATTAAATTATTAAATGGAATGCACAAATATTCTATAATACATGTAAAACTATTTTTTAAATCAGTTAATCGGAAGTTTAGAAAAACCAAATTAACGCCAGAGAGTTATGCAAGTTCCACCCCTGCTCTAACTTGTTATGGTTAACATATACTGTATATAGCATTTTAGGGTCAATGTGGAAGTCTTGGGAGTAAAAAAGTACTACATTGCAGAAAAGGAATTATGGAATATTCTTAAAGCAGATGCTTTTGTTCTCTTCTTTTTGTTTTAATATTATAGACTTCTATATATAACTGCTATATACTGTATGTTTCACTTACAGCTTAAGTGATTAGTGCTTTTTCTAGTCATAAATAATTGCAAAACAATGGTATTTTAACTTAGCTTTAACTTTTTTTTTATTTTATTAAATTTTCAACATAAAAAAAATATAAATAGCATGATTTCTTTATAGCTTATTGTCATAATAATCAATAAATACATACATTATGTTCAAAGACAAAAAAATGTAATTCAAAATATTTCTCAAATATTCCCTCTTTATGAGACCAAAATAATAGATGGGATTACTTAAACATAATCCTTAATCTAATTGTTCCATAATGACAAATTAATCTTGGATCTTTTTTCATAGCCACCATAAGGAAACCAATTATTTTCCAATTTGCGGTTTAGTGAAATAATATTACCTACTTCCCCCGGCAATGGACATGGGCACTTTTCCAAGATTTCACTAGAATCCATTTTATCCCCAATAAAATATGACATATCAAATATTTACAGTGTGTGCACAAAACATCCAACTCCAAATGGAGTATAGCAGACTCCAAATGAATCAAAAAAACCTTACCAGATAATTTGGATATCTGGTTCCCACACTGCGACCAGAAAGGCTGGACTTGTTCACACCATCACCACATGTGGGGAAGGGTACTGAATTTTCCATATGCTGTATAGAGGAGTCAAACCTGTTAATGTCTGCGGGGACCAAATACCATCTTTGTATAGGATAATTTTTTTACCAAAACAAAAGGCGCTGCACCACGCTTCAATTGACCATATCTACAACTCTCTTTCCCAAATCCTGATCCTAAAAGATTTATCCAGATCTTTCAGAGATCTAATCAAATGTTGACATTTAGAAATCAGGCGGGATTTATTATCAGAAATTATAAATTTCTCAAATGGTATCTCCTTGGAAGATTTAACCCCCATCTTGAAAAGGAATATGAAAAGTAAATGTATACTCAGTAGAAAAGTGTTAAACTACATTACCTGAAACTCATTCTAACTCAAAGTAAAGTATTTTCACTATGCAGGGTCTATGACATATAATAGTTGTCAAACTGTGAGACGTTGTCACGCTTTGCGAGGTGTGTACGAGTAGGCGATGAGCGATGCAGGTGAGCTATTAACGCGTTAGACTAGCCGATGAGCTTCAAAGGACAATGAGCTTGGACGGCGCTCATTGTCTGCAAGAATCGCATAGCGAGGCGAGCTGTAAACTCACTACAACGCACCGGACTTAGCCGAAAAACCATTCATAAACGCGGGATCGCCTTAACGTGCAAGCGGTTCACCACCACCGGACTTAGAAAAAAAAAAAAAACGAGACACAAAAAATTAGGAGATTAGCGGCCGAATGACGAAAAGCAAAAAACAAGAAAAACACACTAAATGCACCCAAGAAAATTACAAAAACATCACTGACAGCACGGAGCAACAGCCAGGACGTCTGTGAGTAAGGTGGAACGCAAATTTAACACTCTAAAATTGAGTCTACACGACCACGGAACGCGCAAAACACTGCCAAACTCGTAGCACTTTACACATCACACTACGATCTACAAAATACACTATTACAAAAGCCGGAAAATGCTCACGGGACGCGTACCACATTAACAACATTACAACTATACAATGCCGCTTTACACAAAAAAACAACGGCTTTATCTCGCGCACGCAGCCTAGTTATACTGGACACTTGAAACATTGATTACACTTTATAAGCAGGGCACTAACACTCACAATGTATATTCTATGCAGACGCAAAATACAAACAGATTGTTAGCTCTTCAGCCTATTACTCGCTGCATAAATCAATTATAAATAAAGTATATTAATTGATTTAATAAATCATTCATTATTACTTAACTACATATACATAGAAATATATAACGCTCTCAGAGGACCAAACGTACACGACAGGAGAGGCTCCCAATGAGCGCCAAAGGCGCTAATTGCGAGGCATGCGATGAGCACCAAAGGTGCTCAGCGCAAGCCTCGCAATGAGCTCCGAAGGTCCTCACAGTACAAAACGGTTTACATTATGTGTCAAACAGCATTCCCATGCCTTGAAATTGTATTGCCCCTTCATTTTTGACGGGCAAGTTGCTAGTATAAATAAAAATCCCTCTTTTATTATTTTCCACTCAAGAAATAGCTGTGATTGGCAATATTTGTGTAGGCGTGGAGAAATGAAAGCATGCATTTTGGGTCTATACACAATACATTGTCTTAATATGAGTAGAAAATATCACAACTTTGTGAAGCGATGTCTCAGAATCCTGTAAATTATTTTCCCCCAATTAATTTGTCCATTAACCACTTATTAGCACCAGACTTATTAGCGAACCCTCATCTAGTTTTCACAGATTCCAGGAGGGAGGGCTATTCAGCTCCAGAAATTCCTGCCTTTGATTACAGGAGTCCCATTCTCAGGATATCTTCTTAGAAGGAATGGACCTCTTGGTGCCCAGCGGTGAGATCAGGATTATCAGCATCAGCTCAGAGTCACTGGATCAGCTAACCGGTATCAAAAGGCAAAGGAGACTAATCCTACCCTAGCAGATTCCAATCCGCTTTCCCTAGGGGAACAGAAGAGGCTCAGGGCAGCAAAGTGATTTTAGCTCAGTAAAATAATAAAAGTCTTCCCTCCAAAGGAAATACCCCATTCTCTAGATGTTCCAGAAGAGCATGTTTTTATTTGGTTACAGCAGTGTATTTATGCAGTTACATAACAAAGGATTTACATCATAGTGGGCTGAACATAGGCAAACTCTCCGCCCACATTAGAACTAACCAATGGTAGAAATAGAAGAGCCAATCAGGAGGCAGGGAACATTGTGGGCTTGGCTGACCCATCTTGGGGGTGGATCAATGGGAGGCAACATCCAGGGAATTTTGGTGGAAAACACAAATGCATGTATTTACCACAAACGTCCACAAGATGTCACGCGAGAGCTAAGGTGCAGAGGGGATGTTAAACCCCACCCCATTTCCTCAAAAGGATGTTTGGGCCCTAGTAGATGGCCCAAATGCAGCCTTTCCCCGCAGGGTGAGTGTCACCCAACACCTAGACCCTTTCCCAAGGGACAAAACATGGGTAAAGTGATACTTTACCCATGTTTTCATTATTCACGTTTTTTCGACATTCGCCGGGACCCCAGGAACGGAACCCCTGCAAATGTGGAGGGTCTACTGTACTTGTTCTTTCTACAGTGAATCAGCTGACTATGTGAAGCTGGCTGGCTTATTTTATACAACTGTTTTAAAAATCTGAAAGTATATTAGTTAAGGGAAAACAGATCTTCACAAGAACCCTTAACACCTTTCCTTAATGAATCGGGGGTGATTGGAGAATGGGAGGATCGGTAGTGCGCAGGGAGGGAGAAAGCAGTACCAAAGGCGTTTGTATGCCTTTGCAAGTGTTCAATAGTACTCACAATATTTTTAGATAAAATCAGGAATATTGCAAGTCGGTGAAATATTGCAAGTGGGAATAGGGGGGAATAGAATAACTATTGAAATTTACTGAGCACTTTTTGCCTGTTTAACTGTGATATAGGGAATTATATGAGACCTATAGACATTTATTACAATGGGTGAGGGAAGTGGGTTGTTGAGGGGAAAGATAAGTAACAGCATAAAGCTTAGGGAGAGTGGTATGTGATCGGGTTAAAAGAAGGAGGAGATGAAACATTTGAAGATGGAAATTATATTTGGGGTAGCAGCAGGAACATGCAGGTGTAAAGAGAGATGGGATGGTAATAGATATGGCGACAGTGAGAGGAGGAGCCATTGGTTATCATTGACATTATCCAGTAATAGTAGGACAATATCTGCATCAGTCCAATATGGACCAAAAGGTTCAGTTTATCATGATCATGTCAACATAATTCAACTTTCAGTCTTTAAAGGAACCAAACGCACTGCACCAACATCTTAAATCGGTATAATAGAAAAACCCAGGGCTGGTTTTCTACCACACTGCTGCCCTTCCTTGGCCCTACCGCTGCCCTATGTGGCTCTTCTGCTGCCCCCTGCCAGTCCCGGTATTCCCTCTCAATCACCTATGGCCCCCATAACCCCCTGCTGGCCTCTGTGGCCCCTCAGCCACCCGTGGCCCCCGTCAGCCCACTGTAGTCCCCCTTGGCCCCCTCTCCACCCTGTGGCTCTCTGCTGGTCCATGTGCCCCCCTCAGCTTCCTGTGGCCTCCTGCAGCTTTCCAGGCCTCCCTGGGGCCCTCTGTGGCACTCTGGCCTGCCATGGCCCCTCCTACCCCCGGGAAGTGGAGTGCAGCATTGGGCAGGTAAGGAAGTATTTGTATAGGTGCATGTATATACTGATTAAAGGGCAAAAAAACTACTGGAAGATTCGCTGGAAGGCTTGTCGGACTTCGGCAGATGGAACAGGAATGTAGTTGCTGAAACAGTGAGATCTCAAGGGGCCCATGGCTTTGATAATGTGCACTAGTGTGTTGTTTTTGGTAGTTGCTGAGGCTGCCCCAATATAGAATGAGTGCTTGGAATAGGAGAAAGGATTGTAGCCAACTCTGGTAAGAATGATTCTAACACAGTGAATGAAACTGGTTAAAGGCTGGCTGGAGATGCTTAGTAAAGGTGGAGAAACAGGTTTTGGAATAGAATGTCATGAAGAGTACGAAGAGTGGTGACAGGACACCAAAGGTTGTTATTGGAATAGTAGGTGATGACAAAGGGAGGGTGAGGGGTGAGGGTAGTCTTAGAAGATGGAAGGGTGAGAGTGCAATGATCATTATTAAAAGTGATATTTTGTCTTGTGAGATACCTGGTATGTGGAGGTGAGATATTGAACTCACTAGTCCTCAAGAACACGTAGAAGGCCAGTTTGGTAGCGGCAGTGATGGTTAATGAGATGCTTGGACCAAAAGGATCCTGTGAAATGGAAGTGATGATTTTCTGTAACAAGTCACTTGAGATATGTAACCTGGAAGGAGGTGAAGGGGTAGATATATGTTAAAGACCTTTGAGAAATAGTTCCACAGGTGGAGTGGATAGAAAAGATTCATGAAGATACTGGGTTTGAGATAAATAGTACTGGACTCCTGTCAATTAGGTTTTTATTGTATTAGGCTGAAGTTTTAACCCGATTTGACAATAAGTGGGAAATGCTAAAAAAATAGCTAGGGTTATAGACGGGCTTATGTTGTATCTTAGATCTGAAAATGTTTCCAGACACAATTATAAGTATATCTAGTATTTCAAGTGAGGCCTTTAAACATGGGGTTCTAAGGCGAGGTCGGCAGCTGGTAGGATGGTGGATCTATGACTGAGAAAGTCTTGAATGATGGATCCTGGGGAGAGAATGACGACAGCTAAGGAAGAACATTTTGCATGTAGTGATAAAGGTGGAAATTAACTGTCAGTGAGTGAAGAGCCAGGTCTCTGAGAAGGGACATGGTTGTTGGATCAGATGATCGGGAACATGTTAGGAGATTTTGGGAGATGTCATTGGGAGTGATGAATGTGGTTTTTACTCCAGGAAGGACCCCAAGCGAGGGCAGCTAGCAGTACTGGATAAATCTGGCGAGGAGTGAAATTAATTCCTAAAGAATCAGGCCATAGAGCTGTAAATGATTCGTGATCAGAATAGGCTTTAAAGAAATGGTCATTCTGGTGAATAATGAATTGAATAGAATAAATGGTAGGTCTCTGCTGTTCCAAGATTGGAGGAAGGTTTTCCATAGGTTTAGATCTTTGATTTTAGCGTCACTGACATAGATGTTAGATTGTCGGTCGTTCAGAAAGGACATGTCGTGGAGTAAGTTGCTGAGAAAAGGTCTGCCGTGAGTTAAGATCTGAGTAGCCTAATTAAGGTGACCTAGGAGGATTTGAAGATCTTTGAGGGAGAAAGATTTGGAGATGGTAGTGGAGGTGATGAATACATTTTTTCTTTGGAAGTCAAGACTCCATATTCACTGTGTCTAGAATAATGCCCAGGAATTCTAGGTTAGTGGCAGGTCCTTTGAATTTATCTTGAGCATATGGAATACGAAGTACGTTGAACAAAGCGGTAGTTAATAGTATACTTGATGGGGCAGAGTTAGCTGGTTCAATGAGCAGGAAATCTTCCAAGTAATTAATAACATGTTTTAATATTTCATAGAATTCAGCATAGGGCTTCAGCAAATAGATCGAAAAGCTTGGGACTGCTGTTTGATCCGAATGTACAGTAAGTTTGAAACGTATGAGAGAGTTGATGCTAGGAGTAGTCAATTTATGGGGAGCTTAAAGGTCTATGATGAGATGCTTTTTTAGTGAATATTTACAAGTGGCTATACCTAAAGGATTTATTTGCCATATAGGGAATGGAGGGGCACAAAAGGGCCCTATACATAGTAACATAGTAATTGAGGTTGAAAAAAGACTTTTAGCCCATCAAGTTCAACCTTTTAAGATCTCATCTGATCTGCAATATGGAGATTAGTTGTGAATTGATCCACAGGAAGGCAAACACAAAAAGAAAAATCCCCAGTGAAACTTTGCCAATTGTCTCAAAAGGAAAAAAAATATTGCTTCTTGTCCCCAGATGCTGGTGATGGGATTCCTCCTTGGATCAATACTCCAACTCTAATTAACCAGGGTAACCCTGAATGCCCTTTTTAAATAAAAATATATCCAATCCCTTTTTAAAGTTATCTATTGAATCCGCTGTCACCACCTCCCTTGGTAGAGAATTCCACAGATTAACTACCCTTACGGTGAAGAACCCTTTTCTTTTTTTAAGGTGGAATCTTTTTACTTCTAACCTCAAATGATGTCCTCTTGTCAGTTGAAAACCTCTTGGCACAAAAAGCTCCCTTGACAAATCTTTATACTGACCCCGGATATATTTATATAGGGTAATCATATCCCCTCTTAGATGCCTTTTTTCTAAAGAAAATAAGTTAAATTTGGTTAGTCTTTCTTCATAACTTAGCCCCTCCATTCCCCTTATTAGTTTTGTTGTCCTTCTCCATACTTTTTCCAGTTCTAAAATTTCCTTTTTAATAAATGGTGCCCAAAATTATACTCCATATTCCAAATGAGGGCGTACTACAGATTTGTATAATGGTAGAATTATATCTGTTTTCCTTGCTTCTATACCATTCTTAATACATGTTAATAGTTAATTTGCCTTTGCAGCTGCTGCTTGGCATTCAGCACTGTTACGTAGGTGGTTGTCCACAAGCACTCCCAAATCCCTTTCAATATCTGATACCCCTAGATTTGCTTCATTAAGATTATAAATTGCATGGTTATTTTTCCTTCCCAGATGCATAACCTTACATTTATTCATATTAAACCTCATCTGCCATTTTATTGCCCATTTCTCTAATATATGCAAATCCCTTTGGAGGGAAAGTACATAATTTTCTGATTTAATTACCTTGCACAACTTCATGTCATCAGCAAAAAGTGAGACTTTCCAGTCCTACTTCTAAGTTGTTAATAAATATGTTAAAAAGAAGAGGACCGAATACTGAGCCCTGAGGAACCCCACTTCCTGTATCCCTTAGTTTGCACAATTGTCTCCCATGTGGCACTGTATCAAAAGCCTTTGCAAAATCTAAAAAGACTACATCCACTAAGTTCCCTTGATCCAAGTTCATACTAACCTCCTCATAGAAACTAATTAGATTTGTTTGACATGACCTATGCCTCATAAATCCATGTTGGCTCCTACTTATAATCCTGTTTGAATAGACATACTTTTGTATATTGTCCCTTGATAAACCTTCTAAAAGCTTTCCCACTACAGAAGTGAGGCTTACAGGTCTATAATTCCCCGGATTTGCTTTTGCTCCCTTCTTAAATATAGGTCTCACCTCCGCTTTTCTCCAGTCATCTGGTAGCGACCCAGTGTTGAGTGAATCTTGAAAAATCACATATATAGTTGTTGATCGCGAAGCCTTACTTGCTAGCCTCGCGAAGGCAGTCATTTTTACACCAAGGCAGTAACACTTACACCAAGGCAGAAACACACCAAGGCAGAAATACTTACACCAAGGCAGTAACACCTACACCAAGGCAGAGTTAGTTTGGGGAACGATTACGATGTTGGTAACACTTTGCGAGCCTCGCAAAGCTTTACTTGCAAGCCTCGCGAAGGCAGTAACTTTTACATCAAGGCAGTAACACTTACACCAAGACAGCAACTTTTACACTAAGGCAGTAACACTTACATCAAGGCAGTAACACACACCAAGGCAGAAACAAACACTTACACCAAGGCAGTAACACTTACACCAAGGAAGAAACGCATACACTAGGGGCCTCATTCAAATGCAATTTGGCCAATTGAATAGGGCTCTATATAAGCACAGAGCATATTTTTTACAGAAGTTTTTAGTTAGTGAACTTCTATCCAAAAGCAATTCGCTCATTTCGAGCCACGCAATGAGCGCCAAAGGCACTCAGCGCAGGGCTCGCGATGAGCGCTGAAGGTGCTCAGTTTGTCAAAATCATCACATTGTGTGGCAAGCAGCATTGCCGGGTTTACAATATTAATCCTATCATTTTTTACGCGCAATTTCCTAGTTAGATATAATGGTTTGGCTATTACAGAACCCAGTTCTCTCAGTACTCTTACAGTAGATGTATTCCATCATAATGGGGCTTTATTAACATCTTTTTTTCCAACCTCTTTTGGATTTCTTCCTGCATTAACCAATTATTTGGTGATGGTAGTGTAGCCCCATTATGTCCCAACCACTGGTACCTCCCTTGTGTATACTGAAGAAAATAACCTATTTAGCTTATCTGCCTTTTCTTGGTCACTAATTATCAGACGGCCTGTGTTACATTGTAATGTTCCTATAGCTTCCTTCCTAGGCCTTCCTCCCATTTATATATTTAAAAAATATTTTAGGGTTAGTCTTACTCTCCTTTGCAACTATTTTTATATTTTCTATTTTAGCCAGTCATGCTGCCTTGTTGATTTGCTTGTACTGACATAAAGCAGTCTCTGTCCCCTCTTGTTTGTATAATTTAAATGCCTGTTTTTTTACTCCGTATCTTGATCTTTGAATCATTGTTAAGCCATATTGGATGATTTTTTCCTTTTCCTTTTATTCCCACACGGTATATGCCGATGTGTATGTATATTTAGTAAGGATTTAAATGTTGTCCATTTATGTTCAGTGTTTTTACCTGCCAGTTCACTGTCCCAGTCTATACTTTGTATTGCTGCCCTTAGGCCGTCAAAATCTGCCCTTTTAAAATTAAGAGTTTTTGTTGGCCCCTTATAGTTTTGTTTTTTAATTCAATCTCAAATGAGACTGTGTTGTGATCACGGTTTCCCAAAGGTTGCCCTTTTTCAACATTTGATACCATATCAATATTATTTGTGATGACTAAATCTAAGATAGCTTCATTTCTAGTAGGCTCTTGTACAACCTGGGCCAGATAATGATCCCTGAGTGTACTCAAGAATCTGCTCCCTTTACCCGTACTGCTGGTATCACTCATCCAGTTTATTTCAGGGTAATTAAAGTCTCCCATTTATAGAACTTGCCCATGCTTAGCTGCATTTCCAATTTGTAATAATAATTGCATTTCCTCACTTTCAATTATATTTGGGGGCTTATAGCATACTCCTACTAATATTCTTTTGGAATTTGCTGCTCCACTGTGTAACTCTACCCACAAACATTCAACATTATCGCTAGTTGCAGCATAAATATCTTCTCTAACTATAGGCTTAAATTCGGGCTTAGCATACAGACAAATCCCTCCTCCTCTTTTACCATTGCCCCTATCTTTCCTAAATAGGTTATAACCATCCAGTCAGTCATGAGATTCATCCAATCATGTTTCAGTAATGCCTATTAAATCCCATTTCTCATTTACTGCTAATAATTCTAACTCTCCCATTTTTCCTGGCAAGCTTCTGGCATTAGCAAGCATACACCTTATGTTATGAGTCTGTACTTCTGGAGTGCCTGCCACTGTACTTGAGTTACTTAGCAATACCTCCCTATTGACTGTACTAACCCCCCCCCCATCTCCTCCCCCATGACTAGTTTATTCATTCCTTACCCCCTCTACACTTACCACCCATTACTCCTATCTAGTCCCTCACCCCCAACTATTAGTTTAAAAACTCTCCCAGCTGTTCTACCATCCTTTCCCCTAGCACAGCAGCTTCCTCATCATTAAGGTGCAATCCATCCCTGCTATAGAGATTGTACCCAAGTGAAAAATCAGCCCAGTGCTCTAAAAACCCAAACCCCTCCTTAGTGCACCAAATTTTCAGCCACGCATTAACCTCTCTAAGCTCCATCTGTCTCACTGGGCTAGCACGTGACACTGGTAGAAACTCTGAAAATACTACCTTGGAGGTCCTTCCCTTAAGCTTATTCTCTAATTCTCTAAAATCATTCTTTAGGACACTCCATCTTCCACTAACTTTGTCATTGGTACCAATATGTACCAAGGCCACCTGTTCATTTCCAGTCCTCCCAATAATTTATCTACTTGATCCACAACATACCGAACCCGCGCACCCGGGAGACAGCAAACTGTTCGATTGCTGGGATCTGGGTGACAAATCACCCATCCTACCTTCCTTATAAGAGAGTCCCCTACCACCAAAACCTGTCCGTTTCTCTGCCTATTCTGCCCTCCCACTCCTCCAGTAGAACTGTTCTCCCTGCTGTTAGAGGGAACAGCTCTATCTGGCATTGCCATTCCTGAATGGACATCCCCACAGTTTCACTCAATCTGGCAAATCTGTTGGTGCTTGCCAACTCAGTATTGGCCTGCCTCCTGCTCCTGATCCACCTGTAACCCAGCTACCTCCCTGGACATCCTCACTAGCCCCATCCCAACCCTCCATGCTAGGCCCATCTAAACTGTGCTCAGTGAGAACCAACTCCATTTCCTGCGGAACAATATCACTAAGTGCTGCAATTCTCCTCTCCAGTTCTCCAATCTGAACTTCCAGAGAGGCACCCTTTCATAAAGGTATGTATCCTGGATCATCTGTTCCAGCAGTTCATACATGTGACACGATATACACTGAGTGAGGTTGCCACTGAACTGACTTATAATTACAAACAAATACTACAATTTGACCCTTTTCTTTGAACTAGCTCCTGCAATCAGTCACACACAAGGCCCAAATGTATATGCAAGTTTTACCCAGGCAAAAATACTCCCCTCTCACCTGTACCAAATCATTGCACACAGGAAATAAACACACTTTACTTGTATATGAGGAATTAGTTAATGGTTTTTGATGAGAGGAGTTCTTCCACTACCCCAGGCTCCATCATAGCAGTGATTAAATAATCGCTAGCGAAGGAAGCCTCGGACAATGCCGATACCCAGTGTAGAAGCCTTCAGGGAGAAACTTAACTAAGTGCTGGGATGGGTGGTGAGAGAGATATTCAGTGAGTTTAGGCAAGTTGGCCTGTCTGTGATTCGAAATATGGCTTAAAGGTACATGGGAATGACGTGAAGGTTAAAAGGCAAGCTTTGAGCAAGCTTAAAAAAAATTGCTATGATAGAGCTACTAGGATGAGGAAAAATGTGAATCTTTGAAAGAAGGGAGTGAGAAGGGGTTTTGAGTGGCAGGAGGACCCGGGATGGTGAGGGGCAGGGGGAAGATAGGAGGACTAGGCGCTGTGGGTGCCAGGAGGGCCAGGGCTGTTAAAAGTCGAGGGGGAGACAGCAAGGGCTGGTTGTGCTTATCCAAATGGTTTTCATGGGAAAGATACTGGAGTGGGTTGCCAGTCCCTTCTCCAGTGGACCATAATTTGTATGACCTCTCTGCAATGACCTGTCCATCTTGGGTGACGCTACATGGTATAGCTCACAGCTTCATTGAGGAATGCAAGCCCCTTCACCACTACAAGGTATAATATTATAGATATATGTAACATATAATATATATATACAGTGGATATAAAAAGTCTACACACCCCTGTTAAAATGTCAGGTTTCTGTGCTGTAAAATTAGACAAAGATAAATCATTTCAGAACTTTTTCCACCTTTAATGTGACCTATAAACTGTACAACTCAATTGAAAAACAAACTGAAATATTTTAGGTGGAAGAAAAAAAAAAAAAAGAATGTGGTTGCATAAGTCTGCACACCCTCTTATAACTGGGGATGTAGCTGTGTTCAGAATTAAGCAATCACATTCCAAATCGTGTTAAATAGGAGTCAGCATACACCTGCCATCATTTAAAGTGCCTCTGATTAACCCCAAATAAAGTTCAGCTGCTCTAGTTGGTCTTTCCTGAAATTTTCTTAGTCGCATCCCACAGCAAAAGCCATGGTCCACAGAGAGCTTTCAAAGCATCAGAGGGATCTCATTGTTAAAAGGTATCAGTCAGGAGAAGGGTATAAAAGAATTTCCAAGGCATTAGATGTGCCATATTTTCTCCACTTGATGATGACTGTCTTCACTGTGTTCCATGGTATAACAGTGACATTACCAAGAACTGGAGTTCCCTCCAAAATTGATGAAAAGACAAGAAGAAAACTGGTCTGGGAGGCTACCAAGAGGCCTACAGCAACATTAAAGGAACTGCAGGAATATCTGGCAAGTACTGGCTGTGTGGTACATGTGACAACAATCTCCCGTATTCTTCATATGTCTGGGCTATGGGGTAGAGTGGCAAGACGAAAGCCTTTTCTTACGAAGAAAAACATCCAAGCCAGGCTACATTTTGCAAAAACACATCTGAAGTCTCCCAAAAGCATGTGGGACAAGGTGTTATGTTCTGATGAAACCAAGCTTGAACTTTTTCGCCATAATTCCAAAAGATATGTTTGGCGCAAAAACAACACTGCACATCACCAAAAGAACACCATACCCACATGGTGGTGGCAGCATCATGCTTTGGGGCTGTTTTTTTTCTTAGTAAAGATAGAGGGAATTATGAACAGTTCCAAATACCAGTCAAGATTGGCACAAAACCTTCAGGCTTCTGCTAGAAAGCTGAACATGAAGAGGAACTTCATCTTTCAGCATGACTATGACCCAAAGCATACATCTGGCTTCACTAAAAGAAGATTAAAGTTTTGGAATGGCCCAGCCAGAGCCCAGACCTGAATCCGATTGAAAATCTGTGGGGTGATCTGAAGAGGGCTGTGCACAGGAGATGCCCTTGCAATCTGACAGATTTGGAGTGTTTTTGCAAAGAAGAGTAGGCAAAACACTGTAATAAAATCAAAAGGTGCTTTAACAATGTATTAGTTTAAGGGTGTGCATACTTATGCAACCATATTAATTTATTTTTATATTTTTTCTTCCCTCTACCTAAAAGATTTCAGTTTGTTTTTCAATTGAGTTGTACAGTTTATAGGTCACATTAAAGGTGGAAAAAGTTCTGAAATTATTTATCTTTGTCTCATTTTTTTACAGCACAGAAACCTGACATTTTAACAGGGGTGTGTAGACTTTTTATATCCACTGTAAATATATGTACAGTATGTAAAATATAACATACATTTATAAGGGGGGGGGGGGTGCAAACTCGGGGACAGCCCAGGGCAGCAAAATCTATAGCTATGCCACTGATTGGTGGATTTAATTATTTTCTTTCCCATCATTAAAACAACAGGAAACCAATTCATGAAATATACCCAATCTGTTAAAATAATGCAATTAATATTTTCAATAAAATAAATGTTAAAAAAATATAAAGTAACTGGGGTATAAAGGTTCTGACACTTTAATAAACAAGATAAATAGTGTGACTATTTGTTGGATTATTGAGCGGAAAATAGTACATTGAAAATAATGTGCTTAGAGTATGATATAAAAGCAAAACCACACAAGATATAAAGGCGATCCCCAGGTTACGCTTTAGGTATAATAGTTGTCAAACTGTGATTCGTCGTCACGCTTGCAACAAATTGCAGTTTCACAACTGCGCATTGCATAGCGCAACGGCCCTCACATGCGCATTGCACTGCGTAAGCTGCACATGCGCATTGTGCAGCGGCCAGCACATGAGCATAGCGCAGTGTAAGCCGAGCATGCACATTGCGCAACGTCCCACGAAGGGGCATTGTGCGCCAGAGACACAGGAGGAGTAGGGGAGACATACAGGAAAGGAGGGGAAAGACACAGAAGAGCGGGGGGAGAGACACAGGGCAGGGAGAGGAGTGGGGAGAAACACAGGGCAGGGAGAGGAGGGGGAAGAGACACAGGAGGGAAATGGGGATGAACAGACACTAGGGAGGGGGAAGAGACACGTGGGAAAGAGACACAGGGAGAAAGAGACACAGGGGAGGGAGAGGGGGGCAAGAGACACAGGGTTAGGGAGAGGGGGGGCAAGACACACAGGGGAGTGAGAGGTGGGAAAAGAGACAGGGGAAAGACGGGGGGGAGGAGACACGAGGGAGAGGAGGGGGGAAATGAGACACGAGGGAGGAAGTAGACAGAGGGAGAGACTCGCAATGAGCGCCGAAGGAGCTCATTGCGAGTCCTGTGATCAGCACCGAAGGCGCTCATCGTGAGGCCAGTAAAGTAGAGGGGGAGAGGCTCCCATTGTGTGGCAAACAGCATTGCCAGGATTCACATTTGATTTCCGTCATTTTTGACGGGCAAGTTGCTACTTAAAAATACTAATCATAATATTAATACTCTAATGGCTTATATGTGGTAATAATGATACCCCTGTTCTGGAATACTAAGTTACAGAAACTATTGGGCTCTTTCTTTGAATGCAAAGTAAGCAAACAAAAAGACAGACTCATAGAAAAAGCCTTGGGAGCCTATTCTTACTGTAAGTCGGGTAGTTTGAAACCTGGGGACCACCCGTATATTTAATATATTCCCCTTAAAAAAGATTCTCAAAATAAAATGACTTTAGATTACTAGAATTGATAAATTAAATTGCTCTCAATTAAATATTAACATATCTCTTTCAATTTGCAAACAACATCCCCAGTGTCTGATGAGTGATGCTCAAGACTTATCAAAGGAATAATTATGAATTGAGATTTCAGCTGGAGCTCCTTGAAGTAGGATTTTCTGACACACCTGTAGCTCTAAGGAGATCAATACCAACATGTCAGCACTGGCATAGATCACATCACAGATCTGCTGCTGTATAATAACTGCTCTTTTCCAGAGCTCGGCTAAATACATTATATTATTATTGTATTTCTCCAGGGACTGGAATAATGCTGATTAATTTCACTGTTATGCTGTCAAGGTGAAGAATAAGTAAATATATTTCTCTTTATTAAACGTATCAGCACTTCATTACAATTGTTGTTTTCAGCTTCTCCTGACATCATGCTGTGCTGGGGCACTAATGCAGTTAGGATGATAAAGATGAGACTGGTTGCTCTCAATGGCTGGTGCTGCTGTCTGATTTACTGGTCCTCATGGACTAATTGGGATGAGGAGAGCCTGACACTTTAAACATAATACCTACAGACAGGTAATGGGGGAATTTATGTGCAGTTAAAATGGTAGTCAATGAAAACTCACAAACTTACAATCCAAAGCAGTGGTTTTCAACCAGTGCCGGTCCGCAGAAATGTACTGCTGGTCTGCAAAAATCATATTGACACTTAACACATGGCACCCCTGGACCATGTAGAGTAGTGGAGAAGGACAGCATTTACTGGCAGAATGTGGTAGCGTGTAATCCGGGTTTCATGTATCATTTTGCGAGTATTGCATCAGCTCTCCTATCGACAACACGTAATAGTGACGCCCCGCACATCTTGGAAAGCCAGTTATATTTTATGTTAAACTTTTTAACCATTAAAAGCAAGAGCAATAGTCTGGAAACGTAGTGATGACACCAAAAGTAAGCTATGTACGAGTGCTTCAAGTTTAAAAGAAACAATGAAAAAGAAATGTGTTAATACTTCGGGACGTGCAACGGAATCTAAAAAAAGTCACTGCTTCAAGCATCTTATTTAGTTGCTCTTCCAATATCTAAAACAAAAACAAAAAAATCACTATTGGTGAGGAGTTTGTAAAGCTTTGCATTTTAGGTGTTGCTCTGGAAATTTTGGGTCCTCAAGCCGCTCAAAATCTAGAGGCTATACCGCTTTTAGACAACACCATTCAGAGGAGGGTTGTTGACATGGCCACCAATATTGAAGAGCAAGTTATAAAGGGGATAAAGAACTCAAGATGTTTTGTGATTCAACTTGATGAATCAACTGACACGAGTAACCATTCTATTCTACTTTGCTACATGAGGTATAATGAAGGTGAAGACTTTAGGGAAGAACTTCTTTACTGCCTTGACTTACCTGGACGGACCACTAGTTTAGAGATATTTAGTGCTCTTGGTGAGTATTTTCAAGCGTAGGGCTTAGACTGGGGAAATGCATTGGAGTGTGTACAGACGGTGCAGCAAGCATGACTGGACATTGCTCAGATGTAGTTGCGAAAATAAAGGACATTGCTCACCCAGAAATGTTGTCCATTCACTGTGTGATCTAGCGACAACAATGCTATCTACTGAAACTGTGATAAATGATGCAGTGAAAACCATAAATTAAAATCATAGTTGTGGCAAAAACCAGCCACCTATTCTTATCACATAGACATTGTGTTATTGATATGTGTTAACATACAGAGGGCAGGATGTAGCATAGACAAAGGAAGGGTCAGTTGTCATGCCCAGGGCCTGACTGGACTTTTTTGGACTATGGCTTGAGCCTGGACTGGGAATAAGTTATCCTATTTATCGTTAAGGTTATGTATTTTTTATTGCTTATGGTTACAGTATGATTACACTGTTATACTGTATGTATCTTGGTTTATGCTCTGCATAACATATTAGCTATTCTGCAGGGTATTGCATCAATGAAATAATAATGTCTTAGGGAAGTAAACCCAATTAGTGCTTAACACTACAAAATTGGATATAAGGGCAACAGTGGGTTAATCATATACATATAGTAGTATAAACTTGAATGAAAACAACATTGATTAAAAGGATTAAAAAGGAAACGTTTAAAAACAAGATCAATAATTCCTTAGATGAATACTGTAAACCTTATTACTACTCTTAGTTTATCATTTATAGAATGTGGTTAAACAGCAATAAAGTTTTACAGAGGATTGTAAGGGCAATTGCTCAAGTCACTATGAGCTTAAGGGTTAAAATGTACATCTCCAAAAAACCCTATATATCATAAATCATGTTTTATATATTCGTATCCTATATACTAAGTTTAGTGGATTAGTGAATAATTTGTCACAGCCAGTTTACAAGGGGGGTATTAAGGATTTTTTTATCTCACAGCCAGTTTTCAAGTGGGTCTTCAAAATGATTTTAAGTCAGTATATTGGGACGATTCTATAGTCATATATTATATATATATATATATATATATATATATATACGTACAGTATATAGCGTCCCTAAGTTCTTATATTCGTCTTATCACCCTCTTTAGTAAGTCCCCATAAGTCCTCCACTATCTTTGGATAAATAGTATCAGCCTTATTAAATTGTGATTCGGTAAATTTAAAAGGTCTCTATTTAAGCACACAGAATATTTTATTTACAGAATTTTTTAGTTAGTGAAGACCTTGATTTTGGATAGAAGTTCACTAACTAAAAACTTCTGTAAAAAAAATATGCTGTGTGCTTAAATAGAGCTCTTTTAAATTTACCGTAACGCAATTTAATAAGGCTGTATATGTTTTAAAGTCATTTCAAGCCCTAATACTGCCTCTGAACTATCATGCTCGGTATTCTAGTGTCTCCATGCACTGAGGAGATTCGCGCTTCCTGGTTGCGGCGTGCGTGATGACGTCACACTACGCCTGCCTGCTTACTAACATGTTTCTACGTATAGATCGTCTTTCTCAAAGGATTAAGGCGTTTGTTGAAGCTATGGGCTATTTAAAGGATCCGGTAGTCATGGCTACACACATCACCCCTTTTAATTAGATAAACAATTTGATAAGAGGATATATTCATTTATATGGCAATGGAATAAGAATAAAATAGATTTTAAAGATCTTTCTCTATATAAGGGTTTAGATACCCTTTAATACATTATGTAAACAACAAATTCAACATTTGGAAGGATATGACAGTTGAATATCCATATGCATCATAGATGTCATAGATATCACCACAAGGAATATCAGTAATGTGGGAGCACAAAGGTTGTATAAAGAGATATATGAATATATCAAAGTGTATAAATTATATCCATATTAAATAAAAATATTTGGATATGTGCCACCTAAAAGTGGTTCCCAGTGTTTGTCCATTAAGTAAATATATAAAAATAAATATATGTGAGAATAATCATATAACAAAGATTCATAATTTTTGGTGCTAAAGCAAAAAATATTAAATGAATGAAAAAGTGTATAATTTAAATCCTGTATGAGGAGCCTTGGGCCTAATCCGGCTACTTTATAAGGAACCATAAATAATGTGCATAGTATCAATAATTAGGTATGTTCCTATCTCTTACTCATTGTTTTCATCCTACTATTATGAGTGTGGATCCTAATAGGAACGATGTGTATCTACATAATAAGGTCCAACAAAAGCTAGCTGTTGAGGAGAAAACAAACTAAATATTAAGGAGAAAAAGAACCATTTCTCACTAATCAAAGGCCAAAATCTAATTTGAAGTTGTTCAATTTCATATGACTACTAAATGTCATCCTTATTAAAATTAGATAAAGGCCGTATATGAAAAGCCTTCATTTCGGCCATTAGGTACCTGTGCTTTCAGTTTATAAATCCATCTTGATTCCCATTGCAATAATTTTTTTTGGAGGTTACCCCTCCTAGGTCCTGATGTTACTGAATCTATAATACAAAATCCGGATTGTTATTATGGCAATATTTCACATCTGTTGCTAGAGGAGTGTCATATTCAGTAAGAATAGACTATATATGTTCTCCCGACTCTTCGACGGAGTTCTCTGCAGGTTTTACATACATAGATCTTATTACTCAGACAGGTGGCTATATATACCACAACCTGATGATTTAGAATTGAAAACATTATCAAAATCAAAGTTGGCCCCACTTATGGGGTGTATATAACTTTTGCAAGGTTTAATAAATTTGCCGAATTTACATCTGCCACATTTGTACATACCTTTCAGTGGTTTTAGCCATGTTTTTGGTTACATTTTATTGTCCTTATAAACACTATGTACAAGCATATCCTTTATATTGGTACCTCTTCTAGATGTTATGCTTGCCTTTGGAGTAAGTATATCTTTAAGATCTTTATCACTGGTAAGGAGATGCCAATGTTTGCAAAGAATGTTTTTTATAATTTCGGAATCATGGCCAAATGTCATTCTGCATCTAGTTATGTTTTTCTCATTAGGTGTACCATTTTTGGGAGTAACACTTTCTCCTTGTCTCTTATTGCCATGTACATTTAACAAGTCAGTTCTATTGCAATTCAAGACATGTTTGTAAGCCAACTTTAGACTTCTATTTGGGTATCCTCTTGATCTGAAACGTTCTCTTAGTTTATCTGCTTCGATTTTAAATTCTTTATCTGAACTGCAGTTTCTCTGAATCCTTAGGTATTGGCCTTTAGGGATTCCTCTTTTTAGAGGCTCAAAGTGTTGGCTTTCCCATTTCAATAAAGTGTTGGAAGCTGTTTCCTTTCTAAAGTTAGAAGTATAAATTTTACCTTCTATATCCTTTTTTATTTTTAAGTCTAGGAAATAAACTTCACTTTGACTTGCCTCAGAAGTGAATCTCAGGCCTAACTCGTTGTTATTTCGATATTGTATAAATGAAGTCAAATCCTGTGTGTTGCCCGTCCAGACAAGAATTATATAATCTATATATCTTCTGCAAATATGTATATTATCGCCAAAGGAATGTACATTATCATCATATATGTATTTGTCCTCCCACCATCCGAGCAAAAGGTTTGCATAACTGGGGGCACATGGTATCCCCATAGTTGTCCCCTGTTGTTGCTGGTACCATTGTTGCTTAAATAGGAAAAAGTTATGTTTCAGGACATATTCAAGCAATGATATTAAGAATGTGTTCAATTCCTCAAAAGTTGCACCTTTCATTTGTAAAAAGTATTTCACTGCATCAATCCCAAAGCTGTGAGGAATACTGCTATATAGAGCTTCGACATCAATGCATACTAGCCAAGACTCAGTTGGTATACAGAGATCTTCTAATTGTCTAAGGATATCCGGAGTGTCCTTTACATATGAAGGTAAACCCATCACAAATTCTCTAAGGTAATGATCCAGGAATATACTACAATTGTGTGAAAGATTATTAGTGCCTGAAACTATTGGTCTTCCAAGGATAGGACGGATTTTTGTGTGTACTTTTGGAAGAGAATAAAAAACTGAAACTGTAGGAAATTTTGGAAACAGAAATTGATAAGTCTGATCATCAATAATTCCTATATTTTTGACATCATCCAAAATGCTCTTTAATCTCAGTATAAATTCAGGAGTGGAATCCTTAGTAATGGCTTTATAAGTCGTTTTATCTTTTAGGATCTTATTACTCATGTCCTTATAGTCCACATTGTCCATTACGACTATGTTACCAACCTTATATGAATAGATGTATCATCTCTAAGTTCTTTAAGAGCTTTATATACAGGTTTCGTAAGATTATAGGTTTTCTTATAGTTCTTGTAATCAATGTTTTCTATATCATTCTAGACTTGTTGTAAAAACACCCAAATGTTTGTATAATTTTTCAAATGGGGTATAAATGTACTTTTATTCTTCCATCTCTTTGATTCAATAGTTAAAGTACAGTTCTCTTCTAATAATTCTATTAGACCTTGTACTATCTCAATATCCTCTTGAAGTACACCAAGATTCATAATCTCCCTCTCCTGTTTCATTTTGTAAAATGTATGTAAAGCTAGTTTCCTAGAAAACAGACTAAGATCCTTTATGTGGGTAAAAGTATTTGCCTTAGATGTTGGTACAAATGTTAGACCTTTACTTAAAACTGAAATATGTTCTTCTTGTAAATCAAAATGAGATAGATTTATAATTCTTTGGTCCTCCTCTCTTTTACTAGAATTCAGAGGAATTCATTTGTTCTGGTTTGTATTGATCTCCTTCCTTGAGATTGCCCTACTCCTAAAAAAGGAGGAGGGGGAGATCATTCTCATATCTGATGAGGTCTAAATTGTCTATCAGATTCATATTGGTTCCTTCTGGAACGTAGTTCTTATTGATCTCTCCTCCAGTTAGGATTTCTATCCCTGCTGATTACTTTCTTTTGATATAGTGCATCAGCCAACACCCAAGACCGTAGTCTAATATATAGTCCTTTTACAGGGTTTCCCAGTAAGCAGGAGCAGCCTATTATGTACAGTGTTGTTATCTGGTGAAGACTCCCCTGGCCTCACAGGGGCCTTGAGCAGATAAGCAGATAGTCTGAGTGGTTAGAACAATTGTTTAAAGTTAATATAATCAACTGGTTGAGATACAGGGTTTTCCCAGTAAGCATGGGGCTTACTGATTGGCCAGCCTTTGTGACAGACAATTGTATAACATGTGCAATTAATAAAGGATCTGTGAGTGGTATCTACTTACATAGACAAGGTGTAAGTGTCATTCTGCGCATTAATCCTAATTCTAATGGATTATATGGTGTTCCTGACATCCTGAGGCCATCTTCTGTACCAGAGGTAGTAAGAACTACACAGTCCTGCTGGGGTAGTCTTGAACTAGGTTCTTGGCAAGCCCCATTGAAGAAGCAGATTGTGACAATAGTCAAACTATGAAATCCAGGTTGTGTAAAAGTTTGGACTTACAACACCAACATCTCCTTCTCCATGCAGAAGTGAGGTGGCTAACAAGAGGAGGGGTTCTTTTACACCTTTGTTGAACTGAGGGAAGAAGTAAAGCAGTTTCTGCGAGAGCGAAACTCTGCCCTAGTAGAGCCTTTGTTGGATGAAAAATGGATGGCTAAGCTAGCAAATATATTGGACATATTTAATCTTTTCAACAAATTTAATATTTGTCTTCAGGGGTTTTCCACAAATGTTTTTACACTGAGAGATAAGACAGATACGTTCAAAAAGAAGCTGGCTCTTTGGGCTAGTCACATACATGAGAAAGATATAGAAATGTTTCCACTTTTGCAAGAATTTTGATTGCTGCTGACGTCAACCGGAAAGTAATATTCAATATAATAATGCAACATTTAAGGGCGTTAGCTCAAAACTTTAATCATTATCACCCTGAAAATAAGGATCCTCGTAACCTCTCGATTAATAATCCCTTCATGGAAGATGCCAATTGATGCACGATTCCCTTGAAAAAGAAAACCCGATCAAGTTTTCTTTGGACACCATAGTGAAATCTAAACATAGAATGCAATCATTGTCTCAATGTTGGATATAATTGGAAAAAGAATATCGATCTCTCAGTTACAGAGCTATTAAATTGTTGGTCATATTTTTGACTATCTATTTGTGTGAGAATACTTTTTCAGTCATATCAGTAATAAAAAACAAGCAGAGAAACTGAATCAATGTCAATGCAGCACTTTGTCTCATATAACAATGCTGCAGTCATGGGTATTAAATGTTCTAGCAGAAGAATTTTGCTTTAACTTTATTTGAACTAAATATATTTCTGGAATTTAATAGGGCCCTATGTTTTATATATAAATTTAAGTTGTTCTTTTAATTGTAGATGATCTGTCTTTTGGTGTTATTTGTTGATATGTTACTGTTTCATGTGATCTCTTCTGTTTCTTTACAAAGTGTTGAGTCAAGCACCATCTACTGATTTGTGTTATGTAATCTCACTGAATGTGTAATGTTTCTATTGTACTGTAATTATAAATGGTATTGGTCATGCATTTCTGGGCCAAGATAAATCAGCTTTGATAATTGCAATTTTTATGTTAAGATAGTGATTAAGTAATCAAATCTGATCGTCATTTTTCGAAAATTACATTAATCATGTGGTATTTTTGCAGGGGGATTGTGTCTCTGTCTTGTGTTCTGTGGCGCTTCACCAGTGTATTTCTGTATATTTTCTTATATAAGGCCCGTAGTCATGTATTTGGAGGGAGATATGACGAGAGTCACAGTTTTAGTTGGTCCTCAATGTGGGAATGTATAGGTGTCTGTCTGGTGTGCAGCTTCTCTCGTGGATAACACAGTTCACCAATGTGTGTATAAACTGGATAAAATACAAGAGGGGTAGGAGATAGAGAGAGCACCAATCCCTAGTGCAGATGATAACGATTTGACAATCCAGGGTCCCATGTAAAAATCATTAGGGTGCTACCCTCACCTTATATGACTTCAAATAATGAGGTATTTTCAGCGCATCCCAATCTGTAACCGATTTATGATTGGTACTTCTGATGCTAATTTCTTTCCGTTCAGTTCTCCAAGAATGCACGATACAGAGTGGGGGTGTGTGTATGTATAAATATATACATACATGTGTACAAATTATGTGGATTGTAAATTAATCGCTATATCTCACAACTATTGTATTGATTCTATGCCGGTGAGTGCAAAACTTAATCAATTAAGAATACAACCACGTCCAAAGTATACGAATGTATATACATTTATTGATATACAGATATTAAAATATATATAAAAGGTTGAACAGACGCGTTTCGTCACTTGAAACCGTGGCTTTCTCAATGATCGAATTTACCTCCCCTGGCTCGGCATGTCCTCAGCTCGCTGGACATTTATTTCCTCAACAGCAACATGGCAGGATCCCACACATTAAGCCCAACTTAATGTGTTGGATCCTGCCATGTTGCTGCTTTGGAAGCCTTCTCAAGAACCACAAGAAGAGCAGATGGTTACAGTGACCATGTATTTTATTTTGACAACCATAATGCGGCATGCTTTTAACACTCATAGAACGAAAGACATTCTATTTATAGCATTTTTGTTTACTGCTCGGTTCCTGGTTATTTTAAGTAACTATAGAAATTGTATTTTAAAATATTAAATTTAAAAAGTAATACACAAAACACAGTATAAAATAATAATGTTTTTTTATTTCTGCTTAAGTGGTCCATAAAATATTTCTCCTATTTTCACTGGTCCGTAGAGGTAAAAAGGCTTAAAACCACTGTGGGTTTGATACAGGAGGGTGATAGGTGCAAGATGGCGGTGTGTAATGCAATAGGCTTAAGCAAGTGGAGGTGTCTGTTTGTTACACTGTATATTGTGGGTGTGAGTGATATTATGCTATAGAGTGTGCAGTTGTGCATATTAAGGCTGAAGGTGATGAGCTTCTTTAAATGTGTTTTTAGTGAGTTTTTGAATCTTTTGAGAAAATAGTAGAGTTTCGTGGAGGGAAGGAAGGAGTTCCATAAAGTAGGAGCAGCACGAGAAAAGTCCTAAAGGTGGAAGTGAAAGGAGATGATAAGATAGGAGAAAAGAAGATGGTTGTTAGCAGATCGAAGAGGTCAGTTGGGGGAGACTTTTAGACCAGAGCAGAGAAATAATGTATATATATAATTGTTGAGAGCTTTATACGTTAGCGTCATGATTATATATATATATATATATATATATATATATAAATGAATATATATATGAACACAGATGTACTATTTATTTACTGTACTACTGTACGGTGGAGGGCTTCTATCGCTCTTTTGCCCACCATATTATAAATTATTGCTGTGGTGAACTACCTTCTCATAAAGTCCACAACACAGGCTGAGATCCCGCTCCATGCTGATAAAAACCAGTAAGCTTGAAACAGCTGTACATGGATAGGATACTCAGCCTTTGTTTAATCCAACCTTGGCTTTGCATTAAAGCTGTGTAATACAGCATGCATAAGCTTAAAGGAAGCCATGTTTGATAATGGCTAAGGATTGAAAAGAGAGGCATTTGTGGGCATATTTGCATGTCCCAGTTCAACTTCCCAGAATGCAGTGTAATAACTGTTTCGCGAATTCTGAGCTGGAACCAGGTTTTTAAACTTGTTTTAGACATTCAAATGTGAACACAGATGTGCTATTTATTTACTACTGTATATATATATATATATATATATATATATATATATATATATATATATATTATTGCTCCATGTAAAACTCTTTCGACATATCTACCTATTACTCCATATGAGTCTTACCTATAACTCCTGCTATTGCTCCATTTAACCCCTCCTGTGTTATTTCTAGCACTTAATACAATCTAAATTTGGGGTAGAGAGACTAATCTGCTTTATTAATGTAAGACGACAATCACTCTCTACACCACTTTTCAATTTCTGTCCCCTGACACATTTCCCTCACCACGTCATATTATATGAAAGAGTAAAGGGCCTTTATATTGCACACCAAAACCAAGACACGCACAGAGATTATGTGATGGCATCATAGTACTAAATCAAAGGAGCCGGTGCACTGAGTCCTTCTGATTTATTACCCCTTGAATATTCTCTTCCATATCCTCACGAGGCTTCGTGCATGCAGCCCCAGATCTTTAATTTCAGATTCTGGAGAGGCTCATGAGACGATAAAAGGAAAATCAAGAGATAAGGAGCGAGAGATACAGCTGAGTGAAAACAGTACTGAAAAGATTAACAAAAATAGAACGAGACCCAGAAAAGTATGAGGATGATTCCAGGCCCATTGATCAAACAGTCATACTTCACAAATGTCATTACTTAGCTCTCCCTTTTATACAGTGTTACAATAGCTAATCATTTTTATATCTAAAACAAAAGACTTGATGGCCCATTGTGCTGTAACAATAGTGTATCTGTAAAAGTCTATTTCTTGCTAGTTTAAAATGATTCTACAGTTTTTCTTGGCAGTTTAAAAAATGCAACGCTCGAAACTGATTTACTTAGTATTCTTTATTGTTGTATTCCATATGAAACATTATCAAACTTACTCTTTATAATCCCCACTGACGTTAATCAAAATTCTGGATAATAGTATAGGAGGAGGAATTAAAGAGCCTATTGATAAGGGTGAAAGAAGTAAGGGCAAAAGTTGACCTGCTGCTCAACGTTAAAAAAATTAAGATCATGGCAAACAGCAAACTCAGTTCCTCGGAAATCCATGGGGTGACTGCAGCTATGAAATTAAAAGACGTTTGCTTCTGGGGAGGAAAGCAATAGCAAGTCTGGACAAGCTATTAAAAAGGAAATATATTAAATTATCAATAAAGGTCTGCATTGTTAGAAGTATGGTTTTAGCAGTAGTAACATACAGATTTGAGAGTTGGGCCATAAGGAGTGCTGAGCTCGATAGAATTGACGCGTTTGAATTATGGTGTTGGAGAAAATTACTTAGACTCCCTTGGGCTGCAAGAAGATCCAATCAATCAACAATAGATAAAATAAAGCCATATTATTCACTGGAAGATTTTATCATGAGGCTGAAGCTCAAATATTTTGACAAAATAATGAGAAGACAGGATTCCCTAAAGAAGACTCTGATGCTGGGAAAGATTGAAGGCACACAAAGAAGGGGACGGCAGAAGTGGAAATGTATAGATGAGGTAATTGAAGCAATGAACATGGACAGTGCCTGGCAGATGTGCCTGGTGTACTGTGGTCCATATGGTCACAGCGTCGGACAAGACTGAACGACTAAACAACAATAACATTGTTTTATAGTATAAGATATGTTAAATATACCTGATTGCAGGCTGATCAAATATCCATAGCATACAATGATGCATACTATCACATAGGATGCTTCTATTGTTTCTCTACAATACTGTTTTCTAGCACGTACTGATCTGAACAACAGGACTTCTGCTTGTTAAGTGTAATTTGACCTAGCAACCAGAAAAACGGACAATTGTGTCTGAGCTGGATCCACTGCTGTGATATCTCTCCTTTATATCTCACTTCCCATTGTGCTGGATATTGCCTATGACTCACCTGTGAGATGTTAACACCACAGCGCACTTATCCCATACTTCATCAGAAAATGATCTTCCACAAATGTCTCTTTGTTTTTGGGTCCATTCCAGGGCTTGGCTCATCCTAAAAATTAATGCAAACAATACACACCATGAAATAAATTGATTAATTTGTTCTCTTAGTAACTTCTTTGTCACAACCCGCTACTTCAGTTGGGCTTACCAAGTACCTAGTACTGACCTACCCAGCTGTTTGTGTGGGTTATTGTAGATATCCATGCTAGCAGGAATAAACCAAGATTTGCACACCAAACAGGACCAGAGGACTATCAGAGAAGGATAGTAGAGTCACTCAATGTAACGCTAGTCAATCAGGTGTAGCATCATTAACCCCAATGTATAAGTTTATTCTATCCCCAGAATGAATAATACACATAAATTATGTATATCCAAACTGACAACTGTTTATTAGCAAGAACATCTCATATTTATAAGCAGAGTCACAGCCTTGGCAAATAATTTCTTAGCCAATCCCCAAGCTCTATTTCCCCACCATGTGGGCCACCTGGCCACCTGTCCATCAAGGACTGTAAGAGTTCCTGATGACCCACCAGATACTTGGGAGCCTGAAACCGCAAATAATAACCGACTCCTTTGATAAGCCTATCAAGAGGGGTTAGCTGACTAATCAAAGACAGAGAGAGCTTGTCTGGCTACCTCCGTGATAGCGCATGCTGGGATTAAAGCAAGCCTATTTGGTCAGCTCTAAAAAGTGGTACCAACTAGATGTCACCAGGGGACAATAGCAGTTAATTAGATCTTCCTCACCCTTCAACTAAATTAATTACCAGGGCTCCTAGGAGTTTGATGGTCCTCCCTGAACCTCTGAAGCCTTCCCAAATCCCCTCAGTCTGGTACCCAATAACTCTGACCCTATTCCCAGAGGATTCAGGTGATATGCTTTATTATATTCCTCTAAGAAAATCTGTCATTTTGATACCAAACATTATATGAGGATTCTTATACTTAACATTACACATATAGGTCATATATGTTACAATCATATTAATAAACTCATACCAACAGGGCAATACCAGTCCATGTATCCAGATGATGGCTCAATGTCTTTGAAGAAAGGAACCACTTGTGCCACTTAACCCATGCCAACCCAGGGCCCATATTAATTTGCTCAGTCCCAAAAAGTCCATAGGGGCCCCTGGATGTCATAAATCATAAACATGACTCCCATGATATTCTAGGCAATATTAAATGCTGGTGATCATCCAAGTATTTGGGCATTGGTTTTAGAAATAAGGAGAGGAGTTGTGTTATTGTACCCTTTAAAAGCCAAACACACCTGCAGCTAATTAGGGCTGTAGCAACAGTTCTCTTTACTCCAGTCCAGTGAGATTTAGACGTTATCTGAGGTTTCTCAGTGAGACATCTCTATTTCTACATCAGTATGTAAACTAATGCCAGTTGTATTCATTGGCACCTGCAAGGTAGAGTAGCTTTCCTATTAGTGACATATGAAACATCACTATAAAATATATTTCTTCACAGATTTATCAAGTTCTTGGCTATTTTTATAGGGATTTAAAGTCTGTCTATACATTGTTTTTAATCTGATTTTAGTGGCCTTTGACAGGACCACTGTAGTTTAAGATGTGTTTGTAAAGTATGTGAAGCAGGTGTGTAAGTCAGAGATATAAAATAATAATTATTGAAACAAGTTTATGAATAGAGGGATACATCTTGTCTTTGTTGCATTACTTATTGAGAGCAGAATCATTCGTGGTGTTTTTTTATCAGTGGAGGAAGGAGTAGCGGAAGAGGGAGCATTGAGAGGTCAGGATTACTTGACACTAACCCGCTTCTCCCTCACAGACCCAGAAGCAGGCAGCTTGCATCAAGAGATACAAGCACTATCCTGCAAGAATGTAATCACTAGAACACTGAAGCAATGACCCTCTGCTACAATGTAAAGTAGTAAGTAAGTGTACAGCCTGTATAACATAAATTTACTCTCCCCTCAAAATAATTCAGCACACAGCCATTCATTTCTAAACCATTGGCAACAAAAGTGAGTACACCCCTATGTGGAAAAATTCCAAATTGGGCCCAAAGTGTCAATATTTTGTGTGACCACCATTATTTTCCAGCTCTGCCTTAACCCTCATAGGTATGAAGTTAATAATAAAGATATAAAAAAATATTTACAAAAATGTTAGAGGTGTACTCACTTTTGTGATATACTACGTGTATATATATATATATATATATATATATATATATATATATATACCAATACAGTGGTACCTCGTTTTAAGTCATTAATGCGATCCGGGCGGCATGATATAAGCCGAAATGACTTAAACCGTGGTAGCATTTCCCATAGGAATCAATGTAAATTGAAATAATCTGATCCGGACCCCTAGATTTTTCAAATGTTCTCAAATTTTATTTTGAACAAAACAACAAAACTAAACACACATTACTTAACAAAAATAATTTCATCAAATAACTTAGAGCCTCATTCAATTGAGCTTTTGGCCGATCCGGTAGCCCGTAAGTGAGGGGGCAAGTTATTTTGCTATTCAATTGGCGTCTTTTTGCAGGCTCCAAATGGCTTACGAGTTACAGCCTTGAGGAAATTGCGATGGTTAAACTCATAACTTACAGCCTCCCGAAGCCTGCAAGACTTCCGATTGCGAAAATCGCACATAGCTATTCAATTGCAAAAATCATTCAACATCACAACCGCAATCAAGCTTGCAAACGCCAAATGGTAGCCCAAAGCTTACGGGTTCCAAATTGGAACCGCAAAGGGTTTACAGACTAGTTTGTAACACTACAAATGACAATATAAAAACACCAATGCTCTTTAAATTATGGGAAAGCAATGGAAGGCATTACAATTACATGCACAACAACTCCCAACTATCAAATATACAACAAAAAATAATTTTATTTTCCTCATAGGTTGTAATGGTCATGCATATGCCAATATGAAAAGCCATGCTGCAACATGCTGAAAGCTATTAAAGACACACTACCTCATTCAATTGCAACACAAATACATATTAACCCTTTCACACTCAAAGAGGCTCTAATGTGGACCCTAAAAATACAAAGATCTCATATACATCTCACTTACATAGTTACATAGTATTTAAGGTTGAAAAAAGACTTTCAGTCCATCAAGTTCAACCTTTTAAGATCTCCTCTAATCTGCAATATGCGGATTAACTATTAATTAATTCGTTGTATAAAAAAAAAAAAAATCAATTCCCTCCCGATCCCAGACACCGGCGACCGGACCTCTCCCTGTATCAATACTGCCCCTCCAATTATCCATGATAAGACTGAATTCCCTTTTTAATTAGAAATAAATCCAGTCCCCTTTTAAAGTTATCTATCGAATCCACTGTCACCACCTCCTCTGGTAGAGAATTCCACAGATTAACCACCCTTACTGTGAAGAACCCTTTTATTTCTTTAAGGTGGAATCTTTTTACTTCTAACCTCAAGGGATGTCCTCTTGTCAGTTGAAAACCTCTTGGCACAAAAAGCTCCCTCGACAAAACTTTATACTGACCCTAGATGTATTTATATAATGTAATCATATCTCCTCTTAGACGCCTTTTTTCTAGAGAAAATAAGTTTAATTTGGTTAGTCTTTCTTCATAACTTTGCCCCTCCATTTCCCTTATTAGTTTTGTTGCCCTCCTCTGTACCTTTTCCAGCTCTAAAATGTCCTTTTTATGAAGTGGTGCCCAAAATTGTCCTCCATATTCCAAATGAGGGCGTACTAGAGATTTGTATAGTGGCCGAATTATATTTGCTTCCCTGGCTTCTATACCCTTCTTAATACATGCTAATATTTTATTTGCCTTTGCAGCTGCTGCTTGGCTTTGAGCACTGTTACCTAGGTGGTTGTCCACAAGCACTCCCAAATCCCTTTCAATATCTGATACACCTAGATTTGCTCCATTAAGATTATAAATTGCATGGCAATTTTTCCTTCCCAGATGCATAACTTTACATTTATTCGTATTAAATCTCATCTGCCATTTAGATGCCCATTCCTCAATTTTATGTAAATCCCTTTGGAGGGAAAGCACATCACTATCTGATTTAATGACCTTGCACAACTTCGTGTCATCAGCGAAAATGGAGACACCACACTCCAATCCTACCTCTAAGTCAATAATAAATATGTTGAAAAGAAGACCTAATACTGAACCCCACTTACCACATTAGTCCAATCGGAGTATGTTCCATTTACAACAACCCTTTGCTTCCTGTCTTTTAGCCAGTTCTCAATCCATGAGCAGATATTTACTGCAATTCCTGTATCTCTTAGTTTGCACAATAGTCTCCCATGTGGTACTGTATCAAAAGCCTTTGCAAAATCCAAAAAGACTACATCCACTGAGTTGCCTTGATCCAGGTTCCTTCTAACCTCCTCATAGAAACTAATTAGATTTGTTTAACATGACCTATCCCTCATAAATCCATGTTGACTCCTATTTATAATCCTGTTCAAATAGACATATTCTTGTATATTAACCCTTATTAACCCTTCTAAAAGCTTCCCCACTACAGAAGTTAAACTCACTGGTCTATATTTCCCCAGATTTGCTCTTGCTCCCTTTTTAAATATAGATATCACATCAGCTTTTCTCCAGTCATCTGGTAGAGACTCTGTGTTGAGTGAATCTTGAAAAATTAAATATAATGGTTTGGCTATTACAGAACCCAGTTCCCTTAGTACCCTTGGATGTATTCCATCAGGACCCGGGGCTTTATTAACATTTATTTTTTCCAACCTCTTTTGGATTACTTCCTGTGTTAACCAATTATTTGGCAAAGGTAGTGTAGCCCCATTATGTTGCCGTGTCCCAACCACTGGTACCCCCCCTTGTGTATACCGAAGAAAAGAACCTATTTAGCTCATCTGCCTTTTCTAGGTCACTAATTATCCAACGGCCTGTGTCACATTGTAATGTTCCTATAGTTTCCTTCCTCGCCATCTTTCCATTAATATACTGAAAAATATTTTAGGGTTAGTCTTACTCTGTTTTGCAATAATTTTTTCATTTTCTATTTTAGCCAGTCTAATCGCCCTTTTGCAAGCCTTGTTGATTTCCTTGTATTCCTGTAAAGCAGTCTCTGTCCCCTCTTGTTTGTATAATTTAAATGCCTGTTTTTTACTCCGTATCTTGATCTTTAAATCATTGTTAAGCCACATTGGATGGGATTTACTCCTTTTACTTTTATTCCCACACAGTATATGTCGATGTGTATGTATATTTAGTAAGGATTTAAATGTTGTCCACTTGTGGTCAGTGTTTTTACCTGCCAGTTCTCTGTCCCAGTCTATACTTTGTATTGCTGCCCTTAGACCGTTAAAATCTGCCCTTTTCAAAGTAAGAGTTTTTGTTGGCCCCTTAAAATTTTGTTTTTTTAATTCAATCTCAAACGAGACTGTTTTGTGATCACTGTTTCCCAAAGGTTGCCCTATTCCGACATTAGATATTATATCAATATTATTTGTAATGAGTAAATCTAAGATAGCTTCATTTCTAGTAGGCTCTTGTACAACCTGGGCCAGATAATGATCCCTGAGTGTACTCAAGAACCTGCTCCCCTTAGATGAACTGCTGGTCTCATTTATCCAGTTTATTTCAGGGTAATTAAAATCTCCCATTATTAGAACTTGACCATTCCTAGCTGCATTTTCATTCTGTAACAATAATTGTATTTCCTCACTTTCAGCTATATTTGGAGGTTTATAGCATACTCCTACTAATATTATTTTGGAATTTGCTGCTCCGCTATTTAACTCTACCCGCAAACATTCAGCTTTATCACTAGGTCCACCATAAATATCTTCTCTGACTATAGGCTTAAATTCAGGCTTAACATACAGACAAATCCCTCCTCCTCCTTTACCATTGCCTCTATCGTTCCTAAATAGGTTATAACCATCCATATTAACAGTCCAGTCATGAGATTCATCCCACCATGTTTCAGTAATGCCTATTAAATCCCATTTTTCATTAATTGCTAATAATTCTAACTCTCCCATTTTTCCTGGCAAGCTTCTGGCATTAGCAAGCATACACCTTATGTTATGAGTCTGTAGTTCTGAAGTGCCTGCCACTGTACTTGAATTACTTAGTACTACCTCCCTATTGACTGTACTACCCCTCCCCACATCTCCTCCCCTATGAGTTGTTAATTCATCCCTTATACCCTCTACACTTTCTACCCCATTACTTATATCTAGTCCCTCCCCCCACCTACTAGTTTAAAAACTCCTCCAGCCTTTCTACCATCCTATCCCCTAGTACAAAAGCTCACTCATCATTAAGGTGCAATCCATCCCTACTGTTGAGATTGTACTTATCACATCAACATTGGGAAAACAAATAGTGGACAAATTACACCGCCACATGGAATATATCAAGTACCAGGGGAACATTTCACATATGGTTGTTCAGTCCCTCAGTTGTGTCCGACTCTCTGTGACCCTATGGACTGCAGCACACCTACTAATGTCTATGTCTGTGCGTATCCACAAAGTTTGCATGCCAAAGATACTACAGTATGTTGCCAGTTACTTCTCTAGTGGACTGTGATTTGTCTGACCCCTCTGCTATCACCTGACCACTTAGAGTGGCCCTACATGGTATAGCTCACAGCTTTCTTTATGTACACAAGTCCCTTTACCATCACCACTTAGCAATCCAGAAGGGGACTAGGGGAAAATACACCACACTAATCTACTCTAACCCATCAGAAAGGGCCACAAACACACATGGAGGCTGTGCAGAGGCATGGGCATCAACAGCTAACTCACCTCGATCATGGGTAATCTCCGCTATACCCATCCTGGAAAGTCCCACGCCGTTGCTGGTGGCATTGTGCCAAGATGTATACCCATAATCATTTGGTGACTTCCCATTAAGTTTTGCTATTCATCAATTTACGATAGTGTGGTGTATGTTCCCCTGGTCCCCTTCTGGATTGCGAAGTGGTTATGGTGAAGGGGCTTGTGTAACAAGCTGTGAGCTATACCATGTAGGGTCACTGTAGGTGGGCACGTCATAGAAGAGAGATCAGACAAGGTCCAGTATCACCTGTCATATTGTTATCAGGCCCTCAGGGGAGTGTTCATGCTCCACAATATCACTAATTGGACTTGTGTATTAACCCTTTATATTAATTATATATGAGATATATTATTATATTATAATAGCTAGTTGCCAGTCAAAAAATGACAGTCATAAAATTGTAAGGCAGGTAATCCCGTTTTCCACACAATGTAACTCTTTTGGTCCTCTGAGTAACTTCGGTGCTCATTGCAAGCCCCACGCTGATTGCTTTCCGTGCTCATCACAAGGCTTGCAATGAGCACCTTTGGTACTCATTGCGAGCTTCTTCCCTCATGTACTTTTGGTTCTCTGAGTACCTTCGGCGCTCATTGCAAGCCCCGCGCTGAGCGCTTTCGGTGCTCATCGCGTGGCTCCCAATGAGCGCCTTTAACGCTCATTGCGAGCCTCTGCTCTGCTTTTTTTATATTTTATATATATTTGTTTTAGTAATAATTCACTTATTAATGAAATAAGAAATTAATATACTTTACCAATTTGTTATTAATATATCCAGCAATCAATATCCTGAAGAGCTAACAATCCCTTTTGATTTTCCTGCAGCATACAATGTACATTTGGACTGTTGCTGACCTGAGGTGTGTCAGCAATGTGGCAAGTGTGCAGTGTAAATAGGCTGCGTGCGCGAGAGCAAACCGTTTGTTTAGTTGTATAGAGGGGCATTTTAGATTGGTAATGTTATTAGTTGTAAGTTAATGTTGTAAAATGGTGGCGATTATCTATGTGTTAGCGTACTTTGTAATAGTGTATGTTATACCTTGTACGTTTCTGTGTAGAATTCTTATGTGCCTGGTGGTGTTTTGCGTGTTTAGGGGTCGTGTAGCCTTGTTTTCTTTTTTTTTCATCTTCCATTTTTTGGTCAATTTTCAAGTTTTGAAACTCCAGAAATTGTGTTTAATTTGTTGTGCAACCTCACTGGCGACCGTCCTGGCCGTCCCCCCGTGCTGTGTGTTATTTTTTTTTCTATTTTTATTTATTTTCATTGTGCTATTGTTGTTTTTGAATGTGCACGGTTCGGCCTTTAGCTTTGTATTTTTTGGACCTCATATTTTTTTTTCTTCTAAGTGCTGCGGGTCATAATTTTTTTTCTAAGTGCCGCTTTCCTTTTTACAAGTGTTATGGGCCGTATTGTTTTCTGGCGATTTTTTCAAACTGCTACTGGTCTCACATTGTGAATGGTGTAATAGAGATTTGTGTTGAACTGTAGTCCTGCGGGTCGTAGGGATGAGCCCCTACAGTGCACATCTCCACAAGCTCAATGACCGCCTTTGGCGGTCACTGCCAAAGTCATGCGGGGTTGTAGGGATGAGCGCCTACGGTGCTCATCTCCACCAGCGCAATGAGCACCTTTGGTGCTCGCTGCCTAAGTCGTACAGGTTCTTAGGGATGAGCGGCTATGGCACTTATCTCCACCAGCTCGAGGAGCACCTTCAGCGCTTCTTGCCAGCAACTGCGTCCCTGCGCGAGCCCGCAATGTTAGCAACAACCCGCAATGTTCACAATTATATATGTGATATAATGCTATTATGACTATAATTATTGTTATATGTAATGATCTATATTAAAGTAACTAGGGCTCATTAGTTTACGTAAATATGAATGTGACACAATGTGATGTATGTGGATATCCCATAACCCCAACCATTGAAAACACACTAACCCGGTTAGAACGGTATAACAAAGCTTTATTTCATACACAGACCACAATCAGAAATGGACAAGACTGTGCATTAATATCATGGGTGTGGTGTGGGCATATCCCGGGAGAGCAAGAGGCTTGTGGTAAAAAGGGGATACCTACAGGGGGTAATGTGATAGTCTAGAATAAGCATGATGCATAGCACCTATCAAGGTCACATGTGGTCACTACACCACTGCAACCGGAATCTGATGAAAAAAAGGATCATCACAAATCACTCCAGTTAATTGAAGAAACCATTAATGTGCATAGCACTTACAACTTGTCTAGATCTGTTCAATGAAACAGATGTTACAACCTCTGGACTGTGTAATCCAATCCAGTCTCACACATAGAGTGTGGTGACAAAACAAAAATCTGAAAAAAGTGGTCAACTCAAAAAAGGTGGAGGAGGATTAAAAAATCTAATCAACATGCATGTACAGTACAGTGCTAAATACTGTAACTATAACAATATACCAACTCACCTGATTCCAATCTGCAAGCATTACTAACTATGATCTAGGTCTCTGGATAATCAGCAATATGGGAATATATCCATTAATACGGAGAGAACATAAAGATCAGCAGCCAGATTCACTGTTACTTACATCAGACCCAAGGATCTGTTCTCAGACTGATATTGAGGTCAGGATCACATGCCTCACCAGTGCATATACGAATGCTGCCTGTCATTAACATGACATTGTGAGACTTTGCAAGTCCACCGCCATAGCGGTATTAGTCTACATTTCAGCTAACAACAATCATGTCTTTGATTTCCTTCACTATGCTTGCAGATGCAGAAGATGCCTTCATGGACCTGAATTGTACCGAAAACAAAAAAAGGAAAAAAATTAAAAATAAAACCTAGAAAATAAGACTTTAAAAAATATAGGGACTGCAGCATCTCTTCTCAACAGCATTCCTCAGTGACCATCAGTTGGTGAAATGTTAAACAGAACCCTACGTGTTCACAGAGAAAAGTATCATGGACCACTGATGGGAGGTAGCCATCTGCATACAAAATATCACCATCACATAGGCCAAGATCCAAGACTCTGTAGCCAGGCTAGATTAGGTTAACATTGTGACCAATAGATTGTCACTAAGGAGTGCTGTTGAGAAGGCATAAACATATGCGCTGCCCCTAAGTCCTCCTCCACCTAGGCACAGGGCCCAAATCCTCTGTGGCCGGCCGCCATATCCCTGCTGGTGGTGGTGGTGGGGATGGGGGTGACGGTGGAGAGGGAGGCAACCCACTGGGAGGCAGCAGCACCTGCAGTGGCAGAGGCATGGTGGGAGGAGAGGCTGGGATGCAGGTGGCCAGGGGATGCCTCTGGGGTGGACCAAAGCGCATTGCATGGCCTCCGCGATCATTCCCCGGATACGCTCTGGTCCGCCTCAATACTGAGCAGCCCAGCCAGGTGGGCCTCCTCTTCTCCGTGCCAGGCTGTGCAATACCTGCATGATTGGCAGAGATGCTGGACTGGATCTCTCAAAGACAGTCCTCCTGCTGGCGCATGAGGGCCAGCATCTCTGCGCAGCCTGGCATGACGTTAGGGATGGAGGTCCCTGGGGCATGACGTGGTGAGGAGGTGGTGTGGTTGGGCCCGGGTGTGGCGGCCAGTCCAGCACACTCCTGTGGGGGGGGGGGGAGAAGGTGGTGGCTGTCTGGTAACATCATTTCAAGTGGAGGGCTCTGGCGATATGCTCAGTCTTTGTCTTTGGAGGAGGGGGATAGTGGGGTCGAATCCCGGCGGTGTGGCCGGAGGGCCAGATGGTGACCCCACAAGCCATATGACATCATCCTCCTCCGAACCAGGGCCCTTGACTTTGCTTGTCTTCTCCTCCCCCTGCGCCAGTTCCTGCTGGGCGGGGGCTTGCTCCTAATCTTCCTGCTCCGATGTAGCGGATGCCCCCGCCTCTGGCTCGCCACCGGACTCGACCTCCTTGATGCTGAAAGATAGAAAAGAAAGGTATATCAGTATCAGTATGGTGAATAATATATTGTTTTCTGTGCATTCCTAACTATCTGACATCTAGGCTTGAACCTGGATGATACTCCTAATTTCAACTCAGATTAGCTATCATTTGCTAGAAGTAATCTATTATTTGGCTCTTGGTCTTGATTGTTCTTGTCTCCTAATGCTATCTTGATTCAGGTTGCGGTCTGTAACTGCACAATCTGCAGTGGGCACATCAATACATGGACTATTATTGGTTGATTACTGTTGTTGTGCCCAGGAATGACAGTAATTTGTCAGCTTCATGGATTTAATGACACATCCATCTTTTCCTTGTTAATTCCATGGAGCTGACCTGTAGTGTGTGTGATGTACATGTGGTGGCATGTTGGTGTATGTGATATTCACCTGACATGGAGGCTAGGTCCTGCTGGGCCACCAGGCCTTAAGCTCCAGCGGTGGGCACCTGTCTCAGAAGGTCCCTGGTAACCCTCTCCAACTCATTATAGGTCACACCTGCTTGTCCTCCTTGGCCATCATCCTCCTCACCTTTGCCCTGATGTCGTCAAACCGGTGCTTGACAGACCTCACATCCATTGGCACTGTACCTACTGCTGTCACCTCAGTCGCTAGCTCCTTACATGGCGCAGCCATAGGCCCTAGTCTAACTTCCCTCCCCCCTGCAAGAATCACGGAGTGGCCATGGAAAGCACCGGGGAGGACCACATTTTCCCGGTGCGAGTAATTGTTGGACTTGTGCTTGCCCTTAGCCTCTTGCCGCCCTGACTATGAACGGAGATCTTTACCTCCCTGACCTGTCCCTGAGGCCTGTCCCTCCCCTGAACTACCACCCCCTGAGATCAGGCCCTTTTCCCTCTGTCCCTCTTCTAAGTATTCCTGGTGCTAGGGCCACCCTGCCATCACCCACCTCCTACTCTACAATCCTCTCTTCCTGCTCCTCCGCCACCTCCTCCTCCACCACCTCCTCCGCCACCACCTCCTCCTCCGCCACCTCCTCTCCTCCACCACTCCTCTCCTCCTCCTACTCTCCACCACTACTACCCAGGGCCACCTCTCTCTCCTCCTTGCCTCTCCTTTTCTCCTCCCCACTTCTTCACTCCTCTCCCCTCCTCTCTCCTCCCTCCATAATAATCCCCAAAATAAATTAAGGATAAATCAATAAAAGTTTGGTTGTATATGTATGATGGGAAATAAATGTGTGTATTATGTGTAATTAATAACTGATGGGGGATGGGGTGGGATGAAGGGGGGGGGGGGGTGTATGGAGTTATCTAGCTCTATATGTCTCTATGTGTGTTTTTTAAATTATGTGCATTGCAAATATGTGTAATCAAGGATTAAGTGTAAAATAGTAAATGGTATAATATAAATGAACAAAACCGCATTACTTCTCTCCAAATTCTCCTACTCTTTCTCTAACTCAAACCAACCACCAACTCCAGGACCTACGTGCTACTTCATCAGAAAATGCAACGCAGTCAAGTCTACAACGCGGCTTGCTTGAGCTTTTTTAAGGTGACAGTGTTCAACGAAATTTTGTAATTCAGCCCATTTAGCACACATTTATATGATGGGTGCAGTAGGTGTTTCCTCCCTTCCCTCCTCTTCACCTGAAGTTTATCAGCCACTCCCTCTTGCTGCTCTCTCTGAAGTTCCTGCAGCTCCTCAGTACTGAGCTCTTCTCTGTGCTCCTCCACTAGCTCTTTGATTTCTTCATTAGTCACCTCCAGACCCATGGACTTGCCCAGAGAAACAATGTCCTCCACTGTTCTTCTAGGTTCAGCTTCCAAGTTTACCGTAGCTACAGGTTCTGGACATAATTCCTTCCAGCCACAGTTCATGGTCTTGTGAAAAACCTCAAGCCAGACCTTATCTATCAGAGTGACACAGTGGAAGATATTGAAATAGTTCTTCCAAGGTCACTTTGAAGCACCTCCGGAAGAGGGCCTTGGTATGCAGCTTCTTGAAGTTGGAGATTACCTGCTGATCCATGGACTGGATCAGAGGAGTTGGGTTAGGGGGCAAGCACTTCAAAGTTATGAACTTAAAGTCCTCCAGCAAGTTGTCCTCCATGTCTGAAGGGTGAGCAGGAGCATTGTCCATTCATATAGAACCCTCAGAGACAGTTCTTTCTCCTCAAAATATTTCTTCACAGTTAGGCCAAGCACTTTGTTCATCCATTCAGGGAAGAAAATTCTGGTTACCTTTTCTGTTGGCCTCCACATGCCACTTACGTTTTTTTTCTGCATGTTTCCCCTCTTAAAAACTCTGGGGTTCTCGCTGTGGTACAGTAGTAGAGGCTTAGAAGTGTAATGTGACCTAGCTAACTTTTTTGTGCTCAATTTTGGCTCTTGCAGGCACAGGCTTGATTTGGGCTCTTGCAAGCACAGGCAATTTGGGCTCTTACAGGCAAAGGCTGGATTTGGGCTCAATTTGGGCTCTTTCTCAGGCGACTAAAGATTTTGTAGGCACAGGCTCCTCCTGCTGTCGCAATTGCCGCAGCCTGCAAAAGTCGTTATTGGGGCTTCAGCTACTTAACCAGAGGTAGTGACTCAAACCAAGACCGAAATTTCCTGAGGAGATGCAACTTAACCCAAAAACTACTTAAACTGAGGTACCACTGTGTATATATTGTAACAGAGTGCCCCCAGAGGCTGGTGCAAGATACAGAGATATGAAGATTTCTCACCAGGAGAAAGAGAGTTAACTGCTGCTACAGCGCTAATTAGCTGCAGGTGTGTTTGGCTTTTAAAACAGACACTGAAAGATGGGAGTGCCCTACCAGTTAGACTCTGAGACCTAGCAGAGTACACAGGCTTGAGGAGCCTGGAAGTTACAGCTAGTAGAGAGAGACATTAGATTTTGGATTGCCGCAGTTTCTAGAATTTATAGAGTGAACTGTGTGGAAGTTCGCTCGCACAAATGGACAAGGTGTGATGTTTTGGAGAAGCTGTTTATTGCATGATACATTGCTGATTACTAGAGCTTCAAATGTATGCACCTGCTGGATACACAAACCTGACAGAGAGAGAGAATCTGCATTTTAGGCTATGCACCAGCACACTTTTGAACAGGGAAGTTCACCCCCCCAGAGGTGCCTTAAAGGAACGCCTTTCATACAAAGCCAAAGTGACGCGCTCATACAAAGCCAAAGTGACGCGCTTGCAATCAGGAACCACCACTGAGTTCTACACCCAGTTGAAGACAAGGTATCAAACCCTATGATTTATTCTATACACCCCCAGGGAAGGGACTGTATGTTGAAGCATATATTTCTTACTGAAGGGTAAACATTGCTTATCAAGGGTCCCTGGGGGAGAGCACCTGGAGAGACGGGAAGGCCAGTGCTCTACCAACTATATTGAGTTGTGACAGTGGAACAGTGTCCTGCAGAAAAGCGAGACTGAAATAGTACATGCCATGAAGATACTTTTTTATTATGTTTCTGGTTTTGTATTCCTGAGACCTGAGACAGACAAGCTGCCCAGGCATAGAGAGGGCGTTCCTGCAAGTGAGTAAGGATGTTAATGAAGATTTTTATTTTCATCAATTGTTTTTGTCTCCTGCACTTCACCTTTGCTACCTCTGGGCAGTTATTGAAAAGCTAGAAACAGCTTTTGTGCAACAACATTTGCCACACTTGTGTGAGAGGTGGAATTACATTGTCTGTGTCTAAGACAGCCCACAGTACAGCATGGAGGACATAGTAAAGGCCTTAAAGCAGGCTACAGCTACTCAACAAGAGAGCAACAGAAAATTGGCTATCCATTTAGCTCAGAATTAAGCTATCTTGGAGAAACAAATAGAAGTGGCATGAGCTTGAGCAAATTATATTCCTCTAAGAATTACTGAGGATGATGATGTAGAAATATACCTCACAATTTTTTAAAGAACGCCACTAGGGAGGCGTGGCACAAAAGGTACTGGGTCAGCATCATTTCTCTTTACTTGTCTGGTGAAGCTCAGAAAGCCTCCATATACATGGATGCAGAAAAGGCAAAGAACTATGATGCGGAAGGCTGCAGCTATGATAAAAAAGGAGCTGCTGTAACATACTCCACCAGCACAGAAGATGACCGACTTGTCCAATACGGAGACACGGTTGGCTCATAGCGATGAATGTCCGAAGAGACTAACACTGACCTCCAGGACCTGTATACAAAAGTTGCTGTGATATATACAGAGCAATGTCTACACAAAGCTCATATGCAAAGCATAGAGCAGGAGCTTGTACAGTAGAGAAAGATGTAGAAAGAAAGAGTGGTTTAGCCAACAGTAGTATTCAGGGAGGACCTGATGAAAAAGGCAAGGGGAGAATGTTCAGCTGAACATGCAGCAAAAGATCCAGCATAAGCAGAATGTACTGGGTTTCCAACTAGTTAATGAGGAGGAGCTGCTGCTAAAGGCAGTGAAAAAAAGCTGGAAGCCTTAGAAGCAAAGCAAGAAAATAATTTAAAAGAGGATAAAAAATGTGTGAGAGCGGAGAATGCGGAAATCACAAGTTTTTTTCAGAAATCCAAGCATCGAAAAGGTGCTAAGAGGAGTGGTGGCCTATGTATTGACTGTAAGCCTGAAGTTGTTGAATAGCTGGAAAAATTCCAGCAAGGCCAAATTACTGAGAGATCTCTCGTAGCAGAAATAAAGTGTAACAGATCCTGCAGGATTGGAAGCACTGTGATACAAAAGATGCCTGCTGTGATCAATGAGACAGACAAGGTGCAGATCCATGAGCTAGAAGCAGCCCTGAGAGAGTTCATGCTTGTGGAGCCTATAAAGGAAAATGTACCAGAAACGAAACAGGTTGGCTGTATGAACATCATACAGTTTTGTGAGAATTATCAGCCAGACTATTTGAGCACCTGGAACAGAGCACCTGGAAAGAGCCAAGTTATCGCTCCTTAGTTGTGAGGAAAAGTGGGAAGAGGAACAGTCAAAGAAGTTACTATCCCATAATGACGCTTTTGATGATGATGAACCTAATAAGAGAGAGTTTGAGACTCTGTGTAAAGATCTGAAGAAGGGAGCCCGACCAGCTCAAAGTGTCACAGAGTTTGATCAAGTGTTACACAGACTGGTAACAGCGAGTCAGCTGCCAGCTGAGCCAGACACCAACCCCCATCTAGTTGTGTTAAAGGAACAACTGAGTGATGTGGAAGTGTTGGCGAGAGAGGAAGAAATCAAACTTCATAAGCTAGCGTAGCTGAAAATACAGAAAGAGAAAGATATCAAATTACAAGATGAGACACAAAAGCTTTGCATTGCTCTATTGAATAAAGAGGTCATGATCATTAGTATGATACAAGAGCTGCAGAAGAAACCCTCTGACCAACATGCTCTAGTCCAAAGCCTCACAGAGAATCTCACAGAGAGGAGTGCCTGGAGGTTCCTTGGTTTGTGAAATGGACTTGGGACAGCCGGAAGTAGTGAGCCCAGGGGTCTTGGGGAACACAGAACAGCAGGAAGCTAATTGCTTGATTGTAGATGGCCATTTGGAAAAGTCACAGAACATATTACAGATGAGCCATGAGGAAAGCGGTAAGAGTATGGCTTTGTCTGAGCAAATTTATGGATTAACGATTTAGTTCCAAGACTATCAGCTGGACGTTTGTCATAAAGAGAAGAAGAATCTACAAGTGGCCATCCAGTCCCTGCAGAATGCCTCAATGCAGATAGCACTGAGAAGGAAAGATGACAGAGAGTTCTTGAGGGGTGAGCGGTTACACAGAGTGCTGAGGTTACTGAACAATGAGTCGCAATGTTTGGGCCTGGAACTACTAAGTCCCGTCTACACCATGTGGATGCCATTTGCAGCATTTACAGCCTCTCAGCGCAAGTCGCTCAACCCCATATTGGAGAGCTGAGGATGTGCGACAGAGTGCCTCCCAGAGGCTATTGCAAGATACAGAGATATGAAGATTTCTCACCAGTAGAAAGAGAGTTAACTGTTGCTACAACGCTGAATAGCTGCAGGTGTGTTTGGCTCTTAAAACAGACACACTGGAAGATGGGTGTGTCCTACCTACTAGTTAGCAGAGTACACAGACTTGAGGAGCCTGGAAGTTACAGCTAGCAGAGAGAGCTGTTAGATTTTGGATTGCTGCAGTTTCTAGAATTTATAAAGTGAACTGTGTGGAAGTTTGCTCGCACAAATGCACAAGGTGTGTTGTTTTGGAGAAGCTGGTTATTGCAATGTTACTGGAGCTGCAAATGTATGGCCCTGCTTGATACACAAACCTGAGAGAGAGAGAAGCTGCATTTTAGACTATGCACCAGCACCCTTTTGAACAGGGAAGTTCACCCCCAGAGGTGCCTTAAAGAAATGCCTTTCATACAAAGCCAGGGAAACACGCTTACTGCAACCAGGAACCACCACTGAGTTCTATAGCCTGCTGAAGGCAAGGTACCAAACCCAATTATTTATTTTATACACCCCCAGGGAAGGGACTGTATGTTGAAGCATATATTTCTTACTGAAGTGTAAACATTGCTTATCAAGGCTCCCCGATACTAATGAGGCCTCCAGAGCCTCTCCCGGTAGAAAAAGGTGTGAGCCAATCCGAATGGGATACACCCCTATATTCCATTCTGATTGGCTGATGGACCTGGCCATCTTTTTTAAACCAATCAGAAGACACTATTGCTTTCAGCCAATCACAATGGGATATACTCCCACGTGGTGATCGACTGAAGGCATATGCGCCTTCTGATTGGCTGTTGTCATTGTCAGACTGCAGCCAACCAGAAGGCTCAGATGCCTCCAGCCAATCACCCCGTGGGGGTGTATCCCATCTTGATTGGCTGAAGGCAATAGTGCCTTCTGATTGGTTTAAAAAAGATTGACAGGCCCATCAGACAATCAGAATGGGATATGGGGGTGTATCCCATTCTGATTGGCTCACACCTTGGCACCTTCTGATTGGCTGAAATTTGATTGACAGCCTTTTCAGCCAATCAGAAGGCGCCATTGCCAATTTTCTACCGGAAGAGGCTCTGGAGGCCTTATTAGCGTCGGGAGCTCTGTGAGTGCGGAGCTCCGTTAGTTTTTTTTTTAGGGCGCAGATTCTTCAAGGGCCCAGCCAGGGCAGAAGAGGAGAAGGCCAGTGACATTGCGGACAGGTAAGTTTTACATTTATAATCTTTATTGTTTATTTATGTTGTGTGTATTTGAGTATGTGTTATACTATTGTAATGCTTCTTTTTTGCAGGGACCGAGCCGGAGAAGAGAAGAAGATGCATGGGGACATGGTGGAAAGGTGAGTTCAATACTGTATTTGTAATATTCATTTTTTATATGTGCTGTTTAATTATGTACTAATTAAATGTTTCTTTTTTTCCTAGAGGGTGCGATCTGAAGGGAAATATGCAAAGGTAAGTGGTTTTATTTATTCTATTTTAGCTTAGATTTAGGGGGTATTGTCTAGATAGGGGGTTATCTATAGATAGGGGGTGATGTCTAGATAGGGGGTAATGTCTAGATAGGGGGTAATGTCTAGATAGGGGGAACTGTATTGTAGTTAGGGATATATTTATAATATATTTATTACTGAAATGTTGCCGGTGTGTAATTTATTTATTTTTTTTGTAGTGAGGGGGGTTTGTAATGTTCTTTTTTAATTTTTTGTACTTTAGTTTTTTTTTATTTTTGGTAACATAGTTTTTTTAAAATTTTTGGGTAATTAGGGGGGTGGGGGGGTTTAATAGGGGGTTAGGTAGGTATTGTTAGGTAGCTAGGGGTTAATAGGTTATGGTAGAGGGGGTTAGTTTAGATTTAGTGGTTTATTGGGGGGAATAGTGTAGTGTAGTGTTTGTACTTAGTGTCATAAGGGTCCTGGGGGACCCTCATGGCACTTATTGGGTTAATAATAGGGTTCTCATTCTCCTATGAGAGTCTTCATAGACCCTTATGGGACTGATTGGGTTAAATAGAGACTTACAGGGATCTGTATAAACCCCATAAGGGAGGGGGTTAGATGGAGGCTTATGGGGGTCTGTATAGACCCCATAAGTGATGGGATATACAGGGCTAGATGGGGTTAAATAGGTCCAGTTAGGGTTATTAGGTTCAGATAGGGTTAGGTAGGCCTAGTTAGGGTTAGATTGGGTTTAGTATGAATTAATGAGGTATATTTAGGGTTAATAATGTAGTGTAGTGCTTAGACTGTCATGAGGGTCCTGGAGGACCCTCATGGCACTTGTAGGGTTAACCTAGGGGTTAATAGTGTCCTATAGGAGTCTATATAGACCACTATTGGAATGATGGTGTTAATTTTAGTCTCATAAGGCTCTGTATAGAGCCCTATGAGTTATAGGGTTAATTAAGGGCTCATGGGGAACTGTATTGGCCCCCATGAGTGACAGGGTTAATTAAGGGCTTATGGGGGTCTGTATTGATCCCCATGAGTGACAAGGTTAATTAAGGGCTTATGTGGGTCTGTATTGACCCCCATGAGTGACAGGGTTATTAAGGGCTCATGGGGCTCTGTTTAGAGCCTCATGAGTTACAGCGTTAATTAAGGGCTTTTGGAGGTCTGTATTGACCACCACGAGTGACAGGGTTAATTATGGGCTTATGGGGGTCTGTATTGACCCCATGAGTGACAGGGTTAATTAAGGGCTCATGGAGGTCTGTATTGACCCCATGAGTGACAGGGTTAATTAAGGGCTCATGGGGCTCCGTTTAGAGCCCCATAAGTGATAGGGTTAATTTTGGGTGCCTGGGGGGTACTTATAGTACCCCTGCGACAGGGGTTCATATTTTTTTAGCGCAGGTCCTTTAAGGAGGTCCTTTAAGGACCCGTGAGGCGGGAAATTTGAATTTTAAATGTGGGGACATTTTGGGGGTCCCGATGGGGACCTCCAGCATAGGGGGGTTAATGTAAGGTGCTGCGGGGGTACTGTAAGGGATTGGCTACTGGTGTGCCGCGGGCCCTTTAAGGAGCTGCGGTGAGGAATTTGACATTTTTATATTCAGCAGGGTCCTGATCGATGCCGATCGGGGACCCCCGCTGCAAGGGGTTAATGTGGGGGGGCTGCAGGGGTCCCTATGGACTCCTTCAGCAAAGGGTTAATGTGGAGTCACTTCTGGGGCCCCAATGGGGACCTCCAGCATAGAGGGAGATTAATTTTAGGTGGCGGGGGCTTCCCACAGCAGGGCTTGTATGTAGAACTGCTGCGGAGGTCCTGTTCAGGACCACCACTGCAAGTGATGAGGTGTGAAGCCTGCAAGGTCATCTCGCAGGCTGTCACTCCTCCTGCACTGTTTCTCTGTGTTTGACACTGACGGCCCTGCTGCGTAGCTCAAATGTTGCTTGCAGCAGGGCTAATTTAATAGTGTTGTAACTTTGGAAGATTTGCAGCACGTAGGGCTTAAGTACAAATCTCGTATCTACGAGGCTGGAATTTAATAGGGCTGTTAGACTGTAAACTGTGCTGTTTATCCTGAATGTTATGTCTGGTGTATTTAGACTGTACATAGTGCTGTCTGTCCTGAGTTTTAAGTCTGGTATATTCAGACTGAACACAATGCTGTGCATCATCATTATTATTATTATTATTATTACTAGCGAAAAAGAAAGTGTTGAAATGCTGTTTGCCACACAATGTGAGTGTACTGTGTGCCTCAACTATAAAGACCCCTCTAACATACTAATGAACGCATGTAATAACACTATAAGTGCCATTAGGGTCATCCCTCATGACCCAAAGTGTAAGCACTACACCATTTTAACCCGGTCACTTATAGGGGGTCTATCCAGACCCTCATAAGCCTCTATTTAATCCCATCAGTACCATAAGGGTATATTATGACCATTATGGGCCTGTTACAACCCAACATTAACCACATAAGTGCCATGACAGTCCTCAAGGACCATCATTACACTAAGTATAAACACTACACTGCACTATACCCCCCCAAAACATTAAATATCAACTAAACACCCTCTACACTAACATATTAACACCTACACTACCTACCTACCAACCCCCTAATAACCCCCTCCCCACCACTGTAATTACAGAAATCAAAAAATCTAAAGTCATCAAAAATCTACATTACATAAAATAAAAAAATGTAAATCACAAAAAAAAAGGAACATTACAGAAAATACAAAAATACATTACAACCCCCTCCCCCCACTACAGAAAGGATAATTAGTGACCAAGAAAAGGCAGATGAGCTTAATAGGTTCTTTTCTTCGGTATACACAAGGGAGGTACCAGTGGTTGGGACACAGCAACATAATGGGGCTACACTACCTTTGCCACATAATTGGTTAACACAGGAAGTAATCCAAAAGAGGTTTGAAAAAATAAATGTTAATAAAGCCCCGGGTCCTGATGGAATACATCCAAGGGTATATTTCAGTATATTAATGGAAAGATGGCGAGGAAGGAAACTATAGGAACATTACAATGTGACACAGGCCGTTGGATAATTAGTGACCTAGAAAAGGCAGATGAGCTAAATAGGTTCTTTTCTTCGGTATACACAAGGGAGGTACCAGTGGTTGGGACACGGCAACATAATGGGGCTACACTACCTTTGCCAAATAATTGGTTAACACAGGAAGTAATCCAAAAGAGGTTGGAAAAAATAAATGTTAATAAAGCCCCGGGTCTTGATGGAATACATCCAAGGGTACTAAGGGAACTGTGTTCTGTAATAGCCAAACCATTATATTTAATTTTTCAAGATTCACTCAACACAGGGTCTCTACCAGATGACTGGAGAAAAGCTGATGTGATACCTATATTTAAAAAGGGAGCAAGAGCAAATCCGGGGAAATATAGACCAGTGAGCCTCACTTCTGTAGTGGGGAAGCTTTTAGAAGGGTTAATAAGGGTTAATATACAAGAAAATGTCTATTTGAACAGGATTATAAGTAGGAGTCAACATGGATTTATGAGGGATAGGTCATGTCAAACAAATCTAATTAGTTTATATGAGGAGGTTAGAAGGAACCTGGATCAAGGCAACTCAATGGATGTAGTCTTTTTAGATTTTGCAAAGGCTTTTGATACAGTGCCACATGGGAGACTATTGTGCAAACTAAGAGATACAGGAGTTGCAGTAAATATCTGTTCATGGATTGAGAGCTGGCTAAAAGACAGGAAGCAAAGGGTTGTTGTAAATGGAACATACTCCGATTGGACTAATGCGGTAAGTGGGGTAAAGTATTAGGTCTTCTCCTTTTCAACATATTTATTAATGACTTAGCGGTAGGATTGGAGTGTGGTGTCTCCATTTTCGCTGATGACACAAAGTTGTACAAGGTAATTAAATCAGATAGTGATGTGCTTTCCCTCCAAAGGGATTTACATAAAATTAAGGAATGGGCATCTAAATGGCAGATGAGATTTAATATGAATAAATGTAAAGTTATGCATCTGGGAAGGAAAAATAGCCATGCAATTTATAATCTTAATGGAGCAAATCTAGGTGTATCGGATATTGAAAGGGATTTGGGAGTGCTTGTGGACAACCACCTAGGTAACAGTGCTCAAAGCCAAGCAGCAGCTGCAAAGGCAAATAAAATATTAGCATGTGTTAAGAAGGGTATATAAGCCAGGGAAGCAAATATAATTCTGCCACTATACAAATCTCTAGTACAGCCTCATTTGGAATATGGAGTACAATTTTGGGCACCACTTCATAAAAAGGACATTTTAGAGCTGGAAAATGTACAGAGGAGGGCAACAAAACTAATAAGGGGAATGGAGGGGCTTAGTTATGATGAAAGACTAACCAAATTAAACGTATTTTCTCTAGAAAAAAGGCGTCTAAGAGGAGATATGATTACCTTATATAAATACATCCAGGGTCAGTATAAAGATTTGTCGAGGGAGCTTTTTGTGCCAAGAGGTTTTCAACTGACAAGAGGACATCCCTGTAGGTTAGAAGTAAAAAGATTCCACCTTAAAGAAAGAAAAGGGTTCTTCACAGTAAGGGTGGTTAATCTGTGGAATTCTCTACCAGAGGAGGTGGTGACAGCGGATTCGATAGATAGCTTTAAAAGGGGACTGGATTTATTTCTAATTAAAAAGGGAATTCAGGGTTATCATGGATAATTAGAGAGGCAGTATTGATCCAGGGAGAAGTCCAGTCCCCGGTGTCTGGGATCGGGAGGGAATTGATTATTTATTTATTGTTTATTTTTATATACAACTAATTAATTAATAGTTAATCCGCATATTGCAGATCAGAGGAGATCTTAAAAGGTTGAACTTGATGGACTGAAAGTCTTTTTTCAACCTTAAATACTATGGGCCTCATTCTATTATCGGCCGTAGGAGATGCGGGGCCGCAAGGACCGGTCGCAAGCTAATCGGCTATTCTATTCCCCTCCGGCCGGGGATTCCGGCAGGCTTGCGGCCGGCGCCTTGCTATCCCTTGCGGCCGCACGCGCCGGAGGAAAGCCTTTGATCTAAAACGTCCGCAAGAGTTTCGGCCGCAAGAAAATCCTGGTTGCTATTCAATTGCTCCGGGAACCCTCTCTGCAAGGCTAAAACCGAGCCGCAGCTTACTTGCAGCAAAAAGGTCCCGCTTGCACCAATTAAGCACAACATTCCCCTACACTCCGTAAATAATTTTTTTTTAAATTTATGTCACATATCCATGTAAAAAGTCCAGAGGGCTTGGAGCACCTCAGACCCGCCCACGCTGCGGCCGGAAAATAAACAGTTAATGTAAACTCGGATTTGGGCTGATATGCAAGCTTGAGAGGGGGTTGCTATTAATCCTCATGTCCCCCAATATGATCCCTAGCATTTACAGAGCTTTACAGTGCCATCTTGAATTTATTTTTGCAAGATATACGGCCGGCCGTAAGGGGAGATCCTTGCGGGGCCGTATAATTGAATTCCAAGATAACGGAACCCCCGCAAGGAATCGCAGCCTTGCGGCGATTTTACGGCCGATAATAGAATGAGGCCCTATGTAACTATGCAACTATGAAATACATATAATACATACAATACAATACATACAATATAATACAATTAAATACATACAATTAAATACAAATAAATACAATACAATACACCCATATCTAATATACATCCCCCCATCTAATATACATCCCCTTATCTAATATACAATACTATCTATCTAATATACATCCCCCTATCTCTCTAATATACAATAAATACTATCTATATACTATACATCCCCCAATCTATCTAATATACAGTACATGCTATCTCTATATAGCATCCCTAATTCTAAGCTAAAATAAAATAATTAAGACCACTTACCTTTGAGATGTTTCTTCAGATCACCAACCTAGGGTAAAAAAGATTTAAAAAATACTACAACACGTTTAGATAAAATAAATAAACATTCGAAACATTCTAAATATTATACTCACCTTTCCAGCATGTCCCGTCCTCCATCTTTGCTTCGGCCCCTGTTAAAAAAAAACATTACATTAGCACACATACATAAACATGAAACCAAGTAAAATAGACACAATCTACAATGTACTTACCTCCCCGCGATGTCTCCGGCCTCCTCGTGTTCTGCCGTAGAAACATCCGCTCTCTTTAAAAACATTTTTTTAAAAACAACACACATCCGCCCTGGTGGATGTCCCCGACTCTAATGAGCTTCCTACGGAGTGTTCCAGAATAAAATTGGCAATGGCGGCTTCTGATTGGCTGAAAACGCTGTCTATCAAATTCATCCAATGAGAAGACGCCAATTGTGAACCAATGAGAAAGGGATACACCCCAAAATCCCACGCTGATTGGATAACGCACATGTCAATCTTTATTTGAACCAATCCGAAGGCTTTATTGCCATCAGCGAATCACAATGGGATACACCCCCACGCGGTGATTAGCTGAAGACATCTGTGACTTCCCATTGGCTGTAATACTGATTGACATTGACAATAGCCAATGAGAAGGCACAAATGCCTTCACCAATCAGTACGTGGGGGTGTATTCCATTGTGATTGGCTATTGTCAGTGCAACCAATCAGAATGCGCAGAGGCTCCAGCCAATCACCCTGTGGGGGTGTATTCCATTGTGATTGGCTGAAGGCATCTGCGCCTTGTGATTGGTTGCACTGACAATAGCCAATCACAATGGAATACACCCCCACGTACTGATTGGTGAAGGCATTTGCGCCTTCTCATTGGCTATTGTCAATGTCAATCAGTATTACAGCCAATGGGAAGTCGCAGATGTCTTCAGCTAATCACCGCGTGGGGGTGTATCCCATTGTGATTCGCTGATGGCAATAAAACCTTCGGATTGGTTCAAATAAAGATTGACAGAATGCGCAGATGCCTCCAGCCAATCACCCTGTGGGGGTGTATTCCATTGTGATTGGCTGAAGGCATCTGCGCCTTGTGATTGGTTTAAATAAAGATTGACAGGTGCATTATCCAATCAAAGTGGGATTTTAGGGTGTATCCCTTTCTCATTGGCTCACACATTGGCGCCTCCTGATTGAGTGAATTTGATAGACAGTGTTTTCAACCAATCAGAAGGCGCCATTGCCTATTTTCTTCCGGAAAAGTCTCCGGGAGTCTGATTAGCGTTGGGGATGTCCGTGAGTGCGGATGTGTGTTCTTTTTTTTTTTAGAGCGCAGTTCCAGGGCGGGGCAGAAGAGGAGGAGGCCAGAGACATCGCATGGAGGTAAGTACAATGTAGATTATGTTTATTTTATTTTTATGTTTATGTAAGTGTATTAATGTTATGTTTTTTTAACAGGTGCCGCGCCAGAGAAGCGTAAAAGAATAAGGACGGGACATGCTGGAAAAGTGAGTAGAATATTTAAAATGTTTATTTATTTACTGCAAATGTGTTGCACTCATTTTTTTTTCCCTAGGTGGCTGATCTGAATGGACATCTGCAAAGGTAAGTGGTCTTAATTATTTTATTTTAGCTTAGAATTAGATTATTTTATATATAGATAGCATTTATTGTATGTTAGCTAGGGTTATGTGTTGATAGCATAGAATGTATTGTATATTAGATTGTGGTATTTATTTAGATAGATTGGGGGATATATATTAGATAGATAGGATGTATATTAGATATATAGTATTTATTGTATATTACATAGATTGTGTGATGTATATTATATAGACAGGATGTATATTAGATTATGGTATTTATTTAGATAGATTGGGGGATGTATATTAGATAGATAGGATGTATTGTATTGTATTTCATTTTATTTGTATTGTATGCATTTGTATCGTATGTATTTGTATTGTATTTATTTTCTTTTCAGGTGTGTAATTTTTTTTTCTGTAGGGGGGTTGTAATGTGTTTTTTTTATTTTCTGTAATGTTCCTTTTTTTATTTTCTGTAATGTAGATTTTTTATTTTTTGTGACTTAGGTTTTTTATTTTATGTAATGTAGATTTTTTTGTGACTTTAGGCTTTTTTATTTTCTGTAATTAGAGTAGTGGGGGTTATTAAGGGGGACGGTAGGTAGTGTAGGTGTTAATAGGTTAGTGTAGAGGGTGTTTAGTTGATATTTAATGTTTTTTTGGGGGGTATAGTGCAGTGTAGTGTTTTTACTTAGTGTCATGATGGTCCTTGAGGACCGTCATGGCACTTATGTGGTTCATGTTGGGTTGTAACAGGCCCATAATGTTCTTAATATACCCTTATGGGACTGATGAGGTTAAATAGAGGCTTATGAGGGTCTCTATGGACCCCCATGAGTGACACGGTTAATGAAGGGCTTATGGGGGTCTATATTGACCCCCCTGAGTGACGGGGTTAATGAAGTGCTTATGGGGGTCTGTATTGACCCCCACGAGTGACACAGTTAATGAAGGGCTTATGGGGGTCTATATTGACCCCCATGAGTGACAGGGTTAATTAAGGGCGTATGGGGGTCTATATTGACCCTCATGAGTGACGGGGTTAATCAAGTGCTTATGGCGGCCTGTATTGACCCCCATGAGTGACACAGTTAATGAAGGGCTTATGGGGGTCTGTATTGACCCCCATGAGTGACAGGGTTAATGAAGGGCTTATGGGGGTTTGTATTGACCCACATGAGTGACAGGGTTAATGTGGGTCTGTATTGACCCCCATGAGTGACAGGGTTAATGAAGGGCTTATGGGGGTCTATATTGACCCCCATGAGTGACAGGGTTAATGAAGGGCTTATTGGGGTCTGTATTGACCCCCATGAGTGACAGGGTTAATGAAGGGCTTATGGGGGTTTGTATTGACCCACATGAGTGACAGGGTTAATGAAGGGCTTATGGGGGTCTATATTGACCCCCATGACTGACAGGGTTAATGAAGGGCTTATGGGGGTCTATATTGACCCCCATGAGTAAAAGGATTAATAAGGGGTTTATGAGGGCATGTATTGACCCCCATGAGTGAGGGGGTTAATTAAGTGCTTATGGGGGTCTATATTGACCCCCATGAGTGACAGGGTTAATTAATGGTTGATGGGGCTCCGTAACGCGGGAATTTTGAATTTTCATTGCAGCGGGGGACCCCCACTGCAATGGTTAATGTGGGGTTAATGCAGGTCTCCAAGCTTATCTCGGATCCCGTGGGGTTAATGCAGGTTTCCAAGCTTATCTCAGATCCCTTCTTGAGTAAGTTGTACGTGGCTAGGCTTTGAGCCTCGTTTTCATTTTTTTCGGCGGCCATTTTTTCTCTTGATTAGGGGATTTTCGTGTGTCTGAACTCTGGAATTTAGACTTAAATGGAGGTGTAACTTCACTTTCAGAGGTCCTGGATGCCCCCCCTTGCTATGGGTAAGCTTTTTATGTATATTTTGTGAGTATTCCATGTGTTTTGACTGTTTTTAGGTGCGCGAGGTTCGGCCGTTGTGGTCGTATTTTTCGTGCGTGTGGGTGTTTGTGCCGTTAAGGATGGTTCCAAGGTCGTTTTTTTTTTACTGTTGTATCTGGTATATTCCGACTGTACACAGTGCTGTTTATCCTGACTATTCTGTCTGGTGTACTCAGATTGCACATGGTCCAGTGTATATTGACTCTCCTGGCTGGAATACTTACTGCTTTGATCTGGTTTCCTGGGATCCCGTGTATCCGTGCATAGTAATACAAGTGCTCTTCTCCTGTCAGTAATTCATCCAGTGCATCCTCCTGAGGACAGTACCCAAAAGATGACCAGTCTGTGTTGAATCCCAAAACATTGACCAGCTGCCTATATGATCCAACAGAAAAGGATTAGAGCTGTTACCTGCATTATGTTACCAATATATGTTTGTAATTTGTTCACAAATGTTTAGATCAACTCATATTGTAAATTATCATTTTTAGATATTCCTTCTTAATTTAATTCTCAGGCATTGATCATTCTGATACTTGTAAACACAAGCATGTGACTACTTGTTGATCTCTAGCCATTATAATTTGATGACCTTTGTGGTTGTGGGTCTGATAAATGAACGTATAATAGGGTAAAAGCTCTTCCTAGTCTACTCACTACATATTTAAAAAAATAACTATGCTTTCATGTTGAAAAGTATAATTTCAATAACCCATTGATATATTAAGGGCAATATTCAATTCTCTAACATAAAGTTACGCAACTAAAACAGTGCTCAGTAACTTTACTTATTCACCTCTTTTTCATGTTTGTGAGTAAGGTTTAAATAATTGTGAGTAAACTGCTCAATCTGCTCCAGAACAACCTGTTCTTGTAATTTTACAAGTCGTCCTTCCATTCATCACTCGCAAAATGACATATCACTTGCAACTCATAATGTTACCAGATTTCAGAAGATACATTTACAGTGCCTTGCCAAAGTATTCACCCCCTTGACTTTTTACCTACTTTGTTACATTACAGTCTTAAATTCAATGTTTTGTTCATCTGAATTTTATGTGATGGATCAGAACACAATAGTCTAAGTTGGTGAAGTGAAATCAGAAAAATATATACATAAAACTATTTTTTAGAAATTTAAAATATAACATTTTCATGTGCATATGTATTCACCCCCTTTGTTATGAAGCCCATAAAAAGCTCTGGTGCAACCAATTACCTTCAGAAGTCACTTAATTAGTGAAATAATGTCCACCCGTGTGAAATCTAAGTGTCACATGATCTGTCATTACATATACACACCTTTTTTGAAAGGCCCCAGAGGCTGCAACGCCTAAGCAAGAGGCGCCACTAACCAAACACTGCCATGAAGACCAAGGAACTCTCCCAACAAGTAAGGGACAATGTTGTTGAGAAGTACAAGTCAGGGTTAGGTTATAAAAAAATATCGAAATCTTTGATGATTTCCAGGAGCACGATCAAATCTATCATAACCAAATGGAAAGAACATGGCACAACAGCAAACCTGCCAAGAGACGGCCGCCCACCAAAACTCACAGACCGGGCAAGGAGGGCATTAATCAGAGAGGCAGCACAGAGACCTAAGGTAACACTGGAGGAGCTGCATAGTTCCACAGCAGAGACTGGAGTATCTGTAGATAGGACGACAATAAGCCGTACGCTCCATAGAGTTGGGCTTTATGGCAGAGTGGCAAAAAGAAAGACATTACTTTCAGCAAAAAACAAAATGGCACGTTTTGTGCTTGCGAAAAGGCATGTGGGAGACTCCCAAAATGTAACTTTTCGGACATCAAAGAAAACGCTATGTCTGGCGCAAACCCAACACATCACATCACCCAAAGAACACCACCCCACAGTGAAACATGGTGGTGGCAGCATCATGCTGTGAGGATGTTTTTTAGCAGCCAAGACTGGGAAACTGGTCAGAGTTGAGAGAAAGATGCATGGTGCTAAATACAGGGATATTCAGAAAACTCACATTGACTACAACAGATGCTTTGTAGTTAGTGAACTTCTATCCAAAAGCAAGGTCTTCACTAACTTAAAACTTCTGTAAATAAAATATGCTGTGTGCTTAAATAAAGCCCTTTTTTAAATTGACCAAATCGCAATTTAATAAGGCTGTTAGAATTGAATGAGGCCTTTATACTGCAGGAGGTATGATTATTACATTGTGCTCTATGGTTATAATATAATCTAATGTTGTTATGCTATTTCTTTGTGGAAAGACTTCAGAGTTACGAAACTCGTTCAGCGATGGATCAGCTTTTGCAAGAGAAGGGAAATAGTAAAATCTTCAATGTAAATACTAGGATTCATATTAAACATATTAAATATACGGTATGTAATAAAATGTTTTTTGCAGAACATGTCACCAATTGTTAATTGGGAAATACAAGAGTTAATACGTTTCCCTAACTATAAATTGAAATATTATTTCTAACCCTTACTTAAACTGCCAATAATATTTTAAGGTCATGAAATAAATAGTTTACCTTTACTTATACAAAATACATGACAGTATCAGTGAGCTGGATTTTACAGCTCTACCGAGTCCATGTGCTCATCTTTTCTTTTGCCCTCTTTCCCTATACTGGGCATCATATGAAGAGCTGATAAGATGATCCCAGGATCCTTAGCTCTCCAACTGGAATACCAAAAGTCATACTTATGACAGCATTTGCATTTCTCTTGACCTGGTGGAAAACTTTAGTGAGGTCTCAAAGTTGTAAGAGGTCCGAGTTGTTTTTTCCTGATTGAACTCTCTCTTTGCAAGGATTGCTTCATCCTCCTCTGAATTACTCATAATAACCTGGGAATTCTTTAGTCATGTTTGTTTGACAAAGTTCCTGACATATAAAAGAAAATATCTCATTCTTTTGTTTTATTCATTTGCTTATTAATTTATATCCTATCACATAAAAACATAGATTTGACTGTCAACAATAATGAAGAGGTCCATGTGTTCTGCCAATTCTTGTAGCTTAATTTTTCCTTGTGATAGGCAAAAAGTCCATTAACTATGTACTCTTGTTTTTCGTATCCTAAATGCATAATTTTATTTATCAGTATTATTTGTTTAAAAAAACTGTCATGCATGAAGTATTTATACAACAAATGCAAGTACTAGCTAGCTTTAGTAAATGTCTAACATATGTTTAATAAAATATGTGTCCTTCTGATGACATTAGTAAATTGTTAGTATTCTTATACTCCCTCACTACAGTTTTTAATCAATTGTGTTAAGACAAGACTTTAAAGTTTTTATGTGCGCAGCTGACATCTTTATGTGATTGGTATATGGGAGACAGTCAAAATGTGTGAAATTATGCTGTAATAATCCTCAAGCATCTTACTCCCTGGTACAGCCAGACACAAAACTTACTTTACACTGTAGATGATTCCATCATTGATCAGGAGCCATAAAATAAAGCAGACTGTTCATTGGATGGCCAAGGCCACAAACATCCAACCCAATATATCCATGCTAAAAATATAATTTTTCTCTTGATTTACAAATATAGAAAATTGATCATCTAAGGCCTGCTGCTGAGAGAGCTGGATCAGACCATACCCAAAGCAGAACTGTGGGAAGATCTTGAAGATGTTTATGAGGGTGTTATAGGTATCTACCATGCTCTACAAGAAGACAAAATAAGGTTACGTTTCTATTTTCTGATATGTTAAAAGTTTTACCTGGAGGTGACTTTAGACTGGTTGAAATATTACACTTATTGTTCAAGAATTTGTATATGGTTATATACAGGTATGATTACATAAATCCTAGTAAAATAATCCCTCACATTTTGTAGAGTTTACAATATGAAATGTGTCAAGCACCAGACCTCTACAGCCTCCTGCCTGGCACCCCAAATAGTTGCATGTGATGTCTGACACAATATGTGCATGTACTAACTCTAGAACAAGATTACTCCATGATTACAATGTTATCTTCAGAATTTGGGCTCCCATCTCTCTGAATTACACTTTGCTCCAATGTCTGAGGACTCTAGTTCAAATCTGTAACTGTTTCCAAAGATCCGTCTCACTGAGGCCAGTGTGTAGACACTAGATTAAACACTCAAATAGAAAGAGAAGGGACACAGCTCCCAAGTTGGGATACGTGTAGAAAGCTGGTAATTTAAAGGCTTCTATCATTGCTATGGAAAGTTCCCCTGGGATCTGGTACATGGTCTAAAAAATAAAAAACAAATTACTTATAATCCATAACATATCTAAATGAATAAAGTTATATATAAGATTGTGGAATATCATGTGTTTTTGATTTGATCTGATTGGGTGTCTCATATCAAATCATTTTATTGAGGCGTTCTGTATATTTGTAATTCAAAGTACATTTGAAATTTCTTGTTTGAGCTATACTCTAAAGGTACCTATGTAGGCAGAGCATCCTAGCCAATGAGCTGTGCAGAGTTTTGTTCTAGCCAATCAGCTATCAGTATCACGACTGCCTCCCTAGCAGCTTTGTCTCAGCCAGTAAGATGGAAGCAGATACATTGTTGTACATTGGCCACAACTAATTATGAATTTTATGCTAATTTAGCTTGGATTTTCATGGGTGTTCCTTCTGTAAACTGACAAAATTTTGTGGCACATTTAAAGCCATTCATAATGCTAAAAATATTGTCTGTTTTGCTTCTTAGTAATCAAGGGGGCAAACTGACACTGAATTGATTTCACAGCTAACAATGATTTGATTAGTTTAAGGGAGAGTGGCCAACATGGCATCCCACAGAGGCAAGTACAAGGCTTTACTGACACATTTCTAGAATTGGTAGAATAAAGTTCTGCAGGAGATCATGACTTAGAGGAGGTTTGTCACCTAGTTGCACACCTCCCCAACACCGGTGATGTGCTGCAGCTGCTTGGCTCCACTGTGATGCTCTTTCACCACATATGTGATAAAACTTATAGTGGCGATGGAATAACCAACCAGGACAGATTATGAGTTTTACCATAATATCCTTGGGGCCTAGCTGAACTTCCTCAGGAGTTTTTTTTCCTTTTATTTTATATAGCAAACATTCTGCTATTTGCTAATCTATACCCTTCACATTTTTGGAATTATTTTATTATATCTTTTCATGTGGCAACACTGAAGAAATGCCCCTCTGCTACAATGTAAAGTAGTAAGTGTACAGCCTGTATAACAGTGTAAATTTGCTGCCCCCTCAAAATAACTCAACACACAGCCATTAATGTCTAAACTAGGGTTCCTCAAACTTTTTAAACAGGGGGCCAGTTCACTGTCCCTCAGACACTGTTGGGGGCCGGACTATAGTTTGAAAAAATATGAAAAAGTTCCTATACATTATATATATATATCCCTCCCTTATTTTCGTCCCTCCTCCCTCTCTCTCCTTCTCCCTATCCGTATCCCCTCCCTTCTCCCTCTTCCTTTTCCCTTCAACCTCTCTTCTATCTCTCCTTCTCCCTTCCTCTCCCTCTTGCTACTTATCCCTCTCTCTTCTCTCTCTCCCGTGTCCCTTTTTCCTCTCTCTCTTTCTCCCTCTCTCTGCTTCTCTCCCACCCTTCTCCCTCTTCCCTCACTCTCATTATCATCTCCCTACTCCCTCTTCCCTTTCCCTCTCTTCTATCTCTCCTTCACCCTTGCTCTCCCTCTTGCTACTTCTGCCTCTCTTTTCATTCCCTCTCCCTTGTCCCTTGTTCCTATCTTTCCTTTTCCCTTCTCTCTTTATCCTCTCTCTACTTCTCTCTCTCCCTTCTCCCTCTCTCTACTACTCCCTTTCTCTTTTCCCTCTCCCTGCTCCCTCTTTCGAATTCTTCTTCATCTCCCTTCTTGCTCTCTCTCCTTCTCACTTTCTCCCTCTCCTTCTCCCCCTTTCCTTTTAACTTCTGTCATTCCCTTCTTGTCTGTCTGTCTCTCTCCCTCCCTCACTTCCCTTGTCTCTCTCCCTCCCTCCCCTTGTCTCTTTACCTCACTCCCCCTTGTCTTTCTATCTATCCCTCACTCCCCTTTTCTCTCTACCTCATTCCCCTGCTCTCTTTATCTCACTCCCCCATGTCTCTCTCTTTCTCACTCACTCCCCTTGTCTCTCTACCTCACACCCCCTTTTCTGTCTGCCTGTCTCTCTCTCTCTACCTCACTCCTCCTTGTCTGTCTGTCTCTCCCTCCCTCACTCCCCTTGTCTCCTTACCTCATGCCTCCTTGTCTGTCTTCCTCTCACTCTCTCTCCACCTCATTCCCCCATGTCTCTCTCTCCCTCCCTCACTTCCCTTGTCTCTTTTCCTCATTCCCCCTTGTGTGTCTTTCCCTCCCTCACTAACCTTGTCTCTTTACCTCACACCCGCTTGTCTGTCTCTCCCTCCCTCACTCTTCTTGTCTCTCAACCTCATTCCCCTGGCCTCTTTGCCTCACTCCCACATGTCTCTCTCTCTCTCCCTCACTCACTCCCCTTGTCTCTCTCCCTCACTCCCCCTTGTCTGTCTGTCTATCTATCTCTCTCTCTCTCTCCCTCACTCCCCTAGTCTCTTTACCTCACTCCCACTTGTCTGTCTCTCCCTCCCTCACTCCCCTTGTCTCTTTACTTCACTCCCCCTTGTCTTTCTCTCTCTCTCTACCTCACTCCCCCTTGTCTGTCTGTCTCTCCCTTCCTCACTACCCTTGTCTCTTTACCTCACTCCCCCTTGTCTGTCTCTCCTTCCCTCCCCTGCTCTCTTTACCTCACTCACCCTTGTCTCTCTCTCTCCCTCCCTAACTCCCCTTATCTCTCTACCTCACTCCCCCTTGTCTGACTGTCTCTCTCTCTACCTCACTCGCCCTTGTCTGTCTATATGTCTGTATCTCTCCCTCACAACCCCCTCACCTTACCTATCCTTCATGCTGCCGGTGGGTGGCTCCTCCCCCTGGTGGCTCCTCCCTGGGTCAGCCCCTGCTCTGCCTAGTCAGATGACTAGGAGGTGTTAGCAGGGGCTGCAGCTGTGGAGACACAAAGAGACGTAGGGGCCTGGGGGAAGGGGGGGCCGGGTTCAGGACCCTGGCGGGCCGGGTGTGGCCCGCGGGCCGTAGTTTGAGGACCCCTGGTCTAAACCGTTGGCAATAAAAGTGAGTACACCCCTTAGTGGAAATGTCCAAATTGGGCCCAAATTGTCAATATTTTTTGTGGCACCATTATTTTCCAGCACTGCCATAACCCCCATGGGCATGCAAGTCACTTTACATTGTAGCAGAGTTTAATTTCTTCAGTGTTGTCACATGAAAAGCTATAATAAAACATGAACAAAAATGTGAGTGGTGTACTCACTTTTGTGAGATATTGTATGCTGTGTTTTATTTACTTCTCTCTCTCTCTTAAATACGGCTACACTACCTTCGCCAAATAATTAATGAACACAGGAAGAAATCCAAAAGAGTTTGAAAAAATAAATGTTAATAAAGCCCCAAGTCCTGATGGATTACATCCAAGTGTACTGAGGGAACTTGTTTCTGTAATAGCCAAACCATAATATATAATTTTACAAGACTCAGGGTTGCTACCAGATGACTGGAGAAAAGCTGATGTGATACCTATATTTAAGAAGGGAGCAAGAATAAATCTGGGGAATTATAGACCAGTGAGCCTCACTTCTGTAGAGGGAAAGCTTTTAGAAGGGTTAGTAAGGGCTAATATACAAGAATATGTCTATTTGAACACAATTATAAGTAGGAGTCAACATGGATTTATGAGGGATAGGTCATGTCAAACAAATCTAATTAGTTTCTATGAGGAGATTAGCAGCATCTTGGATAAAGGCAACTCAGTGGAAGTAGTAGTCTTTTAGATTTTGCAAAGACTTTTGATACAGTGCCACATGGGAGACTATTGTACAAACTAAGAGATGCAGGAATTGCAGTAAATATCTGCTCATGGATTTAGAGACAGGAAGCAAAGGGTTGTAAATGGAACATATTCAGATTGGACTAATGTGGTAAGTGGTGTTCCACAGAGTCAGACTTAATTTGCAATCTAGACCAACGGGTCTAATAGAATATCGATGTTGTGTAACTTCAATTATTTAGCACTCATAATATTTGATTATGGTTTTGCAGGTTTGACTGGTCCGTAGCGATTATAGGCGAGGAACTTGTAATCAGATTTTGAGTAGCTGAGAATATGTGACAATTTTAAGAGTGATTTTAAGTGTGTATAAATTAATGATTTGGCCAATAGAATAGGGAACTTAATGCCATATTTAATTCCAAGCCTGTATCAACACCAGTACATCCGCAAAGCCTGCAGGCTTGAAATCCTGTGGAGGTACAGAGCTATTACATTCAACCATGCCGCAACCAGGTTACGTGGCTGGAATAGATGCGAGCCGCATTTACGATCCAAACCTCACGGATTGCAACTCAGGCCTAACAGCCAATAGAAAGAGGGGAACTGCAATTAATGCCGCAGGAAGATGTTTTAAACGGCGCAAAAACTGTAAATCATTGACTGTGCTATAGCTGAGCAAGTGAACAAACAGGTCTAGGTGTTGGTGGGTTTGTGAGCAGTAGAGAGAGAGCGAGAAGGAGCTTTGTAAGTTTTTTGATATTTTAACCTCTAATATATATTAACCCTTAATTTACAACACACATAATTACTGATATCACATAATTCACACAAATTGATTAATATGTACACATAGCTATACATAGTGGTCGGCCACAGCACATCTACACCCCATACGCCCACCTACCCCCCCATACAATTACTATACTATACATACTACTCACATTCTTGTTTTAGCACATACACATATATGTATATATTATATTTATTTATTTTTATTTCATAAATTATAGCAGGGAGGACGAAAGTGAGCAGAGAGAGTAGAGGAGGAGAAAGAAGGGAACACCGGAAGGGGGAGAGCAAGGAGAGGGGGGAGTGAGGAAAGGTGGAGAGTGAAGAGAGGATGAGAGGTAGAGGTATGGAAAGAGGGAGAACCAGGTCAGGGAGCGGAGGTGCAGGTGGAGGAGAGCAGGAAGGGGGAAGGGATGTGCCCCCTGATGTAGGCACACAAGAAGTAGGGGCAGAGGGTCAGGGGCCTGACCCCAGGGGAGGAGGTTGTGGGGATGAGGGACCTAACCCATGGAGAGAATATGAAGGCCAGGAACCCCAGGCGCAGTTGGAAAGGCAAGAGGCTGTGGCAAATTAAAGGGCCCCCAATTATAGCCCAGAGGAGATGGACATCCTCCTCAGGGAAATCCATGTCAGCTGTTACGACATTAGGGGTTGCAAACAGGGATGTAAAGTCTGTCAAACACAGATATGACAACAGCTGGCTGAAGGTGAAGAGGAAGATGGCAGAGGAGGCAAGAGCCGCACTGTAACGGCTACCCCGGTAGTGAGAGGGTACCAGCCGTTGGAGACGTCCTTTTCTTAAGCAAGGTGCTGTGCAGTAATGAAATGTTTATTCCCATCCACGATATCCCATTGTATAATCCAGGAGTGCTGTAAAATGCGGCAGAGTAACGGTACCATAAATCCCCCCCAAAGAACGAGACGAGGCTACGTTTAGAAGGGTCAAGAGGAACTATCTTTTAATGACAGGGAATCTCCTTTTATGCAATGGTGCCCTCTGAAGGGCTACACCCACATAATTATCACAACAGCCAATTATCTGCATGGTTCAACCCCCACGTCTCCTCCCCTCAGATAACAGGTAACACAATTAAAACAGACACAATTTTAACCACATTCTGGATGTACCCCAAATACAGGGGGTACACCTTTAAGTCCCGCACCATTCAATATCTCTCACCCAGGGGAACAACATATACAAAAATGGCATGAATCAGACCAGGGGTTCAAAAGTTAGTAAAAGTATGTTTTTACACATAACACACAGACATTGCACATATCCCCCACACAATACACATATAGGACAATAGGTGAGTCACACCTCCCTGGCAACTTGGATACAATCAGACATTAATTAGATCATTCTTTGTTCTTATCAGAGAATGAAAACACTTTGGAAAATGCAAGGATCCTTTACAACTTTCTTATCTCTTGAATCTCTGTAACAGGATTATCTATTAGCCTAGGTCTGCAAAAGTCTGGCTAATATTCTGAGCCAATATATTCTGTAGAACATCAACCAATATATATATAGTAGGATCATATTTTAACCATAATAATCATAAAACAGTTTAAAACAGTGATGGGTTCCGTTACACGCACCAACCAATATCAAATCTGTAGATGGGAGCAGACCCTGAAGGAGTGGATTGAACTAGCGGCAGTAGTGGGCCTATGAGGACAGGTGGACACGGGTGTGCCAAGAACCATGCAAACTGTATGAACTGGGGGGGGGGGGGGGGAGAGATAGGGTGGACAAATACCTCGCAGAAATCATGATGTTTGTATGTATGTATAATTAAGCTTTTTCTCTGGCCAGTGTATACAATGAGCTGTATCCCCCTAGAATTATTCTGGCTCTTACACCCCACACACATAGATAACTGACATACAATAGCACTGTAAGCCATATGGTTATGACTGAACATATATGGAGCATCAATAACCATGTAAATCCTTGTATCCTTGTATTTGACATTTTAAAGAGAGTACATGTCTGGGTGTGCGCACTGCGGCATATGTGGATACAGACTCTGTAGGACTGCATGTCCTAACCTGGACTATGTCTCAGTTACATTTTAACAACCATTGCTGGGAACATGTCACAGATTGGTTAGTCTCACACACTGCACAGCAGATCCAGCAGAGCACGTTTCTGATGCACATGCAAATGGTACACCGCACCTGCAGTACACATATTCATATGAGCCATGATCCACAACGCTCATGCGGTGGATCATCTGTGTAACACAAGCACCACAGCCAATCATAGGTGACCATGATGTCAAGGACATGTGAACACATAGCTATCAACTTCCATTTCACTACCCAGGAGGACAATGCTGACCACAGAGGAACAGGTGGATGCTCCACTGGAGGTGGGAGTGATTGACAAAGAAGGCCTGGACATTTTAGAGGGCCCGGGACCATCCACAGAAGCTGGCCATTCACAAACACCCTCATCTCATGAGTGGGAATCACTACCCGGCCCTCAAACACATCATCCAGCCATGCACAGCTGTTTCAGTGGATTCCACTGGGCATGTCCTGGCCCCAGCCATCATCACAGCTACCACCTGCTACAACAACATTGCAGCCATAGAAGGCCCCAACCACTCTCACACAAAGGGCTCCCCCAACATGGCCTAGCACTCCAGCCCTCCTGCTGTCACCTTAAGGCCTGCTGCTGACACCTCAGGGACTCCTACCGACACCTCAGGCACTCCTGTCAACACCAATATCGTCACCTCAAACCCTGCTACCGTCACCTCAAGCCTTGTGGCCATCACCTCAGGCCCTGCTGCCATCACCTCAGGCCCTGCTGCCGTCGCCAGTGGCACTGCTTCCAAAATCTCCCGCCCCAATGGCGTCACCACCAGCCCCAGCATCATCACATCCTGCCCCAATGCCGTCAACATGGGCCCCAATGCCGTCAACATCAGCCCAAATGCCGTCAACACCACCACCCCTGACTTTGAGGGAAATCATGGCCTATCGCCCGGGAGGACATAACACGGAAGAAACAACAGACTGAGAGGCTCCAATTGCTCAGAAGGCAGGTTTAGCTCACACACACCCTCCTGTCGAGCAACAGATCGCTCCATTCTGAGTTGAGGATGCACAACCAAAGGATGGAGAGATATGAGGAACAGGTGATTCGGGTCAGACAGCAACTCATCCAATTAACCGAACGCCAGCTCATACCTCTCCAGCCTTCGGTTGCACAATTGCAACCTGAGATGGCGGCCTCCTCATCTTAGACCTCACCACCATCTTAACCTGATCCCCAGCCACCCAACATAGTGGCACCCCATGGTCCAACACCACCTAGATGTGGAATAGTAAGACAGGCACGGGCACAGAAGGTGGGGGACCAGTGCTGCGTAAGAGGAGGTCTTAAGACCATCCACAAAGTCGACCTCTTGATCACTCCTCACTGAGTACTGATTGGTATAGATATTGACATACTATTGGCTGGCTACAGAGTGTGTACATGCCTGGTTATGTTTAACATTTCAACAATTGATGTTCAACGTGGATTGACCTTGAGATGAGGTGTTGTAGTTAATCAGAATATTGTTATGATGGATATCTTGTTCTTGTCTCTGTAGGTGTTAATAGCCAAATCTCATGGCCATGAAGGCATGTTCTTCATCTTCGAGCAGTACAATACCATCATGTGAGTAAACACTCAACCCAGTTCCCAACAGGCATTTGATCAGTGTCTTTCACCACTGCAGATGGATCTGAAATACAATATATGACTACAAATCTCTTCATTAATGAACATGACTGGTGTGAGTTTCAATTATAATGAATAGTGTCCCTGCTTTAAAGTTGCACGCTCCCATTAGGATTTGCTAATCCAAAGCAGTAGTTATACATGCGTTTTTGTTGCATTTCATCCCGTTAACAGTATGAAAACGGATTAATGTATTTCATTTCAACCACAAACAAAATGGATCATTTCCCTGGTTTGACATCAGGATCAATGTGCATGTGGTTAGGAGTAACGTGAACAGTGTAATCTGTCTGGCCTTGGTACCACCCATATACCAGTGAGATGTGATATCAGCATGGCACAACTATTCCATGTAGATAGTGATAGTATTCTTTGCTAAAAGATTGTGTTCACAGTGAAGCATGCCTTATTGTATTACACATCCTTAAAATATTCCAGGAACACTGACTAAATAGGACAGAATCAATATGGTTATCATTGCTTGTAGATGACGGTGATGTTAATTGGTTTATTGTAGTGTCCAGAGCAAAAACTATGTACTATAATAACAGCTTTTGATTGTTCTTACACCTCCTTTTTATGTTCCTATCATCTATTTTGGAATCATTGTTAATGTGTGAAAACACACTGTGTGAGGAATTGATTACTATACATGATCCATGATTTCTAGCATCTGTATAATATAGCAGATGGAGACCACATTGTTGCTGTATGCGCATTAATGGTTATTTCTGTTATTTCTATGAAATGGAGTGTTATCTGATGTTCCAATTTCACATGCGATTATGGTTACTGTGGGGTCCTGATCACATATGACCCTAGTAGATACTATGCATTATCCTTATGGTGCTGTCTAAAATTTAACCCTTTAGGTGTCCCTTGTTGGCCAACAGCCTCTTGCCCTCCCGGGATCCGCCCACACCACACCCATGATATTTATGTACGTTTCTATACATATTAACATGTGTTATGTGTATCAAATAAAGTATGATGATGTTATACTGTTAACACTGTTTCTGTGTATTTGTACCGTATCATGCTTTAGAAACTACAGAATCCAGATTTAATGAAGTTTTATATATATATATATATATATATATATATATATATATATATATATATATGTTTGTGTGTGTGTTTAGAGATATACATATCCTACATTAATCTGTACCTTGCCAATATAGATGAAAGTGTCAGCCAGAGGGGTTATGGCAATATACATGCAGGGTTGTCTGTAATGACTTTAAGGGGTTAGAATGCGAGAATGATGGTATTCATCTACATTCATGATTATTATGCACTAATGTAAATAAATATTGAACTGAATATTTACACCTGTAACTGATGGTGATGAGCACATCTGTTGATGTTCAGGGTAATTTAATTGTGGTTATGGAAAAGTCATAGTATAAACATTAGCGAGGCTAACACAAACAACATAGCTGATAAATCATATTTAATCTTAGCACAAATGATAACAAACATACCAACAAAGATGCACAGTGAAAATTTATCACAGGGAGGAACAATATCATGTTGGAGGTGGATAGGCTACAGAGGTTCAATAACACAGGGAAATCGGGACATAGGAACAGAATGCAGGCAGTGGGGATGGCATTGATATGGATTATCAGTTGAGGGGGGTTTACAGTGTATCATCCAACATGCGGCAATATAAGTTGCATCATATAATAATATATATCAAGAGAACTATAACAATCAATAATCAAAAACAATAATACAGAATAAGGAGATATACTTATGGGGAGAAGTAAAATGTAGGCTTGTGTGTCCAACAGACACTCCTATGCAACTGCAGAGTTATAAGTGCTCAATCAGTTAATGGTTTAACCTCAATAGGTCACTTCTCTGGCAATGCTCATCCGCTATGAGAGCAGCCTCTCCATATCTAAGTTTGGACACTCAGATGGGGACCTGACCAGGACCATATCAGTGTGTTCTAACTTATTAGAGGGATTCACTCACAACAAACCGGACAATTTGAGGGGAATTCTGTTCTCTGAATGAACATCTCTATTATGTATTGTTGCATATGCATAACTGAAGTTTAAGGTAACCTCATTAACAGTTATGTTCCAAGCCTAGAGTCACTCTTCCCCATATGTACAGGGAGGATCGCATCAGCATTGAAGAAGAGATCTGGAAGGGAGCATGATGCAGCCTTGACAATAGTCCAACTGCAGGAGAGAATATCGCAATAGGTGCATATACATCTATGTAGAGTATGTGGGCATACACATGCTGTGGATATGCAAGGAACATCATGTGACATATGTCACAGGACATCTGCATTGTAGTCTGCAATTGAAGCTTTACATATATTAGCTAATCAGTAGTAAGAATCACATATCTCACCAGATGCAACACATGAACGATTATGGCACATGAACATACATGATGCAATGTGACAATAGCATGGACATGGAATGTCGTGATGGTCATCATTATGCATTGTTCTGACTGTGAGGAATGTGAAACATCTTTTCGATCTGTAGGTAACATACAAGGAACATGTTAATATGAACATTACACATACTATATGAGTGCCTACTTCGTTACATATCAAGACATGCTGGCAATTTCAAACAGATGTTTTGACTGATCTGTTCTAACATATAAAACAATTTACTCATTTGGCAGATGACGAGGAAGGATATTTCTAATTACTAATGATGTAGTAAAGTCACACCTATTATACATTAATGCATCATTGGAGAGCTACATCCACAAGGTGATTTGTTCCACCAGGATACATGCGCTTTGGATCTTTATCCATTTGGACCTCTTAGGCATTATGTATGGGATGTATTCCTGAAGTTGAAAGGTAGGGCTACATTGATGTAGCCGTTGTTCTGTTGCTGAACATGTTGTTATTTTCCTTTGTCTATTTTGTTAAACGATGAGTTTACACATAGCAGCAGTTCTGTAATGGAAATATGATGTGATTATTGGAGTCCCCAATTATCTACTGTAATCATTTTGCTTTCAACATTGAGTTAAAATATGATTAGTGATCACAGATTTTGATCTCATGCAGCACATATATTCTCATTACATATCTGCAGGTATGTTTTTATTTCCAGATTGATATGAATTGTATTGATCCATATTGGATGTGGATTTTCATTATCAGACAATATGAATTTTACTGGTCTATAGTGTGTTGAGGTTTTCATATACAAATGTGGGGCATATATACATTGACATTGTGGGCTATATAATCCCCTAAATTTAGCTATGCTATTGATGTTTTGAATTGACAGTACTTATGATGTGTTTGGGAATGTGTGCTTACTTACCTGTAACTGATAGCATGGTAATCAATAGTGCACCATAAGACATATATCATATCAGGAAATCCTCCTCTACTGTGGACTGTTTGATATTCTGTATGACAATGGGGATAGAGAAAAGAGTTTTATGAGTTATGTATAATCAAGCTACATTATGGTTATTTCTTATTGGGTTTGTACTTACATGTGAAGTGCTCACAAATGATCCGGGAACGTTGTTGTGGCCCCTGCAGATTATCCACTACAGGTGGAGGTAAAGGCTCTTCCTCCCCATGTAGAAGATCCGCATCAATGTCCCCCAGACAGTTGGCATGTACTGCTATATTGTGCAGACAACAGCAGGCAACGCTGATCCGACAAACCTTGTCTGGGCTATATTGTAGAGCACCACCAGACGAATGTAAGCATCTGAAGCACATCTTGAGTACACCAAAGGTGCGCTCAATTACATTCCGGCATGTCTTATGCGCTGCATTATAACTCTCCTCTGCCTGTGTTTGTGGATTGCTCATAGTGGTCAACAACCACGGTAAACACCCATATCCTGCATCACCTGATGTAAACAAAATCGGAGATGTGGATATTAATATGATGTTGTGATGTTTGTCAAAGCATATGAACGCATACCTAATGATTCATCTATTGTTCTTTTTTGTATATGTTGTTGTGAACTCCATACTGTTTGGGCAAACTAACACAGGGTTATGCACAGCAATGAGCAATTATATTATGGCTCTGGTAGTATTACTCCCTTATGCACATGTAAACATCAGAGCAATAGAGGGAAACATGATATATATTGTATTGTATCCAGTGTTAGTAAGATATGGTTGCCTGTGATTACTTCTGGGTACTCACCCAGTAGCCAATCGTAAATTGGCCGGACTCGAGCAAATCATAGGTGGATGATTGACGAAGGATATGGGCATCGTGAGCACTTCCGGGGAAGGCTGCAAACACATTTTATATGCACAAGTTTGCATCACAAACAACCTAAACATTGATTAAATGATAATGTTTGCAGATTCTGAACAGCGCTTCTTGCTCTCTAGGAGGTATCAATGCAACATGTGTGCAATCAATAGCACCTAGCACATTACAGTGAAAAGCTTTCACCTTCAAGATCTCTTCCACAGTGTTGGAGAAACTGATATATCTGCTAGCTTGCTGAACAGCAGCACAGAGGTATATACTCAAACAATTTCAGAGGCTTGGCTGAGACATTCCTCCGGCTATGCTCAGGGTGTTCTGGAAACTTCCAGAGGCAAGGAGGTGTATTGTGGCTAACATCCATGTCATTCCTGGTATAGCTCTATTGGTCAGTGCACGAGGCTCAAGGTCCTCACTCAGGACCGCATAGAGCTCTCCAAGACTGGCACGGGTCAGCCTAAAATGCTCATACACCTCCCCATCAGTTAACCCCCTCAAATGTGAGTCTCTCGCTGTATACATTGGGTGCTCGGTCCCTGCTTACAGGCTCCTGGATCTGCTCACCCCCTGAGCCTGTTGCTGTGCCGAAGCCAGCACTTCCTGGGCACCCAGTTTATGTTGTGCCCCTCCCAAACAGCTGATCACCCACATCAATGTCAAGCTCCCTGTCTGCAGGTGCCCCTATATCCCTCTGTCCCTGTGCTACTAGAGCTCTCTCCCCTCCCTCATCCTCCACCATGATACTATGCAAGGCCTGTGGTAATTCACTTTCCTGGCTTGGTTCTGGCCCAGCATGTTTCACATTACCGCTCACACCCCCATTCTCTCCCAGACACTCCTCTCTGCCACTCCTCATCCACTCCTCAATCACACACCTTGCATCTGGATCTCCATCATGCCACATGCTGTGCAAACAATAGTACCTCAGATATGACCATGCATCCATATTCTCATGCATCTCTCTGTCATGTTAAGAATCCATGCTGTTTCAGACGTGCTGATGACTTGTTGGGGGATGGGGTTATATAACTTGTTGATTACAGCACTTGTTAATAGGCAGGTAGATTTCAGGTTTGGAATTGCTCACTTGTGGATCTGATACTTATCTGGCATTCCAGCAGATGATTGCTCTGCTCATATATAGATCATACTCAATGTTTGATGCAGGGTAAACAAATTATGTTAATAAAAACGGTATCAGATTGATTGATTCAGGATGTCTCTGATTGCATTGCTTTAGTTAATGTTTTGATGTTTGTTTTACTGTTGTGGCAGGCCTCAACATGGCCTTTACTGTTCACATGTATTTCTTGACCTGTGATTTTCATTTGGATTTATATATTGCATTGCTCTTTTGTGCCTCAGTGTTTGCTAAGTGATGATATCTCCCAGAGTTCAATGATTGTACATGGTTTTATATAAGGGTGCTATCTCTTTAACACTGTTTGGCAATGTGTATAGCAGTGTTTCACAAGCTAATCCTCAGGGCTAGCCAGACAGGTCAGGTTTTCTGTTTAACAGTGTGTAAACACAAGTGAGGCAATTATTATTCAATAGGAGCCTCTGATTTGGTCACCTGGGTTGTCATGGTTAAGGATTTTATCTGGCCTGCCTGTGGAGTCTGGAGGAAAGGCTTATGAATCACTGGTATATGATGTTTATATGATGAATGTCACTTGAGGAGAGGGGCACGTGTCTTATTTTGACACTAATGTATCAATGGGAATGTTGAGCATGACAATCTGAGGAACTTCCCTGCTTTTGTAGTGTTTAAAAGTGGTTTACTGTCTTTTTAAGGGCTAATAAGGCACTCTTACATGTCTGTAAGAACCGTTTGGGGTCCTATTTATAGTTCAGGGTCAGCATGAGTGTCTCTGTGAGTGAGAAAGGGTTAATATGGCAGCAGTTTCATGTTTTTGTGTTGCTATTTAATCAGGTAGTGTGTCTTTAATTGCTTTATGCATGCTGCAGCATGGTTTTTCATATTGGCATATGCATGACCATTCCAACATATGATGAAATAATAATCATTTTAAATGCCTATTTTTGATTTGATGATTGTTGTGCAAGTAATTGTAATGCCTTTCATTGCTTTCCCTATATTTTAAAGTCCACGGGTGTGTTTAAATTGTATTTTACAGTGTTTAGAACTTGTATGTAAACCCTTTGCGGGTCCTATTTGGAGGCCGTAATATTTTTGCTTCCATTTGCTGTTTACGGGTTTAAAAGCCAGTGTCTTTGGGGATTCAAAGCAATTTGCTAACGTAACATTTATGGGCTTGACAGATCAAAGGCTTTGCGACAACAGAGTTCTGATTTCGACAGCCCGTAGGGTTTTGCAACCTGTAACCCACAGATCGTTTGCGGGTAGCTGTAAGAGGCCAATTTAATAGCCGTAAGTCTAGCGGACTCCGTTACGTGCTATGGGTTTTCACATTGGGGGAATTTAATAGGGCTGTTAGTCTATCAGTGCACCATTAGAAAAGATTATTTCTTTCTCTCAGTAATTAATGTTGCACTTTCTCCAACTCTGGGCCCTATTCTATTGCTCAATCCGTAAATGTATACACACTTAAAACTGCTCTTAATATTGCCACAGATTCTATTGTCTACTTGCAATCTGGTTACGAGTTACCCACCCACAATCACTACAGGCCAGCCAAACCCTCAAAACCGTCCTTAGAACTCCATTGGTTTTAGCACAGCTCGAATATTACGCGCGTTAAATGAAAGTAACAGAAAATCTTTATTCTAATAGACGCGTAGCGCTAGCTTGCAAATAAAATCTGACCAGCATCTGATGAAAGCATCAGGTTTCTGTCAAAAACATTACGACTACTAAATAGGACGCACAAGGGCTTTTTCAAACAATTATTATAGCTGTAATAACAATTTAACACAAATGCTGTACTTTAAAAGCATGGAAACACATTAGAATTAATTGCACAACAGTGTCAAACCCACAAATATGCAATAAAAAAATACTTTTTTAACATGTTTTTTCTGAGTAATATTGATCCCGTGACTCAAGGGTTTAATTCATATCATGAAACTCACATGGACTAGAACAGATGCAGTAATGCATTTTGTAGAGTGCTAGATTGCTTGATTGTGAGCCCGGTCGGCAAATATTACTTTTTGGCTCTCATTACGTCTAACTTCCATGTTTTACTGATGTCATGAAGATGAACTTATTTATTATTGGTTGTGTCTAAGAAGTAAATTACGGGCTTGCTTAAATATTGTCAGATCATATGATCACGCCCCCTGAAATCAGACTTAAAAAGGCAGGGTTTACAAGTTCAGCCTTGAGGTCGGAATTTGTGAGCTGGAGTCAGTAGATTATATCTTAACATTTATAAAAAATAAAAAAAAACACCCGTAGCTTAATTTGTGAGTTTGAGGCATTTGCGAGCAGCTAATAGAATAAGGACCTCTGTCAGGGGAGGGCGAGAATTAGACATACCTAGTTGGCTGGATTATGATAATGACAGATGCTTTGATACTTTCACTGATTTAAGCAACTTTGCATGAATTTTCAAGAAAGAGAATCATAAAAAGTTATTTCTAAAAAAAACGAATTTAAGGTCAATTAAGGACACTATCAATTTGTGTAAGCAATAACCAATAGCGGCCATCCTAATTTCTGGGTCTGTTTTTCATTTCTTCCATAATTAGGACCTTGGCTATATCCCTCTAAGGCAAATAATCAGACATACGTATAGAGCTCTAGGGGCAGCGCAATATACAGTTCAAAGAATTTAGTGAGAGGGGTGTATTTTTTTTTTACCAGATTTAGATTCTTGATTGTTTAAACATACACACCACAGTAACTACAATGTATTTTAAATAAAAAGGGAAAATCACATATAGCTGTAAATGAACATAGCTATATAGCACACAAGCTTGTGGTTTGCTCAAGGCCTTTCATGTATCAAAATGGAAATGGGCCAATTAAGGGTGTGATACAAGATAAGGAAGAGAGAAGAACATGAAAGTGTAAACGCACAACATACAGGTTATAAATATTTACTATAACAAATGAGTAGAACATAAATGAACCTGTAACTTAAAGCACAAGCTATTTGTTAGCTGCATTTCCTGCTTGTTCATTGCTTTTATTTTGGTTTCTTTTGGCATTAAATGGATATTGTAGTAATAGGATTTTAAAGGTTTAATAACTGATTGGCTATAAAGACAGCATTTGAAAATCAAAAGTATCAGTTGCTAAAGTTATTATTTATTAAATTCATAAGTGGAGACCTATTGTACAGATACCATGGGTGGTATATCTGGGCAAATTATTGTATATGCACCAGGCGTAGCACAATACATGGGCAGTGGTGGAGTCCTATTGTATGGGCCTGTATACATATACCATGGGGGTATATCTGGGCAAATGATTGTATATACACCAGGCGTAGCACAATACATGGGCAGTGGTGGAGTCCTATTGTATGGGCCTGTATACATATTACATGGGTGATATATCTGGGCTAATGATTGTATATACACCAGGCGTAGCACAATACATGGGCAGTGGTGGAGTCCTATGGTATGGGCCTGTATACATATTCCATGGGTGGTATATCTGGGCAAATTATTGGATATACACCAGGCGTAGCACAATACATGGGCAGTGGTGGAGTCCTATGGTATGGGCCTGTATACATATTACATGGGTGGTATAGCTGGGCAAATGATTGTATATACACCAAGTGTAGCACAATACATGGGCAGTGGTGGAGTCCTATGGTATGGGCCTGTATACATATTCCATGGGTGGTATATCTGGGCAAATGATTGTATATACACCAGGTGTAGCACAATACATGGGCAGTGGTGGAGTCCTATGGTATGGGCCTGTATACATATTCCATGGGTGGTATATCTGGGCAAATTATTGGATATACACCAGGCGTAGCACAATACATGGGCTGTGGTGGAGTTGTGGCTCTAATCTTAAAGTTTAGGCAGAAACACAGTGGGATTTGTGTAGTGAAATGAGTGAGAAGTCAGAAGAGCTGAGTAAGAGGAGAGAGGATATGTTGCAAGAATAGGCTATAAGTAGATGTAAGAAGGCGAGAATAAAAGGGTACGGTGTAGTAGATGAGGTTTGTGTAGGATTGAAACCCTCTCTTGCTGTTTTCTTTTCTGTCATTCTAACATGCTCTTTCTGTCTCTTCTCTCTCTCCATCTCACCTCTCTGTAGTCACAAATAGTTATTTGTCTAACATTAGATAGGAGAAACCATGGGCAGTGGTGGAGTCCTATGGTATGGGCCTGTATACATATTCCATGGGTGGTATATCTGGGCAAATTATTGGATATACACCAGGCGTAGCACAATACATGGGCAGTGGTGGAGTCCTATGGTATGGGCCTGTATACATATTACATGGGTGGTATATCTGGGCAAATGATTGTATATACACCAAGTGTAGCACAATACATGCTGTTTTCTTTTCTGTCATTCTAACATGCTCTTTCTGTCTCTTCTCTCTCTCCATCTCACCTCTCTGTAGTCACAAATAGTTATTTGTCTAACATAAGATAGGAGAAACCATGGGCAGTGGTGGAGTCCTATGGTATGGGCCTGTATACATATTCCATGGGTGGTATATCTGGGCAAATTATTGGATATACACCAGGCGTAGCACAATACATGGGCAGTGGTGGAGTCCTATGGTATGGGCCTGTATACATATTACATGGGTGGTATATCTGGGCAAATGATTGTATATACACCAAGTGTAGCACAATACATGGGCAGTGGTGGAGTCCTATGGTATGGGCCTGTATATTTGTCTAACATTAGATAGGAGAAACCATTATATCAAACACTCATCACTACTGATGAAACATACAGTTCTTACCACTAAAATACTCTACCCAAATGATATTAGAGGCTAAAATGCCTGAAACTTGTGTATTTAGATGAATTCAGAAAATCAGGTGACAAGTTTCATATTCGAAATTGTAAAGCTGCAAAGTGACAGGGCAAAAAATCCCCTTTATTTGACTTTATTATTATTATATTTTATGGGCAGCCTCAGCCCAGCCATGGAAATAGGATTTGATTACGATTCAAATCCCCAAAGCTGCAGCAGACTTTTATCTGTCTATTTAAATCCCCCTTTTCTGAAGAAAAATAGAAGAAGTGGCAGAAGCTCTTCAAGTCAGAGGGATTTTTGATGCGCTGTATTTCAGAGCAGTTTATCTCAATGCTCTCCTGCTCTTTCATGGTATTCTCAGTGTGATATCTCTGGTACAGAGCGCACCAGGAGGGCAGACGTTCAGTGAGACATCTACTGGTGACTATTGATAGGTATCCACGTTTAAAAAGGGGCCATATCAATACAGAGCACACAGCAGGTGTATAAGACTTTAATATCATTTCTATTGGAAGTTTGTTTTCTTCCCAACAAGGAGCCTGATTCAATTGAGCAATCGTAAGTTACTGGATCCCGTAAGTGAGGCCATAAGTTAATTTGCTATTCAATTGGTGTGTTTTTGCTCGCTCCGGATGGTTTATGGGTTACGGGCTTGAAAACTTTGCGATGGTTAAACCAAAAACTTACAGCCCCACAATGCCTTTGATCTTTGAATTCCGCAAGCGTTACGATCGCAAATCGCTATTTAATTGCTCCAATTCCCCAAGGCTGCAAATGGTTACACATCCGTAACCGGCAAATGTCGGAGAAAATCCTACGAGCGCTAGAGAGGACCTGCAAGGGGGTTTAACCTCTGTCCACAGCACTGTAAAAACAAATAAAATATCAATACTGCACTGTAAATGAATGGGGAAAGCGATGAAAGACATTAGAATTAATTGCACAACAATCTCAAGCTCGCAAATCGGCAGTAAAAAGAAATGTATTTTTATGTTTCATTTCAGTTATATCTAGCTTGGGAATCAATTAGTTAATACATATCTGGCCACCCATATGGACTAGAACCGTATTGGCATTCATTTTTATCATTTTGGATTTTGAGGGTTTGTGAGTTCCATCGCATATCGAACCCCCGAACCTACTTGATTGACATATAACCTCCATGTTTTACTGCCGTAAAGATGGTGGTCTTATTTTCTATTGGCTGTTTAGAAATGGGAGGATATCGGTCTTGCTTAATTGATCATATTCCCGCCCTGAACTGCTATGGACGAGTGCATGGTTTACAGAGTCGGCTTTTGGCCCATAACTTGTGGGCTCCTTCAATGGAATAGCACCAGAATCATAGACGTACAGGAGCCCGCAGCACGCCCGCAGACATATGGCCTGTATCCTCTGAGATGCGGGCTTGCAATTGAATCAGGCTCAAGGTTTCCCCAAATCATTTGTGTTCTCCTTGATATGTAAGACCTTAAAGGCACATGGAAGGTTCCCTTTAAAGTCTTACATAATAAAATAAACTACCTCAGTGTTTGTTTGCATATCTAAGCATCATTTTATTAACAGCACTGTGGGGGAACCTTATTGGGAAGAAAACATACTTACAATAGAAATGATACTCAAGTCTGATAAACCTGCTGTTTGCTCTGTAATGATATGGCGCCTTTTTAAACGTTGATAGCTATCAATAGTCAGCACTAGATGTCTAGAGCATTTAAGCACTTTTTTACATATGCAAATAAACAAATTGGGAGTTTAATTTAATATTAAAAAGATGGAATCTTCCATATCCCTTTAAACACCCATAATTCAGTATCATTAAAGGATCTCATATGTGTTATATAAAAAAAATCCTATTATGGAGAATAACAGGCAAAAGGGTATTAAAATAAGTAAACACTGTGTTTAATTTTAAATAGTATATTCAATTTGGGGTTAATGACAACAGATAATTTACATTTTTCTTAAAGGAGTGCTTCAAAGTTCTTATAAAGGGATTTCTAAAGAATAGTTAGGTAATGCTTGATAAGGAACAATCTTTATTAAACTTTTATGGTGCATTAAATAATGAATTGCTATTTTCCAGCCATGCTTCCAGCCTATATAGGTTCGGGATCTCTCAATCTCCTTAGTGAAGCATTGTGTCTGGAGTGGAACCATTCATGGAGTCTATCTGGCATTTCATAGCTGCAACATTATAGTGGGCTGTGACTAGAAATTGTGTGTCGGTGTACATGGCCAGCAGCTTGGGTTACACTGCCCCCTGCTACCAATGTGTTTCAGAGAGTGTTTTTCAATGTGGTACTTCCCCCTAGGTCGGTCCACATCAGTCACAATACTTCACACAGAGTGTGGAGAGATCTCAAGCTTATACAACTTGGGGAATTAATTAAAATTTGTAACTACTTGTTTAAATGAACAGTACAAGCGTTTTTTTTCTTATCACGCCTTCCCTAACTATTCTGTAGAGAGCCCTTTATAAGATAACTTCTGTTAGAATATTTAGGGGGCTTTAATGCATTAAATATCTTAAACTCTTTTCACCTTCTCCTTATTTAGTATGTGACACTGAAGATGTTTAAAATATGTTTTCAGGAAGGCCTATGCAACGTTTTTTTCCAGTAAATTGCTGTTACTTCCTTAGTTTCTGTTTGTACAGGAACTTTGTAGGTTCCGTTTTGCCTAATTGTGTAACCACATGTAACGTATGTAGTAAATAACATTCTGTTATAGACAGAACGTTTTGCAATTATAACTGCATTTAGCATTATATTGAACTGCTCGCTTATTCTTATATAAACTCCTCTGTCATGGCAATACATTTGAGACATAGCTGATAAGACCTACCTTGTGTCTGTGTGTTATTAATTGTGTCTCACAGGTCCTGTGCCAAGAGAAGGGAGAGACAGAGAGAGGAAGGTGGATAACAGGTGTCGACCCCGGGGTCTGTTCTATTCCTAGCAGTGGAGTAAATCCTGCTTTCTAACAACTTATCTATTCAATTCCATGTCACTACAAAGTGGCACTTTACCATAGTATGGTCTACAGAGCCATCCTCTTTCTTACCTTATGCTAAAGGCAAACTGTCTAAAAAAAAAACTATGTTGTAATGAAACGCAATTACTGAGTTAATGTGCTTTGGTAAGGAAGAGGACACCTTCAATTCTGATAAGGGTTCTTTTGCATCTATTGAAAGTTTCAGTAGACATATCAAACATGTCTTTTGGTTATTCAGAGGGCCATAGAGAAAATATATAGTTAGAGTAACCATTGAAATACCCCTCAAGGTCACAGTATCCACTTTGTTTAAATAAAATTGCATATGGTCCTCCCAATTGTACCTTTTCGTCCTCCAACAGGCTGACACAATAAACATAATTTTAAGATTGCCTTTAACATATCACTGCCATTAGTACTCTTTGGTCTTATAAGCAATTGACCCTTTAATGTTGGGTAATATTATTCCTGGTTGGGCCAAGCCAGTTCTCAGTGAAAGCTATGCTCGATTAATCTGGCTAACAAAGCATTTGACCTGTCTACATTGCATCCTAAAACTCAGGAATGATTTTTATCTCAATGGCACAAGTGCAGGAGCTGTTAGGAAATCTTTCTGGTGATCTGGAGGAGCAGCTAAAAGCTGTAATCATGATGGATAGTGGTATAATTAAGCTGTAATGTCGGTATGATTGAATACAGGACCTGCATAATGGCCTTGCACTGCAAGATAAATGCAGACCTAAATCTAACGTGTTTATAGAAAATAAGCGGTGTCTAGAGAGCATCAAAATGCTTTATTTTCTCACTGAGAGAATCACAAGTCCTCCAAGAATCAATTCCACCCAAGCTATTGTTTGGTTTGTTGCTAAGTTACTAAACTTTTATCAAATATTTATGGACGCTGCCCACTGCTCAATAGGAGGCTAGATTACTGTGCATAATTTTCTGAAAGAAAGCTGATCATTGCGAGATTGTAAGAAGCATCTTCATGGTGGGACAAAGAAATGTTGTTGTTTTTTATAGAAGAAGAGAATTGTATGTTCTAAGCTCTCTGGATTTGTGTGATGGAGGATATTTACCTTGCAAGTCAAGTGGGGTCCAGCTGTGTGAGCAGCATGCACCTCATTGCTATGCAAGTTACAGAAGTATCTTCTAAAAGCCTCGTCAATTCATCTGTTTTACATTTAAAAGGACTGCAGAGCCCTGTACATGCAATATCCCCACAATTTATATCCTTAAGACGCACCTGATCTATATTTTCTGTCAACATTTTTATAATAAGGTTGTCAACCGTTCTTATTTCTTACCATACTGTTCATTCTCACTGCTCGGCAAGTTGGCTCTTAAGAGGAAGTTGCTGTAGCTGTTAAGGTAGGCTGGGAGGCTGTGAGGACCTTCTGGATTATGGGCAAGAAAGGTAAAAACACCATTTTACCTGTGCAGTTTTCCCCCCGAAGTTCAAGGTTGGAGTCTTAAATAAAGGTATTGTCAATCAAAATGCGATATCTTATTCTGCTTCACTTCAATTTTACCCCTATCCTTTTTCTGGCCCTAACTCCTCCATTAGTCCTTTTTTCTATTTAACATTTTCTCTCTTTCTTTGTTCTTCTTTTTGCCCCTTACTTCTTTCCCATCCTGTTTCTTATCACTCCTACTTTTCGCATGTCCACTTATTTTCTTCCAATCTCATCTTTCTTGACATTCTTATAGTATATCTCTTAATCTTTTTTCCTATCTTTCTATCCCACATTATTTTTGTCTGTCATTTTCATTTATCTCCCAATGCAGCCACTCTCTTCTGCACAGATTTCTTCTCTATGCTCCTCTTTCCACTGTTTCTTTAATCCCCTTATATATTTTACAAATACCATTCTTGTATATCTCTCACGCATACAAAGCCATGCATTCTCTACTAAGGACAATTTTGGTTGGCCTATACAGAAGGTCAGTTAAATCTACACCTCACACTAAAATATTAAACTCAGTTATTAAAGCCCAATCCTAGGAGGGACTGATTATTTATCTTGAAACTGATGTAGAGGAGCAATAACTGGATGTCCATATCTTACACTGCTGGATAGATGATTTTTTCAGACCAGGCTGTTAGTGTAACTACCTTACTGAGTGTCATATCACTTGGGAAAGTACTGTTTACTAATGTCAATGGTATCCCAAAGCTCCATCCTCCATACCTACAAACAGTTAAATAAGATATCATAATTTCTACACAATAGTTGATAATGCAACATTTCCAAAAAAGCTATATTGAAGAATAACTGTGCAGGCTTTCAATACTAAAGGCTCTTTATGCAGGACATGATATCATAATTTGTAAGATCTTTATCAAATTGATCTGAATCGATTTAGGAACAGTTTTATCCACAAGGAACCTTCATAGCGCTACGGAATATGTTGTCGCGTTACAAATAAACGATAATAATAATAATAGACCTCCTTTTGTTTTATCTAAATCATGTGATTAGGGCCCAGTGATTTCCATTAAAAGGCCAGATAAAGATGGACTCTGTACTCATCTATTTTGGATGAATTTTAAGGTTGTGGTCAAGAGATATTGCTCTATATTTGGCCATGTGACATTGTACAACATCTGCTTGGAGTAGGCTCTCCGATTCTGAGGTTTTACATTGGGTGCATCATATACCTACATAGTGCAAGGACATGTATATTGTGTAAGGAGAACAATAAACAGTATGCTCCCATTCAAACAATCATGTATCAGTACTTTTCCTGCTCCTATCTTGGCACTCTCACTTTCCCTATACTGCACTCTATGACTTGTCTCTTAACCACTAACAGACCAGCACTCTATATTTCCTTCCATAATTGCTTATAAATCAGCACTATAACTGTTCCCATAAGTATTCATATATAGGCACTTTAGAACTTCTCCACTAACTAATCGTATAACAGAACTATATATCTTCTACCCTAACTGCTCTCATGCCAGCACTCTATAACTTTTCCCAAAACTTCTCATAAATTGTCACTCGATGCATACAGATATAAAAAATATATACTACCCACCGTATTGCCAATTCCACAGCTGCAGGTACCATATTTGAGTGACTTGTTACCACTGGAGGTCCATGAGCCCAAAGTGCCATTAGTGAAACACTGCCTAAAATGAAAGGAGTAAATATATCATCTCATTTAAAAATGTTTATACCCCAGACAACGCCCGGCTTATCATAGCAAACCAGAAGACTTGCGAATTCTGATTCAAGCATGAGGTGTCTATGCCAGGGAAGGAAGCCATCATGCTCATCAAGTTTTCTCCTCTTATGCTGCCCTTGAAATGATTGTGGTGTTTTCTACCTACTTTGTATACACTAATTCCTAAATATTTGCAATTTTATTATTAAACCAATTTGGGCATATTTTTTCGATATGGTTCTTTGATAATGGGCAAAATGTAAGAACAAAAACTCAACCTTTATATTTTATCTTTTATAGCCAATTTTTCTTTACTGAATTGTTGCATGTTATTTTATCAGCTGAATCTGTTTGTTATGTTCTTAGTAGGTGGTGTTCTTGTATATTCATGCATTTTCCATTACTCATGCTGTAAGTGCTGGTAGCTGTAGATGCTGCATTCCTATTGTCTCACCTCAGAAAGCTTATCTGATGAAACCAAAACGGTAGATTCAATAAAAGTATTATTTTATTTCCCATTCTAAAATTAATTTTGCTATTTTCAAGGGTTGTTTTTAATAAGAGTATATTTAAATATATGACCACCTAGGCCCTCATTAAATTAGCCCTCGTAGTTCCCTCTGTCCTGGCAAAAGACAGTTTTTTGCTTTTTACGAGGTCCGATTCCCCAATACGTCCCTTGCAGCCTTTTTTGCGAGATGACACAGAAAAATGGCTGAGAATAGGCTCCGAGAGAGCTACGTAGTCACACGCAGCCATAAATCTATGAGGTGAATCTCGCACCTCAGAAGAATCCCTACGGCCACAAATAAGTGCCCGCAAGGACCCTTAAAGCCTCCACGTGCTGCAACTGTGCAGCCCGATACCGCGGTGTGATGCTCCCCCCTGCTCCCTAAACACATCCCCATACCTCAGGGGTCCCTATAGAGACTGCATTTAAAAATGTAAAATTACTTGCCGTGGGTCCTTTAAGGGCCCGCGGCACACTATTAACCTATCCCGGCCGTGGCACCAAAAAATTAACCCCCTCTATGCTGGGTGTCCCCATCGGGACCCCCAAAGTCTCCCCAATATTAACCCATTGCTGTCGGGGTCCATAGGGAACCCAGCAGCCCCCCACATTAAAACCTTGCAGTGGGGGATCCCCGATCGGCATCAATCAGGCCCCCACTGCATTCAAAAAATTCAAATTACCTGCCGCAGGTTGTTAAAAGGCCTGGAGAACACTATTAACCTATCCCGGCCTTGGCACCTAAAATTAACCCCCCCCCCCTCTATGCTGGAGGTCCCCTTCGGGACCCCTAATGTGTCCCCACATTAACCCCTTGCTGCAGGGGTCCATAAGGACCCTTGCAGTCCCCCCACATTAAGCCCTTGTGACTATAATTACCCCCTCAGTACAATAGGGATCTATATAGACCCCTATAGGACACTATGTACCCCTAGGTTATCCAGGACCCTCATGACAAAGTCTAAGCACTACACTGCACTATTAACCCTATCTATGCCGCAGTAACTCATACTAAACCCTATCTAACCCTAACTGGGCCAATCTAACACTAATTGGGTCAATTTAAACCAATCTGGACCTAATAACCCTAACTGGGCCCATTTAACCCCATCTAGCCCTATTTAATCCCATCACTTATGAGGGTCTATACAGACCCCCGTAAGCCTCCATCTAACCCAATCCCTTGTGGGGGTCTATACAGACCCCCGTAAGTCTCTAGTTAAACCAATCAGTCTCATAAGGGTCTTTGAAGACAATTAGAATTAACCCCATAAGTGCCATGAGGGGCCTCCAGGACCCTCATGACACTAAGTACAGACACTACACTACACTATTCCCCCCAATAAACCACTAAATCTAAACTAATTCCCTCTCCCCTAAACTATTAACCCCTACCTACCTAGCACTACCTACCTAACCGCCTATTAAACCCCTCATCCTACTAATTAGCTAAAATAAAAAAAAACTAAGGTACACAAAATAAAAAAAACCTAAGGTACACAAAATAAAAAAGTACATTACAAACCACCCTCACTACAAAAAATAAAAAAACATCACAACCCCCCACTACAAAAAAAAAAAAACATTACACACCTGCAAAGGAAAAGACATCCACAAATACACATAACATTACAGTCATAAATACATTATAAATATGAACCTAACTACAATACATTGCCCCCTATCTATACCTAATCTCCAATCTAAACATCACCCCCTATCTATACCTAACCCCCAATCTAAACATCACCCCCTATCTATACATCACCCCAATCTAAACATCACCCCCTATCTATACCTAACCCCCTATATCTAAGCTAAAATAGAATACATAAAACCACTTACCTTTGCAGATGTCCCTTCTGATTGCACCCCCTAGGAAAAAAATAAACATCAGATTATTAGAAAAATAAACATTACATAGAATTAATAAACATTATAAATACAGTATTAATCTTGCCTTTCCAGCATGTCCCCGTTCATCTTCTTCTGTTCTCTGGCTTGGCCCCTGGAACAAAGATACATCACATTAATCACACATACATCAAACGCAACAAATAAAATATAAACATTATAAATTGAAAATGTACCTGTCCCGGAGGCACCCGGCCTTCTTCTTTTCTGCCCCGACTGGGCCCTTGCTGAATCCGCGATCTAAAAAAACAACTAACGGAGCTCCCCTATAACCCTATATCCCGTTCTGATTGGCTGAAGAAACTGTCTATCTTTTTTAAACCAATCAGAAGGCACTATTGCTTTCCGCCAATCACAATGGGATACACCCCCACAGGGTGATTGGCTGAATGCATCTATGCCTTCTGATTGACTTCAGTCTTATTGACAGTGACAACAGCCAATCAGAAGGCTCAGATGCCTTTAGCTAATCACCCCGTGGGGGTGTATCCCATTGTGATTGGCTGAAAGCAATAGTGCCTTCTGATTGGTTTAAAAAGATTGTTCTTTCAGCCAATCAGAATGGGATATAGGGGTGTATCCCATCCTGATTCGCTCACACCTTGGCACCTTCTGGTTGGCTGAAATGTGATTGACAGCCTTTTCAGCCAATCGGAAGGCGTCATTGCCAATTTCCTACCGGAAGAGGCTCTGGAGGCCTCATTAGCGTTGGGGAGCTCTGTGAGTGCGGAGCTTCGTTAGTTTTTTTTGTAGAGCGCGGGGCAGAAGAGAAGAAGGCAGTGGACATCGGGGACAAGTACATTTACAATTTATAATGTTTATATTTTATTTATTTGTTGTGTTTGATGTATGTGTGACTAATGTGATGTATCTTTTTTCCAGGGGCCGAGCCGGAGAACAGGAGAAGATGGACGGGGACATGCTGGAAAGGTAAGTTTAATATTGTATTTGTAATGCTTATTAATTCTATGTAATGTTTGTTTTTCTAATAATCTGATGTTTCTTTTTTTCCTAGGGGGTGCAATCAGAAGGGACATCTGCAAAGATAAGTGGTTTTATTTATTATATTTTAGCTTAGATATAGCGGGTTAGGTATAGATAGGGGGTGATATTTAGATTGGGGGTTTGGTATAGATAGGGGGTGATGTTTAGATTGGGGGTTAGGTATAGATAGGGGGTGATGTTTAGATTGGGGGTTAGGTATAGATAGGGGGAAATGTATTGTAGTTAGGTGTATATTTATAATGTATATATGACTGTAATGTTATGTGTATTTGTGTATGTCTTTTCCTTTGCAGGTGTGTAACTTTTTTATTTTTTGTAGTGGGGGGATTGTAATGTCCTTTTTTATTTTGTGTACCTTAGTTTTTTTTTATTTTGTGTACCTTAGGTGTTTACTTTATCTAATTAGTAGGATGGGGGGTTTAATAGGCGGTTAGGTAGGTAGTGTTCTAATTGTCCTATGAGGGTCTTCATAGACCCTTATGGGACTGATTGGGTTAACTAGAGGCTTACGGGGGTCTGTATAGACCCCTATAAGGGATGGAGTTAGATGGAGGCTTACGGGGGTCTGTATAGATCCACATAAGTGATGGGATTAAATAGACTAGATGAGGTTAAATAGGCCCATAGGCGGGAGATTTGAAATTTTAAATGCAGCGGGGCCACGATCGGTGTTGATCGGGGACCCCCGCTACACAGGGGAAATGTGGGCGGGCTTCGGGGGTCCCTATGGACCACTGCAGGAAGGGTTTAATGTGGTTACACTTTGGGGGTCCCGATGGGGACCCCCAGCATAGAGGGGGTGTAATTTTAGGTGTTGCGGCTGGGATTGGCTAATAGTGTACCGCCGGCCCTTTAAGGAGCCGCGGAGAGTAATTTAAAATTTTTAAATGAAGCGGGGGCCTGATCGATGCCGATCAGGCCCCCCCCGCTGCAAGGGGTTAATGTTGGGGGGCCTGCGGGGGTCCCTATGGACCCCTGCAGCAAGTGGTTAATGCGGGTCACTTTGGGGGTCCAGATGGCGTAATTTTAGGTGCCGGGGGGGTAGTTGGAGTACCCCCCATGGCAGGGCTTATATGTAGGACTGCCGCGGAGGTCCCATTCAGGGCCTCCGCAGCAATTGTTGAGGTGGGGGAGCCTGCAAGATCATCTCGCAGGCTGTCACTCCTCATGTAGATTTTCTCTGTGTTGACAGCCCTGCGGCGTAGATCACACATTGCTCGCAGTAGGGCTAATTTAATAGTGTTGTAACTTTTCAAACTTTGCAGCACGTAGGGGTTAAGTAGAAACCTCATATCTACGAGGCTGGAATTTAATAAGGCTGCTAGTCTGTAAAATGTGTAGGGTCTAAATGGACACTCCACTAGCAGTCTTCTTTATGCAATAACCTATAATGTGACCTATGCATTTGATTCACATTTTATTTTTAAATATAATTGTTTCACTCCATATTACAAGACATATAGCACACGGATGTAATAAGCAAAGTCACTTATGTTTTTTTCCAACTATAATTAAATATGGAGCTTTTTGACATGGTAATGACAAATGACTTACTCAAATGCAGCTGATAAGACAATCTCTGGGTAATTTGGGGCACCCGTGCAGAGGCTTCCTAATCCCATGGCAGCAATGACGAACAAAACAGGCAGCAGAAGCTGAGATAAGAGACCCTTCTAATGTCTCCTGGAACATGGCTACAACTTTCTTAAACTTTAAGGTTTATGGTATAAACATTGGTGAAAACTATTTTTAATATGTCAACCTATTCCACAGAGCTAAGCACAGAGTAACAGTGATTAAAATTAAGATATACTAGTACAAAAGGAGGTGAGGGTTAACATCTAAGTAGGTATTTAGGGTGTTAATGATAAGGGCTTGATGAGGATTTGGAGAATTATTAGACTACAGGCAAAGGATTTGCTGTGTCTTACAGGATTGTTTAGTGAATGTTAGGGAGCATGGTTGTAATCTTGTCTGAATAAGTTTCAGAGCTTGTTTAAAGCAGTGAAGAGTGGGTGGAAATAAGAGCAGTTATGTATGGTGTGGACAACAGTGCCATGTGGGTTTTCTATTTTACGTGGTGTTCTTTTTATTTTCTATAGTGTTCTTTTTTATTTTATGAAGTGTTCTTTTTCTATTTTCAGTAATGTATTTATTTTTCAGTAATTAGATGAGTTTTTATTTTCTGTAATTCATGTTGGGTAGGAGGGGGTTTATAGGATAGGGGTTTACTGGGTACATTGGTGCTTAAATACGCCCAGTTAGGGTTATTGGGTCCAGTTAGGGTTAAGTAGGACTAGATAGGGTTACATGGTTAGTGAAAGGGTTAATTAGGTATGGTGAGGGTTAAATAGGGTTAATTACTTAGATGGGGTTAACTAGTTAGAGGGTGTTAGAGGGGGTTTAATAGTCTAGAGGTGGAGTAAATAGTGTAGAGGGGGGTTATTAGTGAGGTGTTAACCTGGGGGACCCTCATGGCACTTATAATGTTATTATAGGTGTTAATAGTGTTCCATGACGGTCTGTATAGACCCTTATGGGACTTATGGGGTTAAGTAATGTCACATAAGGGTCTGTATAGATCCTTATGGGACTGAGGGGGGGGGGGGGCTTATGGGGGTCTGTATAGACCCCCATAAGAGATGGGGATAATTAGGCCTAGATAGGGTTATTGGGTCAAGATAGGGTTATATAGGTACAGTAAGGGTTAAATAGGCCTAGACAGGGTTAAATGGTTAGTGACAGGGTTAATAAGGTATGGTGAGGTTTAAATAGGGTTACTTACTTAGATGGGGTTAATTCGTTAGAGAGGGGTTTATTACTTAGATGGGGTTAATTTAGATGTATTGGTTTATTGGGTTGGCTAATAGTGTAGTGTAGGGTAGTGCATAGACTTAGTGTTATGAGGGTCCAGGAGGACCCTCATGGCACTTATAGAGTTAATATTGGGGTTAATTTGTGTCCCATGAGGGTCTGTATAGACCCTTATGGGACAGAGGGGGTTAATTAGAGACTTATGGGGGTCTGTATAGACCCCCGTAAGTGATGGGGTTAAATAGAGGCTTATGAGGGTCTGTATAGACCCCCACAAGTGATGGGGTTAATTATGGGCCTCATAGGGCTCTTTTTAGATTCCCATGAGTGATGGGGTTAATTAGCGGCTCATGGGGCTCTGTATAAAGCCCCATGTGGGATGGGGTTAGTTAGGGGCTTATGGGGCTCTGTATAGAGCCCCATGACTGATAGGGTTAATTTTTATTGTAGCGCAGGTCCTTTAAGGACCTTTAAGGTCCTTTCAGGACCTGTGCTCGGAAATGTATGTAACCTCCGGGGGTCCCAATGGGGACCCCCAGCATTGGGGGGAGTTAAAGTTACAGTAGTCCCGCAGCATGGGGGTAACCATTTGTGTGGCGCTGGCCCTTTAAGGAGCCGCGGTGAGGGCTTTCACTTTTTTAATGCTGCACGGGGTCCCGATCGGGACCCCTGCATCATTGAGGGTCAATGTGGGGACACTGTGGGGGTCCCGATGGGGACCCCCAGCATGGAGTTAATGGAAGTGCACTCGCAAGCCCAGCCCTGCTTACATCGGAAACCTGGGTTTCCGATTTTGGATATTGCGCAGCGAGTTTCGGCAATGGCTATTTGAATAGCCTCAGAGACGGAAGGGAACCACAGCTCACAGCTCATTTCCTGACATGCGACCGTCGGCGAGTGAGTTGGGAGCTGGCAATTGAATGAGGCTATAAGTCAGGGAGGAAAACGCATGTAAATCTAATGTAGAAGATGAGGCACGCCTGTGAAAGCTGGTTGAGAGGCGAGGCTGCCTAGCCTGGAGGACTCGAGGCAACTCATGTTGATGGAACAGTTGTATTATCGGATCCCAGACTCAATGCAAGAGTGGATCCTAGACCAGAAGCACAATTCCGCTGAGGAGGAGGCCATCACGGTTATCCATCCAGACTTTGTTAGCTCGTCAGCTTTGCTACCTACGAAACTGGACGTAGTGGTGGCTGGAGGGCAGCGACTTTCCATCCCTGTGACCCGGATATAGTTTGGGGTACCGGCCAGGGTCTCCGGGAAGTTGGAGTAATGCCGGGGTTGTCCGCTGTTGTGTTACTGGGCAATGACCGGAGGCTAATGGAGTGTTGCTATGTGAACATTGTGACCCGTGCCCAAGCCGCCGCCCAGTGGACCTCTCACCCACTCATCCGGCTGGGGTAAGTCCATTATCTGCTTGGGGAACTGGGGTTACTTGGGCAACCGTAGAAAGGAAGACAGGAAGATAGCACCTTAGAGGGGATTCAGCAGAAGGCTAATAAGGGTGAATTAGAGAAGGAAGGAACAGTTTATTTGGGACCAAGAGTTGCTCTATCAAGTTAACACAGGGGAGGGTACCGCAGGCCCAGTGGAGGCGAGAAAGCAACTGATCATCCCCAGAAAGTTCGGAATGGCTCTGCTAGGATTGGCCCATGACATTCCCTTAGCCGGGAACAGGAGTAAGAGGACCCAACAACTCAGATATTTTACTGGCCTAGGGTGAACAGGGACATGTGACTTGTGTCAGAGGTTCAGCCACCGAGGTTGAGTGACCAGGGCCCCCCTCTAGAGTATGCCCATTTTAGATACCCCTTTTCAGCAGTTTGGAAACGGTATATTCTAACTGTAGTGGATTAAGCTACCAGGTTCCCTGAATCTGTAGCCTTAGGTAAAATAACTGTGACTACTGTAGCAGAAGCCCTGGTGGTAATCTTCTCGAGGGTGGGGTTCTCGAGGGAGATATTATCTGACCAAGGCACTCATTTTATGGCCGAGCAGTCCAGCAACCATCCCCAAAACAATGGCCCATGTGAATGGTTCAATGGGACTCTCAAACGAATGCTTAGAGCCTTTGTAGAACAGGAGTGGGAGAAACCGCTGCCGCACCTCCTCTTCACTTATAGGGAGGTCCCTCAGGAGTCCACAGTGTTCTCACCCTTTGAACTCCTGTATGGACGAAAAGTGAGAGGTCCCTTAGAGGTCATCTGAGAGGCATGGGAAGGGGAGTATGAACACAGTGAGGTACCAGTAGTCCCCTATGTGTTAGCTTTCAGTCAGTGACTAGCCACCCTTGCTGGTATAGTTCGGGATCACTTACGAGTAGCCCAAGGGAAGCAGAAGCAGCGGTATGACCAAGGCACCCACTATAGGCAGTTTGTGGATGGGCAGCCAGTCCTTCTTCTCATCCCCAATCCCCAGAACAAGTTGCAATCCTCCTGAGAAGGGTCTTATAAGATAAGGTACTAATGAAGATTGGGGAAGCTACCTATAGAATACACCCTGATCGTCACATCTACAGAACCGCAGATATCAATAGGTTAAAAACTTACCGGGACAGGGCTGCTATGGTCATGGCTGTCTGTGCTGCTACCGGTAGTGATCCCTAGGAAAAGCTACTGCCCGAACTCATGGAGGATATCACCCTGATTCCTGTTACTGACGTTGTTAGGGCTTCCTGAAATTTAACTGTTGATCAGCAGGGTCAGCTATCGAATCTCATCACCAGCTACCTGAAATTATTTACTGAAGCCACAGGATGCACCCATTTAGCCAAACATGATGTTCTTACCGCCGACTGCCCCCTTTAAGACAGCCCCCCTGTTGAGTCCCTGAGGTGGTCCGGAAGACCATTCATGAGGAATTAGTGGAGATGCTCCAGATGAAAGTTATTGAACCCTCTAGCAGCCCCTGGGCTTCCCCTGTAGTACTGGTCCCTAAGAAAGACGGTACCACACAGTTCTGTGTGCACTACCATAAGTTAAATGAGAAAACTAAGACTGATGCCTATCCAATCTCTAGAATGGATGAGCTTGGGTTCAGCCAAATACCTCACTACACTTGACATATCAAAGGGCTATTGGCAGATCCCTCTCGCAGACTCGGCTAGGGAAAAGTCGGCCTTTATCACCCCATTGAGGCTCTACCAGTTCACGGTGAACAGCTATTACAGGGGTGTCATACCTATGCCTAGGCGTACCTAGAAGCCATCTTTAGCTTTTCCTGGGGCGAACATCGTGCCCACATCCAGCAGGATTAGGGATGCCGGGCTTACCATTCAGCCAGACAAGTCTCAGTGGGCTAGTGCTGAGGTGCAATTCCCTTGGACACTGCATAAGGGGTGGCAAGATCTGACCGGAGCCAGCTAAGATTCAAGGGATAGCTACCTGGCCCGCCCCCCAAACTAAGAAGCAGGTAATGGCTTTCCTGGACACGGCAGGGTATTATCGTAAATTTGTCCCTCTGTACAGCATGATCGCAAAGCCCCTTACAGACCTAACCAAGAAAATGTTGCCTCGCATGGTGGACTGGACCAAATTCATAAACCATGCTTTGGCATGTAGCATTTCCGTGTGTGAACATGATAAATTATTCAAACCCGTAGTTATGGGTTTAGATGGAGCCAATAGTAAAAAATTACGTCACTAAAACATGGAAGCTACATTTTAATCATGTATGTTTTTGAAGTCCGAGTTGCAATCGGGCCCGCATTCCAGAAATAATGCAATATGAAAAAATCAATAAATAAAATATTGGAGTTCTATTATATGTATTAACACATTGATTAACGGGGTCGAAATAACAGGGAAATTAAACATGAAAATAATTATTTTTTATTGCAGATTTGCAATCTTAAGAATGTTGTGCTATTGATTTTAATAAATGTCATCACTTTCCCTGTAATTTAAAATACAGGAGTGTGTTTATATTGGCTTTTACTGTGCTATGAACAGGTGTTTATCTCCCTTGCGGGTCCTCTCTAGTACTCGTAGGATTTTTGGCTACATTTGACATTTACAGGTGTGAAAACAATTGCGGGCTTGAGGACCTGTATCTAGATTAATATAACACAGAAATAAAACATAAAATAATTCATTTTTATTGCAGATTTGCGAGCTTGAGACTGTCGTGCAACTAATTCTAATGTTGTTCATCGCTTTCTTCATCTTTTAAAGTACAGTATTTTATTTGCTTTTATAGTGCTACAAACAAGTGTTTACTCGTAGGATTTTCTTTTTATAATATCCTTTATTAATATCCTTTTGGACACTGAAAATAGACATAAATAAATTAATAGCATAAAAACCTAAATAACTTTGAGGAAAGAGGAGAGAAGTAAAAGTGAAAAGAATAGTAGAAAGAAAAGAAGAGAAAAGGAGTGAAAAGAATACTTTCTTAAATTATCCCATCCATTTGCTTTTTTTTTATTTTTATTTATTTATCACTGTTGATGTTATTAAAAATTATATAAAAGAACAAAGACTTTCTGTATTTCTGTAAATCTACAACTTAGTTGTTAATTATTTGTATTTAGGTTTAATTACAATAAACAAAATGTGAAAAAAATCCACAAAATAATATTTACAATACATTAACGTTAATAAATATTCTGCAGGCTATGGTTAGCCAATATGTGGACGGAATCAGAACCTCTGGTCATTTTCTTCCAGACCACCCCTGTATTATTATATTCATACTAGCATCAAAAATGACAGCAATAAATTTGCAAGCCAGGCAATGCTGTTTGCCACACAATGTGATGCTATTGCTTCTCTGAGCACCTTTGGTGCCCATCGCCTAGCTCGCAATGAGCGCCTTTGGCGCACATTGTAAACCTTTCCTGACGCCTTCTGTAAAGGCCGCTAATTGCAGGGTTCGTTAACCTGCAAGTTTTGTGCTTGGCAATGCCATGTGTCTCTTTCCAGCATCTCCCCTGTCCCTTCCCTGTGTCTTTCTCCTGTGTGTGTCTGATGAATATTTGTGTGGCGCACTCTGACTGTCGTTTGTTTTATTTTCAAAGTCCTGCATGTTGGTGGTGAAATTGTTACTGTCTTTGCCGTCATGCATTTTCTAAGTCCTGCGTGCCTGGCTTTGCTCAGCTTCATTTTCATCCATTTTCAGATTTTTTTTATGTTTTAGGTCCGCCGTTTTTTTCTCGCTTAGACGATTTTCGAGTGATGAAACACGGCAAAAAAGGCTCAAAATCGATTGCAACCTCACTCCCAGGCCTCCTGGCTCTCCCCCTGTGCTGTGTATGAGTGTCTTTTAATCTATTGTTTAGTATTTGTAGTTTTTCTTGTCTTTTTCGATTTAACAGTTCGGCCGTTAATTAACTTCTTCTTTTTCCAAGCTTGTTTTTTTTTGCCCCCGAGATTCCGATGTTTTTACGGTTTTCGTCCGTAATTTTTTTTTCCTGCTTAACTGATTTTCGAGTGACAAAACACTGCAAATAAGGCTCAAAATAGCTTGCAACCTCATTCCCAGGCTTCCTGTGCTGTGTGCGAGTGTCTTTTAATTTTTTTTGTATTCTTTTTTGTGTTTTTAGATTTCCGTGCTTATGCCGTAAACTTCGTATTTTTCCGAGGTCAGATTTTTTTGTCCCCGAGACTCTGAGGTCTGATTTTTCATCCTCCTGCGTTCCTCAACTGCTTGCAGCCTAACTAAGTCCTGCGTTCCTCAACTGCTTGCAGCCTAACTAAGTCCTGCGTTCCTCAACTGCTTGCAGCCTAAGTCCTCATGCCTCAACTTTGGCGCTCATTTCAGCCTAAGTCCCGTGTGCTTCAATGCCTCAACTGCTCGCCTCGCTTTGCTCGCCTCGCATGGCAATGAGTGCCTTCGGCACTCACTGCTTAAGTCCTGTGAGCTTGGAAGACTTAAATGCCTCAACGGCTCGCCTCGCTTTGGGAGGCTCTCTGTTGCAGGCCCTCTCGGCCGCAAGCGTTTGCCTCTCTTTGCGAGGCTTGCAAGCGTGATTACAAATCGCAGTTTGACAACTATTATATGCTTTCAAAAGCTTACAATTCCCTGGATAGGATTTCCTGTTTTTCATATTAATAATATAAGCTATCTATTTGTTTGTTTGCAGATCTAAACATCATTTTATCAACAAGTGCTTAAAAGCTCTGTTTTTAATCCCTGATATCTTCCAAACAGTCCCTGCAAAGGTCTGCCCTCTCTAGCCCATGCACATAGTGTCTCTATTGGTACTAGATGTACTAAACAATGAAAGATTGTTTCTTAACAGCATGTTTTGGAATGCTGATCATACTACCACATTAAATTCCCCTAACGTGTAAAATCGTAGCTCCTAACATAGCTTGCAAGACTTACGGCTATTAAATTAGCCTCTTAAACCGGCCCACCGACGACTTGCGGGGTAGGAGAGAGAAAACCCTACGGGACATGAGAATTCAACTTGCGAGCCCGTAACCGCTACATTCCAATTGCACTATTAAATTGCATCAAAATCACTTGTTCAATTGAATTGCTCTGTAATTGTAGCAAATTTCAAGCCCGCAGATTTATGGCCTGTATAACGTAATCTGTGGGCTTGCAGTTGAATAAAGCCCTATGTGCTTGAATTACAGGTGGAGCTTTGTTGACACTACTTGGAAGGTTTCGATGAGCAAAAACAGAGCTTTTAAGCACTTACTAATAATATAGATATGCAAATAAACTCGTAGGTAGTTTATTTTAATATTAAAAACAGGGAAACATATATCCCTTTAATTCAATCAGTGATATTGTTTTCACTTCACAGATACGTAAAACTCCTTTGTATGAACTTCTCAATCATATTAGATCTTTCATGTTCCTTAAAATCCATTAATTCTGGACCTTGACTTAAATTTCACGAATACATTTGGCCTTTGGCAAATTTTGTAAAACAATAACCGACTACCCTGATCTAGGCCACAGAGGGGTACAATGCCTTTAGACAACAATAGCAAAACATTATTCTTATGAATACCGTGCAGGCTGAATGCTATCGAACTACCTTGAATAGCTGCTTCTTTATCGTAGATGCTGTATCCTATTTATATTAGTTATAAAATTACAATAATTTATGACATTTTAACAAGCTGAGGGCTGTCTGCCCAAGGTCGTTCTGGCCGTGGAGATGTGCACAATGGATACAAATGAGGTCATTAATTGGTTTGCAAAGCCCCTGCATTTACAACACAGCTTTCAACTCTCAATGGCGGAGTTTCCATGGAAAGTGAGCAGCACGACTGTATCTAATGGTCTGGCCTTGGAGCCTTCCAATGTCTCTATTAAGCTACGCTACCAGGATTCAATCAAGGAGATCTTTACATAGGATTAGATGAACTCTGAAATAAAATATGAGGAGTCATGATTCCTTGTACCCACCTGTGCAAGTCCCATCAACTATTGATTTCTTATTACTTTATGCCAGGCTCATCGAGAATGACTGGTCCTATATAATATATTATTTTGAAGAACTAAACTTAAAAATATGCAAATGGTTTTAGAATGTTAAATAAAATAATACATCCTGTAATAAATTCATCTTTTTCTGCATCTATGCCACAGTTGGATCCATTATTTTGTTTTTTACCAATCAATAGGGTCCTGTAAAATGCTTCTTTCCGCAGTTTTTGTTCTGGTACTGAGTTTCTATGGACACTCAGTGGGCATTTAACATGTCTTGTAAGTGTCCAGGTAAGCGGTGTAGCTGCCCTTGGGCTTTCTGTGAGCACCTACAAATCCTTCAGAGAACACGTAGCATTATCTGCACGTTCTTGTAGGAGCCATATAATAGTATTTTAGGTAAAACCACACAAGGAGCAGGCAACGGTTTACACGCAACAGTGTGTTACGGACAGCATGTAATAGCTACATTAGTACTTACATGATATTTTACTTGAAATATTTTCTACGGGAGCCATGGGCTCAATAAAATTATGTATTTCTGTTCATCAAATAATGATTTTGTTTTTCAAATATTTTTTGGAAACCGGATTTAACGAGTCTTCAACACAACCTTGAGTCATAAATGAATAAAAAAACATGCTAAATTAATTGAGTATATGGTTACGCTGTTAAGAACGTTGCTATGATACTGTGATAACAATTAGATAACTCTATAAATGTTCTATTTCTGGAAGCTGCTAATAATTGCAGTGGGGACAAAAATGACACTTTTTTATATTTTCATTTGTAAATATCCAAACATATACAAGTAATTAAGTAGTTAGTAATTAAGTAAAACAAGTACAGACATTATATTATTACTAGCGACTTGCCCGCCTATCCTCTATACTTTAGGGTCCTCGCGATGAGCCGCTTATTGCAGGCCTCGGCAGGCGCTCATCGCAAGCCCCGCAATGAGTGGCTTCTGCAAACCCGCAACTTGCAGGCATTGCTATGAGCTACTTCAGCGTCTATGGACACGTTCAGAAATGTCTATGGACAACTTCTGTGGTTGTTTCTATATGTTACTTTGAATAAGTAAACTCAATGGGCGAAATGGTTTTAGAAAGTGGAATGGACATATTTTCTTTGGCATTCTGACCTGTCTTAGATATAAAGATATACACATATATGTGAATATACATAGGCCTCCATTCAATTGCAACAGTTACAGATCTATTCAATTGAACAAGCCCGTGGCTACATGGCCGAAAGCCTAAACCGTAAACCATGCACCCGTAAGTAGCATTTCAGGCCATGATCATGATCAATTAATTAAGGCCGCAACTACCGATTTAGAAACAGCCAATAGTAAATGTGACTGTCATCATGACATCAGTAAAACATGGCGTTTAAACGTCAATCAATTAGCGTTTACAAGTCCAATATGAGATCGGCAATGTACAAAATAATCAAAATGAATGACGTTACTGTTTTAGTCCATGTGGGTGGCCTGATATGTATTAACTCCTTGATTACCAAGATTGATATAACGCAGAAATAAAAAGTAAAATAATTAATTTTTCTTGTAGGTTTGCGAGCTTGAGACTGATGTGCAACTAATTCTAATGTACTAAAGATTTGCCCTTCAAAAAATTAACGCAATAAAATTGTAAGCCAGGGAATGCTGTTTGCCACACAATTTAAGGCTTTTGGTTCTCTGAGTACCGTGGGCGCTCATTGCGAGCCTCACGCTGAGCACCTTCGACACTCATTGCGTGGCTCGCAATGAGCGCCTTCAGCGTTCATTGCGAGCCTCTCTCCATGGTGTATTTTTGGTCTTGTGAGCTCCTTCGGTGCTCATTGCAAGCCTCGCGCTGAACGCCATTGGAGCTCATTGTGAGCCTCTCCCCAGTTATAGTTTTGGTGGTCTGAGCATCTTCTGCGCTCATTATGAGGCTCGCAATAAGCGCCAAAGGAGCTCATTGTGAGTCTCTCCCCTCGTGTACTTTTGGTACTCTGCGCATCCTGTGTGTTCATTGTGAGGCCCGTGCTAAGCTCCTTTGGCAGCACTCATTGCAAGGCTCTCCTCTGCTATTTGTATTTTTATATATATATATATATTTTAATAATCTTGAATGAAATAATGAATTAATAAATTAATATACTTTACCTATTTGTAATTAATATATCCAGCAATCAATATCCTGAAGAGCTAACATTCCCTTTTGATGTTCCTGCAGCATTCAATGTAGACTTGCACTGTTGCTGAGCTGAGGAGAAAGTGTCAGCAATGTGGCAAGTGTGCAGTGTAAATAGGCTGCGTGCGCGAGGGCAAACCATTTCTGTAGTTATGTAAAGCGGCATTTTATAATAGTAATGTTATTAGTTTGAAGTTAGTGTTGTAAAATGGCGTTGATTGTCTATGTGTTACGCGGGTCAGGATGATTTTCCATCCTTCCTAATAGTGTATTTTATACCTCGTACGTTCCTGGTTAAAAGTCGTATGTGCCTGGCGGTGTTTTGCGTGGTTAGGGTTCGTGTAGCCTCATTTTCGTTTTTTTCAGCGGCCAGTTTTTTGAGCGATTTTCGAGTGGCAAAACTGTTCAAATTCTACTTAAATTTGCGTGCAACCTCACTTCCAGACATCCTGGCTGTCCTTCGTGCTGTGTGTGTTTTCGTGTTTTTTGATGTGCGCGGTTCGGCCGTTCCTTCGTATTTTTTGTAGGTTGTATATTTTTTTTCCAATGTGCCGCGGGTTGTATTTTTATTTGTTCTAAGTGCGAGTTTCCTTTGCAAAGTGTTACGGACTGTTATTTTTGTCAGCGATTTTTACAAAGTGCTTCGGGTCTCACACTTTGAGTTGTGTAATTGAGCATTGTGTTGATCTGTAGTCCCGCGGTTCATAGGTATGATGCTTAAGTCGTGTGTGGGGTCATAGGGATGAGCGCCTATGGCGCTCATCTCCACCAGCACAGTGAGCGACTTCGGCGCTCCCTGCCTAAGTCCTACGGGGTCATAGGGATGAGTGCCTATGTCGCTCTTTTCCACCAGCGCACTGAGCACCTACCGTGCTCCCTGCCTAAGTCGTACAGGGTTGTAGGGATGAGCGCCTAGGAGCACCTTTGGCGCTCCTTGCCTGACCACAACAGTTGCAGTGGGCTTGCTTTGCGAGCCCACAGTTTTAACATTGCGTTAGCAATGGATTTTGGCAAGCCCGCGCTGCTGAGAACTATATATGTGATACCATGGCTTTTAAAGTGCAGTATTGATTTGTATCTTCTTTTATAGTGCTACAAAAAGGTGTTTAACCCCCTTACGGGTCCTATCTGGTAATCGTAGGATCTTCTTCTACGTTTACCATTTACGGGTTTGAAGGCAATTGTGGGCTTGAGGAATTGTAGCAATTGAATAGCAATTTGCGGTTGTAACATTTAAGGTCTTGAAAGATCGAAGGCTTAGCTGGGTCGGAGTTACGATTTTGGCAACCGCAGGGATTTTGACCTTCTAACCCGCAAACTGATTGTGGGTAGCTAAAAAACACCAATTGAATAGCAAATTATTTTATGGGCTCCATTACGGGGTCTAGTTACTACAATTTGCTCAACAGAATGTAGGCCATGGTGTCTATATATAGCTAATTATATGTCTCTGTCTCTATATCTTAAACATGCCCATATATGATCTGCTCTGCTGTATGAAATCTAGAGAAACGTGTCCAAATTAAATAAATTCCCTATTACTTCAGTTAAAAGCATATCTAAGATGTTCATCTACATGTATAGATGTTATTGTGAGCAGAGAGAGAAGAGATCTGAAATGGTTGGGCATCTTGAAGCCAGCAGAAACCTGCCTTTGGTTCAAAAGGTTGTAAAACTAAGTAGCAACCTCAGAAGCATTGATTTCAAATAATTGAATGTACTTTTAAATACTGATATATAAAATAATAAAAGTAAGTATATATATATATATATATATATATATATATAAATATTCCACAACAAAATTTAGTTTATGTTGGGCAAAAGAATGATAGAAGCCTCCACAGTACAGATCATAGTAAATAAATAGTACATTTGTGTGTCACATTTAAATGTCTAAAAATAAGTTAGAAAATGTATTTCATGCTCAGAATTCCCAGAAATACAGTTATTGCACTGCACTCTAGGAAACTGCAATGAGTTGTCATTTTCAGTTTCCAGATATGAAAACAAATGTACTATTTATTTAAAAATTATAAAAAAAAAAAAAAAAAAAAAAAAAAATATATATATATATATATATATATATATATATATATATATATTGCATGGCTATGTATATATTTCTGTTACTAATTCTGCTTAATTACATTGCCAGTTACATATAAATTCATTTTTTCTGAAATATAGAAACAAAATGGGTATAGAATTGGTTAATATGTGAGCAGGGTTGTCCTACAGCCATATGATATTTATTATGAAAAGCTGACACTGTCACATACATAAAATCACACAAATGCCCCCAAAATATGCAGAGACAGCAAACACGTGTTCATTACCAACTGCCCTCAGAGAGAGCCCCTTAATGGGAATTTGCATTTATATTGTGTTTTTTGTGTATACAGCATTTCAATATTATACAATCAATACAAGAGCATCCAGCAGAAAAATGCGATGAGGCAGCTATTTGATCTCTTCTATCATTTTTCTGACCCACTGATTTGATATTTCTGAATGGGATATTTAGCTGTAAAAATATCAGAAGGTCTATCTGTAACTTGCCTAAAGAATTAAGTTCAGGAGATTAGTGAGAAGTAAAAGGGCTTTGGAGAGATCCAATGGAATCAGCCATTGGAATGGGAGGTTATTTGAAGTCTTCACAATCAATAACACTGTATAATACATTGTTTATTACTCAGTGTTCAAAGTGAAATATTTTGAATGTATTAGAGGAAATTCTCTGTAAATGATATCCTAGAGGCACACAATATTAATGTTTAGAAAACAGATGTAATTAGAGACTTCATAAACTATCACACCATTGTTAAAGGGCCAGTTTACTATCATACATTTCAAAGGGGGTGTTTTAAACATTAGTAATATTTTTGTATAGAAACACATTTCATAAAGTCTTGAAACTCTCTTTAGATCCCAGAATAAAGTAGGTGTTGCTTGTTGAGTTCATGGTTAGATTGCTCCCTCTAGAAGATGAGAAGGAGCAAATGATTAGGAAGGGAGAGTTTTTCCAAGGGATCTCCAACACACCAACCTTTGATGGTTCTCTGTATATCTGCAGTGTGAGAGTTGGGTAACAGTCCCGTTATTAAAGACAATAAATACAGCACAACACACCCAAAAGCTGTTGATGCACTCTCACTTGTGAGAGAAACACGGAGAGTGAAAATATCAAAACAGGGGAGCTGAGCACTTGATTAGTAATTGGCATTTGTGACACCATAATCAGTGGGTTCTGTAAAATAACCTACATTGTGTCAAAATATATGATATCTGTCTGGCACCTTCTCACATCTTCACTTAGTTGTGCCTGGCTCCACTCTGGTGTCTTGATTAACCCACATAATAGCAAATGTACTTTGGTGGTCAGATGTTCAAACAGCACATCATACTGCATACAGACCCCCATGTTCTTCATGACTTGTTCCAGGATGGTCCTGATATCCTGCCCATAAACAAAGATGGTACCTGAGGAAGCACTGAACAGCCCAGTCAACATGGACCTGAAAAGTTAGTTATATGAACAGGTACTTATCAAGTCATGGATCTCAGTTTAAATAGATAGAATTAACATATTTCTGAAGGAATTAAATTGAATAATATATACTAACACTTTTGCAACAAAGTAACCTTACCATGAGGCAAATGTACTGCTGTATATTTTATTAGATCCAAACATCTACAGTCTACTTTCTGCCTTTTAAGACAAGATTTAATAAAAACTCTGTTGAACTTGCAGATGCGTTCCCACTTGCCATGATCTGCATATTAGTATGAAGATTTTCAATATCAAAAATGCTTCTGATATATTGGTATTTTTGGAATATAGCCACGTATGATATTTGTATGAATCCAGTACACTGTAATACTAATATCCACCACAGAAAAAAGGCGCCCATTGCCTGCGAGCCTCGCAAAGCGAGGAGAGCTGTTAAACCACTAAAATATGCAGCACAGGCGATGAGCAGCGAATGCGCTCATTGCCTTCGAGCCTCGCGAAGGAAGGCGAGCAGTGGAGGTAGTGAAACATGCGGGACTTAGACTACAAACACTTACAAAACGCAGGATCGCCCTAGACTGCAAATAGTTGCCAAATGTGGGACTTAAAAAAAAAAAAAATTACGAGATGCAGGACTTATAAAAAAAAATACGAGACGTGGTACGACATAGGAACATAGGAATAATACAAAGTTAACGTCCGAACAGCGTAAACCAAAAAACCAAGAAAAATAAAAAAAATACAAAAACAAATACAACAGCCAGGACGTCTGAAAGTGAGGTGAAACACGAATTTATGTAGAATTTAAGCAGTTTCGGCACTTGAAAATCGGCTAAGCGAGAAAAAAAAGGGCGGCAGAAAAAAATGAAAATAAGGCTATACAACCCCGAACAGCGCAAAACACAGCCAGCGATGTATGCAGTAGAAAAATACTAATAGGAAGGATGCAAAATGCTTGTGAAATGCATAAAACATAGACTAACGCTGCCATTTTGCAACACTAACTTACACATTTACACATTAAGATTCTGAAATGGTGGATTTCCTGCCTAAACCAACGGTCCTCAGGAGTTGACATTTTCTGCTGATGGAAAATCCAAAGAGATTGTTAGCTCTTCAGGATATGGATTGCTGAATATAAAATACAAATAGGTAAAGTATATTAATAATCATTAATAAATAATTAATAAATTAATTATTCTTAAAAAAATATGCATATTATTAGTTAAAATTTTTTTAGTATAATTTACTCTTGCTTTAGTTTAGCAATACTTTCATGCTTAGCTGTTTGTAATATATTAATTAATTGAATAATTAATTACTAATGTACATTAATTTATTAATTATTAATTAGTAATCATTATGAAAAAAATGTATAAAAGTTTAAACTGCATATAGTTTATTAATTATAATGCTTAACTCTTTCTAATATATTTAGACATTGATTCATTAATTATTAATGTAGATTATTTGATTAAATAATTATTCGTAATCATTATTAACAACAAATATTCTATAATTTACAATACGTTTAGTTTATTAATATATTAATGCTTAGCTCTTTAGAATACATTTAGTCATTGATTTATTGATTATTAATGTATATTCATTTATTAAATATGAATTAGTAATATTATAAAATACAATAAAAAAGGACCACAAATAATATGTATATTTTACTATGCACTGATATATCCGTGTTGCTGATGATTGCCTGATAGGGATGAATCCAAATATTACAAATGCTTTCCATCTTATTTGACAGTTTCATCATTTCTGCAGCTGACTGAACAGAGAGAGTGAGGTTTGCAGCCTTTGAACAGCATAAAGATCACCTTTACAGGTATATCATTTAATTATGTTCTTATGGAATAAAAAAGGATTAAGTCTTTTTTTTTTTATTGATGACAGTTATTGATTAATTAACATATATTAATATTTTAATTAACTAATAATTAGTAATCATTACAAAAAAATACATTTTATACTGCAATAAAAGTAATAACAATTTTTAACCTGCACTTATATATCTGCCTTACTGCTCATTCATGTACATTTCTGTTGGAACTATTAATTAATATTATTAAAAACATTTTTTTTATAATTTTTTCAAAAATATGTACATTTTACAAAGCACTTGCATATATGGAGTGCTTATATATGCCTGCCAGGGATAGGACCCTCAAAGCACTTAAATATTTAAAACACTTTCTTACATTCTGACATGTGCTACATTCAAAATTTTATAATGATTTTATTTATGAATATATTGATGATTATGTGTTTGTTTTGCATCTATGCCAAGTAAACATCATAGTTTATTTCACTCATGAATTAATTGAATACAAACATAAAAAAATATTTTCATGTCATTTCACAGATTACTCATCTCTGCACCTGACTGAAGACAGAGAGTGAATTCTCAAGGATTTTTTCTTAAAATAACACCAATTTCACTGGTATATGATTTCATGATGACCTTATTGTTTTGTTTTGATGACAGTTAATGATTAATTAATTAACCTATATTTATTTTGGGCCTCATTCAATTGCAATTTGCAAAATTGAATATGGGTCTATATAAGGACATAGCATATTATTTTGACAGACATTTTTAGTTAATTAACATCTATCTAAAACTAAGGTTTTCACCAAATTCAAAATTACAAAAAAATATGCTATCTGCTTATATAGTGCCCTATTGCACTGCACAGCGTGCAAATGAATGAGGCCCTTAATATTTAATTATTCATTCATAATAGCCCAAAAAAGGAATTATGCATACATATATGATTACCTAATTAACTTTTAAAGATACTTCATAAGTCAATTGATTTCATCATTAAGAAAATTACAAAATTGCACATTATTTTAAGCCCAATCTATACTTTGCTCATAGCTGTTTCTGTTTGCCCTTCTTTAGGAAAACATAATTACCTCTTTATGTTTACCATTGATGTCAGTTATTGATTAATTCATTAACGTATACTCATTTATTAATGACTTAATAATTAATTATTACAAATAAAAAAATAAGTTATTATAATATATATGTGCAGTGCTTTCCTTTTTAATACATGCCAATTAAAAAAATAACTTAATGGATACATTTATTTCATGGAAACATTCAAAATGCTTTTCAAATCATTGCATTCTTTCATTAATGCTATTTAGCTTTGGATTGAGAGCAGCTACAAACAATATGTACAGTACAAAAAAAACATTACATCTAACACCTGTATTTACAATTTCAGATTACAATGGCGGACAAAGGAGAAGACAGGATTGAACGCAAAAGAAGAGCGGCAAGGGAAAGGAAACAAGGAAACTTCCCAACGCTTCAGAGAAGAAGACCGACAGAGACTTTTAAATAAAAGAAAAATGAGTATGAAAGCACAAAGTTAGTGTGCTGGAGCTTCAAAAAAAAGAAAAGGTAAACAAAAACATGTCTGTGAAACATTGCCTAATGATCCAATATTGCCTATTGACACTGTAAGATATGGCTTATACAGTGATCATTTTTAAACATTGTGTCTTTAATAAGTGTATCTTATAAAATATATGTAGTTGTATAAATATTTATAAGTGATGATCTATAAATTGTGTTTAGTCACAACCAACTTATCACAAACAAACTGGGCCCTGAGAAACTTGAGGTGTGACTATCTATTCCATTGATACCGTAACAAAAGGCTTATGCCTGAGGTTGTTTATAGGTAAACAAAAGAACAGTTGGGTGTGGGGGATTCTTGCATCTATCATATGGAGAACATAATAGGGGGTCTCTTGGCCCAGAGTGTTTATATGTAAACAAGGGGACATCTGTGTGTGTGAGATTCTCATCTGTGGAGTTTTTATGGAGTTTGGGGCGAGGTGAGATGATTTCAGTTGAGATGGACAGTCACATATCAAGGGGGAGTGTCCAAGACAGATATACAAAAGTCCAGGGAGTTTTTCAGTCTAAGTCTAAGTCTGGGAGTGTGTGTGTGTCTATGAAGAGGTGTCCAGAAGAGCCATCCAGAGGAGTGCCCAACTGAGCAGAAGCCATGCCGTGGTGTGACCTGCGGCCTAAACACATGGACTCTGAAGATATTGCTGACCTTTGGTGTAGTATCTAGTAATAATATAGTATATCCATATAAGTATCTTTTTGTAAATATCGTTTTATCCCTACTGTCTATCTGTTTGTCTAAAACCCACTGTGTAACCGTATATTGATTTATGCAAAATATATCTTTTAATTATAAACGTATTCATATGTTTGTTTATTGATTTGCCCAAAAGAACTTATTACTTGTACAAATTAAACATTCATTATTTAATTATTGGTTAATTTCTTACAACACCAATGTTCATACACATGACACCAATGTAGATATAGAAAATTGTAATGATATCTATGTTGAGGAAGCTCAGGATACTGCTTTCATTACAGCACTAACAGTAGACACTCATTATTGTGGATTACTTAATGTTGTTTGTCAGTTTTGTGGGGCCTATCATTTTCTCAAGGAAAGACCAACTGACAGATACTTCATTAGTTTCTGTCAGAAAGGAAAGGTAAGACTTCCACAAAGACACACATTTCCAGATTACTTACAAAGAATCATGAGCGATCCAACATTTCCAAATTATACCAATTTAAAAAAAAAAAAAACATCAGGTTTTATAACAGTGCATTTTCATTTGCTTCAATGGGTGCTACATTAGCAGAAAATGTCCCAGGACATGGTCCTTACATTTTTAGAGTTCAAGGACAAGTTTACCATCTCACTTCACATTTACACCCACAAGAAGGAGAACAAAGGAAATTTGTACAGTTATATGTCTTGGATACAATGGAAGCTGTTGAACAAAAGATGACGCTTCCAGAAAATAAACAGAGTTTGTGCATAGTCTTTGAACAGATGCATAAAATTATGGCTAACAACCCATACAGTCAAGCATACAAACAATTAGCACAGGTTGAAAAAGAACAACAGCAACATGCTCAAAGACATCAATTGAAAATGCCAAGAGTATATATGGTTTTAAAAAGAAATCGCAACACTGTTCAACGACGGCATAATTTACCAACAGTAAATGAGGTTGCCATGCTCTTTGAAAATGAGGATGGTGAACCACCTTTTCAGTGGGATATTAGAATATATCCACGCAATGAAGACCAACCTTTTATAAATATAAATATATTAAGTTGTAACTTGGATCCAATGACATATCCCATTTTCTTTCCAAATGGTGAACCTGGATGGGAACTAAAATTACAATTGCAAAGTTATTCCAATAGTAAAGTTCGTGTTACATGCAATATTTCTATGCTGGAATACAAAGTGGCACAAACTGATATTCGGGATAATTTTAATCCTATTTTATGTGGGGGCAAACTCACACAACAATAGTTTATTGATTCCTATCTACAAGTCGAAGCAAATAATCTAAATTTTATAAAATGTCAATAAAACAAGCTTCATGTAGAGCAATATTGTAGATTGATGAATTATGTTGATGACTTGGCTAACAACAGAGACATTCCAGCTTGAAGAGCAATAATTTTGCCATCCACTTTCAAGGATCTCCTCACAATATGCAAGAAATATATAATTATGCGATGGCTATTGTCACAACATTTGGAAAACCAGATTTATTCATTACATTCACATGTAATCCACAATGGCCAGAGATCAAGGAAAATTTATTGGACAAAATACTACTGACCGACCAGATTTAGTGGCAAGAGTATTCAAAATAAAATTCAATTCATTAATACATGATATAACTAAAGCACAGTTATTTGGAAAATGTGTGGCTTTTGTTTATACCATTGAATTTCTAAAAAGAGGCCTGCCACATGCACACATACTTTTAATCCTGCAGAAAAAGATAAATTGAATACTGCAGAGAGAGTGGATTCAGTCATTACTGCTGAATTGCCAGATCCAGAAAAATTTTCCAAACTTTATGAAAATGTTACACACAGAATGACTCATGGGCCATGTGGAGATATCAATCCAAATCCACCATGTATGGAAAATAAAATATGTACAAAACAATTTCCAAAACAATTTCAAATGCAAACTTATGCTAATTGTGATGGATAACCTTTGTATAAAAGAAGAGAAGGGCAAACAACTATTATCCGTGGACAAAAGGGTTATAATAGACATGTGGTTTCATACAATCCACATTTGCTGACGAGGTACAATGCACACATAAATGTGGAAGCTTGCACTTCTATTAAATCCATTAAATAAATATGTGTTTAAATATATATACAGGATAAGATGCAGCAACTGTTGTTGTGCAAGGTGCACAAAACAAAAGGGAAAATACAATTTTACATGACGAACTTTCAAATTATTTAGATGCTCGCTATGTCGGTGTTCCTGAAGCAATGTGGCGTCTTCTAAAATTTGAAATGCATGATCGGTCACATGCTGTGTATCGATTAGCTGTACATTTGCCACAAAGTAAGTTTGTTTGCAGGCATTAAAAGAACTGCCTGAGCCCAAAGTGAACATCGAGAAACAACACTTACTGCATGGTTTCAATTAAACTGCCAGGACACTCAGGCCAGACAATTTTTATACATTGAGATTCCATATCACTATGTATTTGTAAATGGTCAATGGTAACAACGAAAAAGAGATACTCATAAAATTATACCACAAATTTATACCGTCAGTCCAAGAGACATTGAACATTTCATTTTAAGATTACTTCTTTTACATGTTCCCGGTGCACAAAGTTATGAAAATTTACGAACAGTGAATGACCTTGTTTATGATACTTTTCTATTAGCTGCAAGACATCAAAACTTCATAGCCGATGATAGAGAATGGGAGAGGTGTCTGGAAGAAGCAGCACTATGTCAAATGCCAAAGCAAATGAGAGAACAATTTGCATTCATTTGCATCTTTTGCAATGTACCTGATGCATTTACTTTGTGGAAAACATTTAAATTAAATATGTCTGAAGACTTCTTGAAACGTTACAATGAGCCCATTGCACTCTTAAAAGCGTTAATGGGAATTCAAAAAATATTTCTTGCTCATGGATTAAATTGTGCAAGTTTTAATTTGCCTGATCCAGGACTTATAGATGACATCAACTTTGATGATTATGACACTGAGCTTCAAAAACAAAAAACACAAGAAAAACTGGCAACTTTAAATATTTTACAATTGCAAGCATTTAATGCCATAATAAATGCTATAGATGATAAAAAGGTCAAAGACCGTTATTTCTATCTAGATGGCCCTGGTGGATCAGGAAAAACGTATCCGTACAATTATTTGATGAGTTACATTTGAGCACAGGGTCAAATAGCAATGCCATTTGCAACCACTGGAATTGCCGCACTTTTGTTAGAAGGTGGCAGAACTGTGCATAGTGGATTTAAACTGCCAGTTCCCATTTTAGAAACATCAGTGTAAGATATTCAACTGAATTCTTTACAAGCCAAAACATTTAAAAAAGTAAATAATCATAGATGAGGCAACAATGATGTCATGCCTTGCAATGTATTGATAGATTATTAAAAGAAGTGATGGATAATAATTTGCCATTTGGTGGAAAGGGGATGTTGTTAGGAGGAGATTTTAGGCAAACATTACCTGTTGTGCCACATGGAAATAGGACTGACATAATTGAAACATGTATCAAGACAAGTAAACTGTGGAAAATATTTACACACCTCAGATTAGAATTAAATATGAGATCTGAAGGCCAAAACAAATTCAATGATTGGCTCATTCAAGTTGGAAAAGGAAAACATCCACAAATAAATGATTTACCCAATTATACCATTGAAATTCCATTACAAATGGTTTGCAAGGAATCATATCAGCAATCTTTCTAAACACTCTCAATAACAATGTTTTCTCAGACATTGCAAACAAATTGATATTAACATCCAAAAATATAGATGCCTTGAATCTAAATGACGAAATTTAAAAAATCAGTAATGCACCCCAAAAAAATTATTACAGAGCAGATTCAGTTCTGACGATAAAGACAGTGAATCTAATTTTAGTATAACATTTATTAATTCTTTAACACCATCTGGAATGCCACCACATATTTTGCAATTGAAAAAAGGGGCAATTGTCATGCTATTGAGAAATATGAATCCAAAAAACAGGACTTTGTAAAGGGACCAGATTAATTGTTCACGATTTAAAAGATCATTTCATACATGCAGAAATTATGACTGAAACCCATAAAGGTGAACAAGTTTTTATACCAAGAATTGATTTGGCTGAAAGTGAGAGTGGTTTGCCTTTTGTCCTTCAAAGGAGACAATTTCCAGTTATCATAGCATTTGCCATGACCATCAATAATTCCCAAGGACAAACTTTTAAGTCTGTGGGTATTTTTTTACAGGAACCGGTTTTAGCCCATGGGCAACTCTATGGTGCTTTTTCAAGGTGAACAAATCCAGATGATATTAAAGTTTCAGTTGAAGACAACCCAAGTCAGGGTGATCTATTACACAATGGACGTATTTTTACAAAAAACATTTACAAAACTATGATGTTTTGTAAACATAGAGGATAGTGGTTTAATTTCCAGGACGGAATTTAATGTCACTTGGCCTCTTCTTAGAGGACCACTATTTCACATACAAAACTCTATCTACAATTTTAAAAAACTACAACAATAACAAAAAAAAAGGAAAAAAAAACAACAACGATAAACTGTGGTTACATCCCATAGACACAATTACAAGTCTGCTGGGCTCTTTTAAAGGGAACCACTTTGACAGACAAAACAAAAAAAATGGAATGTCTAGGAATTCACTTTCACCAGGATTGTCCCCACAAAAAATGTTACCTTGCTTTTTCTTACCTTTACTGTTTCAATTTTAATAGTTTAATGTAATGTTACACTTCTGTTTTCAAGGGCCTGAAAAGTTGTTTCATTCTATGTAAGTAAGGTTTAATGTTAGTAGCAGGATCATCATTTGTTGCAAAATGTAAATGTTGCATGATATTGAGAGTATTGATCCAGGGAGCAATCCAATCACCAGTTAATGGAGTCAGGAAGGAATTAATTTTTTGGCCCACTTTCAAACCATTGACCAAGTTTCACTTTTTTTTTTTTTTTTTTTTGGTTTGCCTTCCTCTGGATTCAATATTCAAGATCACTATATTTGTAACTAATTTTTTCTTAAAAGTTATTACCTTACGTTAATGTTTGCATTGTTAACATTGTATTTTACAAGGTTTAAAAAGTTCATTTATTGAATGTTAGTAAGGATTTATGTCAGTAGCAGCATAATCATTTATTACAATTTAAATGTATAATCAAATAGACAGGATTCCTCAAGGGAGTAATCAGATCACCAGTTACTGGGGTCTGGAAGGAATTATTTGTTTTCTCCCTTTGATACAATTGGCTAAGTTTCAATGGGGATTTTTACGGTTTGCCTTCCTTTGGATTCAATAACTATGTGCTTTACCAGTAGTTCAAATACAAGTTGTATGTTAAGAAGCATTCTGTAATGGTTTAAATACTCATTTATACAAAGTTGAGCTATTTCATGTTAGTACACTCCCACCTCCCCAACAACTGCAAAATTACTTGCACTTACCTCTTCCCTTGGCCTCTCACAATGGACAGATTAAGCAACTTACAGTGGTGGACACTCCATTGACCTTATTTTTACTAGTCTCTGCAATCCAACCTTGACATCTCCCCACTTCCCCTATCTAACCACCACCTGCTAACTTGCAATCTCACCTCATCTTCCGCTCACCACCCTTCTTCAATCCCTGTCACCAGAACACGCAGAAACCTGCAAGCACTCAACCCACAACAATTTTCAAATGTACTAAAACCCCATCTCAGCCACCTCACCACCCTTGCCTGCCCCGACTTCGCCACTTCAAAATACAACACTACTCTAACCTCCACCCTTGACTCTCATGCCCCCATAATCACAAGCAAATGCCCTCGCTCTCATCCACAACCATGGCATACTACACAAACACGCTATCTACAGAGATGCTCATGCACTGCAGAACGACTATGGAGGAAATCTCGCACTTCAACAGACTTTCTCTTGTATTCTTCAATACAAGTTTACCTTGGGCTCCTACTTCTCTGCCCTCAATCTTGCCAAACAACACTACTTCTTATCACTAATATCAAACCTGTCCTCCAACCCTAAATATTTATTTGCTATATTCAACACCCTCCTTTGCCCACTCCCACCTCCTGCCCCTTCCTCTCTCACTGCTGATGACTTTGGCAGCCATTTTAAAAATAAAATTGAAACCATCCGAAATGAGCTCTCTTCCAAGCTCTGCCCTATCCCACCATCCTCTCCACAAACCGACAACACCCAGCGCTTACCCTTCCCCAATCCTTCCTCCACTATGGACTCCTTTGACCCTGTAAGCGAGGAGGAAGTATCTACTTTTCTATCAACCTCTCACCTTACAACATGTCCTCATGATCTTATTACATCACAGCTAATCCTTCCCCTATCCACCACACTTATCCCAGCTCTCACACATCTATTCAACCTCTCCCTAAACACTGGAAAGTTTCCATCCTCTTTAAAACACGCCACTTTCCCACACATTCTCAAGAAGCCCTCATATGACCCAGCTTCTGCCTCCAACTATCGCCCTATCTCACTACTTCCCCTGGCTTCTAAACTGCTTGAGCGGCTTGTTTACAATCACCTGACTCAATTTATTTCCTCCAATTCTCTTCTTGACCCCTTCCAATCTGGTTTCCGGGCCCAACACTCTACAGAAACAGCCCTCACAAAAGTCACCAATGACATGCTAACCTCCAAATTAAAGGATCACTACTCTATTCTAATTCTCCTGGATCTCTTCTGCCTTCGATAAAGTTGACCACCCTCTTCTAATCCAAACTCTCCACTCTTTTGGCATCCAGTACACAGCTCTTGCATGGTTCACATCCTATCTTAAAGATCGTACATTTAGCGTCTCCTTCTCTGGCACCTCTTCTTCACCTCTCCCTCTGTCTGTGGCCGTTCCCCAAGGTTCTGTCCTAGGCCACCTCCTCGTCTCCATCTACACCTCCTCCCTTGGCACCTTTATAATATCCTTTGGATTTCAGTATAATCTCTATGCAGATGATACTCAAATCTACCTCTCTGAACACGTTCTAACCCCCTCTCTTTTAGCTCAAGTTTCCAACTGCCTCTCTAGCATATCCTCCTGGATGTCCGCCCGTCAACTCAAACTCAACATGTCTAAGACTGAACTCCTAATCTTTCCACCCTCTACTACAGCTTCCACTCCTCAAATATCTCTCACTGTTGACAACACCATAATCAATCCCACCTCCCAGGCCCGTTGTCTTGGGATTCTACTGGATCCCGCCCTCACATCCAATCAATAACAAAATCTTGTCTGTTTCACCTAAAAAAATCTCCAAAATCCGTCATTATCTTACAGAAGACACAGCAAAAATTCTAATACACTCTCTCATCATATCTCAACTCGACGACTGCAATTCCCTCCTTGCTGGCCTACCCATCTCTCGCCTGTCTCCCCTCCAGTCCATAATGAACCTCTCCGCTAGACTCATCTTCCATACCAAACGATCAGTGTCTGCAGCTCCTCTCTGTCAATCACTCCACTGGCTTTCCATAGCTTCCTAAATCAAATTTAAAATCATGACCTAACATATAAAGCCCTAAACAACAGTGCACCCCCTTATATCTCTGCTCTTGTTTCAAAATACTCTCCCAACCGCCCTCTTCTTTCTGCTAATGACCTTCTTCTTTCCTCCTTTCTCATCACCTCCTCTCACTCCCGTCTTCAAGACTTTTCTCGTGGTGCCCCTACTATTTGGAACTCCTTGCCCCACTCCATTAGACTATCTTCCTGCCTCAAAACCTTTACAAAATTACTAAAAACACATCTGTTTAAAAAATCTTATCACCTTCAGCCTTAACATGTCCAACTGCACACCCCACAGCTTAATATCACTTACACCCACAATCTACAGTACAACACACAGACACCTCCACTTGACTAAACACATTGCTTTCACACTGCCATCTTGCATTTGTCACCATCTTGTATCACACCTAAACCCTTAGATTGTAAGCTTGTGAGTTTTCAATCTTGTGTCAGTTCCTTGGAAACAAGCTCTATGTACGTGTTAAGTTTGTTTTTTGCCATGTACTAAACCCCTGTACAGTGCTACGGAATATGTTGGCGCAATATAAATAAAGATAATAATAATATTAATAATAATAATAGTATTGTTAAAAATAATTAATTCAACACTGTTTACAATATAAGTTGCATGTTAGAAACCTTTATGTAATGGTTCACAATATGTATTCATACAAATTTCATGTATTGTTATATTATTACTGCATACATGACAATTAAAAAGTTTAATATGGTTTAACAGTTCATTGTTAAAAAAATAAAAAAAATGTATTAAACATTTTTGTACTTCTTTGTGGATAACAAAAAGTTTAGGAGTCTCAAACAGCATTTCCAGCTTTCAAATGTTTATTGACCGTCATTTTTTGATGGGCAAGTCACTAGTTTTAATATATTGTGGATAAACTATTTCAAGAAAAACCTATAGCCAGTAATATTTACTTCCGGATTCCCACTGTTTCCTTTCTTTAAAATGCTTTCTGTGACTTCAATTGGGTACATTTGAGAATCTGCAAATCCAACATGTGACATGAAGTAAAGTAAAGCTGTGCGTTTATGAGAAGAGATGAACAGTTAGGTGATATCTAATCTACCATGACATACTATTCAGTCCTTTCATCGTTTTCCCAGCTCCGTTGTGTCCCAGAAACCTGGTGGTTTCAACGGACTGTGTGGCTGGGTTTACTTGGAAAAACTATCTTTATTTAGTAAAAGCAGAGTTGGCTAACAGATTTGTGAGGGGTCCGGGGTATACTCACCTTTCACCAGGATTTTCATTAGAGTTTAAGACAGTCCGACTCCTATTAAAATTAATGGGGGGGAGGGGGGTCACAAACAATGACTAATGTCAAGTATCTCTTAATTTGTGGTTAACCACAGGACAAAGGGGTATCAGTTACAAACACTTGGCACTGCATAACCGCTGTCTATTGAAATAAGTGCTTCAATTGCTGTTTTCACAACCTTGTTAATTATACTTGATGGCTTAATTGTGTTCTTAAACCCCCTTTAGGAGTTTAGGAGCCTAATCTACCGCTTTACGGGAGTTCGAACCCCTGGGGCCCAAAAGACTACTGTAAATGCTAAGTGGTTGCCCTTAAAGAGGTACTAACCCAAAAATATTTTTATTGCTCTTTCATAACTGTTACGCCTGAAAACCCATTCTGAACGCAAAATAAACACACAAAAATCCCCAAAAGGACCCTGAGCCTGGTAGGCACTAATGACTTGTTGAAATGGGCTCTGGGAAACCCAGGGTACCTAACCAAGGCCTGAAACCCAATATTAAAAACAGTGTCATCTTTCCCTAAGGCAAGTCTCGTGGCAAATGTTATAGGCCTTGGGGTTGGTAGCCATAAGTGCTAATATCCATTCATACCCAGTTGTCCAGAAAAAAAGAATCAATGAGTCCAAGGGGTCAAGACATAATACTTTCCTGAAGTAATAAGAAAAAAAATTGTCGAAGTCGATGGTCAGGTGCTTACAAATTGCATGAGCACTTTAGGTTAGTGTCTGGATGTTTCTTCGTACAAAGGATACTGGGGGTAGGAAGAGATCATAATGCCAAACTACTAGATTATATCTACAGTGTACAGTAAAATTTCTATGTTATTTGTCTATTTTTCAACACAGTGTTGGTCTTTCTTTAATAAAAATGATTATATAGTAATTTATTTTTTATGCAAAACGTGTATGTATGCATTTGTACATCTTCTATGAGCAACTATCTCTCTTGATGTATAAATGTAGTGATACTTTTATCACTATTTACTGCAATACTCTGAGTACTCATCTAGATTACTGGACACTCACTGTCATGAATCAGCCAGTGGCCATATTGGATTTGGTGTGAACTATGCTGGGGCCATTTTGTGACTGGCAGCGGTGGCCATTTTGGGCTGAGTTGTCTTCCACATGCTGTTGCCATGGGGAGGAACAAAAGGTTTGGGGCCCACTTGTTATGGATATATTGTTGCGTTGTGGTCTAGGGGATAAAGTATTATAAGTTTACCCCTTAGCATATCCCCATCCCTTCCATGTTTAGGCTCATTGTAATGGGTGTCATGTGAGGGAGCTGGTGGGATGTGTTGGTTCTATGTGTGTGAAACATTGTGTGTTGTATTTGTAAATATGAATGTATAGTATTATATTAGTATGTCATTATATTGTAGAGGGGAAGCCATTGAATACAGCCAAGCCTCCTTTGTTCCCAAAGGCCTGTTAATCCCATTAGCTAAGTATCCAGCAGAGAACTAACAATGGGAAGCTCACAGCTGGAGAGCAGACAGGCAGGCACCCAGAAACAATGGGATGGTCTGAAGGCTTCTCAGCCTTCATAGCATGGGCACAGGAGAGTAAAAGACATGCTTTGCCCTGGAGAGTCAAAACCCAAATTAATTAGTTGGCCTCGCCTAGTGGGCGGACCTGGGAGGGGACTATTGGTTCACACACAGTTCCCCTTCATGATTGGCCAGACGTCATTTGGGGCTGGCTAACGGTAGCCACTTCCCCCATTCTTGTGTGATGTGGTTAAATATGCTGTTCTAAAATAAAACATGGTTCATAATTTTCATCAAGACTTTGTGTGCAGGTGTATTATTGACCCAAATGCATATGCTGGCAGAGGAGATCGTTTCTGACTTCCTTCCAGGGTTCCCAGCGCACACTACCTTAAGCTGGGACTTATGCTCTTGCATCCACAAAGAAGGTCCATTGGTCTGAGTCACCCAAATCTTAGGTCTAAAACCTACAGGAGATAAGAGGACTAGGATCCTCTATACTCCATCATCATTGTAGGTTGTGTCACTCACGGCTACCTCTCTCATGATATTTTAATATATATATACATCTTATTTAGGAGGGCCAGTCTTCTCACTAAATCTTCTCTTTGTATTAATATCTAATCAATAGAATAATTCTGTCTGAATTCCCAATGGGAAGCTGGCATCCTGCGTTGGAGGTCTCTGTTCTGTAAGTAGGGAACAAGTCAGCATAAATGAATACTTGTGCTTCAAGTTTTATGGTCATTAAATAAACTAGTAAATTAATTGGGACTTCAGATGTCATCCAATGACAAAAAGGATCAGTGCATGGGTAAATTAAAAAATACAGGTTGCTGATAAAGCGTAAACAACCTCTACACTTTCCTGCTTTCTTCTAGCAGATATTTGCACCAGGGAAAAGATGATATAAAATATGATTTGTATACACAATGGTCAAAGGGAAGGTTTTCCTAGAGATGTTTTTTATCCTGATGTTTCTAATACAGTTCCTGGGCTTACAGGGTCACAAGTAGGCAAAACTTCTCCCCTCCCCAGATGTTCTCCTAATGGAGACTCCACTCCTTGGATCTGCATTGTGCTCACTGTCTCCCAGCACCCTTTTTCTAGAACTACTGTCTTGGCACAGCTCTCACCTCCTTCTGGATCTTTAGTCCCTGGATCCTTGGGAAGAATATCCTAGATCTCTGCATTTGATACTACCTGGCATGTGAATACAGGCAGCCCTTGAGAAGCCACTGCTACTGGCTGTTGTGTAGGCTGATGAGCAGGGCCGCTTGCTGTTTCTGCTCCAGGGTCTGTGGCTGACTCCTGTACAATGGTTATCCAAGGAAACTCCCCACTATGTTTTCAGTACATTGGTAAGGCCCAGTGCTCATTTGGTTCTTCACTGACTCTAGGAGCGTGATAGTTATGGGTTTAGATGGAGCCATCATCATTACTTCACTGAAAAATGGAGGTTGGATTTCAAAGTTTTACGGGCTTCAATTTTACATCGGACCCACATTCCAGAAATATTGCAATATTGCTAACCCAGTAAATATGATTTTCTGTTACATGCAAGTTCCATTATATGTATTAACACATTAATTGCCGGGATCCACATAACACGGAAATTAAACAGAAAATAAAGTATTTGATATTGCAGATTTGCGATCTTGAGAATGTTGTGCTCTTAATTCTAATACCTAACATCACTTTCCCTTTTATTATAAGTTCAGTAGGGTGTGCGCATTTGCATTTACAGTGCTACTGTTAGGACTTTACCCCCCTAGTGGGTCCTTTCTAGTACCCGTTGGCTTCTTGGCTCCATTTGCAGGTTACAGGTTTGAACGCCAGTAAATTTGTTGCAATTTAAAAGCGTGATTGAAACGTACCAGTTACAGGCTTGACAGATCAAAGGATTTACGGGTGCGCTGTTTCGAATTTCCACATCCCATAGCCTTTTCTCACCCTTACCCAGTAAATCGTTGCCGGGTTGATTTACGGGGTAAATTTAATAGCCGCAAGTCTTGCAGCCTACGTTACGGGCTATGGTTTTAAATGTTGAGGGATTTTAGTAGGGATATAAGTCACTTTCCAGTTCCTCCAGCCACTCCGTCAGCTCATGACCCGGCCATAGTCCCTGAAATGCCATTCATTGGTTTAGAACGGGCATTTCTTGACAGTCCATTCCAAGGACAACAACATTTTCTTTCTCCACTTGGGATGAGCATTCCCCATCCACAGGAGCTGGGAAAGGGACGTTGCATACCCCTCTCCACTCCCACTGTTCCTCCTGTATGATTTGCTTCAGGAAAGTCCTCTGCTGATCCATGGTTAAATCTAAAGGCATTACCTCTGGTCTCAGCTTCACCATGTCCTTGTAAGTTGCCACACTGCTGTGGTTTAACAGAGGTCCCAGCACTGCCAACAATTGTCACAATCTGCTACTTCAATTGTACTTGGTAAGAACCTGGTTCAAACCTATCCAGAATCGTGGGGTCCTTTTACACCTCTGATAGCAGAAGATGGACTAAACCCAAGTGCCACACCCAGGAGCTTGCTTCAACAGACCAGAATATCAGGAACACAATAACCACACACTGTGACTATTCTCCACAACTGGATACACCATACAATCCCTTAGAATATTAGGATTAATTCACAGAATGACACTTACACCTTGATTGTGTCCAAAAAACTACCACTCCTTTATTGAGACTATCAACATAGACTCACTTTTCTGTCCACAGGCTGGCCAATTACAGTAAGCACCAACCTTGGGTACACAAAAAATCCACTAATGTTGACTGCCCATGTGGGGGGAACATGCATATCAAATGATGTCATGTTCTTTCTGCAGTGGGTCATTTAGATAACTGCTCAAGGGGCCTTATCTGGTAATGAACTTAGGATAATTTTTCCTTGATGTAGGGGACATCTGGCTCTGTGCCTGTGTGATCTAACTCACATCCTGTGTTGTCACTTTGTAATAGCCTAGAGATATCTATGTGTACAAGTATCTTCTGGAGATTAAACTAGCTTTCAAGCACCCACCAGACAATAGCAGTCCCTGATTTTTGTATTTATTCAAGTGGGGCTGGGTGAGTCAGCACAAGGTAACAACAGTGTATGACCTCCCTGTTACTGTCCATGGGCCTCATTCTAATGATGGCCGTAGGAGCTGCGTGGCCGCAAGCTACTTCCCTATTCTAATCTCCAGTGGCCAACAGCTTCAACCGAATTGCGCCCTGCTTTCCCTTGAGGCCATGCCCTGCTTTCCCTTGCGGCCACCCCCGCCGCAGCTTACTGCAGGGAAAGCCTTTGATGTCAATTTGCCGCAACAGATTCGGCCGCATAAAACTACCTATCCCTATTCAAATGCTCTGATAACCCCTCGCCAACCCCACAAAACACCCGAAAATGGCAGCAGCTTACTTCCACCCTGGAGCCGTAGCAAAGGCTGTGAAGCCCTTGCGGCTGCTCCAATTAAGCCCCCAGCTGGCTGCAGGGGTTTCGATCGGGACCCCTGCAGTGCCACTACAGTTTCCCTACATCACCCCTATAATGCAGGGGTCCGATCGAGATCCCTGCAGGGTGCACTTATTAACCCTATAATGCAGAGGTCTGAACGGGACCCTTGCAGGGTGCACACATTAACCCTATAATTTAGGGGTCACCATTGGGACCCCTGCAATGCGCACACATTAACCCCTGCAGGCTCCCCACATTAACCCCTTGCTGCAGGGGGCCCAATAGGGATCCTGCAGGCTCCCCATATTAACCATTTGCCGCAGGGGTCCAGATCATGACCGATCGGGAAACCATGCAGCATCTACAACATTTAAATTTCCCACAACGGGCTTTAATTCGAAAATTCAATGAATTGCGTGGTTTGAATTTCTCTCTGAGGGTCCTTAAAGCGGCACACTAATGGTTACCACCAAGCTGCGAGGGTACTATAAGATATAGACCCCCATGAGACTAAAATTAACCCCCTCAGTCCAATTGGGATCTATATAGACCCCTATAGGACACTATTAACCCCTGTCAACCCCATAAGTGCCATGAGGGTCCTCCAGGACCCTCATGACAAAGTCCGAGCACTACACTACACTATTAACCCTAACTATACCCCATGAACCCCTTAACCCTAACTATACCCCATTAACCCATACTAAACCCTATTTAACCCTAACTGGGCCTGTTTAACCCATTCTAGACCTATTTAACACTAACTGGGTCTATCTAATCCTTACTGGGCCTATTTAACCCCAACTGGGCCTATTTAAGCCCTTCTATACCTATTTAATCCTAACGGGCCCTTTTAACCCCTTCTAGACCTATTTAACCCTAACTGGGCCTATTTAAACCTACCTGGAACTAATAAGCCTAACTGGGCATATCTAACTGTAACTGGGACAATTTAATAATAATTGGGCCTATTTAACCCCTTCTAGACCTATTTAACCCTACCTGGGCCTATTTAAATCTATCTGGAACTAAGAACCCTAACTGGGCCTATCAAACCCTATGGGCCAATGTTACCCGATCTGGGCCTACTTAACCCCTTGTAGGCCTATTTAACCTGAACTGGGCCTATGTAACCCCTTTTAGATGTATTTAACGCTAACTAGGCCTATTTAACCCTTTCTAGGCCTCCTTAACCATATCTGTGCCTATTTAAACCCTTCTAGGCCCATTTATCCCCATCTCTAATGGGGGGTCTATACAGACAACCATAAGCTTCCATTTAACCCCATCACTTATGTGGCTCTATACAGACCCCAAAAGCCTCTATTATACCCCATCAGTCCCATAAGGGTCTATGAAGAACCTCATGGGACAAATAGAACCCTAATATTAACCCATAGACCCTCATGTCACTAGTACAAACACTACACTACACTAACCCCCCAATAAACCACCAAATCTAAACTAACGCCCTTCTACCCGAACCTATTAACCACTACCTACTTAACACTACCTACCTACCCCCCCCCCCCCCACTAATTACACAAAATAAAAAAAATATATGTAACAAAAATAAAAAAAGAACATTACAAGACCCCATTACAAAAAATAAAAACAAAACATTACACAAACCGCCCCACTTTAAAAAAAAAAAAGAGAACATTACAACCCCCCATCACAAATGTTTTAAAAAGAAATGACACGCCTGCAAAGAAAATACATACACAAATATACATAACATCATAATACAGCAATAAAATATTTACAAACATACCCCTAACTACAATACATGACCCCCTATCTATAAAACATTACCCCCTATCTATACATTACCCCCTATCTATAAAACATAACTCCCTATCTATACATTACCCCCTATCTATAAAACATTACCCTTATCTATAAAACATAATAGGGCCAGTTAGGGTTAAATAGGCCCAGTTAGGTTTAAATAGGGTTCAGTATGGGTTAATGAGGTATAGTTATGGTTAAGGGGTTAATGGGGTATAGTTAGGTTTAAGAGGTTTATGGTGTATAATTATGGTTAATAGTGTAGTGTAGTGCTTAGACTTTGTCACGAGGGTCCTGGAGGACCCTCATGGCACTTGTAGGCTTAACCTAGGGGTTAACAGTGTCCTATAGGGGTTTATATAGACCACTATTGGACTGAGGGGGGTAATTTTAGTCTCACGGAGGTCTATATTGACCCCCATGAGTGATGGGGTTATTTTTTAATTTTTATCGTACCCCCGTGGCAGGGGTTAATAGTTTTATTGATCACGGGTACTTTTAAGGACCTTTAAGATCCTTTCAGGACCCTCGACGGACAGGGAATTTATATTTTTAATGCAATGGGGGCTCCAATGGGGACCCCCACTGCAAGGGTTAATGTGGGGACCCTCCAGGGTCCCCAAGGGGACACCTCAGCATGGTGGGGTTAATGTTAGTTGCCGCGGGGGTACTTACAGTACCCCCGCGGCTTGGGGTAACCATTAGTATGCTGCTGTCCCTTTAAGGAGCCGCAGTGGAACTTTAGGGGTAAATATATATTCAATGCAGCACTGTGCAGCGCTGTAATTGATAGGGGACATTAGGGGGGACATGGGGTTAACATGTACTACATTGGCTAGCTGGCACATCGCTGCTAGCCAATACTGTCATTTGTGGCTACAAGCCTGCCGGGCTTGGAGAATGGGTTAATGCCTTGGGGGTCATTCAAGCCCGTAGTCCCGGGCTTGGATGACCTCCAAGGCAGCAACTCGATCTCCAAACCCACATTCACACTGTAACACAATCATAATACATGCAATACAGATGTCCTTTTAAAACCATAAGCAACAAAAATGCATAACCATAGTAATAAACAGGGTAACTCTGGCCAGCCCAGGCCACAGTCCCCAACAGTTCAGGCCCTAGGCATGACACTGACCCATCCTAAACCTTATCTGTTATCCTTGCCCAGGTTCCTGGCTTACCCACTCCTTTTAGATTGTAAGTGTGCAAGTTTTCATTCTTGTAATATGCTTTGGGAAATAACACTTTCTACATAAGATTTTAAACACGAAGACAGGCCCATCATTCTTTTGCCATGTGTTAATATATATATTTTTGCCTGTATAGAGATACAAATTATGTTGATGCTTTACAAATAATAATAATAATATATCTCATTGGGTGAATGTGTGACTTGCCCATTTCTACTGCTGCATAAAACAGGCATGGCAATTATACATTCAGACCAAATTATCTGTCAATAGAATTTTTTTTTATTTTTTAAATGAAACACAGTGAAACTATTTAAAATACCTTCTGTTCATGTACAACAAATAATATACTTTTCATTTAATAAACTCAGTTCTTACCAGGAAAAAACAGTCAACAGCGAAATAAATGGTAGAGTCTATCAAGAGCAGCCAGTACAGCCATCCAAACAAGAAGCTGTCATTATGTGACGGGGATGAATACATATTATACCACTGGATTCCTGCAGAAAAAAATGAAGAAAACAATATTATTTTTATTATGCGCGCCAAGATGAAGCTAGACATATTCCAAAGACTGACATCAAATGGTCTCCAATTGAGTTACTTTTTGTGGTCATGCTTTTAAGACATTTAAAAACTATGTTAAAGGGCAACTTTAGTCTTACGTATAGAGTATGCTCTTCTAAAGTACTAGATAATAGTAAAAAAAATAGAAAGTAAAATAATAAATATTATTATTTATTTATTAACTACCAAGCAATTTTTCTTAGCATGAGTAGCCCTTGAGCTGATTGATTGTGATGCTTTCCCAGCAGGGAAGGCTGCTATTTCTATTAATAATATTCAAAGTACTTAGGATTGTAACACGTCAGCTAGAGCAGATAAATTTGTATTAATATTCAAGGTCCCCTCACACAAACAGAAGAATGATGCCCCCATTACAGAATAAATATTTTACAGCCCCATTAAATTCCTGCTACGTGTAAAATTGTAGCTCGTAACGTAGCTCACAAGACTTAAGGCTATTAAATTGGCCTTTTAACGCTAGCCACAGACGATTTGCAGGTTAGGTGTGAAAAAGGCTGAAAAAAGCCTACTGGACATGGAAAGCGGAACTTTGTGGCTCCAAATCTTTTGTTTTCTCAAGCCCGTAACTGCTACATTTCCAATTTAGCAATTAAATTGCATCAAAATCACTGGCGTTCAAACTCGTAACTCGCAAATGGAGCCAAGAAGTGCTAGGGAGGACCCGCATGGGGGTAAAGTCCAATCGGTAGCACTGTAAATGCACATATACCAACACTACTGTACTTTTATTGAAAGGGAAAGTGATGTTAGGTCTTAAAATTAATAGCACAACATTCTCAAGCTCACAAATCGGCCCCGAAAAGTTACATAGTTACATAGTTACATAGTTACATAGTTGCATAGTTACATAGTATTTAAGGTTGAAAAAAGACTTTCAGTCCATCAAGTTCAACCTTTTAAGATCTCCTTTGATCTGCAATATGCAGATTAACTATTAATTCATTAGTTGTTAATTAATTATTAATCAATTATTTAATGTTTTTATTTTGTTTATTTTTTTATTATTATTAATTAGTCCAGAGGAAGGCAAATAGAAAATAAAATAAAATAAAATAAAATAAAACAAGCGAGACTTAGCCAAATGTCTAAAGGGGAAATGTTAAAAATGTGGATCATTACTGTCTCTCTAATTATCAATGATAACCCTGAATACCCTTTTTAATTAGAAATAAATCTAGTCCCCTTTTAAAGTTATCTATCGAATCCGCTGTCACCACCTCCTCTGGTAGAGAATTCCACAGATTAACCACCCTTACTGTGAAGAACCCTTTTCTTTCTTTGAGGTGGAATCTTTTTACTTCTAACCTCAAGGGATGTCCTCTTGTCAGTTGAAAACCTCTTGGCACAAAAAGCTCCCCCGACAAATCTTTATACTGACCCTGGATGTATTTATATAAGGTAATCATATCTCCTCTTAGACGCCTTTTTTCTAGAGAAAATAAGTTTAATTTGGTTAGTCTTTCTTCATAACTTAGCCCCTCCATTCCCCTTATTAGTTTGGTTGCCCTTCTCTGTACCTTTTCCAGCTCTAAAATGTCCTTTTTATGAAGTGGTGCCCAAAATTGTACTCCATATTCCAAATGAGGGCGTACTAAAGATTTGTATAGTGGCAGAATTATATTTGCTTCCCTGGCTTCTATACCTTTCTTAATACATGCTAATATTTTATTTGCCTTTGCAGCTGCTGCTTGGCTTTGAGCACTGTTACCTAGGTGGTTGTCCACAAGCACTCCCAAATCCCTTTCAATATCTGATACACCTAGATTTGCTCCATTAAGATTATAAATTGCATGGCTATTTTTCCTTCCCAGATGCATAACCTTACATTTATTCGTATTAAATCTCATCTGCCATTTAGATGCCCATTCCTCAATTTTATGTAAATCCCCTTGGAGGGAAAGCACATCATTATCTGATTTAATTACCTTGCACAACTTTGTGTCATCAGCGAAAATGGAGACCCCACACTCCAATCCTACCTCTAAGTAATTAATAAATATGTTAAAAAGGAGAGGACCTAATACTGAACCCTGAGGAACCCCACTTACCACATTAGTCCAATCGGAGTATGTTCCATTTACAACAACCCTTTGCTTCCTGTCTTTTAGCCAGCTCTCAATCCATGAGCAGATATTTACTGCAATTCCTGTATCCCTTAGTTTGCCCAATAGTCTCCCATGTGGCACTGTATCAAAAGCCTTTGCAAAATCCAAAAAGACTACATCCACTGAGTTGCCTTGATCCAGGTTCCCACTAACCTCCTCATAGAAACTAATTAGATTTGTTTGACATGACCTATACCTCATAAACCCATGTTGACTCCTACTTATAATCCTGTTCAAATAGACATATTCTTGTATATTATCCCTTATTAACCCTTCTAAAAGCTTCCCCACTACAGAAGTGAGGCTCACTGGTCTATAATTCCCCGGATTCGCTCTTGCTCCCCTATTTGTAATGAGTAAATCTAAGATAGCTTCATTTCTAGTAGGCTCCTGTATAACCTGGGCCAGATAATGATCCCTGAGTGTACTCAAGAACCTGCTCCCCTTAGCTGAACTGCTGGTCTAATTTATCCAGTTTATTTCAAGGTAATTAAAATCTCCCATTATTAGAATTTGCCCGTGCTTAGCTGCATTTCCAATCTGTAACAATAATTGTATTTCCTCACTTTCAGCTATATTTGGGGGTTTATAGCATACTCCTACTAATATTCTTTTGGAATTTGCTGCTCCGCTATTTAACTCTACCCACAAACATTCAACTTTATCACTAGGTCCACCATAAATATCTTCTCTGACTATAGCCTTTAATTCAGGCTTAACATACAGACAAATCCCTCCTCCTCGTTTACCATTGCCTCTATCTTTCCTAAATAGGTTATAACCATCCAGATTAACAGTCCAGTCATGAGATTCATCCCACCACGTTTCGGTAATGCCTATTAAATCCCATTTTTCATTAATTGCTAATAATTCTAACTCTCCCATTTTTCCTGGCAAGCTACTGGCATTAGCAAGCATACACCTTATGTTATGAGTCTGTAGTTCTGAAGTGCCTGCCACTGAACTTGAATTACTTAGTACTACCTCCATATTGACTATACTACCCCTCCCCCATCTCCTCCCCCATGAGTTGTTAATTCATCCCTTATACCCTCTACACTTTCTACCCCATTACTTATATCTAGTCCCTCCCCCCCACCTACTAGTTTAAAAACTCCTCCAGCCTTTCTACCATCCTATCCCCGAGTACAAAAGCTCCCTCATCATTAAGGTGCAATCCATCTCTACTGTAGAGATTGTACCGAAGTGAGAAGTCAGCCCAGTGCTCTAAAAAGCCAAACCCCTCCTTAGTGCACCACATCTTTAGCCACGCATTAACCTCCCTAATCTCCTTCTGCCTCCCTGGGCTAGCACGTGGCACTGGTAGTATTTCAGAAAATACTACCTTGGAGGTCCTTGTCAAAAGTACATTATTAATACACAAAGTACATTATTTAATGTTTATTTTTGTGTTAATACATATAATGGAACTCGCATGTGATAGAATATCATATTTACGGCTTTATTGCTATTGCATTATATCTGGAATGTGGGTCCGATCGTAACTCATAGAGACATGCATAGCAGTGAGAAGAGAGAGAAGCAGCATGGAGCAACATGGATACCAGAAGCTGGTCACAATAAATGTTAAGTATTGAAGGCAGGCTCTTATATATTTAATATTCCACTACGTTATGTTGGTCCTGAAATGTTTATATGTCCCTGTATGTCTGACTCCAAAGCAATGCTGTGAGAGGGACCGAGATCAGTAATGGATGGAAGTGATGGGGTGAGAGGCACTTGTGATCTGGAGGAGAGGCCGAGATCAGTAATGGAGGGAAGTGATGGGGTGAGATAGACTTGTGATCTGGAGGAGAGGCTGAGATCAGCAATGGAGGGAAGTGATAGGGTGAGATGGACTTGTGATCTGGAGGAGAGGCCGAGATCAGTAACGGAGGAAAGTGATTGGATGAGAGGGACTTGTGATCTGGAGGAGAAGTTGGGATCAGTAATGGAGGTAAGTGATGGGCTGAGAGGGACTTGTGATCTGGAGGAAAAGCCGAGATCAGTAATGGAGGGAAGTGATGGGGTGAGATGGACTTGTGATCTGGAGGAGAGGACGAAATCAGTAACGGAGGAAAGTGATTGAATGAGAGGGACTTGTGATCTGGAGTAGAGGCCGAGATCAGTAATGAGAGCAGTGATAGGGTGAGTGGGGCTTGTGATCTGGAGGAGAGGCCGAGATCAGTAACGGAGGGAAGTGATGGGGTGAAAGGGACTTGTGATCTGGAGGAGAAGTTGGGATCAGTAATGGAGGGAAGTGATGGGCTGAGAGGGACTTGTGATCTGGAGGAAAAGCCGAGATCAGTAATGGAGGGAAGTGATGGGGTGAGAGGGACTTGTGATCTGGAGGAAAAGCCGAGATCAGTAATGGAGGGAAGTGATGGGGTGAGAGGGACTTGTGCACTGGAGGAAAAGACGAGATCAGTAATGGAGGGAAGTGATGGGGTGAGAGGGACTTGTGCACTGGAGGAAAAGACGAGATCAGTAATGGAGGGAAGTGATGGGGTGAGAGGGCCTTTTGATCTGGAGGAAAAGCCAAGATCAGTAATGGAGGGAAGTAATGGGGTGAGAGGGACGTGATCTGGCGGAGAGGCCGAGATCAGTAATGAAGGAACATGATGGGATGAGAGGGACTCGTGATCTGGAAGAAAGGTCGAGATCAGTAATGGAGGAAAGTGATGGGGTGAGCGACACTTGTGATCTGGAGGAGAGGCCGGGATCAGTAATGGAGGGAGGTGATGGGGTGAGAGGGACGTGATCTGGCGGAGAAGCTGGGATCAGTAATGGAGGGATGTGATAGAGTGAAAGGGAATTGCGATCTGGAGGAGAGGCCGAGATCAGTAATGGAGGAAAGTGATAGGGTGAGCAGGACGTGATATAGCGGAGAGGCGGAGATCAGTAATGGAGGAAAGTGATTATCACTATTGTCACTATTATCATGAGTATGTTTGTCCAATAAAAAAGGTATCACTATATACTGCAATACTTATATATATATATACTAGCGACTTGCCCGTCAAAAATGACGGCAATAAAAACTGAAGCCTGGCAATGCTGTTTGCCACACAATGTAAGCCTCTCCCCCTCTACTTTACTGGCCTTGTGATGAGCGCCTTTGGCGCTCATCACAGGCCTTGCAATGAGCCCCTTTGGAGCTCATTGCGAGTCTCTCCCTCTGTCTACTTCCTCCCTCGTGTCTTATTTCCCCCCTCCTCTCCCTCCTTTGTGTCTCCTTCCACCTCGTCTACCTCCTTTGTATCTCCTGCCCCCCTGTGTTTTTACCTCCCTCTCCCTCCCGTGTCTCTAAACCCCTCCCCTGTGTCTCTTTCCCCCTTCTCCCTCCTATGCATCTCTCCCCCCCCTGTGTCTCCCCCAACCCTCCCCTGTGTCTCCCCCAACCCTCCCCTGTGTCTGTTCCCCCCTGGCCTGTGTCTCTTTCCCCCTCAGCCCTGTGTCTGTTACGGCCTTCCTCGTGTCTCCATTTCCCTCCCTTGTGTATCTTCCCCCCTGCACTCTCTCCCCTGTGTCTCTCCCCCTCCTCTTTCTGTGCCTCTTCCTCCCTGTCTCTTCCCCCTCACCCTCTGTGTCTCTCCCCACTCTGTGTCTTCCACCCTCTCCCTCTGTGCCTCTTCCCCCGCCTCTCTCTGTGTGTCTCGCCACTGTGTCTTTTCACCCCTTCCTCTGTCCCCCCCCCCTCTGTGCCTCTTTCCCCCTCTCTCTGTACCTCTTCCCCCCCTTCCCTCTGTGTCTCTTCCTCCCTCACCCTCTGTATCTCTCCCCCCTGTGTCTCTTCCCCCCTCTCCCTCTGTGCCTCTTCCCCCCTCTCCCTCTGTGCCTGTTCCCCCCTGGCCTGTGTCTCTTTCCCCCTTCCCCCTGTGTCTGTTCCCCTCTCCCCCCCCCCATTTCCCTCCCATGTGTATCTTCTCCATGTTCTCCCTCCCGTGTGTCTTTTCCCCCTCCTCTACCTCCCCTGTGTCTCTTTCCCACCTATCCCTCTGTGTCTCTCCCCCCTCCCTCTGTGTCTCTTCCCCACTCTCCCTCTGTGCCTCTTCCCCACTCTCCCTCTGTGACTCTCCCCCCCTCTCCCTCCCCTCTTCCCCACTCTCCCTCTGCGCCTCTCCCCCCCTCTTCCCCACTCTCCCTCCCCTCTTCCCCACTCTCCCTCTGTGCCTCTCCCCCCCACTCTTCCCCACTCTTTTACCGGCTCTCGGGCCGCGCTGCGCGCAAGCGCGGCTTGCGCCGCGCTCTGCGCATGCGCGACTCGCGCCGCGCTCTGCGCAAGCGCAGCTCGGGCGCAGAGCGCGGCTTGCGCCGCGCTCTGCGCATGCGCGGCTCGCGCCGCGCTCTGCGCAAGCGCGGCTCGGGCACAGAGCGCGGCTTGCGCCGCGCTCTGCGCATGCGCGGCTCGCGCGCAGCACTTTATAATTGTCTAACTGCGATTCGTCTGAAGCGTGACGACGAATCGCAGTTAGACAATTATAATATGTGATATATATATATATACTGTATATGTAACAACAAAGCAATCGTTGTCTATAGAAAAATATTTTTCTAATTGAATTGAACCTCCATAGTTGCTAAATAAATATTAGAATAAGAAGAGAAAAAGGACAGGCAACTAAAAAATAGGAGTTTGAATACCACCATAAGAGAAGAAAAGGTACAAGGGGTAATAATTTTACCAATACTTAAAACCCTGAGAAAAGTGCTTCAAGAGGGGGGAAAAAACATCCGAAAAAAAGAGCAGCTCATAAGATGACCTAGATATGTGTAAATAATCACATCCATGGTCAATGTCATCAAAATCATAATGACCTATGACCAGGAAAATGACATTGCAATAAATGAATCTTGATACAAAAGGATATTAAAAATGAACTTTTAATTAAATCAAAAAATTAAAAATAAGTATAAAAATAATTCAGTAGTCTACAATGGGTAAGCACGAGGTACTGAGAGAGTGGGACAAAATCAATAACTAAAGCTAACCCCTTCCATCACTTAATGTTCGTATAGAGGCAGATACAGATGTATAAAGTATGTTTTCCTCCCCTCTTGAAGTTCTTTTCTCAGGGTTTTAAGTATTGGTAAAATTATTACCCCTTGTACCTTTTCTTCTCTCATTGTGGTATTCAAACTCCTATTTTTTAGTTGCCTATCCTTTTTCTCTTCTTATTCTAATATATATATACAGTATATTTACTGCTTGCTGTGCATTTATATGTGTAAATGATGATGATGAGTTAAGTCAAAAACTTAATTTTAATTCCACTATTTATATATTTTATGTATTTTTACAATAACAGGCAAACGTTGATATAAATATAGGGACACAACACTGAGACCAGCACCTCCCTATGCCTGTACTCGTGATGTGGCTGCAGCGGCTTGATCCGTGTTCGGAGGTAAGCTTGATTTAATACCACATTATTACACTACTTTTAGTTGATGGTGTAGAATTAAGTTTAATTGTAAGGTCTATTTTCGACTACCTTGATGTTAAGGGGACAACTACTTCAATCTTTCACCATCTTCCTTAGTCCACATAAGAGGGCAGTTCAAAAGTCTGGGGAGGAGAGTGTGTCTTTTGCCACGCCAACTTCACCAGCCGCCACTGGTCACCACCATGAATGGGAAGAAGGTGATGATGTAGATCAAGCTGCCACTTAAAACAGCCACATTGGTATTATAAGAAATAAAAATACACTAACAAGGAAGCTCATTGCAATCACAGCAAGACTGTAATCCAGATAGAAGAGGAAGAGGATGAAGCCATTGCTGTTGGGCAGGATGTTTCCAAATTTCAGAATCGGAACCAGGATGCTAACTGTGAACAAGAGAATAATGGCGCTCTCGATGAACCACGCGAAAAATTGACTGCACGAGTTGACTCCCATAATCTTCATGTACTAAAGAGGAAATTATAAAAAAAAAAATATGATTTCTAGTAGATAATGTGCATGGATTAGAAGAAGATACATAGTGTGCATGGATACATACCTCATGCAATCTCAGCTCTTTCTCATGTACAAGCTTCTTCACAAAGGCCGCCACAAAGAGCACCCAAGTAATCATCATAGCGATGGGCAAAGAGAAGGACATTGCATACAACATTGCATACAGGTAGCTGTGGAGGGGAAGACAATGCTGGTTATGTAGGACAGTCACAGTTTGCTCCTTTTCACAAAATGCCAATTAGTAGTACGTAAATGTCCTCTAGACCAGTCTACCCTATATATTTCATACTGGAAAAATGTATATGTACATGGGGAAAATGCCCCGAAATCTGTGAGTCAGGGCTCCTAAAACATCTCTATGAAGGTCTTAATTCCAGACTCCTAGAAACAGCTTGTCTGGCTGCTATAAAAATCTTCCTGGCTCCTAAGTTTGAGATCCTTAGGTCGAATCTTCAGAACAAATGAAAAATTATGATGAATCCGTTATTGTTGTTTGTGAAAACCTTGTGTTCTGTAGAACCCTTGTTGGAAATTATTGTCAGTAAATTGGAAGAGTATCCAGCTTTTAATTCAATGCCTTGACATTATCTCTTTCTGTGCGTATTTTGTAACGTTATATATTTTATGTGTGGGATATGCAGCAAATGGTGCAATTTAAATTGTGAAAGGTGACATTTTTGTTTCATGGTCAACATAAATTTACCAAATATGAAACTATGATGTAAGAGTATGGAATTAGCACTGACCCACTAGCCGTAGAGTCTGGTCTGTGTATATATATATATATATATATATATATATATATATAAATAAATATATATATATATATACATATATATATATATATATATATATATATATATATATATATAAATATAACTATATATATATATATATATATATATATATATATATATATATATACTGCTACTTCCTCAGGAGGTATGTCATTTTATCATTTTAAACTAATGAGCTTTTCATTAGACACAATGCCAATTGTAGTTGCCACATTTTAATTTCTTGTGCACTCAATCTCCCTCCTCGTGAAGCTTATCACCAGGAACCAAAATGGTAGATTCCAGGGCAGCATCATTGCATATAAAACATTATTATTTTTGTATTATTTTTTACAAATTCTATTTTTTCCAGTGTAGTTCTTCATAATAAATGACTACACCTTTTTTTAATCATACACTTATAAAATGCTGATATGGTTGTGATCCAGACCTAACACTATAAACAAATGAGAGTCTTGTACCAGAAGGGGCCAGATGGGGAGGGCATGCTTTATTTGTAGGTCCATATGAGTGCTGTGATTGGTTGTCTAGCCTGTGTAGTAATATATGCTATTTACCTGTTATATTGAACTATAATAACAACAATACACTCATGTCTCATATACATTAAAGTAGTTCCGGTGTTAGTGCGTACACGCCATGTGCTCATACACATATTATTACATTCTTCTTGATATGGTATAGTAGCTCCTCCTAGTGGATGACAAGAAGACTGCTGATTCATTCTACATACTATCCATGAAAGTAACATTTCAGCACAATCATATATCTCTCTTATCATTCCCAAACATTGGCTAATGGTCAGTAACAAGAGAGCAGAACAGGAGCATCAGCGTCTCTCCAGTTAGCACCTTTCAGTCGTGTCTGACTCCCCGTGACCTCATGGACCGTAACACTTTGTGGTGATCCGCTTGGAATTCATGGCAGAGATACTGGAGTGGATTGCCAGTTCCATCTCCCGTCGGCCACAGCATACAGCTCTTGGCATTCCTAGGTGGTTGCCCATCTGAGTACTGGCCAGGCCCAACACTGGCTTCAGGGTGGTGTGACCTCTTTGTTTCCTGACTGGAATCAAACCCAGATCACAGCACCCGATCCTAACCACTGAACTACCAGCAAACTCTCTCCTTTCAGATTACAGCTGTTAATTTACATCAGTGTCAGTTTGCTTCATAATTTTTAAAAATGTTAAACTTCATTATTGTAGCTATTTTTAGAAATAGACCACGCCAGTCAGTTTTGCTGCATGGTATTTTAAATGACAAACTTGATAAGGGGAAAAATATCTTGTATACTAAATTATTCCCCGCTATTGGGATCTATTTTCTAGAAACTTCCTGTGCAATCAAAGTCTCCTCCTAATCAACCAAAATGGTTGATCCCACAACACCATGATGTAAAATTATTTACATTAGAGGTTGTATTATTTTGTTTTACATTCTATATCTTATTATACATATTATAAACTGCAGTTCTTAAAAATAATACATTTAAATATATGACCACAGAAGATTTCTTTAACAACGTCTTAAAAAAGCATATTTTGTTGCATCTGGAAGATGGTATTTGATAAAGTGTCTCTATGCACTTGGGGCTTGCCCCTGTCAGCCAATGAGGAGTAGTATAGCTGTATGAGTCATACTTGTCAGCCAATGAAATCTACAGATTTGCATATGTTTTGTGCATTTTCTTTTAGTTTTGATAAAGTTTAAACAGATTTGGAATTATATTTTTCATCATCCACAAGCACACCAGTGTCCCTATGAATGACACATCATACAGTGACTTATGTACCACACTGTGTGATAAGTCTATACAGACTTGTGACAATTGAATTCAAACACAAAGATTAAAATCTTTATTGCACTTCTCTCAAATAAACCTATGGCCCCCATTCAGTTGAGCATATTGTAATTACTGGAGCCCGTAACTCTTCTAGCTACTTGCAATCAAATTGCGGGCTACAGGCTCCAAAATCCTGCGGGTTGTCAAAATTGTCACTCCTACCCATCTCCGCCTAATGTTACAATCGCTAATATCGCAAATCACAATTCAATTGCAACAATTCCACAAGCCCGCAATTGCTTTCAACCCCAAGGGAACAAATAGGCCTCAAAATATATTTTATTGCCTTTAATAATTTTGAATGGTCATGCATATGCCAATATGAAAAGTGTTGCTGCAAGATGCATAAAGCAATTAAAGACACGCTACATGACTAAACTGCAACACAAAAACACGAAACTGCCAAATGATACCTTACACTCACAGGGGCTCAAATGTGGAACCTAAACATAATAATATATTCATCTACATACAGTATCTCACAAAAGTGAAGAAATAACACTCTGCTACAATGTGAAGTAGTAAGTGTACAGTCTGTATAACAGTGTAAATGTGCTGTCCCCTCAAAATAACTCAATACACCGCCATTAATGTCTAAACAGTTGGCAACAAAAGTGAGTACACCCCTAAGTGGAAATGTCCAAATTGGGCCCAAATTGTCAATATTTTGTGTGGCCACCATTATTTTCCAGCGCTGCCTTAACCCTCATGGGCATGGAGGTCACCAGAGCTTCACAGGTTGCCACTGGACTCCTCTTCCACTCCTCCATGGTGACATCACAGAACTAGTGGATGTTAGAGACCTTTCACTCCCCAACCTTCCATTTGAGGATGCCCCATAGATGCTCAATAGGGTTTAGGTCTGGTGACTTGCTGGGCCAGTCCATCACCTTTACCTTCAGCTTCTTTACCAAGGCAGTGGTCGTCTTGGAGGTTTGTTTGGGGTCGTTATCATGTTGGAATACTGCCCTGCGGCCCAGTCTCCGAAGGGAGGGCATCATGCTCTGCTTCAGCATGTCACAGTACATGTTGGCATTCATGGTTCCATCAATGTACTGTAGCTCCCCAGTGCCGGCAGCACTAATGCAGGCCCAGACCAAACATATATACACATATGTCTATATGTGTATATATGTTTTCTGTAATAAATTGTGTTGATTCCCCCTATATGCATTTACCTGCTGGTGTCAGATGCTGCCCCCACTCTCTCTGCATTAATGTTTATGTTCAAACTGAGGGTTTCATCTCATATCAGTGTTTTGTGTTCTTTGTGCCTTATCAGTTTATCTGTCATTTAGGGATTATTTCAGCCACTTTTTCTCAGTATATATGTATACTTTTGGTGGTGGGAGTTTCATGGTCTGGGCCTGCATGAGTGCTGCCGACACTGGGGAGCTACAGTTCATTGAGGGAGCCATGAATGCCAACATGTACTGTGACATACTGAAGCAGAGCATGACCCCCTCCCTTCGAAGACTGGGCCTCAGAGCAGTATTCCAACATGATAACAACCCCAAACACACCTCCAAGACAACCACTGGCTTGCTAAAGAAGCTGAAGTAAAGGTGATGGACTGGGCAAGCATGTCACCAGAACTAAACCCTATTGGGCATTCACTGTAATGGGCTGCAATGTTCACAAAACAATCTATTATACAGTAAATTAGTTTACATATGTGAACGTAATAGACATGTGATGTATGTTGATGTCCCAAAACCACAACATTGAAAACACACAGAAACTGTGATAACAGTATCACAAAACTTTATTTGAAACACAGAGCACTCTCAGAAATGTATACGACTGTGCATTAATATCATGGGTGTGGTGTGCGCGGATGCCGGAATAGCAAGGGGCTTTTTGGCAAAAAAAGGGGCACATAAAGGGTTAACTGTAATACTGCATAATAAGGATGATGCATAGCATCTACTAGGGTCAAAAGTGGTTATTAAACCACAGTAACCATAATCTGATGAAAAAAAGATCATCATATTTTACTCCATTTAATAGACGTAACCATTAATGTGCATAACGCTTCCATATGGTCTTCATGTGCTCAATGAAATAGATGCATCAAATTATGGATTATCTCATCCAATTCAATTCCACACATAGTGTATTTTAATATATCAAGGAATAATCACTAATAGAAGGTCATTACCTGGAAAACAGAAAGAGGAGGCTGATAAACAAGCAATCATTGTATTTACAGTACATTGTTTCATGCTGCTACTGAAATAATAAACCAATTAACATGAACTTCATCTATGAGCAGTGCTAACCATTGTGAATCTGTACAGGACAATCACTGTTCCCGTAATTCCACAAGGAATGCTTCACTGTGACCACAATCAGCTAACAAAGAGTACTATCACTATCTTCATATGGTATTGTTGTGCAACACTAATATCACATTTAATTGGTATATGGGTGGTACCACGGCCAAACAGATTAGAATGATCACATAACTCATAAAAACACATACCCATTAATCCTGATGTAAAACAAAGGCTATCATCCATAATGTTTGTGAATTAAATCACACAAATTAATCTGCTATCAGAATATTAACGAGATGACATGCAACAATAACGCATGCATAGCTACTGGTTTGGATTAGCATATCCTGATGGGACTGTGCAACTCTATAGCTGAGACTGTATTTATTGTAATTGAACTTAACACATGTTCACTGCTGATGATATATTGAGTCATATATGGCATTTCAGATCTATCTGCTGGTGGGAATGTCATTTATCAAATGCCTGATAAGCACTGGGTTGAGACTTAACTTACATGATCTGATTGCACTGTTTGAAAATGAGGAACATGTCTTCATGGTATTGAGATTTGACTATTAAGACATTATTGACTACAACCCTTCACAACGACAATCCACATTGAACATCAGTTGGTGAAATGTTAAACATAACCATATGTGTACACACTCTGTAGCCAGGCAATAGTATGTCAACATTTATACTAATTAATATTGTTTGGTGAGTGTTGATGAGGAGGATTTAGGGGATGTTCTGGTCTATTTCCTCTTTCTCAGCACTGGGCCTCCACCTTCAGTGCCTGTCCACCTCCTCTCTCTACCGCGTGGTGGAGGTGTTGGAGTGAGGGCTGCGTAGCAGCTGGCGTTGACAGTAAGGTGTGAGATGAGGAGGCCACCGGCTCTGGTTGTGATGGTGGTGGAGGCTGTGGAACCAAAGCCTGGGGAGATATGAGCTGGCAGTGTGCCAATTCTTCTTGCCACTTCAATATTGCTCTCTTGGCTTGTCTGTCCCTATATGCTCAAACCTCTCCATCCTTCGATTGTGCCTCCTCATCTCACCATATAACAATCAGTTGCTGTCAAGGAGGGAGATTGTGTTCTCATTCTGCCTTTCCAGCTATAGTGCCATGTTACCCAATCCTGAGCAGGAGATTCTTCAAAGTGGCTTGTGAGGGGGTGCAAGGTCTGTCACTGGACATGCTAGGCCTTTCGATGGGCTGTGCTGGTGACAGAGATGTTGGTGGGGATGGTAATGACAGAGGTGCAGGTGGCGATGGTGTTGGAGTCAGCCATGGCGATGGTGTCGGTGGTGCCAGTGGCGAAGCCCAGTTTGGGGGAGCACATGTTGGGGGAGCCCAGACTGAGGGAGCCCATGTTTGGGGAGCCCATGTTGGGAGTTGTGCGGTCCTGTCAAAGGCATCCATGGGATTGGAGCAGGTGGCAGTGTTTGGCCCGCTGATGGTTGCCTCCAGTACCAGGACATCTGTGGAGGTGGTGGTTGCTTACTCCAAAACATGTGTGGTTGAGATGGAGATGGCTGAAAAGGCTGCGAACATATCCATGATGCATGGGAAGGAACAGGGGGAGATTAAAAGACTGGAGACCTTGGAGGACATATTGCTGATGATGGGTCAGCTTCCTGTGACGGTCCCAGGCCCTCTGATCCTTCCTCAACCACCACTTCTAGGGGTATATCGGATTCATCATCCAATGGAGTCAACGCCACCACCTGTGTCTCTGTGGGATGGCTAGGCCTCCTGGCTACCGAAATGAAAGAACAATAGTGTTTGAGTTTGGATTCTCTTTTTCTCGTTTCCATATCCCTAACATCATGGTCTTTTGTAATTGGCTGTGGTGATTATCTTAACCAAAGATAAGCATTGACCTGTATCATGAGCATTGTGGATAATGGCTCATACCAATATATGTAATCCTGCTGCAGTCGGCCATCTGCAGTTCATTAGGACACATGCTCAGCTGAATCTGCTGTGCAGTGTGTGAGACTGACCAATCTGTGACATATTCTCACTAGTGATGTCGCGAATATAAAATTTTCGGTTCCCGAACCGCGAACGCGAACCGCCGCAAATATTCACGAACCGGCGACCCGCCATAGACTTCAATGGGCAGGCGGATTTTAAAACCCACAGGGACTCTTTCTGGCCACAATAGTGATGGAAAAGTTGTTTTAAGGGGACTAACACCTGGACTGTGGCATGCCGGAGGGAGATCCATGTCAAAACTCCCACGGAAAATTACATAGTTGATGCAGAGTCTGGTTTTAATCCATAAAGGGCATAAATAACCTAACATCCCCCTCCATCATCTTACTCCCCTGTATCTCTTTACCCCCTCCCTCATCATCCTCCCCTGTGTCTCTTTCCCCCTTCCTCATCACCCTCCCCTGTGTCTCATCCCCCCTCCCTCATCATCCTCCCACCTCCCTCATCATCCTCCCCTGTATCTCTTTACCCCCTCCCTCATCATCCTCCCCTGTGTCTCTTCCCCCCTCCATCATCATCCTCCCCTGTGTCTCTTTCCCCCTCCCTCATCATCCTCTCCTGTGTCTCTTTTCCCCCTCCCTCATCATCTTCCCCTGTGTCTCTTTTCCCCCTCCCTCGTCATCTTCCCCTGTGTCTCTTTCCCCCCTCCCTCATCATCCTGCCCTGTGTCTCTTTCCCCCTTCCTCATCACCCTCCCCTGTATCTTTTTACCCCTCCCTCATCATCCTCCCCTGTATCTCTTTACCCCCTCCCTCATCATCCTCCCCTGTGTCTCTTCCCCACTCCCTCATCATCCTCCCCCCTCCCTTGATGATAAGGGGGGGAAGAGACACAGGGATAAGTGTGAGGGGTGTTAGGGTAAGGGGTGTTAGGGATAAGGGTGAGGGGGTTAGGTGTTAGGGTGAGGGGTGTTAGGGATAAGTGTGAGGGGTGTTAGGGTGAGGGGTGTTAGGGATAAGTGTAAGGGGTGTAAGGGTGAGGCATGTTAGAAATAAGTGTGAGGGGTGTTAGGTCTTAGGGATAAGTGTGAGGGGTGTTAGGTCAGGGTGAGGCGTGTTAGGGATAAGTGTGAGGGGTGTTAGGGTTAGGGTGAGGGTTGTTAGGGATAAGTGTGAGGGGTGTTAGGGTTAGGGTGAGGGGTGTTAGGGATAAGTGTGAGGGGTGTTAGGGTTAGGATGAGGCGTGTTAGGGATAAGTGTGAGGGGTATTAGGGTTAGGGTGAGGGGTGTTAGGGATAAGTGTGAGGGGTATTAGGGTTAGGGTGAGGGGTGTTAGGGATAAGTGTGAGGGGTGTTAGGGTTAGGGTGAGGGGTGCTAGGGATAAGTGTAAGGGGTGTTAGGGTTAGGGTTAGGTGTTCGGGATAAGTGTGAGGGGTGTTAGGGTTAGGGTGAGGGGTGTTAGGGATAGGTGTTAGGGTGAGGGGTATTAGGGATAAGTGTGAGGGGTGTTAGGGTAAGGGGTGTTAGGGATAAGGGTGAGGGGGTTAGGTGCTAGGGTGAGGGGTGTTAGGGATAAGTGTGAGGGGTGTTTTGACTTTCTCAGCCGCAGCACAGTAGCTTTTAAAGTCCTTTCATGAGGCGTTCATTAGCGTTCTACGGTTCATATTAGTTATTTGGGCTGTGACAGGATTGGCAATTGCAGGTTTGCTTTACTTTGGCGCTCTTTGGCTGTTACATACGAAACCAGGGTTTAGGGTTTTGGGCTTTAGCCCTGTAATTGCGGACTTGAGTCAATTAGATACAGCCGGAATTGTAAGAAATTTCTAACCCGCAGACATGCGGCCTGTATGAAGGTAATTACGGACTTGGAATTGAATGGAGGCTTATGTCTATTTAATGATAACATATGTATGTGAGGATAAGGAATACACCCTTCTGCAGCTGTGGCTCCTTGCTCATGGTCCTTTAGGGAAATATGAGAATTTATCTTCACCTCACATACTGCCAGTTTATTGACAAAACAGACGGTCAACAAAGAATCCATGATGGAATTTTAGAAAAAATATACCGTCATGCAGGCCATAAGCAGGATCAATCTGTCATCGAAAAAAATGACAGATCAGTATAAGAAAGTAGTGTGGAGGAAGATATAGCCAGAGCTATCGGGGGATTTGGAACCCAAAGTGCCCATTATTGAACAAAAGACTTGGGGCCTCATTCTAAACAGAGCTGCAAAACGGCCGCAACTATGCGATTCCTTGCGATGGGCCTATGGCCCCTCGCAGCCCTACATCTACATTGGTATTCTAATGGACGGTGCCGCAAGGAGGTCCCTCCTACGGCGGATTGCAAACCACGCAATAGGCCATTAGCATTGGCGGACTTGGCCGGTAGCCCGGAGATCATGGTTCAAACCCGCCAAATCTATAAGTCAAATAAATATTCAATGAAGCACTGAAGAGCACTGTAAATGATGGGGAATTCAATGGGGGACATGAGAATTAAAAAGCACTACATTTACAAGCTGGCACATCGCTGCTAGCCAATACTGGAATTTGTAGCCACAGTCCACCGGGCTTGAAGATCGAGTACCTGGCTTGGAGGTTATTCAGGCACATAGGTCTTGGGCTTGAATGACCTCCAAGCCAGTAACTTGTTCTCCAAGCCCGGCGGACTGTGGCCACAAATTACAGTATTGGGTACTGGCGATGTGCCAGCTTGCCAATGTAGTACATCTAATCTTCATGTCACCCCTAATGTGCCCCATCAATTACAGCGCTGGACAGTGCTGCATTTAATATATATTTAACCCCTAAGATCTCCAAGCCCATACTCGTACGGGCTTTGAGATTTAAATTCCCTGACGCAGCTACTTAAAGGGCCCGTGGCACACTAATGCTTACCCCCATGCCGTGGGGGAACATTAAGTACCCCCGCGGCAACTAACATTAACCACCCATGCTGCGGGGTCCCCATCGGGACCCCTGCAGTTTCCCCACATTAACCCTACGATTGGGACCCCTGCAGTGTCCCCACATTAACTCCTTGCTGTAGGGGTCACAATTGGCACCCCTGCAGCATTTAAACATTCTAAATTCCCTGCTGTGGGCTCTTAAATGGCCAGCGGCACACAAATGGTTACCCCAAGCCACGGGGGTACTGTAAGTATCTCTGCAGCAACTAACATTAATCCCTCCAATCCTGGGGCTCCCCATAGGGACCTCCGCAGTGTCCCTACATTAACCCTTGCAGCGGGGGTCAGGATTCCGTTTAAAATTTCCTGCCGAAGGGGTACTATAAGTAGCCCCCATGCACCTAAAATTACCCCATCACTCGTGGGACTCTATACAGACCCCCCCATGAGCCCCTAATAAACCCAATATATAGACCCCTATAGGACACTATTAACCCCTAGGTTAACCCTATAATTGCCATGAGGGTCCTCCAAGACCCTCATGACACCAAGTCTAAGCACTATACTACACTATTAAACCTAACTATATCCCATTAACCCTTTAGCCCTAACTAAACCCCATTAACCCTAACTGTGCCTATTTAACCTCATCTAGGCCTATTTAACCCTATCTAGTCCTATTTAACCCCATCTAGGCCTATTTAACCCCATAAGTGCCACAAGGGTCCTCCAGGACCCTCATGACACTAAGTAAAAACACAATACACTACACTATTACCCCCAATAAACCACTAAATCTAAACTAACCCCCTCTATCTAATGACCCCCCTCCTCCCTATCCTATTAATCCCCCTCTACCCTAACCTATTAACCCCTACCTACCTAATACCTATCCTAACCCATTGACACCTACACTAGCTACCTAATGCCCTATTAAACCCCCACCCCACTAGTTACAAAAAATAAAAAAAACTAAGTTACACAAAATAAAAAAAACAAGTTACACAAAATAAAAAAGCTAAGTTGCAAAAAATAAAAAAAGAACATTACACAAAATAAAAACACACCACCACTACAGAAAATAAAAAAAGAACTACTCACCTAAATATAAAATACAAGCACAAATAAACATCACATTACAATACACCAAAACCAACACCCAGCAATAAAATACAGTTCAAATATACCCCAACTACATACTATTAACCCCTAACTACATACAGTAATACCCTAACTACATACTTTTATCCCCTATCTGCATACAGTTATACCCTAACTACATACTATTAACCCCTATCTACATACAGTAATATCCTAACTACATTAAAACCCCTAAATCTCACCTAAAATAGAATAAAAAAGCCCACTTACCTTGCCCAAATACCCCTTCCGCGACAATGGTTTTCCTGCCGCAGGTCGCACCCCTAGGAAAAAAAGAAACATAAAATTAGTACAGAAATAAACACAACATAACATCTAAACATTCTAAATATTAAACTTACTTTGACCCCATCCTTCTTGATGTCTTCTCCTGCTGGACTCCTGAAAAAAAAACCTGCTGCTCTAAAAGAATTCCCTAGAGGAGCTCCACTACGCAAATGATGAAATGGAAATGGCGCCTTCTGATTGTCTGAAAAAGCTGTCAATAAAATGTCAGCCAATCAGAAGATGCCAATGTGTGAGCCAATCAGAATGGAATACACCCCTATATCCCATTCTGATTGGCTGATGGACCTGTCAATCTTTTGTAAACCAATCAGAAGGCGCTATTGCCTTCAGACAATCAGAATGGGAAACACCCCCTGATTGGCTGTAATCTTATTGACATTGACAAAAGCCAATCAGAAGACGCAGATATCAGAAGACGCAGATGCTTGGAGCCAATCACAATAGGATACACCCCCACTTCTGATTGGCTGTTGTTGGGGGGGATAATGTTATGGTAGGCTTGGGATAACCATTTGTGTGCTGGGGGCCCTTTAAGGACCCACGGCAGAGAATTTTGAATTTTGAAATGCTGCAGGGGTCCCGATCGTCCTTAAATTCTAGGCACCCCAATACTGCTTTTTTGTTGTATTTTAATCATTTGCTTAATTTTGCTTAATATTTTCTTTGAAATCCCAGTTTTATTGTTGACCATCTGAATAGAGCTCATGAACCACAGTTTGGGAACCTCTGGTGTGGAGGATTTGTAAATGTTTAACACCTTGCCAAATGTTAGCTTTCCTGGTAAGAGTACCATTACATAGATTAGTACTTTTAAAAGGCATCTATGTTGTAATTTAATGCTAATGAGGATGCATGTATAACATCCCTATATATTGACAAACTTTAGTTTTATTTTATTAGAGTTTTTTAATTTTACCTGGTAAGAGAGATTTTATTATATTATAATTTGTAATTTATATTATCATAAGTTGGGGATGAAACCAAGTGGATAGCATTTCCCCCCCCCCCATATTCTCTATCTAAAAGTCTTGTTTGCTGGACATTTATTCTTGTTTGGTGGAATTTAATCAACTTTTGTTATCATCTTACTTACATGGAAGTCACTTCAGCAGACAATTTGTATGGAAATCTCTGCAAAATGTTGATAACAAAACGTTTTAGGTTTATAAGTTGTTGCTTGTAACTGGGGTAATAACTGTGATCCCAGACTCCATGAGGTCTGCCATGGCTTCCACCAGAGTATAAAACTGGCATGTGAAGTAAAAAGATGATTGGGTGAGGTTGGAGTCTCCAAATCCTCATAGAAGAGTCTTTTGAAGTTGAGAGAGCTACAAAGAACCAAAAAACAGTTAACATGATTAAAATGTAATGTAGGCCACTACTACACTGATAAATGTCATTGTGGTAGACTACTTTATTGACTTGATGTAGATTAGAAGTTCCTTACTCAACCCAGTAAGAAATGTCCAAGCCTAAGGAATACATTTCACCCTAGTTTCGGAACATTAAACTGGGCAACTAGCAATGGCTAGAGAGCAAAGAACAACCCAAGAACATCTCATGGACATGGCCATAGAGATATGACAAGCGTTTATGTGTGCATAATTTCTTCAGCAGTGAAAACCCTTTTTTGTAATAAATATATTGCATTATGTAAAGATAATCCTTAAAGATTTGGCATTACACATTTAAATGCTTTCTAGAATTATTGTTGGTAAACAGACTAAATGGTAAGATTTCCAAACAATGTAGGAACAAAATGATTACAGTAATATTTACAAGTATTGTGCATTTACATATAATACCATTTGTTTGAATCTTGTCAAGCAATATCAAATAATAGACTTTTAGCAAGAAGTTACTTTGCTTATGATGACTTGCCTTTTGTTGGAGAAGATCTGGCATCAAAGATGCATCTGCTGATTCATTGCTTTGAGAAAACACAGCTTGGGCAAGCAGAATCGCCTCTTGAAGGTGCCCTACAGAAGAAAGGAAGATTAATCAGCTGCCTTTTAACCACAAAGAAATCCATAATACATTTAATTCTTTATACCAGATCGTACAACCCAGAGAAGGGACATTAATTGCCCACAATCTATAATACATTATGGATCTTGCATAATTAGTGGTTTGTCTTTCTCAGTTATCAAAGCTATTTGCTACAAGCTGGTTCCAAATTCATTAACACTTTCTAACATAAATGGCAGAAGTGGACAATTGATGACCAGGAAGAAAATAAAGAATACCCAAAGACACGTTGGAGAGCGATTGTGTTCGGTTCTTCAAACAGCTCATGACATATCCATAGGGATCCAGTGATGACGCATTCTGCACGTTCTTAATACATTCCTCCTTAAGCTTCACAATTATGCAAATTATGCAAACAAGTATTATCTAAAATCTGAAAAAAATTTGATCAAACTGTGTATTGTAACATTTACTATATATCTTGTATAGTCTGAATATAATCCAGCTAGGCCCACTCTAGAACAAGCATGTATCATTAATGCTTGTTCATTTCTTTTTATATGGCAATTACATAACTAATCTTGACAATGTGCAAAAAACATTTTTTAGAAGTTAAAATAAACACAACCTTTACATTTGTAGAGTTTATAAGATACTATTTTGTTACTGCATGGATTCATTTTTTAAGCTCCTTGTGTCTGGTACTTGCTGAAGATGGTTTGTCCTTGTAAATGAGGGAGCTTTCCATTAATCCTATTGATAGAACTGGCAGTCTTAGCTGCCACATTTCCAAGCGTTGAGAAGAAACCAGAAAAAAAACATTGATCTGGATTGATTTGAGATCCAAACCACTATCAATAAGAATAAGTGTCTGTTGCAGAGTTTCCAGAACAGAAATAGTGCCATTGATCTCAGCCATTGTCAAGTTCCTTTGTCAAGACAAAGCTATCCACTACTTGCCATGATTCTAGCCACTGGGGAAAAATTGTCAAATTTAAGACAAGTTCTGCAAGTTGATAGGTGCTATTATCAAATTTCCTGATCATATTGAACAAGATGTTCATACTCTTAGATGGCTCTGTCCATATAACTGTCTGGTCTGATATCTGTGCATTGGAATTGGAGTGGTTAAGAAGGAAATACATAAAGTAATGTAGAGGGCTGGACTGGGTAACCATAATGTAGTCCAGCATCTTTACAAAGATGGTTTCAGGCTCAAAAGTAGAATTGTTTTCTGATATGTCTGCATGAATGAGACTTTCATGTATCTTCTGAATCCATGGTATGTGTAGTCCAGAAAGATTATTTAAATCAGCCAATCCACCGGTGGACACTTCCATCAACATTTTTATTACACATGCTATGTCTTCAGAGAGTAGGTGCAAATTGTCATCAATACATATATTTTGGAAAACTGGGGAGCTCTGCATCTCCAAGTAAATTATATTGTCCAGTGTGTGGTTATTTGTTGTATTTTAATAAATGTTAAAATTAAAGTTCCAATAGCAGTTTCCATCTGTTATTTCCTTTGGTGCCTTTAAACAATGTCTGCATGAGTATTTGGAGCATATCTTCTAGAGAAGAATTTCCAACATATTGCTTGGAACCATTCCCACTAGACCTCATAGCTAAATACCAGACATTAAGCAACTCAGCCTCCAGGGCAGCTGCGTCTTGGAAAGGGACCCAGTCCAATTCATCTTGAACCAGCAGATAAGTAAAGTTGTATATTCTGAAGATCTTTTCTTTACTTATAGCACCTTCAGCTTGGATGTTTTTAAGGATTTGCATCCCTTCATTCATGATCATGTAGATCTTCCCTGCCATGGTGCTGTTCAATGTATTAAACTGATGTAAGAATTCCAAATCAAGACTTCTCATGCCTTGTAGGACCAGAAGAGATTTATTTACAGATGATGAAATTACTGAAATATTGATTTTATGAATATCTTGCATTAGGAAAAAGCTAACTGTGCATCTTTCTGGATGTTTTCATTGCTGAAAAAATTCCAAACAAAAGAACCGTTGGATAGGACTTGAAGCTGGTTTAGAAGCAGCTGTAATTGACCATTCTGAGATGTGGTATGGAATATTTTCAGTATATCTGTCAGATTGAAAGACTGGAATGAATCTATCACAGCCTCTGCATCCTTTATAATCATGTTGATTGATGGATAATTATCCAGCATCCACTGTGTTATTACTGGCATTGTGTGGGCACCAGGAGATGTGTCCTATACTCCAGTCTGGTTACACACTTGTAGCCACATAAAATTTCAAGCCCGTAAGTGCAACATAAGATTTGCAACAGCTGCAGGCTTAAAAATGTGCCAAGTTACTTAGCTATTAAATTAAAACATGCTGCAAGTTACAGGCTTGAGACGCAAACACGTAAACTATTTGTTGATCGTTGGATGAGAGGCAGTGAACGTGACCAATTAGTGAAACACATTGTTACGGGTTTAGATGTGGTCAATGGTAACAGAGATCGTCATAATTACATCACTGAAAAATGGAGGTGGGATTTCAAAGTCTTCCGGGTTTCATTGACGAGTTACGATCAGCCCCACATTCCAGATATAATGCAATATTCATAGAGCCGTAAATATGATATTCTATTACATGCGAGTTCCATTGATTGCCGGCATAGATATAACACAGAATTTAAACATAAAAAAAAATGTTTTAATTTGCCGATTTGCAAGTTTCAGGATGTTGTGCTAGTTATTCCAATACCTAACATCACTTTCCCTTTTCATATAAGTACAATAGTGTGTGCATATTTGCATTTAAAGTGCTACGGTTTGGACTTTACCACCCTTGCGGGTCCTCTCTGATACCCTTTGGCTTCTTGGCTCCATTTGCGAGCTACGGGGTTGAACGCCTGTGAATTTGTTGCAATTTAATAGCATGATTAGAAATGTAGCAACTATGAGCTTGAAAGAACGGAGGATTTGCCGGCGCACAAGTCAAATTCTCATGTCCCATAGGGTTTTCTCGCCCCTACCCCGCAAGTCGGCGGCGGGTTACTTTATGAGGCCAATTTAATAGCTGTAAGTCTTGCGGGCTACGTTACGAGCTACGGTTTTACACTTAAGGGGGATTTAATGTGGGTATTGGAGCAGTAACCAATTCACAACATCGAGCTACAATCTTATATTATCCAGATAATCACTAATATTATATTGAAACATGGTAGAAGCATTAAACATTGAAGGTCAAATGTATGGAGTGTGTGTAATAGAAGTTTAGCTGCTGTGCCTGACCCATTAAAAGTAAAATTAGCCATTGTCCCAGTTTCTTGTAATAACTGTATAATATCTGTTACAGATGTGTTTATTGCATGTAGGATGGGTTCATAATGAAATGCAAGTATTGTAAGGTTGTAGAGATTTGTGAGATGTCGGTAGATAGGGATATTAACATCCACTTTATTTAACCATTGTCCTGTTATTGAAGATATAGTTGGTAGTCTATCATGAATACTCAAAACGTGTGAGCTGCAGTGTGAGGTCCAAGCTACATATTAGTGGGTCTGTCTGGTTAGCACAGGTAGAGGTGTGCAGCATATTCTGTACATGGAGAATGAGTTGTGTGATGTTAGTAGATGTTAGCACCTCCAGGACTTGGTGCAGACTCTGAGGGACGGTGAAGTTTAGGTTGTCCCACATTGTGGTGTTCTGTATCCAGCTCTGCAATAAAAGCATCTCCTTGCAGAATCCTAGAAAATTTTGAGGAATTAAATAGTTTTCCCATTGCATACCTCAGCATCAAAAATATATAATTAATCATGGCTATTTCTGCATTACCGTATGACCTCAACTGCAGGAGTGAGCTGTTTGTACAGAGTTCCCCCAAGCTCTTGTTCTGTATCATTTCTTGGATCTGGGTAACATCAAATACAAAGCTCTAGAAGCACAATAGAGAAGGAGGGGAGTGAGAGTACAATACCTACTGCGGGTCACCATGGACCATATGTGAGTGGAATCTCACCTTGCAATGCCTCCGATCATGGGTAATGTCAGCATATTCGTCAGATCCTCATCTGATCTTGTGTAGGTTTACATTATTATCACAGACGGTTTCATACATGTGTCATACATGTGAATATGCTAGCTCATTCAGACTAGCTCTATTGGTGTCAATCATCCCAATTATTTCAGTAATTAACTATTGGTAATAATTTGTTGGCCTAACAAAAGGTATCTTGTATAAATCAAAATACTTTATTATATGCTTAACGACCTATTAAATCAATAACACTGCATCTACACATGGTAGTTGTGGTTTGCCCATATTCAACACATTTTAATGTTGAATATGGTCAAACCACAACTACCATCTCATGTAATGACTCTCATTTGTTTACTGTGTACTATTTGGATTGCACATTAATTTGCAAGTATAAGACTCTGTTGCATCCACCTCCAGCTCCTATATTGCGGTGGTGTACAGAGATGAGACGGAGGGTTGTTTATACCAGTGTAGAGGTAGTGTTATTGATTCCATCATGCCATTGTCAAATCAAGGCTTTTCCATGGAAACTAGCATGCCCACCCAACATGCCGCATGCTACTACTGGCGCATGTTGCATTAGGTTTTTACTTTCACTTTCATTCATTCAGTGTATATCTAGTACTTCACGTTTGGGTATACCTCCTTTCCTGCTCTAGTTATCTGATATACTGGAGGTAAAAGTCTGCATCTAGGGAGAGGTAAATTACTTCTCTCTTTTTTGTCTTGCCCTTCATCATTGTGTATATCTTTTCAATTTTGTTAGTGTTTCTTAATGGATTTATGCAAATAATTTAGATGACTTCTCTATTGTGCTTCCATTTTCATATCTTCAAGACACCAGTGTGAACAGTCTCCAGTAGAGCAGCTGCACATCATAGGCTAAGAAATAGCAGAGGAACAAGCAGGAAAATCAAGACAAGACAAACCTACTTATGTTTATTGAGCACCTTCATATAACAATACCTTGTTATTACGCAGATTTATCTTTGGTCATTATAAGAGGAGGATAACTCAGCTTTTATCAGCATTTCTCACTTCAAATGTCTTCATGTGCTCTACTGCCTTTCCATTGGTACCAAAGGACCCCAATAATATAAATTTGAAGCTCTGGGACTCTTCAATAATGTTTGAGCAGTTTTCAGGTTTCGCACTGCACTTCTGGATGAAATCTATAACCTGCAGACTACTTGGTGTAAGGTCTATTTTTCTCCAATTGGTATATACAGTGACTTGCACAAGTATTCACCCCCTCGACTTTTTACCTATTTTGTTACATTACAGCCTTAAGTTCAATGTTTTGTTAATCTGAATTTTATGAAATGGATCAGAACACAATAGTCTAAGTTGGTGACGTAAAATGAGAAAAATATATACATAATACTATTTTTTAGAAATAGAAAACTGAACATTGGCGTGTGCGTATGTATTCACCCCCTTTGTTATAAAGCCCATAAAAAGCTCTGGTGCAACTAATTACCTTCAGAAGTCACATAATTAGTGAAATGGTGTCCACCTGTGTGCAATCTAAGTGTCACATGATCTGTCATTACATATACACACCTTTTTTTAAAGGTCCTAGAGGCTGCAACACCTAAGCAAGAGGCACCACTAACCAAACACTGCCATGAAGACCAAGGAACTCTTCAAACAAGTAAGGGACAATGTTGTTGAGAAGTACAAGTCAGAGTTAGGTTATAAAAAAATATCCAAATCTTTGATGATCCCCATGTGCACCCTCAAATCTATCATAACAAAATGGAAAAAACATGGCACAAAAGCAAACCTGCCAAGAGACGGCCGCCCACCAAAACTCAGGAGGGAAGGAGGGCATTAATCAGAGAGGTAGCACAGAGACCTAAGTAACCCTGGAGGAGCTGCAGAGATCCACTGCAGAGACTGAAGTATCTGTACATAGGACGACAATAAGCCGTATGCGCCATAGAGTTGGGCTTTATGGCCAGAAAAAGCCATTACTTTCAGCAAAAAAACAAAATGGCGCATTTGAGTTTGCGAAAAGGCATGTGGGAGACTCCCAAAATGTATGGAGGAAGGTGCTCTGGTCTGATGAGACTAAAATTTTACTTTTCGGCCATCAAAGAAAACACTATGTCTGGTGCAAACCCAACACATCACCCAAAGAACACCACAGTGAAACGTGGTGGCAGCATCGTGATGTGGGGATGTTTTTCAGCAGCCGGGACTGGGAAACTGGTCAGAGTTGAGGGAAAGATGGATGGTGCTAAATACAGGGATATTCTTGAGCAAAACCTGTACTACTCTGTGTGTGATTTGAGGCTAGGACGAAGGTTCACCTTCCAGCAGGACAATGACCCCAAACACACTGCTAAAGCAACACCTGAGTGGTTTAAGGGGAAACATGTAAATGTGTTGGAATGGCCTAGTCAAAGCCCAGTCCTCAATCCAATAGAAAATCTGTGGTCAGATTTAAAATTGCTGTTTACAAGCACAAACCATCCAACTTGAAGGAGCTGGAGCAGTTTTGCAAGGTGGAATGGGCAAAAATCCCAGTGGTAGGATGTGGCAAGCTCATAGATTCTTATCCAAAGCGACTTGGAGCTGTGATTGCTGCAAAAGGTGGCTATACAAAGTATTGACTTTAGGGGGGCGAATAGTTATGCACATTGACTTTTTTCTGTTATTTTGTCCTTTTTGTTGTTTGCTTCACAATAAAAAAAAAAAAAACATCTTCAAAGTTGTGGGCATGTTCTGTAAATAAAATTATGCAAATCCTCAAACAATCCATGTTAATTCCAGGTTGTGAGGCAACAAAACACGAAAAATGCCAAGGGGGATGAATACTTTTGCAAGGCACTGTATACGGTCCCGCTAGGAGTACTACTATGTGGGTTAATAAGGTCTGGTTGGGGCCTATATAGTCCTGCTTGGTATTTTAAGGTTTTTAAGGTCCAATTGGGGCCAATATAGTGTCTCTTGGTGTAATGTGAGTCTTTAGGCACTGTTTGGGCCTATATAGACGTGCATTGTATTTTAATGTTTTTTTGGGTATGGTTTGGGCCTGAATAGATTTGCTTGTTATATTGTGAGTTTTTAGGTACTGTTTGGTTCTATATAGACCAGCATGGTATAATGTGAGTTTTTAGGTACCGTTTGGGCCTGAATAGACTTGTATGGCATATAGTGGGTTTTTAGTTACGATTTGGGCCTATATAGACCTGCATGGTATAATGTGCGTTTTTAGCTGCTGTTTGGGCCTGTATAGACATGCATGGTATAATGTGGGTTTTTAGTTACTGTTTGGGCCTATAGAGACCAGCATGGTAAGTTTTTAGGTACCCTGGGGCCTTATATAGACCAGCATGGTATAGTGATGGATGTTAGGTACCTATCTAGGTGATAAAGGAGACAGTGGTGGTGGAAGGCATGATGCCTTGCATGCTCTGATTTGTTTGCTTGTTTTAGATCACACCCAGGTCCAAGCATTTTGTGGCTGCAGACTTTTTTGGACTGGTTGTTCAATGACTACACTTCAAGAGACCCTGAGAAGGAGAACCAACTGTTTGTGTTGTTGAAACAGAAGACAGATTTTGATGTTATTATTCATCCAAAGAATCTTGAATTTATCAACAGGGAAAAGAAACAGTGGATGTAGACTATTTCAATGGGTGGAGCCGATATAAGATCACTGATCGGGGCATATAAAGGTCAAAATAATGTAATGGGTGGAGTCAATACAAAGGGGTGGAGCCTATGAAGGGGAGGGCCTCCCTCTCGCTATGCCACCCCTCCATTTTGGAAAGTCACCAGCCGCCACTGAAAAACACCACGGACAAAATTAGAGCACAAACAATAACAGCGTAATAAACATATTATCCCTTTCTCACTCACAGTGGACCCTGAAATATAATTATAATTGCATATACATGTCATTTAACCTATCTACATTGGGAAAATAAATATTGTCCAAATTACACCGCCACATGACATATATCAAGTACCAGGGTAACGTTTTATATTTGGTTGTTCAGTCCTTCAGTCGTGTCCGACTCACTGTGCAAGCCAACTCACCTCCATCAGGGGATAATCTCTGCTATACCCATCCTGGAAACTCCCACACCATTGCTGGTGGCCATGTGCAAAAATGTACACCAATTATCATTTGGTGAAATCCCATCGAGTGTTTTCCTATCAATCAATTTACATTATCACCTGTCATATTCTCATCAGGCCTTCAGGGGAGTCAGGGGAGTGTTGATACTCCACAGTATCACAAATTAGACCTGCCATTTGTATTTACCCTATATTATTATATATTATATTACATTATATATATATATTTATATATATATATATTATTTTATATATAAATATAAATATTATATATTATATATACTATCATTATATGTATTTATCTATTGCATAGTAACTAGGGCTTACTAGTTTACTGATATAGAAATGTGATCGAAATGTGATGTATGTGGATGTCCCAAAATCCCAACCATAGAAAACACACTGACACGGTGAGAACGGTATAAGAAAGCTTTATTTCATGCACAGAGCACAATCAGAAATCGACAAGACTGTGCATTAATACCATGGGTGTGGTGTGGGAGGATCCGGGAAAGGGCAAGAGGATTTTGGGAAAAAGGGGATACTTAAAGGGGGTAATGTCATAGTCTAGAATAAGCATAATGCATAGCACCTACCAGGGTCACATGTGGTCACTACACCACTGCAACTGGAATCTGAGGAAAACAAGGATCATAACAAATCACTCAATTTAACTGAAGCAACCAGTAATGCGCATAGCACTTGCAACTTGTCGATATCTGCTCATTCAAACAGATGCTTAAACTTTTGGACTGTGTAATCCAATCCAGTTTCACACATACAGTGTGGTGACAAAACAAAAATCTGAAAAGAAGTGGTAAAAAAAAAAGAAATGTGGAGGAGGATAAAAGAAAAGAAAAACATGCATGCACAGTACAGTGGTAAATACTGTAACTGTAAATATATACCAACTCACCTGATTTCTCTCTGCAAGCATTAGTAACCATTAGCTAGGCCTCTGGATCACTCACTGGTCATGACCATTAATATTGATGTTTCATCTCACAATAAATGCTTAGCTGTGACCAGCGTCAGTGGTCAAGGTGTACTGTCACCTTCTCCATCTGATATTGTTAATCAACATTGATATCACAACATTGACATCAGCTATACAGATGTTAGCACACGTTAAAGGATATTCATGATATCAGCAATATGGGACAAATAGCCATTAGTACTGAGAGGGCGCAAAGAATCTGTTCTCAGACTGATATTGAGGACAGGATCACATGCTTCACTAGTTCATATATTAATGCTGGCTGTCATTAACATGCCATTGTGGCACTTTGCAAGTCCACCACGATAGCAGTATTAGTCTGCATTCAAGCTAACAATAATCTTGTCTTACATATCTAGATATATTATAGCTTAAGCAGTGGCACTGCTGGTGGCGATGGTGGTGGTGGTGGAGGCATTGGGGGCGGAGTGGAGGGGATGGGCTGCGGGTGAGTGAGGGATGCCTCCAGGGTGGATGAGGCGGGGCTGCACTGCATCTGTTGTCACCTGCTGGACCACGCTCTGGCTTGCCCCTACGCTGAGCAGCCCAGCAAGGTAGATGGTGCCTCCTCTCCTCCCTATTGTGCCTGGCCTGGATGAGATACAGGCCTGGATCCCCTGCAGACAACATTGTTTTTTCTTCTTTTCTTACTATCTGACATCTAGGCTTGAACCTGGATGAATCACTTACAGGGCCACTGACCTCATTATCGGTGCTCTTCATTGTGTGAAAGAACAGAAGATTATATGTTAATTGAGTGGTTAACTGCTGGCTGATTACATTCCTGTAAGCAGTTAAACCATAAAATGTGAAACATTTGTTGAGGCAGGGACTGTTAACCAGCATTGTGTCTGTAGACAAATCATAGACTGTATATGATTAACTGTTCTTATTGAAAATACAACAAAGCAATATATAATTTTAACATAGAATCTTGTGATCTTTCACACAATGTATCTCACCTATAGAGAGGTAACTGTCCCTTTAAGCGCAACTCAAGTAGCTATCATTTGCTAGATGTGATCTTTGTTGGGTTCTAAATCTTGATTGTTCTTGGCTCCTAACGCTCTCTTGATTCTGGCTGCGGTCTGTGACTGCATACACTGCAGTGTCCACACCCATACATGGACCATCTATTGGTTGATTAATGTTGTTGTGCCCATTGAAGACAGTGATTTATTAGGCTCATGGATTTAATGACGCATGACTGATCCATCTATCCCTTGCTAATTCCATGGAGCTGACATGTCAGTGTCCTTGTTTGTTATTCTGTACATGTGTAGTGTGTATGATATACTTGTGTTGTCATGTTGGTGTATGTGATATTTACCTGATGTGGAGGTTGGATCCTGCTGGGCCATCATGCCTGAAGCTCCAGCAGCTGGCACTTGGCTCAGTAGGTCCTTGAGATCCCTCTCACACTCATTGTAAGTGACCGTCTGGGGCCAACACTTGTTGCTGCCTTCATCTCCTTGGCCATCTTCCAACTCAACATGACATGGACAGCATAAAATATGTGGGGGGGATCCTGTCCTCCCTCAACTGTCCCTGGGGCCTGTCCCTCATCCCTGCTACCACCCCCTCTCAGATCAGGCCCGTCCCCCTCTGACCCTGAAGATGATGTGCCTAGCAATATGGGCACCTGCCCAGCAACCTCCCCCTCTACACTACTTCCCATCTCTTCCTCTCCAACACTCTCCACCTCCTCCTCCACTCCTCCTCTACTTACCTCCTCCACCACTTCCAACTCCTCCTCCACCTCCTCTCCTCCACCCACCATCTCCTCCTCTCCTCCAACCACCATCTCCTCCTCCCCAACACTTCATATAGCCACCTCTCTCTCCTCTCTCTCCTCCTCCTCTTCTCCTACCCACCTCTCCACTCCTCTCCCCTCCTCTCTCCTCCCTCCATATCAATCCCCAAAATAAAATAAGGATAAATAAAAAAAGTATGCATGTATTTATTTGTGATGTAAACAAAAATGTATGTTTTATGTGTAATTGCTAACTGTTGGGGTATAGGTTGGAGGGTATGGGGTGGGTTTGTGTGTATGTGGTTACCTGGCTATATGTGTATCTATGTGTGTTATTTACTCTATGTGTATTTGTATTATGTGTAATCAGTATAAATGTGTAATCAAAATTTATGTGAAAAAGTTATGCTGATAATAGAAATGAATAGAAGTGTAAGAACCCGCTCTCCAATATCAACTATTCTCTCTCTCTCTCTCTCTCTCTCTCTCTCTCTATATCCAACCTCGAACTCCGGGATCTGCGTGCTACTTTGGAAGAATCTACAACACAGTCAACACATGTGTGTGTGGAGCACAGCTTTGTTATCTCTCCCTGTCAATCACTTGCACTCCGTAATTACAGGTTTGGATTGTAACTGTGAAACGCGTCTATTTTAGACAACTGTCAGCTTGTACTCGCTGGACGGTTTTACAGGCTTGAGGCATCAGCCCTGTGGTTTCGGCATTGTTCAATTTAATCGGAACTCCTTCAAGCCTGCAGGCTTACAGACTCTACAACAGCCACTGTGGGCTTGGAATTTAATAGGGCCCACAGTTTGCATAAAATATTATATGTAAACATTAGAGTGTGTTGGTGTGTGGTCAGTGAGTTTCATAAAATGTTTTCATTAGTAAATCATTGCTTCTAAATCAATGCCTTCCACTTGTTTTTTTAATTAACTAATGTATTTATTAACTCACATATGAGTGATATATATATATATATTTATATATATATATATATATATATATATATATATCACATGTATAGTTGTGAGCATTGCGAGTTCTTGCTAATGTTGCAGGCTCGTGCAGCGAGCCCACTGCAACTGCGTCGCTCTCAAAGCGAGGGCCACAGTTGCTGACAAGGCGAGCCAAAGGCGCTCCTTGCACTGGTGGAGATGAGCGCCATAGGCGCTCATCCCTATGACCCGCGGGACTACTGTTCAACAAAAATCTCAATTATACCATTCACAATGCGAGACCCGTAGCTGTGTAAAAAAAATGGCAGAAAAAATATGGCCCGTAACACTTGCAAGAAGGAAAGCAGCACTTAGAAAAAAACAAATACGACCAATGAATACAAAGTTAATGGCGGAACCGCGCACATACAAAAACATCCACACAAAGAAAATAAACAAAAATACAAAATAAACATCACACACAGCATGGGTGGGGGGAGCAAGCAACACTTGAAAATCGCCTAAGCGACAAAAAAAATGGCGGCCCAAAAAATGAAAACGAGGCTACACGACCCATAACTATGCAAAAAAAAAAAAAAACGCCAGGCACATAAGACTTTTACACAGGAACATACAATGTATAAAATACACTATTAGAAAGTACGCTAACACATGCACAATCGCTGCCGTTTCATAACACTAACTTAAAACTAATAACATTACCAATCTAAAATGGCGCTTTACACAACTAAACAAATGGTTTGCCCTCGCGCACGCAGCCTTTTTACACTGCACACTTCCCACATTGCTGACACTTACACCTCTGTGCAGCAACAGTACAAATGTACATTGTATGCTGCAGGAAAATCAAAAGGGATTGTTAGCTCTTCAGGATATTGATTGCTGGATATATTAATTACAAATAGGTAAAGTATATTAATTTATTATTTCATTAATTCATTAATTAGTATTCAAAAACTATATATAAAATATAAAAATAGCAGAGTAGAGGCTCGCAATGAGTGCCAAAGGCGCTTAGCGCGGGGCTTGCAATGAGAGCAAAATTTACTCAAACAATCAAAACTACACCAGGGGAGAGGCTCACAATGAGCGCTGAAGGTATTCAGAGGACCAAAACACTTACATTGTGCCAAACCTGCCTTACAATTTTATGACAGTCATTTTTTGATGGGCAATTCGCTAGTATATATATATATATATATATATATATATATATATATATATATATATAAATAAATAAATAAATAAATAAATATGTATACTTTTAATTATTAACAGTGACCTTATGGTATTGTTTTAAAATATAACCTTTAATGGTATATAGTTAAAAATAAATAATAAAACTTAAAACAAAGCAAAATCGTTGATTAATATCAATATGGACATAACTCCGATGACTTATTCTAGTGCCTTATATTGATACGTTTCTACCTTGGATATTAGATTGGTATAGTGTCTTCTCTTAATCTGATAAATCTCTCCTAAATCTAAAAATTTCTCTCGGCTTGAAGCAATTCTTGGGAATGATGTTCTTGTGGATACTTTAGATGGTATAATAGACACAATGTGGCAGATTGCACGTCTGCAATTTGCGTTATTTAGTAACTGCTTGTAGCTAAATTTCTCTTAATATGCTTTCACTGTTGTAGATATTACGGTGGCATGTTTTTCGATGGAGACCAGGGCGCCATCATCAGGGTGCCGAGAACTGCGTTCTGATGATGCTCGGCGCTCCAGCCTGCATCCAATCTGCCCCATCTCATATTTACTGGACCTGCTTGCTGGAGGCTGCCAATGCTAAGGTAAGGGGCCAGGTACATGTGGGACTGGCATGTGTCACTAGGAGCATATTGTATGTAATGTCATTGCCATTGTGTGCATGTGTCACTAGGAGCATGTTGCATTGCATGTTTATCACTACATACATGATAAACATGCAATGTAACATGCTCCTAATGACATATTCGCGCAATGCCTGGCCCATATGGCACACTGTCAGACCCTTACCTTAGCCTTGAAAGCCTCCAGTAAATATGAGATGGGGGCCTCTGTGGCAGATTGGATGCAGGCTGGAATTCTATATATTCTACTTAGAAATTCAGGCTGGAGCGCCGAGCTTTATCGGCGTGCTGTTCTGCAGCGCTCGAAGGTCGGCGTGCCAGATATTACAATTTATTTGTAATGAAGCATTGATATATATACATTTGTCTTTGAAGTAACCACCTTTATTTATCTTAATAATCAATGCTATTATAATATATGACAATACAACTTATTCTGTATGTTATTCAATAATAGTAATATTGATTTTCTATTCACACTCTTCTTTGTGTAGTGCATATATTACTGCACTGCTTTTTATTAAGTCACCCTCTATCTTCTAACGATTTACTATAGTACACCTTAGTATTAATATATTTGAATATCTCTGTTTAGTAGACACAAAAAAAGTAAGTTTCCAAACAGTGTAACTCTAAGGTGTGTGTCAGTAGTGATGTCGCGAACATAAAATTTTCGGTTCGCGAACCGCGAACGCGAACCGCCGCAAATGTTTACTAACCGGCGAACATCGGCGAACCGCCATAGACTTCAATGGGCAGGGGAATTTTAAAACCCACAGGGACTCTTTCTGGCCACAATAGTGATGGGAAAGTTGTTTCAAGGGGTCTAACAACTGGACTGTGGCATGCTGGAGGGGGATCCATGGCAAAACTCCCACGGAAAATTACATAGTTGATACAGAGTCTGGTTTTAAGCCATAAAGGGCATAAATTACCTATTACCTAACATTCCTAAATTGTTTGGAATAACGTGCTTTAAAACATCAGGTATGATGTTGTATCGATCAGGTAGTGTAAGGGTTACACCCGCTTCACAGTGACAGACCAAACTCCCCGTTTAACGCACCGCAAACAACCGCAAACAGTCCATTTGCACAACCGCAAACTCTCCATTTGCACAAGGTTGGATACCAAGCTAGCCATGTCCCGTTCCATGTCCTCACTGATGTCATTGAAGGTCTCTTCCTCCACCCAGCCACGTACAACACCAAGGGTCCCCGAAAGGTGACATCAAGCCTCCTGGGACGCCTGCTGTGTTTGGTCTTCCACCTCCTCAAAGCCACCTTCCTCCTCTGACTCCTCTACTTCAGACTCCTCTCACTGCATTGCCTCTCTCTGCATTATTATAAGGTGTGTTAAGTAGTACTACTCTTATCAGTACCTGTTACAGTACATATCAGGGGGCGTGTATAAGGCCTGGATTTTTAGAACCGGGAGATGGAAAAAGATGCTTTGTTGGTCGTATCACTTCAATTTTGGGGCACTTTGAGACATTAGCTTCTTACGCTCAAACATGTCCTTTACAGGCACCTGACTATGGGCAAATGAGCAGGAACTGCTCAAGGCGAGAGACGCAGTGGCGGATGGTTGAGAGGGGGCAAGGAGGACAGCAGTGGTTTATGTGGCTGATGATGCTGGACCAGGAGGAGGATGGCGGCTTTGAGTTTGTGTGCTGCTTGTACTCATGTGTTGGTCTGGAGACACCCAAACATTAGGTCTCAACCTGTAGAGGATCAGGGAACCAGGCTACTCTAGACCTCATTCATCATTACCGGTTTTGACAGATTGGTACTATGCGTCCAAGCTACTGTGACAACAGATATGAGTGGCACTGTGCACTTGCAGAAGTTGGCAGAGTAGACGCTGTAGGTCTGACACACACGCTTGCAGACAACTAACTGCTATGCAATCTATTACAGTAGAAAAAATGTTTTTTGTTTTAAATGTACACTACTGTTACACCAGATATGAGTGGTGTGTTAAGTAGTACTACTCCTATCAGTTTAATCCCTGTTATGTGCCTTTTTTTTGGTTTGGTTGTTGAAGGCACAGTGCAGCACCAGAGGCCAGAAAAATTAGGCATGTACACATGCCTGAAAAATTAGGTATTGTTGATCTTGCAGCGAGCAGAGAAGAAGGTAGGCCTGATTCAACGCCCCAGCCCGCATACCCACACTCAGAGATTGAGGGGGGGACCTGAGAAGGCCACGGGTCGGAGATATAAAGGGGGGCCATCCGAAATAAGCGCACAAGCGGGGACAAAGGTAGTGAAGGGGACATAGAGGCCCATGGACTGACGGTCGCCATCTTAGCAGGAAAAGGGACCAGCAATTAAGCCAAACTGACCCAGCACAGGCAGCTACTTGAGTCAAACGCTGTACAATTACACCTTAATAAAGCTGAAACATGCAGCAGCAGGGATTCTAAACGGCCACACGGGGACAAGGAGGCTAACAGCCCCCACAGTCTCTGCACCACTCTTTTTAACAGATAACCCAATGGGCTAACCAGGGACCTTGCCCACATAAAAAAACAGAATTTTATTGGAGGAATTATTAGTGTCTTTACCCCCCAAGAGAGGACATAATATACAGTATCTTTAGACTACCTGATGGCCAAACCTCCTTTAGCCCCAATGCTATCCAAGAAACATTTCAAAACTTTTCTGACTGGGGGTCTATAGAGTGACATTAGTACTGACCTTTATATGACTGGGGGTCTATAGAGGGACATTAGTACTGACCTTTATCTGACTGGGTGTCTATAGAGGGACATTAGTAATGACCTTTATCTGACTGGGTGTCTATAGAGGGACATTAGTACTGACCTTTATCTGACTGGGTGTCTATAGAGGGACATTAGTAATGACCTTTATCTGACTGTGTGTCTATAGAGGGACATTAGTACTGACCTTTATCTGACTGGGTGTCTATAGAGGGACATTAGTAATGACCTTTATCTGACTGGGTGTCTATAGAGGGACATTAGTACTGACCTTTATCTGATTGGGTGTCTATAGAGTGACATTAGTCCTGACCTCCTGCTGCAGTATTATTACTCCCAGTACTCCCAGGCTTGCTACTATTAGATATAATAACCTCAGTTTTGTTTCCTTATCTGTTGGTAACATCAAAATATGATTATTAAATATTTCATATTTGTTTGTTTTTTTCTCCCAAAGTGAACCCCTTTGTGTGTGTCCCACAGATGTGGCGTTTCCGCTCTGCGTATGTTGGATTTGCACCGCTCAAAAAGTATGAAAAGAGATCCGCCCCCCTTGAAGCCCATTAATGACATCATTAGTAAATTGTATGTAACAGATTCCAGTGTTTAGGGTTTATGACCCAATACTGCGATCATATCATTTATGACAAAAATCCGTATTTGTCGTATTATTCAGACGCGCGTGCATCTTTGTGTTACATTTCCTGATACTTTTATTATCTTGATCTTTATATATTTACTAGCGACTTGCCCGTCAAAAAATGGCAGCAATAAGATTGTAAGGCAGGTAATGGTTTGGACGAGACATTCATTTTGTTGGCGGTCGGATATCCTTCGGCGCTCATTGCGAGGCTGTTGGTTGTATTTTTTTTCTGATAGGCGCTTTTTTTTATTCTTTGGTCGGCGGTGATGTGTTTTTTTGCGCTTATTGCAAGGATTTGTGTGCTATGAGCAGCATTGGCGCTCGTTGTGAGGCGCGCAGTGAATGGCTTTTATGTTTAATGTGATAATGTTTTTTTTGTGTATATGTATTTTTGTATGCTAATGAAATAATTACTAAATGAATATACTTTACCTATTTGTAAGTAATATATGCAGGAAGCATTGTGCTGAATACCTGACAATCTGTTTTCATGTTCCTGCAGCATACAATGTAGGTTTTCAGTGCGGTGGAGCTGCTGTGTAAGTGTCAGCAATGTGTGCAGTGTGTAGTGTAAATAGGCTGCGTGCGCGAATGGAAGCCGTTAGGGTAGCTGGGTACTTCTGCATTGTGTAAGTTAGTGTTGTAAAATGGCGGGGAATGTGTATGTGGTAAGCGGATGTGGATGATTTAGCGTCCTTGTTAATAGTGTATCTTTACCTCGTATGGCTTTTTAGGAAAATCTTTTTTAGTTAGCTCTTCAGGTTATTGATCACTGGATATATTAATTACAAATAGGTAAAGTATTTTAGTAATTAATTAATTCATTATTATTAAAAAATATATATATATAAAAAAAATACGCTTAATAGCATATTTTACACTGCGGTTACTAAGACATTTGTTCATTCACAATAGTTATTATCGTGCATTCATTTAATAAGTATTAATTAGTAATGGAAAATAAAAATGTAGACTTTACACTACACTAAAATGTTTTACTTTTTACTCTGCAGTTATATATCTGGATTACTGCTCATTGGCTGCCAGCGATAGCACTCTCAAAGCAGTTACAAATCTGAATCACTTTATTATGCTCTGAGACCTGAATACATTTTTTCATTTACACTGCACAAAAAAAATGATATATTTAACACTGTACTTATATATCTGTCTTTGCGATGAGCGCCGAAGATTGATCGTTGCAAAGCACGAAACATGAAGGACACGAGGGAAGAGGCTCACAATGAGCGCCAAAGGTCCTCAGAGTACAAAAAGCATCACATGGCTTCAAACTTTTTTATTTATTATTATTGCCCCGTCATTTTTGCCAGGCAAGTCGCTATTGATATAATATAACATAATGCAATACAATATTATACAGTACACATGGGTGTTGGAACTGGGGGGGGGGGTAAGGGGTAACCCCCCCCCAGATTTCTTATCTATGTATGTATGCGTATAGAAGCTAACAGGGGAGGGGAGAGGGGGAGGAAACACAGGGGAGAGGGAGAGGAAGACACAGGAGAGGGGAGAGGGGGAGGAAGACACAGTGGAGAGGGGGAGGAAGACAAAGGGCAGAGGGGGGAAGAGAAACAGGGTAAGGGAGAGGTGAGGGGAAGAGACACATGGGAGGGGGGAGAGACACAGGAGAGAGTGGGGGGTAGAGACACAGGGGAGAGGACGGAAGAGACTAATGGGAGGGAGTGGTGAGGAGACACCGGGGAGAGGAAAGGGGGTAAAGACACAGAGGAGGGGGGAAGAAACACAGGGGAAGGGAGAGGGGGTAGAGACACAGGGGAGAGGGGGTAGAGACACAGGGGAGAAGGGGGAAGAGACACAGATGAGGGGGGAGAGACACAGGGGAGAGGGAAGGGGGAAAAGACACAGGGGAGGGGGGAAAGAAACACGGGAAGGGAGAGGGGGGTAGAGACACAGGGGAGGGGGGAGTGACACAGGGAAGAGGGAAAAGACACAGGAGAGGGGGGAAAGAAACACTGGGGAAGGGAGAGGGGGTAGAGACACAGGCAAGGGTGGGAGAGACACAGGGGAGAGGGGGGAGAGAGACACATGGGAGGGAGTGGGGGGGAGACACAGGGGAGAGGGGGGGAGAGAGACACATGGGAGGGAGTGGGGGGGAGACACAGGGGAGGTCTTCTGCTTTATTATTATTATTATTATTATTATTATTACTACTATATAATGTGTAGATGTACCGGCTGGGCATGCTCTTGTGCATTATTATTATTATTATTATTATTATTATTATTATTACTATATAATGTGTAGATGTACCGGCTGGGCATGCTCTTCTACATTATTATTATTATTATTATTATTACTATATAATGTGTAGATGTACCGGCTGGGCATGCTCTTGAGCATTATTATTGTTATTATTATTATTAGTAGTAGTAGTATATAATGTGTAGATGTACCGGCTGGGCATGCTCTTCTACATTATTATTATTATTACTATATAATGTGTAGATGTACCGGCTGGGCATGCTCTTGTGCATTATTATTATTAGTAGTAGTAGTATTTTACTAATAATAATAATAATAATGCACAAGAGCATGTCCAGCTGGTACATCTACACATTATATAATAATAATAATAATAATAATAATAATAATAATAATGCATGCCCAGCTGGTACATCTACACATTATATAGTAGTAATAATAATAATAATAATGCACAAGAGTCCTTCAGCACTGCACTGGACACTGAATAAACTTGCCTAGCTATGGTTTTCCCTATTGATGCAGTATCACCTACACTCTACCTCCTCTCAGTAAGACTGCAAGTTAGTTATGATTCCAAAATGGCTGCTGTCCATGAGGTAGAAGGGTGTGGAAGGGAGTGTATGCTGCTGATTGGCTGGAATGTGTCTGCTGACTGTGACATGCAGGGTCAAAGTTTGCTCAATGATAAAGTATTGGGGGCGGGTCGAATCTCGCATATGTTCGCAGTTCGCCGCGAACGCGAACATGCTATGTTCGCCGGGAACAGTCCGCCGGCGAACTATTCGCGACATCTCTATGTGTCAGTAATGCTTTCTCTTTGTAAGAGGAAATTTACGTGATATTAATGTTTTACATGGGGCTTCTGTGCTAATATTAGCAATAATTCCTAGGGAGTCTTATATTTCCTATAATAAGAAGTGATTAAAGTGATTGTTTGATTGCACTTGATCACACAAATGGACGTATAAGAGGGGGATATTTTATCTCATAATAGTGTTCTAATGAGAGCACTGCACATCATCTGTTTCTATGATACCGGTAAAGTTTTTATATTTATAGCGCCACTCTAATTACTATAGTTCACCTTTAACTGAAGGTATATTGGTAAGCCTTAATAGTTTATGGCAATAAGTACTCCTTTTACGTCTATTCTATTATAGTTATATGTAGAGTTTTCACGCTGCACTGCTGGAAGACTATTAGAAGACATGCAGGCTAGTGCTACTACATCACCAGGATGCTCCCGACGCTCGTTTCTACCGACAAAGCATTATTTTGTAGATTCCATTATGGCCGTTGCTCTGAGTATTAACTCTTTGCTGTGGAGAACTTTTTGCTATTGTCTTCATGTAATGGACTTAAAGTTGGATTACTATATATTAATAAAATTGAATTTCTTGTATGTACTTACCTTTGTTTTCATTTCTATAGCAAGGACTTTACTATACTCTTTAAACCCTTTGCGAGTCCTCCTTGGAACCCTTAACTTGACATTCGACTTTTGCCATTTGCAGCCTTTACGGCTTGCTTAACGAGGGGGAATCAGAGCAATTGAATAGTGATTTTAGCGTTTGGAACTCTTGTGGCCATGAAAGATCAAAGGCTTGGAGGGGCATTAACTTGCAATGTTAACCATCGTAATGACTTGGAGGCCGTAGCCCATAACCCGATTGGAGCCTGCAAAAAGACGCCAATTGAAAAGCAAAATAAGTTTCTGAAGCCCGGATCTCCTGAAAGCTCAACTGAATGAGGCTCCATGTTTTTAAGCATTAAAAAAAATCATTAATCATTAATCAGAAATTTTTCAACATGCCATACATTATATTATTGGCTGAAGTTGATAAGTCATAGAGTTATATTGCAGCACATTGAGTGACAAGAACATTTCTCCTTGACCTGAAATACCTTCTTAGAGGTTAATTCAGCAAGAGAATCTTTATTTTAAAAAAAGTATAATACACTCTGAAACTGTTTACAATATTCGCTTTCAAATGCAACAAAGTAAAACGTGTGTCCAGTATACCTTTATAGATTTAATGGGTAGACTAAATGGGTCTTTTTGGTTCTTATCTCCTGTGAAATCTTTGTTTTTAAGAAGATTTGTTAGCATTTATGGCCTCAGCTAAGCAGACACACAACTGATAGTCAAGTTGCATATGGTAAATATTAATGATTGTGTGTCCATTATCAAGTGTAGTTCTTCAAAAGACCATATTATAAATATAGGACAACAGTACAGTTAAAAATCAAAAACACTTTTAGTGACCATTTAAAGGGGATCTTACAACTCAAAAATAACCAACCTTACTTGAAGCTGGCCCATCTCGTGTCCTCAGTCTGCATTTCTCTCTTCATTTGGAATCTATTTTCAGTTAAAATCCTCTCTGAACTGATCCATCCTCCCCAGGAGACACTTGGGTGGCCTGCAAACCCTGCCAGGGAGCTGCAGCTCAGGAGGAAGTTTGTAGATAATTATTTTTAGCACCTAGTCAAGTCATTTTTAGCCTCTCTTTAATTATCCTAGTATATTCAATTTTCCAAAATATAACATTTATTTATAACCCCAAACCTCTATAGATTATAAATAAACTTAAAGAAATAATTATTGTGTAGTAATATAATTCCTTAGCTTGTAAAAGTAAAAGTGTTTAGTATGTTATGGTGTTCCCATTCTCATTTATTCACTTTACATTTTTCATCAGATTTCAGTCTCTTTGTATTACATGCATTACGAATAATGTCAGAAGTTGGATAATGTCTAGGGTGACTGGGTAAGAAAACTCTCCAAAACAGTTTGATTGACAATGATGTCATCAAATACTTGTGGATAATGTTCCTACCAGTGAGCATAATATGGTCTAGATTTATCTATAACAAACACCTAGATAGGGATCAGGGAAGAGGATTTATGGGATTGCAGAGCTGTCTTTTGCTTACTGAACTGGTTCACCAGGTCGGTTGAAAAAGAGAACATCGAGTTGCAACATTGTTGTGAATTCAAGTGAAAGCGAAGAGTTGGGTTTTTGCATCGAGGTTACTTTTTGGATGATGTTAGTCAGTCCTTCCAAAACCTCCAGATGATTTAATGAACTGGAATATGTTTGATTAGAAGAAAATGGGTGAATGAGCAACTGGAGCAACTTGCCCGCTTTTTGACCAGAAATATTGACTATATTAAGAAAGTATGTTGTATTGTGTGTTAGGTTCAGAAATGTTACCCAGCTTTGTATGTTTGGTATGACATTGCTCAATAACATTTGTGTCAGCCTGTATATAGGATAAAAGCCACCAGAGATGTTATGGCTCTCAGTTTGGTTCTGTATATAAAGCGTATACCACTGAACAAGTTGGAGTTGAGCTTCTACATTTTCCAGCTGAGTTTTGTCCATGCTGATGGCAATATTGGATGAGTTGAAGATACCACTTGGTTGCAGCAATTTAATTAATGACATTATTTTTTGTTGTATGCTTGAAGAAGTAGCATTGTATGCCCCAATTTCCTGCAAAGTTTGCACAATATCTGTTATACGTGTGGATATTGTTTGAATTTTGGGTTTATTGTGGAGGGCACCTGCTGTTAGGTCATACAAGTAGATCATCTGCTGGGAGATATTTGCAGTTATGTTCAATTCACTCATCCAATAATTAGATATCGATGACATTATTTGAATTCTCTCTGCTATAAAATCTGGCATTTGTAATGTTTGCAAAAAATCCATGATGTGCGATGTCAGATTAAGACCTTATAATCTGTTATTCTAAACTAAAAGAACTTAAAAAGTAATTTACACTGACGCTTACTACATAAATGTTATGTAATCTAAACAATAGCAATGACCCTGAATACCCCATGTATTGGTCACTACTCATTATGTGTATCATTGTGGGTGTAATCTGATTATTGTACTATCTCATGCTACAGAACATGTTGCTCCCAAAGGCCTGAGAATGGCCAGTGTTTTTGGTTTGCACATGATTTACATTGAAGATTTAGAGCCATAGGTGGTAATTAGCAGTTACTGACTATGATCTATCATTAGCAAGAGATACATAGTTTCTTTAGTGGGTCAGAAAGGTTGTCTCATTGGTTAAAAAAATCTAACTTCAATGGAAATTTACTGTAGGAAAAAGTGTTTGATAGCTTTACTTGTTATCACCTATAGTAGAAATTCCCAAACTGTGTGCCGAGGCTCCCTGGGGCACCGTGACTTGCCTACAGGGGCATCATAAATACCCCCCCCCCCCCCGCTCATTATTACAGCAATCAGCCCCGGATCCCGAAAGTTGACCGCCCCAGCCCTGTGTGTACGTCCTCACTGGGTGTTGGTGCCCTATACCTGCCCAGCAATGTGATCTGTGCCCGTCACTCAACCTGCACCACATGATGGAGCTGCTTGATCAGCCAAGCATGATGGAGGAGGAGCAGGAGAAGACAAGAAGCATGCTGGAGACAGCGGTGCTTGGAGCACACAGAGTGGGCTATGGTGCTGTACTGTGCAGTGTGCAGAATGTATGTTTGTACAATGTGCCACCTGATGGGCATTCACAGAGGGCAACTGGTGACACTCATACAGCAAAAGGCCCACTATCTATCTATCTATCTATCTATCTATCTATCTATCTATCTATCTATCTATCTATCTATCTATCTATCTGTTTATCTATCTATTTACTTTGGGTCTCATTAAATTAAAAGCCCTGCCTTCAAAAGTTGCCTTCATACCTGCTGTAAGTCTCAAATTTGCAACAGTTACAGAGCGATTAAATTGGAAAAGCCTGCAACTACATGGCTGAAATTCAAAACCGTAAACCATACTTCTGTATAGCATTTCAGGGCATGATCAATTAAGCTAGCCTGTAACTACCGATTAAAAAACAGGCAATAGTAAATGAGACCGTCATCATGACATCAGTAAAACATGGCGTTTAAATGTCAATCAATTAGTGTTTAGACAACTGATATGCAATCGGGCTCGCAATCCAGTGATGTAAAAATCAATAAAAATGAATGAAGAAAATGTTATAGTGCATGTTGGTGGTCTGATATGTATTAACTCCTTGATTCACGAGATTGATATAACACGGACATAAAATCTGAAAATAATAATTTACAATTTGACAACTGCAGTTGCATTTTAGCCTGTAACCTGCAGATCTATTGCAGGTAGCTAAAATAGGCAAATTTAATAGCAGTAACTTTTGTGGGCCACTTTACGAGCTTCAGTTTACTATAATATTGACAATTTAATGTGGCCCATTGTTTATATAGGGATATTTGTAGCATCCTAAATGTGTGAGTAAAAATATAAGATATTATCCTGAAGAGGACCGAAGTAAAGTTTTACATAAAAATACAAAACACATTGAATTCGTGAAACCACAGCAGAAAAAAGCACTGATCCCATCAATATGAAGCTGAAAGATTGGCTGGAGATCTCAGGGGTCCTAATACAATATTGTCCTGCCTCATAATATGAGAGAGAGAAGGGGCAGTGTGCGAGTGAGATAAGGAAGAGAGAGAGAGAAGGGATAGAGAGGGGGTGAGAGTGAGAAGCGAGGTGAAAGAGAATGGGGAGAGAAAGAAGGGGGATGTGAAAGAGAGGGGGTAGAGAAGAGATAGAAGGTGTAAGAGTGAGAAGGAAGGGTGAAAAAGAAGGGGAAGAGACAGAAGGGGGAGATAGAGAAGGGGAGAGAGAGAGAAGGGGTAGAGAGAGAATGGAGAGTGAGAGAGAGAAGGGGGAGTGAGAAAGAGAACATTTGTTATAATTTGCGTTTCATTTTTTTGAACTAATTGCACCATATATATATGTATAGAACTATGATTTGACTTGGGGAATCTTCGAAAACTGTTAAACCGTTAAGTGCGTTTTGAACCAAAAGAGTTTGGAACCACTGATCAATAGCTTTAAATAATACCAAATTTAAAACCTCCATTGTGTGAGTTTACCCACTAGATCACATTGTGAAAAGCCAACTCCAAACTTACGTGTTCTCCAAGCTGTTGGTCTCCTGGGAGCTATTTCTGCTACTGAAGTAAATTTGCAGAATTTCAGAAGCGAATGAAAAGACATTTTCGTGAGCAGTTACATTGAGGCTCCTCAGAAAGAGGTCAGCTGCCTGGATTACCTCAGTGACACCCTTCTCATTGGGGAAGTGACTGCTTGTTCCACTTGATAATGCCTCACTCACTAATGACTGGACAGAGTTCAGCAAGTTGTGAAGAGCTTTATAGACTAACATGTTCCCTGAGGAATCTGGTTCTTTAAAAATCGCTGCCAGAGATGTGAGAACAATGTCAAAACTATCCATGCTTGGAAATTGTACCGTATCTTTAAGTGATGATAGAATTCTCGCGGCAATCTCTGAATACTTGGCCGTGTTTGACTGAGCACTCAGGATCAGGGCTGTAATTATTCTCATCTCTTCAATCCAATAGACAGTGGAATTATTGCCAAGGACCAAACTACATGTCCATCTACTTATGTTTGGGAGCAATTCATCCTTCATCGATGGAAGTGTTAGATTCATAGCCCTCCATATTGTCTGGTAGGAGGAAAAATGTGCTTGTAATGAACTTATACAGCTATCTGTAGAACTTACATTGAGTTCTGACCCCCAAAGCTTTATAATGTTAAGTAAATCTACAGAGAAGTTTGTGTTTATAAAAGTCTGGTTTGGCAGCAACATTTCCGGCATTAGACCATTATTAGTGATATTTAGGAGTGTGGTTATATTTTTTATTGCTTCAAAAATGTTTTGTTCTGTAGCTCTAAATTTGGAGTGATCACCCACCACTTTCCAGAGGGCAGACAAAGGGCTTAAGACATTTTGCATGGAATCTATAAAGTAAATTATGGTATCATTCAATGTGTTAAACAGTTTGTCTGGTGAAATATTTTGTTGATGGGATGAGATATACAGCTTCACAATATAAAAAAATTGAAACCAGTAATCAGAATACATCAGTAGATTCTGTCCATGCTATTTGGTTTGATTTCAAATGAAAAAGAACTGCTGTAAAGGGCTTGACTGGTACTCAAACACTTGGCGCCTCATTCAATTGCTACTTACTACAAAAAGTAGCAGTAAGTGGAGATCGCAAGTTACTTCCTTATTCAGTTGCCAGCTACTTGCAGGCTCCGATTGGGTTGCTTGCTGTGTGCTACTTTGCCTTACTTTTTTTCCAAGCACGAGTTACTTCCCTCAAAGTCTTTGATCTTACACGGCCGCAAGAGTTCTGAGCACAAAAATGGCCACTTCGCTATTCAATTGCTCAAATTCCCCCTGTAAGGACCTTTAGGGCCCTTTATGGTCCTTTAAGGACCTCTGCAGACCCAAATTCGAATTTTAAATGCAGCAGGGGTCCCAATAGGGTCCCCCGCCTCAAGGGTCAATGTAGAGACACTGCAGGGACCCGATGGCGACCGCCAGCATTGTGTTGTAAAATGGCTGCGATTGTCTATGTGTTACGCGGGTCTGGAGCATTTTCCTTGTTTCCTAATAGTGTATTTTGTACCTTGTACGTTCCTGGGTAAAAGTCTTATGTGCCTGGCTGTGTTTTGCGTGGTTAGAGGTCGTGTAGCCTTGTTTACTTTTTTTTCGTCCTCTATTTTTTTGTCACTTTGGTGATTTTCGAGTGCCGAAACTCGGCAAATTGTGTTGAAATTGTGGTGCAACCTCACTCCCAGACGTCCTGGCTGTCCCCCCGTGCTGTGTGTGAGGTTAATTTTTTTGTTATTTTTATTTTCTTTGTGTTTTTGTCTTTTATGGATGTGTGTGGTTCAGCCGTTAAGTTCATATTTTTTTTACCTCATATTTTTCAGTCTAATGTGCCTGGCGGTGTTTTGCATGGTTAGGGGTCATGTAGCCTCGTTTTTGTTTTTTTTGTCCGCCATTTTTCTTGTTGCTTAGGCAAATTTCGGGTGCTGACACTGGGCAAATTGTGTTTAAATTGTCATGAAACCTCACTCCCAGATGTCCTGGCTGTCCCCCCATGGTGTGTGTGATGTTTTTTAATGTTTTTTTTTTAGTTTCTTTGTGTTTTTGCATGTGCGTGGTTCGGCCGTTAACTTTGTATTTTTTTTTACCTCGTATTTGTTTTTTCAAAGTGCCGCGAGTCACATTTTTTTTTCTAAGTCCCACTGTCCTTTTTGCAAAGTGTTACGGGCTGTGATTTTTTGACTGGATTTTTTCAAAGTGCTACGGGTCTTGCATTGTAAATTGTGTAACTGAGATTTCTGTTGATGTGTAGACCAGTGGGTAGTAGGGATGAGCACCTACGGCTCTCATCCCCACCAGCGCAGTGAGCGCCTTTGGTGCTCACTGCCTAAGTCATAAGGGATTGAAGGGATGATCTCCACCAGCGCAATAAGCCAGCAGTTTTGACATTGTGTTACCAACGTTTTTTGGCAAGCCCGTGCTGCTGTGAACTATATATATGATGCCCTGCATCTGTGGTATGATATGGAACTTATCCAATGAGTTAAATACTTTATGTGTTTCATTTGCATAGTACAAGAGGGACGGGTTGCTTGATAGGACATTTCCTAAAATTAGTTGTTTCAGTGTTACAAATGGAGAAAGATCCATGGACATTTGGGAAGTTTCTGTTCCATGTTTCACAAACTGAACATACCACTGGATAATCTAAAGTTGTTTTTTCATATTCTCAAGTTGCTGATTCTTTTCAGATAAGGCAATGGAAGTCATTGTATAATTCATGTGCGTGGGGTGTAGAATTTCTAATAGACCCACAATATTTTTTCCAAGCCCATGTGATGCTTTATTCATATTTACCCTGATCTCTTCTAGAGACTGGACTATTTGTTTGAGAATTGTGCCAATGTCCTGGAGAGCAGAGCCATTCTGGAATAACGGTGTTATTATATTATACAGATTCATCAGGTGCTGATATGTATTGGATGTCTGATTCTTTTCTCCTAACCACATTTTAGTAACAGAGGAGGCAACAAGTAGAGAGTCTTTCACAGACTGAGCTATTGGCAAAGTCTGCAAGAAGTCCATGAGTTGAGAAGACACTTCCAATGTACACCACATAGAGGAAAGTCCTGAATTGTTAAAACATCCTGAGGCCCCAATAAAGTTCTCCAGATTAAGAAGCAATTTTGTAGTATTTTCAGAACTTGTAGGATACTGCTTGTGTGTAATTGTAGTTCATCTGTTAGCGAAACATTGGTCAAGAGGTCATTTCTTAGAGTGGTTTACAATCAGATTCAATGCTTGAAGTGTCTCATAAAATTCCAAGATAGAATTACATGAATCATTAGAGTTTCACTGAGAACACAAAATCAGCAACACTATAGCGTTGAACACAGAGATTTCTGCACTGGAAATGTTGTCAAACTGTAGGGAAGTCATTGTAGGAAACTACTGTTCATTGAGGTTACATTTTGCCCAAATTCCGCAAACATTTTCTGTAACTTGATGTTGGCCTCCAGGCAGCCATACTGCTCCTTCTGACATTTTATAACTGAATCAATCAGTGCCAAGGTGGACTTTGCTGCTTTGTGGAATAATGGCTGTTCTTGAACTGGAATAAGATTAATGATGAGGTTCAACAAAGCTGAGATTACATTGATGCTGAAGGAGCTCACATTCTGTAGATTGGATGGGGTTAATACTGAAAAAAACAGACCCTTAAATACATCAAACCGATAAACATTTTTGCATGGCTCTATTAAAAAGCAAAAATTTGGATATTTGGTCCAAATACTCTTGAAGAAATAGAGAGCTGCTTAATGCCTGTATAGAAATATTGATTGGTTAACAAGGCTGAAAGTGTAAAATAAAAAAGGTGCTTACACCCAGTGAGACTGGATCTAAATTCAACAGAGTTTGAAATGTTTGTGTCAACTGCCTAAACTCTGGCTGATTAAGAACATAAAGAAGTTTCAATAACATTTCAGTCAGCATCGTTGACTGTAACATCTCTCAAATTCATGGAAAACCAACTATCAATCATTGACTGAAAATCTTTCAAAGTCTGGTTGGACACATTGTAGGGGGAAAGGAATCCAGTGAGACTGTTCGTTAATGTTCTGTAGAAGAGTTTGCAGGAGGGTGAGTGCAAGCTCTGTGGTGTTTCTCTGGTCTCCCAGTTGTACTACTCCAGGAACAATCAAATTAACATGATCTACTAATGTCTGAAGGACCCACAATGAGTTGCTGGTGTTCAGAAATTGCAAGTTCTGTAAGGATTGAGTAACAAGAAGTTCTGTGATGTTGAACACAACACCCACAATCTCCGTGAGAACACTTTGTAATTGGAGGTTCCCAGGATACTGGTTGATAATCTCCTGAATGACAAATCCATTGATTCTGCCCTGCTTCAAGGTCGCCCAAGCTCTCTGCAAGATTCCGAAATACAGATAAAGGAATTCACAATATCAGGATAGCAGTCACAATATTACAATCCCAAAATATTCCTAATCACCATGAAAGGATGAAAGTTGTTTTTTAAAGGCAACCTGCCCATATAGGAACTTGGAGCAGCAGTGGATTTAAGTAAGATCTCTATTTTATTAACAAACTGACATTTGATTATTATTATTATTACTATTATTATTTTTATTATCCTTAATTTGACAATAGAACTAAGTAGAAGAGTAACCCCCAGTTGAATAACCTTTCCTCTCAAGGAAAGGCCCATGATTACTAATGGAGATCTGTCAAACTGCATATCAATGCAGGTAAAGACTATAAGACTCTAGCTCTTCATAGCTTTGCTATACATATGGCAACAAAATATTTATGGCCCTAATGGTTCAACCCTGATGGAGCTAGTGAATGGAGGGCACGGTGCAACGCCTTTACCGGTGGTAGCTCCACCTTTGGCTCATCCACTGAAGAAATAGGCCTGATGAAATACTAGTGTGGCTGGTGTGGCCACATACTGTTGCCTGGGACCATTTATAGGGGTCAGCGACATATGACCCTAGAACAAAGGGGGGCCAATATAGCCATCACCTAATGCAAGGGCATGACTAGTTAAGAATAAAAACAGCAGCAATTCTGATTAGTAACCTTTGGATCTCCAGAGTCAACTGAATTACAGCTGTTAATTCAAATCAGTTTCATTTATTCTTTGCTCTCCTCTACCATAATTCTGGGAGCAATAAAAAGCTGAAAAGAATAATAAGAGCAAATTATGCCTTTTTGTACTTCACCATAAAATAATCTGAGAATGCAATTTGTATGTTATTCTGTTATGAAATATGTTCATTTTGAAAAATGATATACTTTATATTTTAAGATGTGTAAATGCCATCTTGATCCTCTGCCTTAAAAAATGACGGCAATTGATTATTTTAATTATAAATTATTTAAGATGATATATGTGATGATGATGTCCAACTAATTATCATCCAAGTAGATTAAGAAAGATAATGTTAGCTAAAAAACATCCTTTATATAGAGAGCACATTTAAATTGGAAAACAAGTAATAATGAATAAATTCAGTTAAATATTGTCATATTTTTTGCAAAGAATATTCTTCTAGACCAAGAAATGTTCCTATACCCAGCAGCAATATGTTACTAGGCACACGGCAATGAAAAGGTCGGTCAGAACAAATTGATATTTTTATGTGAAATCTTTTATGTAAAATTAATATTCATCCCCAGACTCCACAGCTCCATTTTTATGCATCTCCTGCTCGCGCATTCAAATACATCCATTAATTAGTACTGCCTAACCAAGGGGCCAATTAACAAGTAAACTGGATGAATAGGTGCATTACTTTATATCTCCTCTGAAGAGAGCTTATTGTAATTGAATCTCTAGATGTGCGGAGAGCTCCTGTAGAAAATAATATTCTGCTTCCAAAATTATGTGTGGGCTCTGATATACCGTAGAGAAGCAATGGCCACAATATCAGATGGAAACAGGATTTACACTTGATCTGTAGTTACCAACTTCTGGTAGCATTTCCAATAATAAATCTATACCTTGCACTCTTTTACTTTAAATGTGTTGCCAATGTTGGGGTACAAATCCCTTATCAGTGTCTCTCTCACAACCAACACTCAATCAAAGGAGCGAAACCAAGACTTCTTTATCAAGTTTCTTTATTCAAGCTTGCATAACACCCCATATATCACAGAAAGTTATATGTAGTGGTCATATCAAATTAGCAAATTATAGCTTCCTTAACAGACGGGGTTACATTTACATATACGTTAATACAGGCGCTTAGGATTAATAACAAGATATGATGAAGGCATACTAAATAATTTCCTATTTGAATAGACATAGAACATAAATGAGTAAATGCAGATTAGTGAATAGGGAAATAATAAGAGAAAGTGAAGAGTGGAGATACAGTGCCTTGCACAAGTATTCACCCTCTTGACTTTCTACCTATTTTGTTACATTACAGCCATAAGTTCAATGTTTTGTTAATCTGAATTTTATGTGATAGATCAGAACACAATAGTCTAAGTTGGTAAAGTGAAATGTGAAAAAATATATACATAAAACTATTTTTTAGAAATACTATTTTTTAGAAAACAGAAAATTGGCATGTGGGTATGTATCCCCCCCCCTTTGTTATAAAGCCCATAAAAAGCTCTGGTGCAACCAATTATCTTCAGAAGTCACATAATTGGTGAAATGATGTCCACCTGTGTGCAATCTAAGTGCCACATGTTCTGTCATTACATATACACACCTTTTTTGAAAGGCTCCAGAGGCTGCAACACCTAAGCAAGAGACACCACTAACCAAACACTGCCATGAAGACCAATGAACTCTCAAAGCAAGTAAGGCACAATGTTGTTGAAAAGTACAAGTCAGTGTTAGGTTATACAAAAATATCCAAATCTTTGATGATCCCCAGGAGCATCATCAAATCTATCATAACCAAATTGAAAGAACATGGCACAACAGCAAACCTGCCAAGAGACGGCCACCCACCAAACCTCACGGACCGGGCAAGGAGGGCATTAATCAGAGAGGCAGCACAGAGACCTAAGGTAACCCTGTAGGAGCTGCAGAGTTCTACAGAAGAGACTGGAGTATCTGTACATAGGACGACAATAAGCCGTACGCTCCATAGAGTTGGGCTTTATGGCAGAGTTTCCAGAAGAAAGCCATTACTTTCAGCAAAAAACAAAATGGCACATTTTGAGGTTGTGGGACACTCCCAAAATGTATGGAGGAAGGTGCTCTGGTCTGATGAGACTAAAATTTAAAACTTTTCGGCCATCAAAGAATATGCTATGACTGGCGCAAACCCAACACATCACATCACCCAAAGAACACCATCCCCACACTGAAACATGGTGGTGGCATGCTGTGGGGATGTTTTTCAGCAGCCGGACTGGGAAATTGGTCAGAATTGAGGGCAAGATGGATGGTGCTAAATACAGGTATATTCTTGAGCAAAACCTGTACCACTCTGTGCGTGATTTGAGGGTAGGACAGAGGTTCACCTTCCAGCAGAACAATGACCCCAAACACACTGCTAAAGCAACACTTGAGTGGTTTAAGGGAAAATATGTAAATGTGTTGGAATGGACTAGTCAAAGCCCAGTCTTCCAAGCATTTTGCTGGATATGTGGTGCCTTTAATTTAGAAGAGTAAAAAAAAAGGGAAGCCCCATCGGTACTGGATGCCATTTTTTGTAGAATAGCAAATTACATTTTTGGGTGCCTCAGGTGCTGAAGAGGCTCTCAGGGCCCTGTGTGCTCTCTTGATTTCCCATTTACCTTCTGGAACATTTGGAATTAGAGTGTTTATTACCGCCTGTAAGTTTGGAAAAAGATCTGTCACAGCTTGGGAAATACCCCTTATCCGGAGATTGTGTATGTGGGATCTATTATCTAGATCCTCTAGTTTTTCCTCCAGGGACGCAATTTGTCCCCCTGGTAGGAACTTAGGCTCAAAGAGGTCTTTGAGATCAGATGTGGGTACCACTTAAACTCCCAGATGATGATTATTTTTGGGAGCGTTGTATGGCTACCTCTCTGATGTTGTTTGAGGCAGCTACTTGGGCCAAGAAGGTGGCGTCTACTCTCTGTTTATGCCTCCTGCCTTTTCAGGAAGGTGTGCTAGGTCTTTTATTTGGGTGTAGCCAGCTGCTTGGGGGCTCACTCCATCCTCCCACCTTATTTGTCCTATCTGATTTTATGCCACTACTGCAGGATTGTTTTGGGGCCTCCAGTCACAGGGCCCTGACAAGTCTTGTGGTCACGTCTGCCCCTGCTCCTCTTCAGTTGGTGGCCTGGGGCTTACCCATTAGGCCTCCTCTGGGAACCAACTCCCTTCCCCCTGTGTCCCGCAGGGCTTGACTCTGGTGCGGGCCAGAAACCTGGCAAAGCTTTTAGGGTCTCCAAGCAAGTCCTCAAGGTAGTGCCGTGTGCTGGGCGTGCAAGCCCTCTTGGGTTGAGCTTGCTAGTTGGAACTCTGGGTCCATCCTGCTTGAGTGCTACGTACTGCCTCAGTACGCTGGCGTCCTTTCTGCTCAATTAGAAGGTTGGAGGTGGGAGCGGGGGGGGGGGGGGATAGACCTTATTTGGTAGTCAAATCATTTGGATCACTTCACCTTATACGACTATGACAAATCGGATCATATTTATCACATTGAGACCCCTCACCTTATGTCACTATGGAGCACACTCACCTTATATTATATGTGATACCTTATATTATCATAGAAACATGTCACCTTGTATAATTATGGTATCACTCACCTTATCTTATCAATATGGGAGTCCTAACCTTATCATATCATTACCAAATACCTCTTCTTATCATATCACTATGGAACACCTAACCTTATCATATCACTGTGTAACACCTCTTCTTTTCATATCAACTATCATCGCAAGGCCCGCAAGACTTTAAAAAAGGCTGGTAATGAGCGCTGAAGTTATGTTGAGTTATGTTGCCCTTCTCTGTACTTTTTCCAGCTCTAAAATGTCCTTTTTATGTATTGGTGACCAAAATTATCTTCCATATTCCAAATGAGGGCATACTCAGGATTTGTATAGAGGCAGAATTATATTTGCTTCCCTTGCTTCTATACCCTTCTTAATACATGCTAACATTTTACTTGTCTTTGCAGCTGCTGCTTGGCATTGAGCACTGTTACCTAGGTGGTTGTCCACACGTACTCCCAAATCCCTTTCAATATCTGATACCCCTAGATTTGCTCCATTAAGAATATAAATTGCATGGCTATTTTTCTTTCCTAGATGCATAACTTTACATTTATTTGTATGAAATCTCATCTGCCATTTAGTCGCCCATTTCTCTAATTTATACAAATCTTTTTGGAGGGATTTAATAACCTTGCTTTCCAATCCTACTTCTAAGTCATTAATAAATATGTTAAAAAGGAGAGAATCTAATACTAAACCCTGAGGAACCACACTTACCACATAAGTCCAATCTGAGTATGTTCCATTTACAACATCCCTTTGCTTCCTGTCTTTTAGCCAGCTCTCAATCCATGAGCAGATATTTACTGCAACTCCTGTATCTCTTAGTTTGCACAATAGTCTCCCATGTGGCACTGTATCAAAAGTCTTTGCAAAATCCAAAAAGACTACATCCACTGAGTTGCCTTGATCCAAGTTCCTACTAATCTCCTCATATAAATTAATTAGATTTATTTGACATGACCTATCCCTCAAAAATCTATGTTGATTCCTTCTTATAATCTGGTTTAAATAGACATATTCTTGTTTACTATCCCTTATTAACCCTTCTAAACGCTTCCCCACTACAGATGTGAGGCTTACAGGTCTATAATTTCCTGGATTTGTTCTTGCTCCTTTCTCAAATATAGGTATTACCTCTGCTTTTCTCCAGTCATCTGGTAGAGACCCTGTGTTGAGTGAATCTTGAAAAATTAGATATAATGGTTTGGCTATTACAGAGCCGAGTTCCCTCAGTACCCTTGGATGTATTCCATCAGGACCTGGGGCTTTATTAACATTTATTTTTTCCAACCTCTTTCGGATTTCTTCTAACCAATTATTTGGTGAAGATAGTGTAGCCCCATCATGTTGCAGTGACCCAACCACTGGTACCTCCCTTGTGTATTCATCTGCTCATCTGCATTTTCCTGGTCACTAATTATCAGACAGCCATTGTAACATTCACATTGTAATGTTCTTATAGCTTCCTTCCTGGCCTTCTTCCCAAAAAATATATTTAAAACATATTTTATGGTTAGCTTTACTCTCCTTTGCAACTAACTTTTCATATTTGATTTTAGCCAGTCTAATAGCTCTTTTGCTGCCTTGGTGACTTCCTTATACTCACATAAATCAGTCTCTGTCCCCTCTTTTTTGTATAATTTAAATGCCTATTTTTTACTCCTCATCTTCATCTTTAAATCATTATCAAGCCACATGGGTTGTGATTTTTTTTTTCTACTTTTATTCCCACATGGTATATGGTGATAAGTATGTATATTTAGTAAGGGTATTGAACATTGTCCATTTATGTTCCATATTTTACACGTCAGTTTTCTGTCCCAGTCTATACTTTGTATTGCTGCCCTTACACCGTTAAAATCTGCCCTTTTAAAATTAGGAGTTTTTGTTGGCCCCTTATAGTTTTTTTTTTTTTTTACTCAATCTCAAATGAGACTGTGTTGTGATCACTGCTTCCCAAAGGTTGCCCTATTTCAACATTTTATACTATACCAATATTATTTGTGATAACTAAATCCAAGATAGCTTTATTTCTAGTATGCTCTTGTATAACCGGGGCCAGATAATGATTTTTTTTATTGTTTTTTTATTCAGGACAGACAGAATAGTACATAGGAATACAATGGAAGTTCTTTACATCTTTCTTTAAATACATACATTATATACCAGAGTGTTACAGCATCTATATAGGCTTGTTTTACTAGCTAATAACCCTGATGTATTTAATTTAAGCAAAAAAATCTGCTAGTTTATCTAATCTGTCTGTCTACTCCATTTTCCAAACTTTTCCATAATGATTTTATCTTATACATCTATTTATCAATGTTACTCTATTATCGTTATCCTTATTGTCTACTTAACTATATTTAACTAGGAACTTAAGCTATTTCACGTGAGGCAGTTGGAGTATTTAACTTTCAACTCTAACAAATGTATATATAAATAGATTGATTTATCAGCTAACTAGATACCAATTTTATATTAGATCACTAACCTTCCTATCTCCCTCTTCCCATCTTAGGGTCATCTTCCCCCAGTCATCGGCTCCCACCCCACACATCTCTTACAATTATAAGTTAATAACTGATAAGTAATATGCAGTGTATTCCACCCATGGACCCCATATATCTAGAAATCGAGGGATTGTGTCTGCTATAGAGTTCGACATGCGCTCATTGATTGCAATATAATTTTTTTTTATTTAATAACTGCAAATTCTAGTGTCTTTGACTTCCACTTCCTTGCTATGTGGCTTTTGGTTGTGAGGAGTAAGAATTGTAATAACTTATTTTGTGACTTTGAAAGAGTCAGTAATGTCCTCCCTAGTAGGCAAATCTCTGCTGTAAGTTGTATTTTCTGGGAAAATAGGGTAGAGACTAAGGCTTGGATCTGTGCCCATATGTGCTGTGCTATTGGGCATAGCCACCATATATGTATAAAGGATCCAGTAGTTAGACATCCTCTAATACAATGAGGGCTATCTGTATTCTTCCATTTTGCTATTTTCTCAGGTGTAGTCTAGGTGGGGTGGAGTACCTTCATGGAAGTCTCTAAAATGTTGTGGTTAAATGAACCTCTGATTATATTTACCCATGTGTCTTTCCACTCTTCTTTGTCCCAATGGGTGTTTATATCTCTCTCCCATGCTGTCATGTATTTGTCTTTAGTGTATTCCCTTTTAGTGATAAATAAATCAAACATACTTCCCAATATACCCTTGGTAAGAGGAGATTCTTTACATATCCTTGATAGCCAATTGTGTTTAGGTCGGCCATTTGATTGTATCATTGAGTTCACAAAATGAGCTAGTCTGCAGAAATTATAATGCTCCCCTAAAGGAAGGTCAAATGTATCCCTCAAATCTGCAAAGGACATTACAGTGTCTTTTATCATCCATGTCCCTACTCTATCTAGATTTTTGGCTTTCCACCATTGGTATGGAGTGGCTGTGATTCCCTTAGAGGCCCTTGGGTGGATCAGAACTGATGCCATATAATTTGGCTGAATAAATAAATCTGTGTATTGTTTGGACCATTTCCAGTATCCTATTGTGTTTTTAATTAAAGGGTTCGATATTTTTAAAATTTTTGGTGGGGTTTGATTTACCCAGACTAGTGTGTCCCATGTATACGGTTTCATTATGCGATTTTCAATGAATATCCATAACGGTTGACGTTCATATGAATAGAATAGGGGATTAAAGGCCAATTGGGCCACCCTGTAATATAATTTAATGGTCCCTGTTGCCATACAAACTGGAATGTTACCCTTTGGAAATCTGATCATTCTCTCATGTTGATTGTGATGGGCAGGGTTCTCAATAAATACATTGATCAGGGTAAAACATTCATTTTCATAGCGTTTATCCTCCCTAGCCATGATATTTTGAATTTGGCCCAATTATTCAGTTCCTTCTTGAGGATATTGTACATTGGTGTGTAGTTGGCTTTGTACAAGTCTTGTAACTTGATTGTCAGATTGATTCCTAGGTATTTAATACGTGTGTGGGACCACTTAAATTTAAAAATATCTGATAGGGCTTCCATTCCTTTTGCTGGAAAGTCTAGGGTTAGGGCTTCAGTCTTTTCTTCATTGACTTTGAGTCCTGAAAGGAGACCAAATTCTCCTAGTAGATGCATTAGGGAGGAATTGAGAGTGTCGGCTCGTTTATGGAGCATAAAAGGTCGTCAGCAAATAGTGAAATCTTAAATTGGTGTAACCCAATAGAGACTCCCTGTATGGCCATATTGGTTCTGATTGCTTGGGCTAGGGGTTCCATAGCTAAGCCAAAGAGAAGCGGGGAAAGGGGGCAACCTTGTCTCGTTTCTGTCTGTATGTAAATGACCAGCTTTTCTTTCCCCGGAAGTTTCAATGTTGCCCTGAGACGGTTATAATATGTCTTAATAGGGTTGAGGAATTTTCTTTTAAAACCAAATTTAGTTAATGAAGCAATCAGGTACGGCCATTCCAAGGAGTCAAGGGCCTTCTCTACGTCGAGGGCCAATAGACAGGCCGGGATTTTTTTTTTTTTTTATAGTGTATCAGGTGCAAGAATTTCCGAATGTTGTCCCCCTTGTGAATGATTAGTTTTGGTAGAAAGTCTGATATTCTGTCTGCCATTATCTTGGACAGAATTCTTATATCACAATTCAAAAGGGATATAGGTCTATGATTTTTTGGCTCTGTTGGATCCTTGCCTTCTATAGGGAAGAGCACAATTTCAGCCCAATTAAGTTCTGGGGTGACTTGGTCACCTGCCATGATTACATTATACAATTTAGCAAGATGTGGGGCCAGTGAATCTATGTATGTTTTATAATATTGATTGGAAAACCCATCTGGGCCAGGGGATTTTCCTGCTTTAGATTTTTGAATAGCTTTTTTTAACTTCTTCTACTGAAATAATCGCATTTAGTGATTGAAGGTTATTTTCTGTCAATGACGGAAGATCTACAGTTTGAATAAAGGCTTGAATTTTGTGGGTATTTATATTTGGTGTGGCACTATATAAATTTGTATAGAAGGCTTTAAATACTTCTTGGATCTTTGTTGGATTGGCTGTGACTTGACCAGTTGGGATGTTTATTTTTTTTATTTGGCTTGTTTCGCTTTTAATTTCCTAGCTAACCAGGTGTCCGGTATGTTTATTTTACTATAATATTTTTGCTGCGTCCATCTAAAGGCTTTCTCGGTCTGTTTCAATAAAAGAAGATCTAGTTTAGTTCTAACCTCATCTATTTGTCACCTAATTTGCAGAGTGGGGTTCTTTTGGTTACTTATTTCCAATTGTGTGGAGTTCTAGATTCAGTCTCATCTCTTTTTCCCTTCGTTGTCTCTTGTAGTTGGCCACTATTGTGATGAAGATACTCTTATATAGGCCTTGTGGGCTGCCCATACCCAGCCTATCTTTGAAGCATCTGTTTTGTTAGTGTTAAAATAAAAGTCCAGGTCTTAGGCGATCTGTTCTCTTATTAGGGGTTTTGTTAAGTGAATTTCATTCACCCTCCAGGTATATGGCGGTTTATTGTCTATTTGGAGGTCTAAAGATATTTTGCTCATTGAATGGTCTGACCATGGGCATGATATGATGTCTGTGTCATTAATTAGGCTTAGTAAAGTCGTGTCTACTAGTAAAAAGTCCAATCTGGAGTAGGAGTTATGGGGAAATGAAAAGAAGGAATATTGCCGTTCAGTCGGATGTTGTTCCCTCTATGCATCTACCAGGTTTAAGTTAGCCAATAGGCATTTAATCTGTCTGAGTTTGTTAGTATATCGGTTATCCTGTTTTCCCTTTGATCTACCTAGAACAGGGTCTAGTGTAAGATTAAAGTCTCCCCCAATAATAATTTTCCTATGGTCTATTTGTTTAAGTTTTTTGAGTAGTTCAATCAAGATATAATGTGGGTTTTTACTTGTGTATAGTGATTCAAGAGTAACCCCAACCTCAAGGACTTTACCTGTTAAGATGATATAATTACCCTGTGGGTCAATCTTTTTTTCTTCCAATGTGAATGGAAAATGTTTATGGAGTAGTATGGCTATTTCAGGGGAATCAAAATCTCCCATTGTTAGAACTTGCCCATGGTTATCTGCATTTCCATTCTGTAATAATAATTGTATTTCCTCACCTTCAATTATATTTGGGGGTTTATAGCATACTCCTACAAATATTCTTTTGGAATTTGCTCCTCCACTATTTAACTCTATCCACATTCAGCATTATCACTAGTTCCAGCATAAATATCTTCTCTGACTATAAGCTTACATTCAGGCTTAACATACAGACAAATCCCTCCTTCTCTTTTACCATTGCCCCTATCTTTCCTTAATAGGTTATAACCATCCAGATTAACAGTCCAGTCATGAGATTCATCCCACCATGTTTCAGTAATCCCTATTAAATCCCATTTCTCAATAACTGCTAATAATTCTAACTATCCCATTTTTCCTGGCAAGCTTCTGGCATTAGCGAGCATACACTTTATGACACCCTTGACATGTTCAAACCTTTGTATCTATTGTGAGAGTGAGACCAGGGATTTGCATGGCCCACATATATTTCAAAGCTCCGGCTTTTTTGGAGGCCCGGGATGTAGTGTAGAATGTTGGATATTGCTTATCTAGATATGTATGGACCATGTTTTGTTTGAAGTGTGTCTCCTGTAAAAACAGTACAGCCGGATGATGTTGTTTGTAAGCTAGGAAGGCTATTAGGGGCATTGAAACCTTTGACATTATGTGTCAAGAGTATGATATCTAGGTTACCCATTTGTGTTGGTGTGGGGATTTATGTCTTGTGTAGCCTGTTACTTTCTGGATGATTCAGGGCTGAGCTATGGGTGGAATCCAAACAACTGTGGTATGCACCCATCTTTGACCGGGTAGAGCAGAAAAGCATGACCTTCTGAGTTTGTAACAGTACCTTGAAATAAAAAAGAATATTAGTATAAACCAGTCTTTCAATAACAAAATAACAATAACTCTAAACAGGCAAGAAATGAAGTTCCCATTCCTCACTAAATTGAATTGTGCACTTACGTGCCTAGGGTTGTGGGCTGTACCAGCCTCACTAAACATGCCCCTAGTTAGAGAAGTGTTGTATTCAACTTCAAAATAACTAACTAAAAACTATAATCAAAATTGTCTCTTAAGGCAGTTACTATTTATGTTCCCTCAGTCCTAGGGGCTCCAATCCAATTACATCTCTTTGATAAGGATTAGTAATAGGCTAATGTATCTTCCTTATTCTTTTATGATGTTAGTTCGACCCTGTTTTGGGGGAGATTGTGATTCTGATTGATGTTTCCTCCCGACATATTTTGTTGGGTGTGTGGTCAACACTTAGTAATTCCTCTGTGTGTTGTTTGTCAGGCTTGTGTGCTGGTCGAATTGTTTTTTTTCCCCTTACCGCGCTGGTGGCAATCTCTGTCCATTGCATTCTTGGGCAGTCTCTGTCTGTGGATTCCTTACATTGGGACTGTGCTTCTTCTGGGATGAGATTCAGATTTTTAAGGTGATCTTAGCAACTCGCACAGTAAACTGCAAACCTAAAGGAAATCCCCATCTGTATGGTATCTTGTGTTGAATTAAAATATCTAGGGCCAGCTTCATTTCTCTGTGCTTTAGTAGTGTAGAAGGTGCCAAGTCTGCATAGATTTGAATAGGAGAGCCATCTGGGCCCTCTGTTCTGGTTAGTCACTTTGCTATTAGTAATATCTGGTCCCTTGTCTGTTGACGAAGAAAGCAGGTGATGACATCCTTCGGTAATGCTGACCTGGCCGAACCCCCTAAGGTTCTGCGTGTCCTCTCTATTTAAAAAACTCCTTCCATCGCTCTGGGATCAATATGTTGAAGGTCCCCTTGTATATATGACGTAAGATCAGATATAAACTTGGGGATTCCCCTAAAGTGGAAGTTGTTTCTTCTGGATCTGTTTTCTAAGTCCTTTATTTTTAGCTCCAGAGCCCTAATTTATCTGTGTTGTAATTAATATCCACTCTATCAAGGGCTTGTGTGTCCATGGGGTTTTTAGCAGTTTTTCAAACCAGGTTTTGGTGCCTTGTATAGTTTGTATTTGTGTTCGTTCTGTATCTAAGATTTCAGATTTGTAGGAAACTGAGTCTGAGAGAGGTGAGTTTTCTGTTGTTGATTTGAAGTGTTTGCAGATGCTTTTTGCACCCAAGCTCTCTTTTGCTTTGCCCTGCTTACTCATGATGGTTGGAATAGTGAGGTGGATTATGGGCTAAGCTGTCAAGGCTAATTTGAAGATAATTAACCTTCCTTGTATAAAACAATATTTTTAAATCATGCAAAGTTTAGGATACATCATACATGTTCAGGTTTAAGGTAAAATTGGACCCCCTAGCGTGATTTGATCAGTTCATATCTAATTGTAGTGATTCATTTGATGTAGTGATATTATTTATAGTGCTTAATAGTCACCTTCTCTTGAGATGGCTTAATGTAAATGGCTTTTTCCTGATCTTGCTCTGTATGTCCCAGTAGCCTTTATATGCACTTATCTAGATCTTTATCTTTATTTCAGGGATCGATTAGGCCTTTCTTCGGGAGTGACAGTTTAGAATTTCTGCCTCATATATTACTATATGTGGTATGAAGTTATATCTTCAGCCAGATCCCCTTACATGGAAAGGGTGTTCCCTTATGAAGGATGTGTAGATTTTTTGTGTGGCAGAGTGTAATCTGGTTGGCATCCAATATGAGTGCCAGATCCTTGAGAAGGGGGAAGGGAGCCCAGTTTTGATTTTTTTCGCTGCCCCAGCTATGGCTTTGGGGGAACTGTACTCACCCTTGACAGCTGTTGCTTAATTAGTGAACTAGTTTGTGTCTTCTTTCATTAAAGATATTAACAAATTGTCAACATTTTGAGGAGTTGCAGCTGTTTGCTTCCTCTCTTTAAGAGTCCAGATAATGATCTCTGAGTGTACTTAAGAACCTGCTCCCCTTCTCTGAACTGCTGGTCTCATTCATCCAGTTTATTTCGGGGTAATTAAAATCTCCCATTGTTAGAACTTGCCCATGGTTAGCTGCATTTCCAATCTGTAATAATAATTGTATTTCCTCACTTTCAATTATATTTGGGGGTTTATAGCATACTCCTACAAATATACTTTTGGAATTTGCTCCTCCACTATTTAACGCTATCTGCAAACATTCAGCATTATCGCTAGTTCCAGCATAAATATCTTCTCTGACTATAAGCTTACATTCAGGCTTAACATACAGACAAATCACTCCTCCTCTTTTACCATTTTTACCTCTTTTCACTTTTCCTAAATAGGTTATAACCATCCAGATTAACAGTCCAGTCATGAGATTCATCCCACCATGTTTCAGTAATGCCTAATAAATCCCATTTCTCATTAACTGCTAATAATTCTAACTCTCCCATTTTTCCTGGCAAGCTTCTGGCATTAGCGAGCATACACTTTATGACACATTTGACATGTTCAAACCTTTGTATCTATTGTGAGAGTTAGACCAGGGATTTGCATGGCCCACATATATTTCAAAGCTCCCTTATTCCCAGGAGGTGTGAAGTAGTTAACTCCTGGAGGAATATGATTTGCTCAGCTATGCATAGACTTCAAGACACTGAAGCTAAGAAATAATTGTCGCCATTTTATGAACTGCCACCAGACAGTAAGAGGCTCTAATTGAGGCAGGCCCTTGTTTGGGTGTTCAGCCTTGGTAAGGCTGTGCAAGAGACTGTGTGTAAAGTTTGATTGAAGCTGCCAAGGAGAAACTCAGAGAGGTGTATTTGAGCTGTAAAGTTGTGAAGTTGGAGAAAGACAAAGACAGAGATACAGAGGTGTGGATCTGATAAGCAAGCCACAGAGAATACCAGTAATTGAAGACCGGTAATTGAAAACAAACATACTGGACTCTTTATTTTTGTTTAGCTCCATCCAGGTTTAGCTGGACTTATATACTGATAGTAAGGAAGTGTCACAGTGAAGTTAATGCTCTGATGGGTGCAAGGACTATTATTTTCCCTCATTTTTGTATTACTGGCAAACATATGAAAGTAAAGTTTGGAAAAGTACTAAAGCTTCCTGTAATTGTGTTCCTCCATCGAAAGTGCTAGAAACAAGGGCACAGACCCAGTGGGAGACAGATAGCTTGTCACACTATGAAGAGTGTGACAGTCATCTGTCAGTCAGTGTCACAGACAACTTCGTATCTACGCCAACCAAATGAACTGAAAAAAGTTATAACAAAGGAGAACTTGGTGTCAGAGACAGACACATTGGGTTTGGAGGTAGTGACTGGTGGGTGGGGTCATCAAGAGCTGAGCCCATGGAAGAGTATGATTATAGAAGAATGTTAACACAATGTATACGTACAAAGCAATTTTACAACCTGTAAAAAAGGGTTAATAAGTCCACTGACCTGGCCAAAATGCCCCTCCAGCAGTGATCCCCGATGCCCTGGTCTTCACTCTGGGCCAGAAAAGGCCCCTACAACAAAGTGCACCTACAAAACGAAACATACAATACAGTAAATAAACAAATACTGACAACCTGTTAAAAAGAAAGGGTGAATGAAGGTTCCCGCACATGCTCTGATCTAAAATAAAACTGGGCCTTCTGATTGGCTGAAATTGCTGTCAATCAGATTTCAGCCAAGCAGAATGGGATACACCCTTTGTCCCATTCGGATTGACTGAAAGCATTTGCAATTTGCATTTTCAATTCAGCCAATCAGAAGGAGCAAATGCTTTCAGCCAATCACAATGGGATACCGGGGTGTATCCCATTCTCATTGGCTGTAATCTGATTGACAGCGATTTCAGCTAATCAGAAGGTATAAACATTTTTTAGATCAGAGCATGTATGGGAACCTTCATTTTTGTGGCGGGGAGCTCCTCAAGGGAGGAGCTCAGTTAGTAGCATTTTTTTTTATAGAAAATCCGGATTTTGTTGGACGGGCCTTTCCTGCACCAGAAGACTGAAGACTAAGGCATCGATAGACACAGCTGGAGGGGCATTTTGGCCAGGTCAGTAGACTATTAACCATTTCTTTTTAACAGGTTGTCAGTATTTGTTTAATTACTGTAATTATATGTTTTGTAGGTTTTTCAGAATGTCAGAACTTTGTTGGAGGGGCTTTTCCTGGCCCAGAAGAGTGAAGACCAGGGCATCGGGGATCACCGCTGAGGGGTATTTTGACCAGTCAGAAGACTCAGTAACCCTTTCTTTGCTTACAGGTTGGAAGTCTTTTTTATTTTAATAGTGGTTTTTATTTTATGTAATCTTTTTTATTTTATGTGTAAGTTTTTTGTTCCTGTAATGTTTTTTGCTTTATTTTTATGTTATTTTTTGTTTTTTTGTTAATGTTTTATTTTTATGTAATTAGTAGTTTGTTATTTTTTGTACTTAGTGTTTTTTTTTTTTTTTTTCTGTAATGTGGGTGTTTTTATTTTTTGTACTTAGTGGGATGTTAGGGAATTTATTAGGGGTTTAGGTGGGTAGTGCAGGAGTTAATAGGGTAGGGTAGAGGAGGGTTAATAGAATAGGATAGGGGTTAATAGGATAGGGTAGTGGTTAGTAGGGTAGGGGTTATTAGTATAGGGTAGGGGTTAGTAGGATAGGGGTTAATAGGATAAAATAGGGGTTAACAGGGTAGGGTAGAGGGGGGTTAATAGGGCAGGGGTTAATAGGATAGTGTAGGGGTTAGGAGGATAGGGGTTAATAGGAAAGGATAGGGGTTAATAGGATAGGGGTTAATAGGATTGGATAGGGGTTAATAGGGTATGGGTAATAGGGTATGGGTTAAATAGGTATATTTAGGGTTTATTGAGTACAGTTAGGGTTAATTAGATACAGTTATGGTTAATTAGGTACAGTTAGGGTTTAATGGGTACAGTTAGGAGTAATTAGGTACAGTTAAGGTTTATTGGGTACAGTTAGGGTTTATTAGGTACAGAAAGGGGTAATTAGTTACAGTTAGGGTTTACTGGATACAGTGAAGGTTAAGGCGGGATATTTGAATTTTTAAATGCCATAGGTGTCCCGATTTAGACCCCTGCAGCAAGGGATTCATGTGGGGTCTCTGCGGGGGTCCCGATTGAGACCCTTGCATCATGGGGGTTTACTTTAGGAGGGGGGGTTAGGAGAGGAGGGGGTATTTAGGGGGCATTTAGGGGCAGCATACGTAAGGGTCTCTAAAGCCCTTGCGAGTCCTCTCTAGTACCCGTGGGATTTTGGGCTACATTTCCTATTTAAGGGGTTTGAATGCAAGTGCAGCCTTGGGGAATTGTAACAATTGAATAGTGATTTGCAATTTTAGCCATCGTAACTCTTGCAAAAGTGAAAGATCAAAGGCTTCTGGAGGGTGTAAGTTACGGCTTTAACCACCGCCATATTTCAAGCCCATAACTCATAAACTGTTCCGTGCCCACAAATAGACACCAATTGAATAGCAAAAGTAGCTTGCGACTTCACTTACGGGCTTTCCACTCATGGCAAAGAGCGTGATTTATTGTGAATTGGACTGTGCGTGCCACTATTTTTCTGTGTAAAGTTTACCATATGCCACTGCCCTGACCAAGCGTAACGCCCTAAATCCTAAACCTAACCATAAAACCTAACCAGTTCCAAAGTGCCTAGAAAGTGAATCCATTTTGTCTCTGCTTATCTTAAGGTCAGTAGTCTCTTTCTTCCCTTTTTATATATGAATACACACATTTAAAATGTCCTGTTGATATTCCAACTCTGTTTCTCTTCTTTTTACTATCCATGCTCCTTAGCTCATCTTGTGCCACCAGGTTTTTCAGTTCCATCTTCTTCCTGAACATAATTGTCAGTTTATCTGGTAAAATATTCTTTAGAAATTCATCTTCTCTTAGAATTGGCCAGAATTTTTTTAGGCTCATGGAGATGTGTTTTGATACTTTATTTTACCTTGTAAGAAATCTGCAATTTGTGTTCATCTCATTCCTTGTTTGTCTTGATTCATTTGTATATGGCCTGCCCTGTCTAGGTTCCTAGACCTATCCCATGCATCTTTGATGAGTTAACTGTCATATCCTTTTTCCAAAAACGTGGTTGTGAGATTCTTACTTGCTTTTTCAAAATCGTCCAGGCTTGTAGAGTTCCATCTAATTTTCAAAAACTGGCAAATGTTTTTTATCCAGTTACGACCACTTGAAGTGTCTAAGTAGCCATTAATATGAGTCAATATTAAATATTACAGGTTCGTCTTTCTTGTTAACATAGGCCCAAATGTTTTATTTTTCTCTTTTTACCTTGGTGTCCCATATGATGATAATATCATCTATAAATCTATACCATTTTATGATGTTGGATGAAAAGGGGTTGTTGTTCCATATGTAAATGTTGGCAAGAGTGAGAGTTAACTTGGTGCCCATGGCTAGATTTTGTAGAAGTACTTATTTTCAAACACTAAATAATTCAGATGTACTATGAATTGGATGGTATCAAGGATTAAATTAATTTGTAGAATTTCCATATTGCCATAGATCTCAAAGAAGTTTTTGACCACTGCAACACCATCAGCAATAATTCCTCCAATTTTGTTCCTGCATTATATCAAATAAATAGGGAGAATCTCTGATGAAAGATCTAAAGTTCATAACTTTAGGTTTTAAATCAAAGTCCACATATGATAGGTCTTTCAGGTAGATTTGTGGAGTGCTTATTCTGGAGGTGATATAAGATTTCTTTCTTTGTGTGGGGAATATGTAGGAACTGTAACTCTTTGGAGTTGATGATGCCATTGTTCTTTGCATCCGTAATAAGAGCGTTGTATTGGATAAGATATTGCTCTGGGATTTTATAGGAGTTTTGGTCACTAATAAGGTTGTATGCTACTCTCATATAGTTCTCTCTGTTCTGTTCTGAATTATGATTCCTCCTCCTTTATATGTTTATTTATATACTTCTTGGTGCATATTTTTTGCAGCCATGTTTCCAACAGAGATACCAGACCCAGAGCTGGGGCTGGGGTGCCCCACCATCAATGCTGTGCAGCTTGCTCCTGAGGATAACTGGAGCCAACATGTCGGGGAATCCTAGTACATGGGAAGTCCGTGCAAGTGTTCTGGGACACTGGGCCTGCAGCTACTGTTGTGCGTCCTGCTTTGGAGTCACTCTCAGCTGTTCTATAGAGGGAGCTGGGGGTGATGGTAGAAATATCATTTCTGTGACTCTGGTGCACTTGGAAAGGCCACAGAAAAGTGTGTGTGGGGGGTGATGCATGGTTTGCCTGCTGATGTATTGCTGGGAAAGTGTCGCTACCACAACAATGCTACCCAGGCAGCCATGTTTGATCCAGAAAAGTAACTCTTATATTAACACAGTCTTTTTCCCTGGTAGCGTAACTTAAAGGTAATGGTCTTCTGATCTAAGGTATATGGAGGGCCTGTCTCTCTGGAAGCTTCAGTATGCAGCACAGTTCTCTCAGGGATAGTATCACAGCAGTATCCCACAGGTACTTGAATTAATGCGTTCCTCTCAGTCCCTCATCGTAGTTGGTATGGTATAAAACAGCAATTTACTTTGCTTATCACACCTACTGTGCACTCCAGACACTCTCTCAGGTTTTCTGGTATCCGGCAGAACCTGGTATTTTCAGTACTAATCCACAGCTTCTGAAAAGCAGCTCACTCTCTCCCTGGCTGGGGCTTTAAATAGTGTAGCTGCTGGACCAGGTGCAGTTAATTGTCTTAACCGTTGTTCAGCATATATATATATATATATATATATATATATATATATATAAAAATATATATATAAATATGGACTCAGTGCTGTGCCTTAGAGAAAGCTACCGCGAAACCAGCCGCTGGTCAGACACACACTATACATTGTCTGGTGAAACTGTCAGTATACTTGGGTTGTTGAACCCTATATTATTTACCTGCTAGGACTTCAGCAGTGCAAGGCTTCCATGGTTGGACCTTTTCCAGCCGTCTGGATGGGTGTGTACATGGACTACAGCCTGCACTGAAGGAGGGACGCTACATGCAGGTACAGAGTGTAGAATACTACACTCACAGTTATTATCAATAAAGCCAGACAGTGGAACTATTTAATCTGTTATTAGTCCACTCATACTACTATTGTTTTACCCTTTATATCCTATGATTTTATCTTTACTTATGAGCAGGGGCGGCTGGTGCATAGGGGCAAATGGGCAGGCGCCCCCCAAAAAATGATCAATCACTTTAATAATATATTGTATTTTACATTTATATAGATAGTACAATTTAATTATATCTGTATATCAGCTTTCATGTCTTCTTTCATATGTTTTTGTTAAATATATGCATCTATTACTTTAAATGAACCCTTTGTGTGCCTCCCCCATTGCCTTGTCTCTCTCCCTAGTTAGTACTGCTAGATCATATTACTATGTGAGATGTGTGAGTGTTGGGCTGTAACTCTCCAAGTTGAGTGAATTTTAATTAACTCTGCTACAATTGTATAAATTTTGGATGAGACACAGAGGCGGGAGAGGAGGGGGAGAAAGACACAGGGGAGGGAAGAGACATAGGAGAGGGAAAGGGGGGAAGAGACATAGAAGGGGAAAGAGACACAGGGGAGGAGATGGGGGAGAGACACAGAGGGGGGAAGAGACACAGGGGAGGGAGATGGGGGAGAGACACAGATGGGGGAAGAGACACAGGGGAGGGATATGGGGGAGAGACACGGGGGGAGAGACACAGGGGAGGGAAATGGGGGAGAGACACAGAGGGGGAAGAGACACAGGGGAGGGAGAGGGGGAGAGACACAGGGGAGGGAGAGGAGGAGAGGAGAGACACAGAGGAGGGGGAGAGGGGGGGAAGAGACACAGGGGGAGATGGGGGAAGGAAACACAAGGGAGGGAGGGGGAGAAACAGAAAAGGGGGGAGATGGGGGAAGAGACACAGAGGAGGGAGATGGGGGAGAGACACATATGGGGGAAGAGACACAGGGGAAGGATATGGGGGAGAGACACGGGGGAGAAACACAGGGGAGGGAAATGGGGGAGAGACACAGAGGGGGAAGAGGCACAGGGGAGGGAGAGGGGGGGAGACACAGGGGAGGGAGAGGAGGAGAGGAGAGACACAGAGGAGGGGAGAGGGGGGAAGAGACACAGGGGGAGATGGGGGAAGGAAACACAAGGGAGGGAGGGGGAGAAACAGAAAAGGGGGGAGATGGGGGAAGAGACACAGAGGTGGGGAGAGACGCAGGAGAGGGAAAGGGGGGGAGAGACACAGAAGGGGAAGAGAAAAAGGGGTGAGAGATGGGGAGAGACAGAGGGGGGAGAGACACAGGGGAGGGAAATGGGGGAGAGACACAGAGAGGGGAAGAGACACAGGGGAAGGAGAGGGGAAGAGACACAGGGGAGGGAGAGGAGGGGATGAGAGACACAGATGAGGAGGAGAGGGGGGAAGAGACACAGGGGGGGAGATGGGGGAAGGAAACACAAGGGAGGGAGGGGAGAAGAGACACAGTAAAGGGGGGAGATGGGGGGAAGAGACACAGAGGTGGGGGAGATGGGGTAAGGAAACACAAGGGAGGGACGGGGCAAGAGACACAGAGGAGGGGAGAGAGGGGGGAAGGAAACACAAGGGAGGGAGGGGTAAGAGACACAGGGGGAGAGGGGGGCAGAGATACATAGGAGGGGGGAGTGGTGGGAAGAGGAGACACAGAGGAGGGGGAAGAGACAAAAGAGGGGGAAGAGAAACAGAGGAGGGGGAAGAGACACAGAGGAGGGGGAGAGGGGGCAAAGAGACACAGAGGAGGGGGAAGAGACACAGAGGACAGGGGGAAGAGACACAGAGGAAGGGGGGAGTGGCTCGCAATGAGAGAGGAGCGTGATGAGCGCCAAAGGCGCTCATTGCCAGGCCAGTAAAGTAGACGGGGGGAGAGGTAGAGGATGGGGGGAGAGACTTGCAATGGTCCTACTTGGCAAAATGTGGGTTTTTAAGATCTGGTTGGAGCCTATATGGTCCCATTTGGTGTAATGTGGGTTTTTAAGGTCCGGTTTGGTCCTATATGGTCCCGCTTGGTGTAATGGGGTTTTTTAAAGTACGGGTTTGGGTCTATCTGTCCTGCTTGGTATTTGAAGGTTTTAAAGGTCCGGTTGGGGCCTATATAGTCCCATTTGGTGTAATGTGGGGTTTTAATGTAAGGTTGGGGCCCTATATGGCCCGCTTGGTGAAATGTGAGTTTTTAAGGTCCCGTTGTGGCCTATATGGTCCCGCTTGGTGTATTGTGGGTTTTTAAGGTCCTGTTGGGGCCTATACGGTCCCGCTTGATGTAATGTGCGTTTTTAAGGTCTGGTTGGGGCCTATATGGTCCTGCTTGGTGTAATGTGGGTTTTAAGGTCCGGTTGGAGCCTATATGGTCCCGCTTGGTATTTTATGTTATTTTTTTAGGTGCGGTTTAGGCCTATATAGTCCTGATTGGTGTAATGTGGGTTTTTAAGGTCCGGTTGTGGCCTATATAGTCCCGCTTTGTATAATATGTTTTTTTAGGTATGATTGGGGCCAAGATAGTCTTGCTTAGTTTCATAAGTGTTTTTAAGTACAGTTGGGTCTTGCTCTCTCTGATTTGTTTGCTTGTTTTATATCACGCCCAGGTCCAAACACTCTGCGGCTGCAGACTATTTTGGACTACAACACTTGACACCCCGAGAAGGAGAGTCAACTGTTGGTGAGTGTCATTACATTCATGCAAAAGAGAAATTTTATTATTTGGCTGAATCCCAAGATTCCAGAATTTTTAAACAGTATTAAAAAAATCAGTAAGTAAAGTCTATTTCAATGGGCGGGGCAAGTATAAGGTCATTGGGCGGGGCATATAAAAGTAAATATGACAACAGGGAAGGAGTTTAAAATGGGTGGGGTCTGTGTAAGGAGAGGAGCCAAGTCTTGCAAGCACTATGTCACTCTGATACTTGTTTGGGAATCACCAATCTCCTTCCATATAGGAAGTTTAGCATATTGATGCATTTTGTGCACTTTATCATCTTTGACTAGCACTAGTCACTTTCTATTACCTTGGAAGTAAAATATATTTATGCACTTTGTGCACCTTATTACTCTTATATAGCACTAGTCACTTTCTGTGACCCTGTATGCATAGCAAGTCAAGTATATTTATGCACTCTGTGCACCTTATCATCATTTTTTGTCTAGCACATTTACTTTCTGTGACTCTCAATGCACTTTATTGATTAGTGCATGTTTTAGCAGCGCTTTTCCTAGCAGCACCTTTGATTGGTTTATTTATTCATTTCATTCTTATTTATAGTCTGTTGTCTGTTTTAGATCTATTACACTAGTCCCATTATTAATATTGGGCCTTATTTGTCTCAGCACATTGGTTTTCACACTACTATTACCTCTGGCATTTATAGATCATTAGCAATAGCAGAGGGATGGAGTTCCTTTTGATTCAGCTATTTTAATTACGACGTTATTACATTTAAAAAATATTATTAAAAGTTAATTTTGTTTTGCCTACTCATATTCTATATATAAATATATAAATAAATAAATATATATATACAGTACATATATATATATATATATATATATATATATATGTATGTATATATATATATATATATATATATATATATATATATATAAATATATACATATAGATCCCCTACTCTCTCCCCAGTACCTCCCCCACTCTCTACCCAGCATCTCCCTCACTCTCTCCCCAGCCCAAGAGGATGAGGAAGAAATGATCAAGGTGGTATACTATACTACCCACTACCCAACACCATTTCCCTTACTAGAATTAGCGTTCCTGAAGGAGATTCTGCCCAATAGGGGTACCCAGCTCATAGACGATGTAACCCGGCAGCTATGGAGGCTAGGCAGGATCAAACACCAGAGTTCCTAACCCTATCACTCCCAAAGCAATGGACTCTATAAGTGCTTTAATTGCACCTTAAAATGTATACCTTTGTGGAGCAGGAGAGAGATTGGGAAAGCCTCTTTGCCGCCCATGATATTACAGACCATAGATCCCAAGCATAAGGTCAATAGAATTGCTCATGTAAACTGGCTGAAGGGGTACAAGAAGCGGCTACATATTTACTTGTGGTCTGCCTGCCTACCATCAGCGACCCGAGGAAGGGCTCCTACTCGACCTTCTCTAACCAGCTACTCTGGACATTTAGGCAGATTTTGTAAGCCAGTCTCCCAACCTAACCTCCCAAAGAACAGAAGACCCAATTCTCAGCCTTATTAGCCCAGGGTTATCCTGGGCTGTTTTCTGCCTTGCTGGGATGCATCCCGCTAGTTTCCCAAGAGGTAATCACTGCAGGCTGCCCTCCACTAAAGTAGCCCTCCTATATGGTTGCAGAGCCAATCAGAGCTATTATCCACATCCACTGCATGAGATACAGTCATGCAGCCCTGTCATGGTACCTAAGAAGGATGGGACTTGGTAAAAGAGGAGGAGGGATTTGTCTGTATGTTAAGCCTGAATTTAAGCCTGTAGTCAGAGAAGATATTTATGCTGGAATTAGCAATAATGCTGAATGCTTGTGGGTTGAGTTAAATAGTGTAGCAGCAAATTCTAAAAGAATATTGGTAGGAGTGTACTATAAACCCCCAAATATAATTGAAAGTGAGGAACTTCAATTATTGTTACAGATTGGAAATGCAGCTAAGCACGTGCAAGTTCTAATAATGGGAGATTTTAACTACCCCAATATAAACTGAAAATATGAGACCAGCAGTTCAGTGAAGGGGAGCAGGTTCTTGAGTACACTCAAAGATAATTATCTGGCCTAGGGTATACAAGAACCTACTAGAAATGAAGCTATCTTGGATCTAGTTATCACAAATAATATTGATATATTATTAAATTTTGAAATAGTGCAACCTTTGGAAAACAGTGATCACAACACAGTCTCATTTGAGATTGAGCTAAAAAAACAAAACTGTAAGCAGCCAACAAAAACTTTTAATTTTAAAAAGGCAGATTTTAACAAAGGGCAGCAATACAACGTATAGACTGGGACAAAGAACTGACGGGTGAAAATGCTGACCATAAATAGACAATGTTAAAATCCTTACTACATATACATACTTATCACGATATACCATGTGGGAATAAAAGTAAAAGGAGTAAATGACATCCCATGTGGCTTAGCAATGATTTCAAGATCAAGATACGGAGTAAAAAAAAAGGTATTTAAATTATAAATCAAGGTATTATAGGAGTGCTAAGTTCCCAAGGTATTTACTAACCATACATTTACAGTCTATATACAAATTTGGGATGAAATAAAAATAGATTTTTTATTAATCAGTGGTAACAACGGCGATATGCTTAAAAACAATTATATATTAAAAAATCCCGGATTGGAAAAAGAAAGTTAAAATAGGCTATCTGATGTGTGAAACTATACCCATTTGTTAATATTTTAAACTCTCAATGGAGGGGTAAAAAAGTTCACACCTAACAGTACTTCAAGAGGATAGTAGATGGCTTATCCGGCTCAATTAATCCTGTCTTTATTCTTCATGCGAACAAAGTTAGCATGCAATATGAGTTAATAGATATAATGCTGCTGGATGATTTCCATAAAGATGACCCTTATTTGCTAGGGTTCACAATGTGGACTTCCAATGCTGACCCTTATTTGCTAGGGTTCACAATGTGGAATTTCTAAGGTAGCACCACATAACATATCTCTCTAGTAGATGTTGTACTTGTTTGCTTCTATAAGACCTTGTTTAGATAAATCTCAGTTGTTTTCCAAAAATCTGAGCATTCCATATTCATCTGCCTTATAAACAGGACACGATTTTATCATAGGAATTCCTCTATCCTGTGTCTTAAAGGGCTAAGATATACATAATGCCCTCACAAGAATACTCCTCTTATAAGGATACACTTATATTTTGCTCATATCCCATTGCAGGGATCAGCGTGATATGGAAAAAGGAGATATTGAGAAGTAAATGATAGCCAGCGGGCTATCTCCCACTCTACGTCCTATCTAAAGTTTGTTAGGTCTGTCTCATATAGAGGCAACAGCATTCACACATTTGGAAACGGACAGGGAGGGTAAGAATACATCCTCTAAATATCTAAAATACGATACTGTTGGTAGAAATGACGCGGGCGTGCCCTTAGCTGCAAGGCATGCCACGTCATCAAAGGCCGACGCGTTTTGACGTCATCAGACGTCTTTGTCTAGGTAAAATTAGCTGAGCCGTCTGGCCCTCTTTTAAATGCTGCCGTAACTACGGCAACCAATTGGCATTATCCGGACATGCGCAGTAGATTCAGGAAGCGCTAGCCGCGCTGTGTTATTATAGAAATACGTAGTAGGTATGAGACATGCGCAATAGGAGTATGGAAAGTGTTGATAACGCTATATATATATGGAGAGAGAGTGTGTTATAAACAGCCCATGTTTTTGATTAGGGCTGAAGTGAGAAATTAGCTTATTGTCCTAGATAAAAAGGGTGGAAACAAGCCACCTTCACAAAGCAGTACAGTATATATTGATAAGAATGTGTTAATCCAGTAGTCATGTTACATAGTTTAAGTACTAAGGATGGGAGGATAATATGTTGGAGAAAAGTGAAAGTGATACTATGATTACTAACGTGGTCTAGATAAGACCTGGAAATATGTGTTGTGAGGTATAAAAATTAATAATTCTAGAAGAAATGATTATATCAAACTATAGAGTGAAAAAGAGATATTAATCTCATATATAAAGAGTGAATGATTTCAATGAAATCTCATCCATAGAGACTAAAATGAGATAAAGGTGAAAGAAACTAAGCCCCTTATTTAAATTATAGAAACAAGAGGGGAGAGAGACTGCTTTACGTGAGTGCAAGGATATCTCCAATGCAGCAAAAGGGCTATTAGACTGTCTAAAATTGAAAATTACAAAATAGTTGCAAAGGAGAGTAAGACTAACTCTAAAACATTTTTACATTTATTAATGGGAAGAAGGCTAGGAAAAAAGCTATAGGAACATTACAATGTGAAATAAGCCATCTGATAATTAGTGACCAGGAAAAGGCTCATGAGCTAAAAAGGTTATTTTCTTCGGTATACACAAGGGAGGTACCAGTGGTTGGGACACTGCAACATAATGGGGCTACTCTACCTTCACCAAATAACTGGTTAAAGCAGGAAGTAATCCAAAAGAGGATGGAAAAAATAAATGTTAATAAGGCCCAGGTCATGATGGAATACATCCAAGAGTACTGGGGGAACTAGGGTCTGTAATAGCCAAACCAATATACATAATTTTTTTTTCCTTTTATTGATACAAAAAAGAAGTTAAAAACTGAAATCTCATTAACATAAATATTACAACAAAACATTACATTAAACAATTTACCATTCTTACTCATTCATTCCTCATTCATCCGTTGAAGAAAAAAAAGGAAAAATCAAAAATAATTAATTAGTTGTTCCTTGTTTTTGGTCCCATGATTTCCATTTTAATGGATCAACTTTAATTAGACCTCTTTGTATATAATTTTTTCCAGTTCACGAGTGTGTTTTATCTTCCAAACGATGTCAGAAAAGAGTGGAACAGTCTTCTCTTTCAAATTACTGATTATTATCTTTTTTGCTATTGAAAAAGTCAGAATAGCAAAAGCTTTTTTCTCCATGCTGACATAGCTTGGAAAAAAATGTAGCAAACTGCATTCTCCCGTCATCGGGAATTGAATTTCCACAATCTTAAATAACAATTCATAACATTTTTTCCAAAAGGAATTTAATTTGGGACATTCCCATAAAATATGTAATACATGTGCAGAGTTACCACACTCCCTCCAGCATAATCTGTCCAACGGGGAGTGTGAAATCTGCGAGATTTTCACTGGTGTAATATACCAATTATTAATTATTTTAAAATACATTTCTCTATATGATGATTGTTTGATAAATCTATTAGTCAGGTTAAAGGCTGTATCCCAGTCTTTTACTTCTACTGCCAAATTTAAATTCAACTCCCATTGATTCATACTCTTAGTTTTAGATTGTTCTCCTAAGGATCTTATGATATTAAAACATCTAGATATCAAATGTTTTTTCTCCAGTTTAAGGAGGATTTTTTCCATAGGGTTTAACTCTTTACCATTTTGTAAGCCAATGTTAAACTTCGCTGCAAGCAGTTCTATAAGCTTCGTACGTTAGCCATCCTTCTGCTGCAATGTTAAATTTGTTTCTAATTTGTTTGAAGGGCGCTATTGACCCTTCAATCAAAGTGTCTTTAACACGTTCTAATCCTTTACTATTCCAGGCATTGAGCCCACCTGCCATATTTGGATGTAACAGAGCTTTCACTGGCGTGACTACACTGCCCTTAGGAATCACATTTTTTCTTTTATTAATCTGTCTCCAATTTTTTAAAATTTCTTTTACCACAGATGATCCAATCAAAAGATCCTTTTTCCCAAACACAAACGCTGATGGATGACAATTTGGGATTAAAGATTTTTCAATATTCATCCAAGGAAGTTTATCTGCTGTTTCCAGCCATTTGAAAGCATGTACTATACAGTTAGCTTCCTGATAGAGTTGCAGTGAGGGGTAGGAGATTCCTCCCTTTAGGAAACTTCTTTCCATAACTGCTTTTTTCCCCCTCATATATTTAGAATGGTGTATAAAATAATCAATTGCATATTGCAGTTTCTTTAACCGATACCTAGGGATGTTATAAGGGATACATCTCAGAATATAATTAATTCTTGGGAGTAGAATCATTTTAACTGCAGCAATTCTACCATCGAAGGAAAATCTATCTCCTCTCCAATTCTCTATAATATTTTGAAACTTGAAATATGAATCCTTATAGTTTTTATCTACCATTTCCTGTGAGTTTCCCAAAAAAGTGATACCCAGGTGTTTAAAGGATTTGGACTTACAATCAAAGGGATAAATAGCTTTCAACTTAGATAACAAGCTTACTGAAAATTTGGAAAACAACGTTTCTGATTTTCTATAGTTTAACTTATAATAAGAGATTTTGCTGTAGCTTTGTATTAAATTTGACAAATAATGAAGTGATACTTCAGGACTGGTAAGTGATAAAACAACGTCATCTGCATATAAACTAATTTTGTGCTCCCTCTCTCCCACCCTGATCACATGAATTTATGGGCATGATCTTATGGCTTCCGCCAATGGTTCTATCATCAACACGAACAAGGTGGGAGAGAGGGGGCAACCATGTCTAGTGCCATTTGATATTCCAAAAGGAATTGTCCTACATCCCAAACCTGTTACTTCTGCCAAGGGAAATCTATACAGAGCCCCTAACGCCCGGGCCCCGAATTCCCCAAATCCAAATTTGGACAGCGTTAGTCGCATGTATTCCCACCCTATTCTGTCAAATGCTTTTTCAGCATCTAAAGACAAGAACAGGGTGGGAATACCTTTGGCCCTTGCTACTTCACCCAGGCTCATAATCTTCCTAATGTTCTCTGAGCCTTGCCTTCCAGCCACAAAACCCATTTGTTCTATTGCAATTAATTTCTCTATACACTTTTGAATTCTAAGTGCCAGAATCTTTGCGTACAATTTAGTATCTGCGTTTAATAGTGAAATGGTTCTGTAATTGGCTTATGACTGTGGGTCAAGATTGGGTTTAGGGATCATTATTAATGCTACTTTTGTCATCTCCCTTGGCATAGTACCTCTTATTTTAATTTCATTGAACATTTCTGTTAAATAGTGGCTTAAAATTTGGCAAAATGTTTTGTAAAAAAGATTAGTATATCCATCTGGTCCTGGCGTGGTGTAGGGTTTCAGTTGCTTAATCACTTGTTGGACTTCCTGAATTGTAATTGGATTGTTCAGGTCCATTTGGTCACCTTCTGATAATTTCGGTAGTTGGATACCATTCAAAAATGTTTGTATTTCATCTACTGATGGTTTACTGAAGGTAGCATTTTTTTCCAGATTGTACAGGTCCTGGTAATAATTCGAAAATGCTTGTCCTATTTCTTGGGGGGAGGAGGAAAATTTACCCTTTTCCTTAATAATTATTATTCTTTTCTTTTCTTTTTCGTTTGAGTGTCGAGTAGTTTACTGTTTCTATTATTTTGATGGTGGTATATCTGTTGGTAACGCCAGAGTGCGCTATCTGACCTTTGTTGATTGATCTTATTTATTCTGTTTTGTATTAATTTGATTTCCGTCATAGTCTGCGGTTGCGGATCCACCAAAAATTTAGATTCCAGTTTATTCAAATCTATATATAATTTTTTTAGTGGGGCTCCTCTCTGTTTTATCAACTGAGATTTCAGTTTGATAATCAAACCTCTTGTGAAAGCTTTTTGTGCGTTCCAAATCGTGCAATAAGAAGGGACAGTGTGAATATTTAAATCAAAAAATTCAGAGGTTTCTTTATTTAAGATTTCCTTATTTTTTTCAATTTTTATTATAGTGTCATCTAATCTCCATTGTGGTCTATCTAATTTTACTTTATTTATTTTAACCATTAATGTAGTGTAAGCGTGATCCGATATTACAATATTACCTATTTCGGTGTGTGATATTTTGTCAATTATTTGAGAATTTACTAATATTAAATCAATTCGTGAATAAATCTTATGTGGGTTTGAATAAAATGAGAATTCTTTTTGATTTGGGTGTTGAACTCACCAGGCGTCAAATAAGTTGTTCTTAATAATCCATTCTGTAAATACTTGGGAAACTTTGCTCACTCTTTTCAGATTTTTATTCACCAATATTTTAGACCTATCCAGATTTATGTTTGAAACCAAATTGAAATCCCCTGCCATAATAAGCGGGCCCTGTACATATTTCTTAATTAAGTTTCCTACTTTTTTTATAAATTTCATTTGTTTCTCATTAGGGGCATAAATATTAATCAATGTTATTTTCTGATTATTAATCTGGCCATTCCATAAAATGTAACGTTCATCTGGGTCTATAATTGAAATTACTTCCACTGTTTCTAGATCATTAGAAAAAAAAATTGATACTCCTCTCTTTTTTTCCCCCCCCGTTGAGTGATATCTAAGATCAAAATAACCTTCAGCAAACCCCGGTATTTTATCTTTCCCCCAGTGAGTTTCCTGGAGAAAAATCAGATCTACTTTCCCATTTTTACAATGTCTGTAAATAGTTTTCCTTTTACTGGGTGAATTTAAACCCCTAACATTCCAACTTAATAGTTTCAAAGCCATTTATATTGGGATAATTCTTTAAGAATACTGTTATTTAGCAAACAATTATTTGAAAATTCTTCCTTTACTATAAATTTATAAATCAAGGAACCAAAACCTTTCATACTGACATTCATACATACATTCATACTATTGGAACAGATGGGGCTGTACTGCAGCCTTTTCCCAGTTCTGTTCCGCAGGGATTTAGCCGTTGTTCAAAGATGGATAGCGGTACATTGTGGAGATGGCAGTGCCATTTGCCTAAATTATTAGCCTTTTATTTGACCCATATTTCTATATCTCCTTTCTAATGACTATTAATTATTAGGCAATATCATTTCTAATCTTCCCATCTCCTTCTCGTGCTTTCCTCTTTATAAGCGGGTATAAGTAATTACCCTGGACTGATTTAACTATTAATGCTGTCATTTCTTCATCTATATCCATTAAAAGACCCTAAAAAAAATATTTTGGGACAAGTTATACAGTAATCAGCCCAGATAAACATATAAGACATTATTTCGCTTGTTTTATCTCTTCCTTGGGATTCATTTCTCCTGCCATTATGGTGTTGGAACTTTCAGTTTAGACGATGAGTCTTTTAAGTCTCGTGAATTAATCTTCAAATTGCTCAGAAAAGTTTCTCCTTCTGCAATGGAACTGATCCTGTGCCAAGAGGATCCTTGTAAAATCAGTAAACCTACTGGAGACATCCATTTGTAAATAAAATTAAGCTTTAGCCTTAGTTCTTGCGTTATGTGACTGAATTCCTTTCTTCTACTAATTGTCGCTTTTGAAAAATCTGAAAAATTTGTATCTTTTCATATGGAGCTTCAAATATCTTCTTTGTATAACTTGCTTTAGAGATTGCTTCCTTTGTCGGTAAATGATGGATTTTAACGATCACATCTCTAGAGGTTTTGTTTTGTAAATGTATTGGTAAAGGGATTCGGTGAACTGTATCAAATTTCTGATCCAGTTGGGAGAAGGAGGGGGTAATATTAGTAAATAGGTCGTGGAGATATGTTGAGAGATCTTCTTTTTTTATCGCTTCTGGAATTCCTCTTATACAGAGATTATTTTTCCATGCTTTATCTTCCATTTTATTTATTTGATCATTCAAAGTTGTGATTTGAGTAGACATTTTTGAGGATTGCTCCAATAGCATATTATGATCCATAATTAATTTGTCAAATTTGACTTCCAAATCTGCTGATCTTTTGTTCACTTCCTTTATTGATTTGGCATTTTCCATAATTTGAGTCTTAATCTCTGCCAGAAATTCTGCTTGAAAATTCTTTAAGATCTCTTTCATTTTGTCAATGGTAAGCAAATTTTCTTCTTGACACTCCACTTCTCTACTTGGTGAATTGGGAGAGGGAAGAACAGTACTTTGGTTTAACCCTTCTTTCGAAGTTTGTTTTTGAGTCAAATTAGTTGAATTTTTGAGGGTAAAGAAGGGGGATGGCTCTGAAGTCAAACTCTTCCTCGCTTTAGCTTTATTTTTCATAGCCATCTTGTTTTATGTTTGCAGTACTCTAGTTTCCCTTTATTTTTTTCCCTTTTTTTTATTTTTTATATTTTTTATATTTCCCCTTTTTTCCTCCCTTCTTTTCCCTTTTCTTCCTTCCTCTATTTCTCTTTTCCTTTAAACTCCTTGATTTAGGGTTAATACCAGATTTTAATCCTCCTTCTCCTTTTACTTCTTCCCTCTTCTCTCCTCCTATATATAATTTTTCAATATTCACGCAACACAGGGTTGCTACCAGATGACTGGAGAAAAGCAGAGGTGATATTTAAGAAGGGAGCAGGAACAAACCCAGGGAATTATAGACCTGTAGGTCTCACTTCTGTAGTGGGGAAGGGTTAGAAGCGCTTAGAAGGGTTAATAAGGTATAATATACAATTTGACCAAGATCATAAGTAGGAGTCAACTTGGATTCACGAGGGATAGGTCATGTCAAACAAATCTAATTCGTTTCTATGAGGAGGTATGTAGGAACTTGGATCAAGGCAACTCAGTGGATGTAGTCTTTTTGGATATTGCAAAGGCTTTTGATACAGTGCCACATGGAAGACTTTTGTGCAAACTAAGGGATACAGGAATTGCAGTACATATCTGCTCATGGATTGAGAGCTGGCTAAAAGACAGGAAGCAAAGGTTTGTTGTAAACGGAACATACTCCGATTGGACTAATGTGGTAAGTGAGGTTCCTCAGGGTTCAGCATTAGGTCCTCTCATTTTAACATATTTATTAATGACTTAGAAGTAGGACTGGAAAGTATTGTCTCCATGTTTGCTCATGACAATAAGTTGTGCAAGGTAATTAAATAAGAAAATTATGTACTTTCCCTCCAGAGGGATAGGCATAAAATGGGGAAATGGGCAACTAAATGTAATACAAATACATGTAAAGTTATGCATCTGGGAAGGAAAAAAAAAGCCATGCAATTTATAATCTTAATGGAGCAAATCTAGGGGTATCCGATATAGAGAGGGATTTGGGAGCTTGTGGACAATGCTCAATGCCAAGCAGCATCTTCAAAGGCAAGGAAAATATTAGCATGTATTAAGAAGGGTATAGAAGCAAGGGAAGCAAATATAGGGCCCTATTAAATTCCAGCCTCGTAAATAAGAGGCTTCTACTTAAGCCCTACGTACTGCAAAGTTTCTCTAACTTACAATGCTATTAAATTAGCCCTGCTGCGAGCAACGTATGAGCTACGCAGCAGGCCCGTACGTATCTACACTGCGTAAATGTACATGAGGAGTGACAGCCTGCGAGATGATATCGCAGGCTCCCACTCCTCATCAAGTGCTGCGGGGGTCCTAAAAGGGACCTCCGCGGCAGTCCCCCACATAAGCATTGCCGTGGGGGGTACTCCAAACCCCCCCCCAGGCACCTAAAATGAACCCCCCCTCAATGCGGGGGTCCCTGTCGGGACCCCCGAAGTGTCCTCACATGAACACCTTGCTGCAGGGGTCCATAGGAACCCCCGCAGCCCCCACACATTAACCCCTTGCAGCGGGGGTCCCCGATCGGCACTGATCAGGCCCCCGCTGCATTTAAAACTTTTAAATTCCCCGCCGCGGCTCCTTAAAGGGGCCGCGGCACACTATTAGCCAATCCCGGCCGCGGCACTTAAAATTAACCCCCCTCTATGCTGGGGGTCCCCATTGGGACCCCCGAAGTGTCCCCACATAAACCCATTGCAGGGGGGGTCCCCGATCTGCATAGATCAGGCCCCCCGCTGCATTTAAAACTTTTAAATTCCCCGCCGCGGCTCCTTAAAGGGACCGCGGCACACTATTAGCCAATCCCGGCCGCGGCACTTAAAATTAACCCCCCTCTATGCTGGGGGTCCCCATCGGGACCCCCGAAGTGTCCCCACATAAACACCCTGCAGCGGGGGGCCCCGATCGGCACCGATCGTGACCCTGCTGCAATTCAATTTTAAATTTCCCGCCTCGCGGGTCCTCAAAGGACCGTAAAGGTCCTGAAAGGACTCGCACTAAAAATAATAACCCCAGGCAACTATAATTACCCCATTAACTCATGATGGTCAATCCAGACCACCATAAGGCCTAAATTAACCCATTAACTCATGGTGGTCAATACAGACCACCATAAGACCTAAATTAACCCATTAACTCATGATGGTCAATCCAGACCACCATAAGGCCTAAATTAACCCATTAACTCATGATGGTCAATCCAGACCACCATAAGGCCTAAATTAACCCATTAACTCATGGTGGTCAATCCAGACCACCATAAGGCCTAAATTAACCCATTAACTCATGGTGGTCAATACAGACCACCATAAGACCTAAATTAACCCATTAACTCATGATGGTCAATCCAGACCACCATAAGGCCTAAATTAACCCATTAACTCATGGTGGTCAATACAGACCACCATAAGGCCTAAATTAACCCATTAACTCATGGTGGTCAATACAGACCACCATAAGACCTAAATTAACCCATTAACTCATGATGGTCAATCCAGACCACCATAAGGCCTAAATTAACCCATTAACTCATGGTGGTCAATCCAGACCACCATAAGGCCTAAATTAACCCATTAACTCATGGTGGTCAATACAGACCACCATAAGGCTCTATTTAACCCCATCAGTCCCATAAGGGTATATTATTACCATTATGGGCCTGTTACAACCCAACATTAACCACATAAGTGCCATGATGGTCCTCAAGGACCATCATGACACTAACTACAAACACTACACTATAACCCCCAATAAACCATTTAATCTAAACTAACCCCCCTCTACACTAATCTATTAACACTTACACTACCTACCTACACTACCTACCCCCTAATAAACCTCCCCAACACTCTAATTACAAAAAACAAAAAACCTACAGTACAAAAAACAAAAAAACCTACAGTACAGAAAACAAAAAAAAATTACACACCTGAAAAGGAAAGACAGATAAACACAATACAATAATACATATAATACATATAATACATTACATACAATACATGACATTACATATAATATATTAAATATAATATATTAAATATAATATATTACATATAATATATTACATATAGTCCTAATCAAATACCCCCTATCTATCTAACATACAATCTATTTAATTTAAAATAAATCCTAACTATATCAAATACATCCCCCTATCTATCTAATATACAAAAAATCCTAACTACATACACAGACCCTTATTCTAAAATAAAATAAAATAATTACAGTCCTAACTACATACACAGACCCTAATTCTAAGCTAAAATCAATAAATTAAGACCACTTACCTTTAAGATGTTGCTTCAGATCACTAACCTATGGGTCAAACAAAAAAAAAAATTAGTACAAAACATTAACATCAAATAAATAAACATTATATACATTCTACATATTCAACTCACCTTTACAGCATGTCCAGTCACTGTTAAGCTCTTCCGGCGCGGCCCTGTTAAAAAAAAAAACACAATACATGAATACATGAATACAATATATAAACAATAAATAAAATACACAAATAAACATCTAAATATACATTTAACTTACCTCCCCGCGATGTCCCCGGCCTTCTCTCCTTCAGCCCCGGCTGGGCCGCGGAACCATCCGCGCTCTAAAAAAAAAAAAGAAAAAAAACTAACGGAGGTCTGCACTGGCAGACCTCCCCGACGCTACTGAACCTCCCGGAGTCGTTTCCGGGAGGAAATTGGCATTGGCGGCTTGTGATTGGCTGAAAAAGCTGTCTATCAATTTCAGCCAATCAAAAGTCGTCAATGTGTGAGCCAATCAGGATGGGATACACCCCAATATCCCACCCTGATTGGCTAAAACACTTGTCTATCTTTATGGGAACCAATCACAACGCTCAGATGCCTTCAGCCAATCACTATGGGATACACCCCCACGGAGTGATTGGTAGAAGACATCTGCGCATCCTGATTGGCTCCTACATTGACGACTTTTGATTGGCTGACAGCTTTTTCAGCCAATCACAAGCCGACAATGCCAATTTCCTCCCGGAAACGACTCCGGGAGGTTCAGTAGCGTCGGGGAGGTCTGCCAGTGCAGACCTCCGTTAGTTTTTTTTCTTTTTTTTTTTTAGAGCGCGGATGGTTCCGCGGCCCAGCCGGGGCTGAAGGAGAGAAGGCCGGGGACATCGCGGGGAGGTAAGTTAAATGTATATTTAGATGTTTATTTGTGTATTTTATTTATTGTTTATATATTGTATTCATGTATTCATGTATTGTGTTTTTTTTTTTTAACAGGGCCGCGCCGGAAGAGCTTAACAGTGACTGGACATGCTGTAAAGGTGAGTTGAATATGTAGAATGTATATAATATTTATTTATTTGATGTTAATGTTTTGTACTAATTTTTTTTTTTGTTTGACCCATAGGTTAGTGATCTGAAGCAACATCTTAAAGGTAAGTGGTCTTAATTTATTGATTTTAGCTTAGAATTAGGGTCTGTGTATGTAGTTAGGACTGTAATTATTTTATTTTATTTTAGAATAAGGGTCTGTGTATGTAGTTAGGATTTTTTGTATATTAGATAGATAGGGGGATGTATTTGATATAGTTAGGATTTATTTTAAATTAAATAGATTGTATGTTAGATAGATAGGGGGTATTTGATTAGGACTATATGTAATATATTATATGTAATATATTATATTTAATATATTATATTTAATATATTATATGTAATGTCATGTATTGTATGTAATGTATGTAATGTATTATATGTAATATATTATATTTAATATATTATATTTAATATATTATATGTAATGTCATGTATTGTATGTAATGTATGTAATGTATTATATGTAATATATTATATTTAATATATTATATTTAATATATTATATGTAATGTCATGTATTGTATGTAATGTATGTAATGTATTATATGTATTATTGTATTGTGTTTATCTGTCTTTCCTTTTCAGGTGTGTAATTTTTTTTTGTTTTCTGTACTGTAGGTTTTTTTGTTTTTTGTACTGTAGGTTTTTTGTTTTTTGTAATTAGAGTGTTGGGGAGGTTTATTAGGGGGTAGGTAGTGTAGGTAGGTAGTGTAAGTGTTAATAGATTAGTGTAGAGGGGGGGTTAGTTTAGATTAAATGGTTTATTGGGGGTTATAGTGTAGTGTTTGTAGTTAGTGTCATGATGGTCCTTGAGGACCATCATGGCACTTATGTGGTTAATGTTGGGTTGTAACAGGCCCATAATGGTAATAATATACCCTTATGGGACTGATGGGGTTAAATAGAGCCTTATGGTGGTCTGTATTGACCACCATGAGTTAATGGGTTAATTTAGGCCTTATGGTGGTCTGGATTGACCACCATGAGTTAATGGGTTAATTTAGGCCTTATGGTGGTCTGGATTGACCACCATGAGTTAATGGGTTAATTTAGGCCTTATGGTGGTCTGGATTGACCACCATGAGTTAATGGGTTAATTTAGGCCTTATGGTGGTCTGGATTGACCACCATGAGTTAATGGGTTAATTTAGGCCTTATGGTGGTCTGGATTGACCATCATGAGTTAATGGGGTAATTATAGTTGCCTGGGGTTATTATTTTTAGTGCGAGTCCTTTCAGGACCTTTACGGTCCTTTGAGGACCCGCGAGGCGGGAAATTTAAAATTGAATTGCAGCAGGGTCACGATCGGTGCCGATCGGGGCCCCCCGCTGCAGGGGGTTTATGTGGGGACACTTCGGGGGTCCCGATGGGGACCCCCAGCATAGAGGGGGGTTAATTTTAAGTGCCGCGGCCGGGATTGGCTAATAGTGTGCCGCGGTCCCTTTAAGGAGCCGCGGCGGGGAATTTAAAAGTTTTAAATGCAGCGGGGGGCCTGATCTATGCAGATCGGGGACCCCCCCTGCAATGGGTTTATGTGGGGACACTTCGGGGGTCCCGATGGGGACCCCCAGCATAGAGGGGGGTTAATTTTAAGTGCCGCGGCCGGGATTGGCTAATAGTGTGCCGCGGTCCCTTTAAGGAGCCGCGGCGGGGAATTTAAAAGTTTTAAATGCAGCGGGGGGCCTGATCTATGCAGATCGGGGACCCCCGCTGCAAGGGGTTAATGTGGGGGTGCTGCAGGGGTCCTGATAGAGACCCCTGCAGCATGGGGATGTGTATAGGGTGCAGGGGGGAGCCTCACGCTGCTGTCTCGGGCTGTTCCGAGGCAGCACGTAGAGGCTTTCGGATCCCTTGCGTGGACTTTTTGTCCACGTAGGGATTCTTACGATATGCGAGACTCGTGCATAGATTTAAGGCTACGTAGCTCTCTCGGAGCCTATTCTCGGCCATTTTCTCGCAGTCATATCGTAAAGCAGGCTGCGAGAGATTCGGTTCTCGCAAACAGCAGGAAAACTGCCTTTTGCGAGCACCGAGAGAACTACGAGGGAGAATTTAATAGGGCCCATAATTCTGCCACTATACACATCCCTAGTACTCCCTCATTTGGAATATGGAGGACAATTTTGGTCACCTCTTCATAAAAAGGACATTTTAGAGCTGGAAAAGAGACAGAGACAGAGAAGGGCAACAAAACGAATAAGGGGAATGGAGGGGCTAAGTTATGAAGAAAGACTAACCAAAATAAACCTAACCTCTCTAGAAAAAAAGGCATCTAAGGGGGGATATGATTACCTTATATAAATATTGTATATCCAGGGTCAATATAAGGCTTTCTCAAGTGAACGTTTTGTGCCAAGAGGTTTTCAACTAACAAGAGGACATCCTTTGAGGTTAGAAGTTACACCTTAAAGAAAGAAAAGGGTTCTTCACAGTAAGGGTGCTTACTTTCTGGAATTCTCTACCAAAGTAGGTAGTGACAGTGCATTTGATAGATAACTTTAAAAAGGGATTGGATATATTTTTAAATAAAAAGTGCATTCAGGGTTATCCTCGATAATTAGATAGGGAGTATTGATCCAGGAAGACAATTGGTAAAGTTTCACTGGGATTTTGTTCTGTTTGCTTCCTCTGGATCAATTAACAATTAATCCTCATATTGCAGATCAGAGGAGATCTAAAAAAGTTGAACTTGATGGACTAATAGTCTTTTTTCAACCTCAATTACTATGTAACTATGTAATTTAGTTCTGTGTGGATTATTGTAAGCTGAATAAGCAAAATATTAAATATGCTTACCTTATTCCCCACATGGATTTGCTCCACCTCTTAGGGACCGCTAAGTTCCTGACTACCCTTGGTCTCTCCAAGGGATACTGACAGATCCCCCTTCTGGAGTCTGCTAGCAAGAAGTCAACTTTTATCACCCCCTTTGTCCTCTACCAATTTACAGTTATGCCTTTTGTGATGAAGAATTTCACCTTCCAGAGACTAGTGGATCAGCAACTGCAAGGGTACCAGTGCTTTGCCCAGGTTTACCTGGATGATATAGCCATTTTAAGCCCCTTATGGGAGGAATACCTCCATCATGTTAAGGCTATTTTAGATGCAGTTAGGGGTGCTAAGTGTCAATGGGCTAGGGTAGAGGGGCAACACCTGGGGAACTGGGTACATAGTGCACAGATTAGACCTGAACCAGAAAAGGTAGAAGGATAGCTGACTAGCCAAACCCCAAAACCAAAAAGCAGGTAGTGGCTTTCCGGTGCTGCAAGGTATTATCACAAGTTTGTTCCCTGTTATACTGCCATTGCAAAGCCCCTTATACACCTGACCCACAAGAAGTTGCCGAGGATGGTGGACTGGACAGAATCACCAAAATGAAATGGGGGAATCTTGGGTTCCAGCAAAGCAGTTTCTCCAAATCCAGTTGCTCTGTTGATTCTGACACACAAACATAAAATGGAGTTCTTATTCATTTATCACTCTTTGGTCTTCCTGCTTAGTACGGTGCAAGTCTGCCTTCTGAGCCCTTTAAGCTATCCTCACCTGTCCCCCTGTTCTGGCTGCCCCCAACTATCAGCACCCATTTGTGGTTCAGTCTGATGCCTCAACCTATGGTTTGGGGGCTTTGTTCATCCAAAAGGATGAACAGGGATGTAATCACCCCATAGCCTACCTCATTAGACAGCTCCTGCCCAGGGAGATAGCCTATGCAGCAACCCAGAAGGAGTGTTTGAGCTCTTAATAAGATCCAGAATTACTTGTATGGGAGGGAATTTATGGTGATCACCAACCACAACCCTTTGTGATGGTTTTCCAGGGTGGCTGGAGACAATGGATGGCTACTGCGCTGGAGCTTATCTTACAATTTTACCATCCAGCATCGGCGGGGAAAGGTTCAACAAAATGCTGATGGGCTCTCTCGGTAAGAGGACAAGTAGGAGGTGTAGCTAGGGGACCATCTGACAAAATCATCCTCTACGATCCACCAACTGGATTTGTCATGACCCCCTGGACAGACTCATTTTGGGCAACCAACAGACATTTTGAGACACTTGTCCATTTGGCTACCAACACTCAGGAGCCTTGTAAAAGCCTGAGGACTTGCTTACTTGTGTTACTTGTTACCAATGTTTAAACTATGTCATTTTGGGCAACTTGCACTGGTTATGTTCCCTGGGATCCAAGAGCTCTTCTCTGTGAGTTTTTGGAGCCTACTAGGTTCAGAGTCGTTTTTATGTTTTGTGTGTAGGATGTGTTATAAGGCGTTCCAGTTACATTGGGCCAATAAAATAATTTTGGTGTTAGTACCACTTTAACGGTGGCCAGGAAGTGCTCCCAGTAGCCAACAATGAAATGCAGTTAATACCCAGTATGCACACTGGACTATGCCCTAGGATGTGTTTAAACTTGCGTCAGTGATTAACATGGGCTCCATAGGTTTCTATGGGGTATTCAAAGCATGGGTTAAGCCATCAAATATAATTAACAAGGCTGTCAAAATAGCAGTTATTTGTAAGTGATACCCCTTTGATCCTTTGTTTTGTGGTTAACCACAAATAAATAGATATTTGACCTTAGTCATGTCCCCATTTAATCTAATAGTAGCTGGATTGTCTAGAATGCTTATGGAAGTCCTGGTCGCCCCCAAGAAGTAGACACACCCAGTCCCCTCATGGAATGGTTAGCCGACTCCTATCAGACAATAAAGTGATTTAATACAAGGGGAGGTTGGTTAGAGCTTGGATACACCCAACAATACAGTCCCTGAAGCACCAGTGGGCTCTGTTTCTATATTTACACCACACAAGAGGTAACCCAAGCATACTAATCCACCCCATTACCATCTGTTAGGTTTGCCGCATTGAGGGGTCCATGACCTCGGTAATTCCAAAATTGTAGCCCCTCAATCCCTTAGTCACTACGTGGGATAAAGTCCTAGTCCACTTGCCCAGCCACTAAGTCTCCAAGCCCACACTGACTAATTAACCCCCATGATGTCCAAATCCTGTCAGAAGTGGCTGATCAACCAGTATCACCAGACACCTGGGCTTCTAGAGGAAGTAAAGACAGGATGTCCCCAACTTCCTGGAGATAATCTTGACCCACATGGGTAGTTCAAAGATGCCTACAAGCTGTGAATTGTTTGTTTGCCCAAGGAAGGGGTTTATGTTGATTGGTGGGTGTACTGTATAAATATGTGACTGTAAAATAAAGTTTATGCTCTATTTGGGACAAATGCCTTGTGTGTTTCATTATGTAGGGAATGCATTTTTTTTTTTATTACAAATTTCTGCAACTGGTCCTGGTACCCGGTAATGTCCTAATACCTGCAACTTGGTCCTGCAACCGCAACCTGATACAATGTACAGCAACTTGTCCTAGCCTCCTGTTAAACTCTCCTGTGTGAAGGAATGTAGAGAACGTCCTACCATGAAGTGGTTTGTGACAGCCTTTAATTGATTGTGAAACAAGGAGCTTATACTCTAGTGCAGATTAAGTTAAAAGATGGACTTTGAATGTATCCAGACCTCCAGCCTCTTCTCCTGCTGCTTCATTACATTTACTTTTTTTTTACCTCCACTATCACATATAATAAAAACTACAAATCGTTGTCACGCTTTGCGAGGGACGCAGTTTGGTCCGCAAATGCGGACCCTCGCAAAGCGAGGGTCTGCATTTGCGGAGGTGGAGGCTCAAAGGCGCCTCACACGCGGTTAAAAACACCCACACAAGCGGCACTTTACCAACAATACGACCCGACGTACATTTACGGACTTAGCAGACAAAAAACATGACGCACATTTACGGACTTAGGCCCTCATTCAATTGCGATTTGGTCAATTGAATAGGGCCCTAAATAAGCACATAGCATATTTTTTTTAAAGAAGTTTTTAGTTAGTGAAAACCTTGCTTTTGGATAGATTCTTACTAACTAAAAACTTCTTTAAAAAAATTATGTTATGTGCTTATTTAGAGGCCTATTCAATTGGCCAAATTGCAATTGAATGAGGGCCTTAGTAGACAAAAATACGAGACGCACGACTTAGAAAAAAAACATTACGACCTCGGAAAAATACGACCTTAACGGCAGAACCGTGTGCAACGGAAAACAGTCAAAACACAATAAATACACACACAAAAAAACATAATAAACTTACCAACAGCAAGGTGGGCCATCCAGGACCTCTGCAAGTGAAGTTACACCTCCATTTAAGTCCAAATTCACGAGTTTAAACACACGAAAATCCCTTAAGCGAGAGAAAAAATGGCAGCCGAAAAAAACGAAAACGAGGCTACAGGACCCTAAACACGCAAAACAGAGCCCAACACGTAGCACTTTCACGAGGTAGTACAACAGACTGTTACTAAAGACGGAAAATCGATTACTAAAGACGCAAAATCATTCCGATGCGCGTAACACATACATACAATATAGCCGCCATTTTGACACAATCTACACAATAACGTACCTGAAATGGCGGCTTTCCCGCCTAAACTAACGGCTCTGCCTCGCGCATGAAATCTATATATAGAGCACAATTGCCACAGAGCTCACACTTTCTCCTCAGGTGATGACAGTCTGACTGGACATTTTCTGCTTCCGGAAAATCCAAAGAGATTGTTAGCTCTTCAGGATATTGATTGCTGGATATTTCTTAGTGATAGGTAAAGTATATTAATTAATTTATTATTTATTAATAAAAATAAAAAAAAGCAAAGAAAAAAAATACATTACTGCATTTTGCAATACCTGTACTTTAGCAAGGTATTAATTATTAACCATTTCAAATATGTTTATTAATTGATTAATTCATTTTTAATGGACATTTATTTATTAATTACTAATTATTTGTAAAAAAAATTAGAATTGTCATTAACTTCACTTTATGATTACATTATTGATTAACTCTTTATAGAACATTTACTAATTCATTAATTAGTAATGTGCTTTAATTAAATAATAATAAATTAATAGTAATAATGTTTATAACAGAAAAAAGAATGTCACTGGACTTAGATTTTGACCTTGATGCTCAACTATTAATGTTCATTTATTACTTTATTCATCATTACGATTATTAATAATGGTAATTAATTATTAATTAGCCATAATAACACATTTAGTAAAAGAAAAAAAAATGTATAGTGGTTTTAAATGTTGTGCTTGCTGCTCAACTATTAATGTTCATTGATCATTCATAGAAGAAATTTTTAGTCAAAAATGCATAAAAACATATCTCCCTTTTGCACTGAATTTAGATATTACTGTTGTTGATTCTTTAAGCTCATTGTGTTAAAGGTATAGGATCCTCAAACCGTTTACATATTTATATCACTTTCTTACATTTTACAGTGCATTTACTTCTATTTTGCAGCTATGCTAATTAAAACATAGCAAACATTAACAAGTCCTTTTTTAAAAAAAAATTCTCACAGTTTGATCATCTGCCCACCTTACTACACAGAGGGCTGTTTGCAGCATTTTATCTGCAATCACATCAGCTTCACAGGTATATCATTTTAGAATTTTAATATTTACTTTAATGCATGCATATATGAAAAGGACAACAAGTACTTTAAGTATTATCAATGATTCATACATTTATAAAAAAAAAAAAAAATTACACATGATTTTTACATCTTTTCACAGATTTGTGACATCTCCGCCTGCCTCAATACAGGAGTCTCCTCTGCAAGAATTAACATTGCAGAATATTAAATTGTGGTAAATGATTTTGTGATGACATTTGTTAACACAATATAATATTAACTATTGATTTGCGTTGAGTAATGGTATTTCATACATTCATTCAATAAAAAAATTAATTATGATTTTGACATCTTTTTACAGTTTTCTCACGTCTACACCTGCCTAAAAACAGGAGCATTTTCAATTATAGAACAACTAATTTACAGGTATATCAGAAGGAAAAAAATAAATTATAATAAAGATTTTATGTGTAATCCTGTATTCATTCATTCATCATTATGTTACTGCTCATTGACAGGGATAGAGCCTTAGAAGCAGTTAAATATTTTATTTCGTGTATTATATTAAGTCACTTGCTCTTTTGTGTAGCTCTTCTTTAGGAACACGATAGCTGTTTCTGTTTTTCCATTCATGATATAGACACACCTACAGAGAGACAGACACACATACAGACAGACAGAAAGAGATGCAGCCAGACACACACACAGACACCCACGCAGCCAGACATCCACACAGCCAGAAACCTTCGCAGCCAGACACCCAGATACACAGAGACACACCCACGCAGCCAGACACCTACGCAGCCAGACACCCAGTGACACAGACACCCAGTGACACAGACACCCAGTGACACAGACACCCAGAGACACAGACTGCCAGAGACACAGACTGCCAGAGACACAGACCTCCAGACACACAGACATCCAGACACACAGACATCCAGACACACAGACATCCAGACAGAAACACACAGACATCCAGGGAGAAACCCAGAGAGACACACACCCACAGATATCCAGACACACACCCAGAGAGACACACACCCACAGACTCGCAGAGAGACATACACCTGCAGACAACCAGAGAGATAGAATCCTATATACACCAAGACAGACAGACACAGAAATACAGAGGCCCAGACAGACACATGCACCCAGATAGACACACAAACACAGACACCCAGATAGACACACACACACAGACACCCAGAGATACACATAGACAGCCAGAGAGACACACACACAGAGACACAGACAGCCAGAGACACAGACAGCCAGAGACACAGACACACACCCACAGACATCCACGGACAAACCCAGAGAGACACACACCCACAGATATCCAGATACACACCCAGAGAGACACCCACCAACAGACAACCAGAGATAGAAACCTATACACACCAAGACAGACAGACACAGAAATACAGACATCCAGATAGACAAACAAACACATACACCAGATAGACACACACAGACACCCAGAGACACACACAGACAGAGAGACACACAGCCAGAGACACAGACAGCCAGAGACACAGACCCACAAACATCCAGACACACACCCAGAGAGACACAGACCCACAGACATCCAGACACACACCCAGAGAGACACAGACCCACAGACATCCAGACACACACCCAGAGAGACACATACCCACAGACAAGCAGAGAGACAGACACCTGCAGACAACCAGAGAGATAGAATCCTATACACACCAAGACAGACAGACACAGAAATACAGAGGCCCAGACAGACACATGCACCCAGATAGACACAAAAACACAGACACCCAGATAGACACACAAACACAGACACCCAGATAGACACACACACACAGACACCCAGAGAAACACACAGATACCCAGAGAGAGAAAGACAGGCAGAGACACAGACACACATCCACAGACATCCAGGGAGAAACCCAGAGAGACACACACCCACAGATATCCAGACACACACCCATAGAGACACACACCCACAGACACGTAGAGAGACAGACACCTGCAGACAACCAAATATAGAAACCTATATACACCAAGACAGACAGACACAGAAATATAGACATCCAGATAGACACACAAACACATACACCCAGATAGACACACAAATGAATGAATGTGCTTTGTCAGTTTTGTGGGGCCTATCATTTTCAGAAAGAACGACCAACTGATGGAGAGTTTATTAGTTGCTGTCAGAAAGGAAAGGTAAGACTTCCAGAAAAACACACATTCCCAGAATATTTAAAAAGTATCATGAGTGATCCTACATTTCCCAATTACACCAATTTTAAGAAAAATATTCGCTCATATAACAGTGCAATTTCATTTGCTTCAATGGGTGAAACATTAGCCGAAAATGTACCAGGACATGGTCCTTATTGTTTTAAAGTTCAAGGACAAATATACCACCGGACTTCACATTTACAACCAGAAACAGGAGAACAAAGGAAATTTGCACAGTTATATGTACTCGATACAATGGAAGCCGTGGAACAATGAATGATGCTTCCTGAAAATAGACAATGCTCACCCATAGTCTTTGAACAGCTTCATAACATTATGGCGAACAACCCTTATAGTAAAGCATACAAAAAATTAGCGGAGGTTGAAAAAGAACAACTGGCACATGCGCAAAGACATCAATTGCCAATGCCAAGAGTAAATATGGTTCTTAAAAGGGATCGCCATACTGATCAAAGACGCTATAATTTACCAACAGCAAATGAAGTTGCCATGATATTTAAAAATGATGATGGGGAACCACCATTTGAGCGGGATATTAGAATATATCCACGCAATCAAGAACAACCTTTTATAAACATCAATATTTTAAGCAGTAATTTGGATCCTATGACATATCCCATTTTCTTTCCAAATGGGGAGCCAGGATGGCAACCAAAATTAGTTGCAAAGTTATCCCAATAGTAAAGTTCGTATTAGAAACAATATTTCAATGCTGGAATATAAAGTGGCACAAACTGCTGTCCGGGATCATTATAATCCTATTTTATGTGGGGGCAAACTCACACAACAATGGATTATTGATTCCTATCTACCAGTGGAAGCAAATAATCTAAATGTTGTCAAATTTCAACAAAACAAGCTTCGAGTTGAACAATATTGTGGATTGATGGATTATGTCACTGAATTGGCTGCAAACAGAAACATTCCTGCTGGACGAGCAATGATTTTGCCATCCTCTTTCCAAGGATCTCCTCGCAATATGCGAGAAAGATACAATGATGCCATGGCTATTGTCACTAAATTTGGAAAACCTGATTTATTTATTACATTTACATGTAATCCAAAATGGCCAGAGATCAAAGAAAATGTTATGCTTGGACAAACTACTTCTGACCGACCAGATTTGGTTGCAAGAGTATTCAAAATCAAACATAATTCCTTAATTTATGATATCACTAAAGCAGATTTATTTGGAAAATGGGTGGCTTTTGTTTATACCATTGAATAAAAAAAAAGAGGCCTGCCACATGCACATATACTTTTAATCTTGCAAGAAAAAGATAAATTAAATACAGCAGATAGAGTGGATTCAGTGATTAGTGCTGAACTGACACATCCAGAAAAGCATTCAAGACTTTATGAGATTGTAACTCATAGAATGATAAACGGCCCATGTGGAGAGAGCAATCCAAAGTCACCATATATGGAAAATAAGAAATGCATAAAAGAGTTTCCAAAACAATTTCAAATGCAGACTTATGTTAATTGTGATGGATACCCTTTGTATAAAAGAAGAGAAGAACAAACAGCTATTATCCATGGCCAAAAGGTAGATAATGGATATGTGGTTCCATACAATCCACATTTGCTGATGAAGTACAATGCACATATCAATGTGGAAGCTTGCATTTCCATCAAATATGTGTATAAATATATATATATATATATATATATATATATATATATATATATATATATATATATAAAGGATATGATGAAGCAACTGTTGTTGTCCAAGGTGCAGACAATGAAAAAGACAACCCCATTTTACATGACGAACTTTCTTCTTATTTAGATGCTCGCTGTGTAAGTGCTCCTGAAGCAATGTGGCGTCTTCTCAAATTTGAGATGCATGATCGGTCACATGCTGTGTATCGATAAGCTGTCCATTTTCCACAAAGTCAATTTGTTTGCTTCACTGCCGGCAATGAAACAAATGCTTTAGCACAAAGTGAACATAGAGCAACAACGATTACTGCTTGGTTTCAATTAAATTGTCACGACACTCAGGCAAGAGAAATTTTATACATTGACATTCAAAATCACTATGTATTCGTAAATGGTGAATGGAGACAACGAAAGAAACATAATTATAAAATTATACCAAGAATATATACCGTCAGTCCACGAGAGATTGAACGTTTCAGTTTAAGATTACTGCTTTTACATGTTCCTGGTGCACAAAGTTATGAACATTTATGCACAGTCAATGACACTTTCCAGTTAGCTACAAGACATCAAAACTTTCTAGAAATGATACAGAATGGGAGAGATGTCTCGAGGAAGCAGCACTATGTCAAATGCAAAAGCAAATGAGAGAACAATTTGCTTTTATTTGTATCTTTTGCAATGTACCAGATGCCTTAACTTTGTGGGAAACATTTAAATTACATATGTGTGAAGATTTCTTGCAATGTTATAATGAGAACATTGCATAATTTAAAGCATTAATCAAAATACAGGAAATCTTACTTTGTCATGGATTAAATTGTGCCAACTTTAATCTGCTTGATCCAGGATTTATAGATGAAATTAACTTTAATGAGTATGACACTGACAAAAAACACAAGAAAAAATTGGAACTTTAAATGAATTGCAATTGGAAGCATTTAACGCCATCACAAATGCAATAGAAGATGATATGCTCAAAGAGTGTTATTTCTATCTCGATGGTCCTGGTGGATCAGGAAAAACTTACCTATATTGCATTCGAGCACAGGGTCAAATAGCACTGCCATTTGCAACCACTAGAATTGCTGCACTTTTGTTAGAAGGTGGTAGAACTGTGCATAGTGGATTTAAACTGCCAGTTCCCATTCTGGAAACATCAGTGTCGGATATTCAAATGAATTCATTACAAGCAAAAAAATTGCACAAGAGTAAATTAATTATAATAGATGAGGCAACTATGATGTCATGTCATGGCCTCCAATGTATTGATCGATTATTAAAATACGTTATGGCTAAGGATTTGCCATTTGGTGGAAAGGTGATGTTGTTAGGAGGAGATTTCAGGCAAACACATGGCAATCGGACTGACATAGTCGAAATGTGTATAAAAAGAAGTAAGCTGTGGAAAACATTTACACACCTGAAATTAGAAGTAAATGAGAGATCTGAAGGCGAAATCAATTCAATGATTGGCTCATTACCATTGGAGAAGGAAAACAGCCAAAAATAAATGATTTACCTGATGATGCTGTACAAATTCCACCAGAAATGATTTCAACAGAACCACTAATTTCAACAATCTTCCTTAATACCATCAATATTGAGGATTACTCAGACATTGCAAGCAAAGTCATATTGACATCAACAAATTACGATGCCTTGAATTTAAACAACGAAATATAAAAATTAATCAATGCTCCCCCAAAAAACTATTACAGTGCAGATTCTGTTCTGGCTGACAACAAAGAGAGTGAAGCAAACTTTAGTATGGAATTTATTAATTTTTTAACTCCCTCTGGAATGCCACCACATGCTTTGCAGCCTAAAAAAGGGGCAATTATCATGCTATTGAGAAATATGAATCCAAAAAAAGGACTTTGTAATGCGACCAGATTAATTTTGAAGGGATTAAAGGATCGTTTTATACATGCAGAAATTATGAGTGGTACTCATAAAGACGAACCAGTTCTTATACCCAGAATTGATTTGGCTCCAAGTGAGAGTGGTTTGCCCTTTGTCCTTCAAAGAAGACAATTTCCCATTATCATGGCATTTGCCATGACCATCAATAAATCCCAAGGACAAACTTTTAAGTCTGTTGGTATTTTTTTGAAGGAACCTGTGTTTGCACATGGCCAACTATATGTTGCATTTTCAAGATGCAATAATCCAGAGAAAATTAAAGTACATGTTGAAGAAAACACAAGCCAAGGTGATTTATTGGAAGATGGATGTGTTTTTACAAAAAACATTGTGTACTATGAGGTGCTGTAAATATACAGGCCAGTGCTTTGATTTAGAGGAAAAAAAATTATGTTACTCAAACTGATTTTAAAGTACCAAGATTTCAAGAAGAAACTCGATACAATGGCAAAAAAACATAGATAACAGTAGTTTTACTTCCAGGACAAAATTAGAGGTCTCTGGGACTCTTTAAATAGGGGACCACTATTTCCAATAGGAAACTCAATGTGCTATTTCAACAAAGTACAAGAAGAAGAAACAAAAAAGTAGCAAAAAGAAAAACAACACGAAACAGTGGTTATACAGATTGGAAGGTCTTACAAGTTACCTTTTCACATGATTGGCCCCACAAAACAATTAGGTGCCATTTACTTTAATTGGAATCTTATATTTAAATGTTGTAAAGTAGTATTTAACATGTTAACATTGTCTTTTAAGAGTTGTGGAAAGTTACTTCAAGCTATACTACTACTTCAATATCGTGAAACATTTATGTTACTACAAGTTTAAGCATTTGTTAATACATTCAACTGTCTAATTTTAAGATGGAGTATTGATTCAGGGAGCAATCCGATCGCCAGTTAATGGGGTCAGGAAGGAATTAATTTTTTTCCCTCTTTGATACAATTGGCCAAGTTTCAATGGGGGTTTTTATTGTTTGCCTTCCTCTGGATTCAATGCCAATTTAGTTTAATAGGAGTTTTAAAAAAAAGAATGTTACAAAGCATGTTATTGTACAAAATACTTAGTTTAGGAAACTTGACATAGGTGTCTGTTATTTATAGATAAATATCAATTCAAAGTGTTATTGTTTAAAAAAAAAAAAAAATAATTGTTTAAAATACAAGTTGCATGTTACAAACTTTGATGTTATGGTTTACAATATTTATTCATGCAAAATTAACACATTGTTATATTGTTATTCCATATATGACAATTAAAACAGTTCATATTTAAAAATATATATATATATACCTGTTGGTGAAATACAAGTTGAAAGTTAAAAAAATAAAAAGTTTTATTCAACATTTTCTATTTATTGGTACTTAATAAAACAAAAGGTTAAGAATGTCAGAGACCAATATTGTGTGGCAAACAGTTTTCACAGCATTAAAAATTCTATTGACCGTCATTTTTTGACGGGCAAGTCGCAAGTCTTTAATAAACCATAAGTTAATCTGAGTCTTTTCTCTTGATCTCCTTTAATGTATAAAGCTTCTTCTGAGTTTTTCTGATTATCATCATATAATAAATGGGATATGGAAGTTTCTCTTTTTTTAATATAAGCTGCATATGTATTTGCATATCAAAATATCATTTTATTAACAAGTGATTAAAAGAGACGTGTAAGCTATGCACACAGTGTCTCTTTTGGTACTAGATGTACTAGCAATGAAGACTGTATGTTTTCACAATCTGTGATTTTCTAGTACATCTACTACTATATAGACACTGTGTGCCTGCTTTATAAGGGGCAGAACTTTGCTGGGACTATTTTGAAGGTTTCAGTGATTAAAAAAGAGCTTTATTAACCAGTTAGTAACAAGAAAAACAGTATTTCTTTGGCTAGTACATTTAGTACTAATAGAGACACTGAGCATGCGTTACAGAGAGTTTTTTCTTACTTGTTAATAAAATGATGTTGAGATCTGCAAACAAACACATGGGAATTTTATTTTATCATTAAAAACAGAGAATCTTCAATATCTCTTTCAACTATCTAAGTGCCCTATAGATAAACTATATATTGGCTGCTGACCTTGACTTCGGTTTTAAGAAGGCATCTGGACCTTGGGGAAATTTGTGAAAATTAAGATATATTGAGGATGAGCAAAATGTATAATATAATCATATAGGAAGACCCTGACCCAAGACCCCTCAGGCTCCAGTGATTGTTATATTCAATTCTAATCTTACAGATAAACTCCCTTTCCCCCCTCTCCTTCTCCTGTACCTCCTTCCCCCCTCTCCCTCCCCTGTGTCTCCCTTCCCTTGTCTCTCTCCCTCTCCCTCCCCCGTGTCTCCTTTCCCCATCTCCCTTCCCCCCTCGTGTCTCCTTTGTCATCTCCCCCTAAGTCTCTTTCCCTCCCTTGTTTCTTCGTTCCCCCTCCTCTCCCTTCCCTTTTCTCCTTTTCCCCTTTCTCTCCCTCTCTTGTCTAATTTTCCCACTCCTCTCCCTCCCTTCTCTCCATTTTCCCCTGCCTCTCCCTCCCTTGTCTCAATTTCCCTGTCCTCTCCCTTCCTTGTCTCCTTTTCCCCCTTCTCTCCCTCCCCTGTGTCTCATACCTCGATGTAACCCTGCCAGCAGCACCGCACACCGTCTTCTCCTCTGGGTCCTCCAGCCGGAACTACTTTCTGGATGAAGCCACTCATTGCGCATGCGCATCCCTCCTGCGCGATGCGTGGCTTGATCCAGAAAGTAGTTTTGGATAGAGAACGGTAGCAGCAGTGGAGAAGATGGTGAGTACAGGCCGCAAGCTACTGGCAGGGTTTGGAACCAGGTGCAGGGTGAGTGGGGTCCCATCAGATCCAGAGAGCCCATAGGATGGAGCAGGCGGGGCCACGAGCCCAGGAAGCAGGTACGGGGTGATCAGTGGGGTAGGGGTGATCAGTGGGGCCGGGGAGAGCCGTGCAGGTCTCGCGATGAGCGCTCATTGCAGCTGTGGTAACAGTGGGGCAGCGGGGATCAGTGGGGCAGGAGGGGCAGCCTAAGTCCTGCGTCAACGGCTTGTCTCACTTTGGGAGGCTCTCAGTTTGTTGCTCTACGTGCCACAACTGAGCGTGACCAACATCGTAACGGTACACACACTGACAACAATTATAGTGATTCTTTGCCCATTAGTATTTAGCAACTTTAGCACTGTAAGTTCCTGCTGTGTAATCTGTAACTTAACGTGATATCGGATTTGATGTTACTTCTTACAATAAACTCTATAAATTCACTTCCTTCAAGTATAGAGATAACAGACGAGTTACCTGGGGAGGAAGGCAATTAACCCTTCTTGTGCCAAGAGGATCAACACTGCAGTCCAAAACCTACTATTAATATAACACTAATTATAAATCATAGTGGTCTCAAGATCGTAATTTTATTATCTACTATAGTCAATGCTGGACGTCGCTATTACTCTGCAAGGCATTTCATATTATTTTGTATCTATCTTGTTCAGTGGGAGGAAGCCTTGGAAATGGTAACAAAGCAAGATAAAAACTCTTAGTGAAGACCTTGTAGACAGCAAGAAGGCTACACAGCACTGTCAGCTATTAAGCTAGACTGTTTATTTGTTTGTATATTTCCGTATAGTAAAGTTCAGATTCCCAAATGTCTCTTCTAGAGCAGCCAGCTGTCTGCAGTTATCTCATTTGTAGGAGCAGAGATTTGGGGTTCAAAGATTAATATAATAAATGAAGAATTAATCTGTGAGTGTCACTAGCACTCAATACATTAAACTGCTCAGGAATTAAGGAGTAATCGGGTAACATTGACCTGCCATATTCTATCTGCAATCTGCTGGATTTCATGGAAATGTTTTATATGGTATTTCACAATCTTATCAGTCAGTCAAGATTGTATACGAGGATTTCAGGAAACCAAAGATCTGCAACAATGTGATATAGTATATACAGTACCAGTTGCGGCCATGCAAGGAGCACCGTAGGCGCTCACTGCGCTGGTGGAGATGAGCACCATAGGCACTCATCTCTACAACCCCGTACGACTTAGGCAGGGAGCGCCAAAGGCAATCACTGCGCTGGTGGAGATGAGCACCTTAGGCTCTCATCCCTACGACCCCCTACAACTTACGCATCATCCCTATGACCCAACCCACAGGACTATACATGAACAGAAACCTCAATTATTCACTTTACAATGCGAGCCGCATTAAAACATTCATCCCTACGACCCCACATCACATACGCATCATCCCTACGTCTTGCAGGATTACAGATGAACAGGAAGCTCCATTTTACAATTTCCACTGCGAGACCCGTAGGCGTTTGAAAAAATCTACTTAAAAAAAACCGACCCGTAACACTTCAAAATCCAGACCTCCGACAAAATCCGAACTTCGCAAAAAATCCGTAGCCCGCTAAAATACACATTTACCGGACGAACTGCAGCACTCCAAAAACACAAAAAAACACACACATATCACACAAATTAACTTTAAAACTCACACACAGCACGGGGGCACAATTAGGATGTCTATGAGTGAGGTTGCAAGTTAATTTGACCCATATTTCGCCTTTTTCAACCAACCAAAATCGCCTAAGCGACAAACAAAATAGCGGCCGAAAAAAAGGAAAACGAGGTCCAAGCTTGTAAAAAACATCAACAAACTCGTAAACACACCAACCCACTAACTCATTGCGAGGCACGTAACACATACAACATTTACGCCATTTTGCATACAACAAGCACATAACTTTAACGACATGGCGGATAGAAAGCTAATTGAGCATGCGCACTACGTTTTATCATTTTCTACTTGAGCTGACAGTCTATAAATACTGGAGACTTTCGAGAAATGTCTCCATTTCTCCTCAGGTGATGAACAGTGTGACTGGACATTTCACTGGTGGCCTTACTTCTGAAGCAACTTGCCTATCACTTTAGAAGTTGAAAAACTGCAAATTACACCAAAAGGTAAGCTATAATTAATAATAACTTAATTAATAATAATAAAAAAAATTCTATATAATATTGAGAACAATAACATTATTCATGTACAGAAATAATTAGAATATATTATTCATGTATAGTAAGATGGAAAACATTTATAAATGATTACAATTAATAAAGTAATAATTATTTTAAAAAAATTAAATATTGCGAATATCAACATTATACAGATAGAAGAGAAGATTTAAAACACAGATAAATGTTTCTGTGGGGTAAAATGTTGGACATTTAGAAAAATGATCTATGCTCTTAGAAAAATAAATTAGCATTAATGTTTACACTGCAGTTCAACAGTTGCATATTTTTATCATTTCCAACAGACTTTCCATTAAGAATATCACTGAATAATTTGCAGCACTGCATGTTGTAACAAAGCCTGGAAACTGCAGAAATTTACGGAAAAGAAATTACAACAAACAGGTAACGTACAGAAATACATATGCTTAACAAAAATACTATGCTGTCAAAAAAAAAAAAAAAAAAGGTTACTCGAACGTTTTTATTTCTGTTTATCATTTTCAACAGACACTGCCTGAAGAGTGCTGCAGGAAGATTGGCAGCAGGGGACCCTCTGTCCTTTATACACAACAAATTCAACACAACAGGTAAAGTATAACAAGTACAAAAAAAGAAAAATCATCTATTCAGTTTGGTGTGCGCCAATGTCAAAACCTACTGCAACCTAACTAACCCACTTAGCCTATCCCCATAGCCTAAACCCCTAATGCCAACAGAGGTGCACACCAAACAGGACAGCACAGCAAATGTTGTTCAAATAAACAAAATGGAAGGATTTATCCTGTTTGGTGTGCTCCAATGTGGAAAATCACTGCAATATAACTAAAACTCAAGAATAACACCATAATGCAAACAGTGCCACACACCAAACAAGATAGGACAACCAATGATGTTAACACATACAAAATCAAAATGAAAATGTCAAAATGCAGAGGATTAGTCTGACTAATCCTCTAAGCCTAAACCAATAAACATAAGCCCATAATGACAACAGTGGCATCCAGCAAACAGGATAAGACAAGAAATGCTTACAAAATGGACGGATCGATCCTATTTGGGGTGCCCCAATGTGGAAATGCACTGCAATATAACTAACCCTCTAAGCATAACACCCTAACCCTAACTCCACAATGGCACACTGGTGCACACAAAACAGAATACCACAAAAAATGCTAATAACACATACAGCATAGAAGGACGTGTCATGTTTTCTGGGCATCTTTAATAAAATGCACTGCAACAAAACTAACACTAAACAGGATAACAGAAGAAAAAAGAAAAATAAAGAAAGTTGCATTTAAAAAACACAAAAATACAAATCTAATGTACTATTTATATTTACAGATTACTACTGCGGATAACGAAAATAAACAGGAAAAGAAAAGACGTCAAACACGAGAATTTGTACAAAGATGGAAAGATCGACAGATGCCGGAGGAAAATCAAAAAATTCAACGCGATAAAGTACGTACTGAGAGAATCCCAAGCAAAAGACAAGAGGCTGAGAAAGTAACATCCAAGCCCAAGAAGGCAACCAAAAAACAAAAACATCTAGAAAATGTATCAGAACAATCTGATAAGAATTATAATGTTGATTTATATAGTCAGATTGATATATGTTCTCACAATTGTCCTTTAGTTAAAACTAAACAGTAGAGGTTCATAATTGTGGTATGATGAATATTGTGGAGCTTATCATTGATGAATATTGTGGGGCTTATCATTTTAAACAGGAAAGACCCAGAGATGGTGAGTTTGTTAGTTGCTGTCAAAAAGGCAAGGTAAGACTTTCACAAAGACAACAATTCCCAAAATATTTAGAAAGCATTATGACAGAGCCTTCTTTCCCTAACTACAAAAATTTCAAATTAAACATAAGATCTTATAATAGTGCCATATATTTTGCATCTATGGGTGCAACATTAGCTGGTAATGTGCCAGTGTATGGTCCTTACTGCTTTAAAGTACAAGGACAAATTTACCATTGTACTCCTCATTTACATCCAGAAGAAGGGGAGCAAAGAAAATTTGCTCAACTATATGTGCTAGATACAATGGAAGCTGTTGAACAACGTATGCAGCTTCCAGAAAATAGAAAATGCTTACCCTGTGTTTTTTTAGAGCTTGGTAAAATGATGGCTTAAAACCTATACACTCAAGCTTATAAAAAATTGTCAGAAGTAGAAAAGGAACAACAAATTCATGCAGAAATACATCAATTACCAATCCCAAAATTCAATATGGTTCTTAAAAGAGATCGCCATACTGATAAACGCTGTTATAACTTGCCAACATCAAATGAGGATGCAATGGTCTTTCAAAATGACGAGGGAGAACCACCATTTCAAAGAGATATTAGAATATATCCCAGAAATGATGAGCAACCTTTCATTAATATAAGTATCTTAAGTACTAATTAGGATCCAATGACATATACCATATTTTTTCCACATGGGGAAGCAGGTTGGCAACCCCCCTTGACAGTTACCCAATTTCAAAAGTATGTGTGAGAAATAATATTTCCATGCTTGAATTTAAAGTGGCTCAAACTGCCATTCAAGATGGATTCAATCCCATTTTATGTGGAGGGACACTGACACAGCAATTGATCATTGATTCATATTTGCAAGTTGAGGCAAATAATTTAAACTTCATCAAATATCAACAAGATAAACTATGTGTAGAACAGTATTCTGGACTGATGGATTATGTCTCTGAAGTGGCTACAACCAGAGAGCTTCCAGCTGGCAAAGCCATAATTTTACCTTCTTCTTTCCAAGGATCCCCTCGCAATATGCGAGAAAGATACAATGATGCTATGGCTATTTTAACTAAATATGGCAAACCAGATTTATTTATTACATTTACATGTAATCCACAATGGCCAGAGATTGTAGAGAATCTGCTAATTGGACAAACTGCTTCCGATAAACCAGATTTAGTGGCAAGAGTCTTGAAAATCAAATTAAATGAATGAATACATGACATAACCTTAACTCAGTTATTTGGCAAATGTCTGGCTTATGATTATACCATTGAATTTCAAAAAAAGAGGCCTTCCACATGCACATATTCTTATAATCCTTCAAGAGAAAGATAAATTGGACACTGGTAACAAAGTGGATTCAGTGATTATTGCTGGACTACCAGATCCAGAAATACATGGTAGACTACCTGAGATTGTAACTCCTTGTATGATTCATGGATCGTGTGGAGATATTAATCAACGGTCACCATGTATGGAATATAAGAAATGTACTAAAGAATTTCCAAAAGATTATAAAGACAAAACTTATGCTAATTGTGATGGCTATCCATTATATAGAAGTAGAGAAGGTCAAAATGCCATTATTCGTGGAAAAAAGGTTGAAAACAGATATGTGGTATATTACAATCCAAATTTACTCATGAAGTATAATGCACACATTAATGTGGAAGCTTGCACTTCTATAAAATCCATTAAATATGTCTACAAATATATTTACAAAAGCTATGATGCAGCTACTGTAGTTGTCAAAAGTGCAGAAAATCTGGAGCAAAGTGAGTTATTACATGATGAACTTGCATCTCATGTAGATGCTCAATATGTAAGTGCGCCAGAAGCAATGTGGCGTCTTCTCAAATTTGAAATGCATGATCGCTCACATGCAGTATATCGATTGGCTGTACATTTGCCCCTAAGACACTTAGTGTATTTTCATGCTGGAAATGAAACAAATGCTTTGGCTCAAAGTCAACATTGGCAAACTACACTAACTGTGTGGTTTCAATTAAATTGTAACGATTTGGAGGCAAGGGAATTGTTATATATTGACATCCCCTACCATTATGTTTTCGTTAATGGATAATGGTGAAAACGAAAAAGCAGTGGAAATAAAATAATACCAAGAATTTACACTGTAAGTCCAAGAGACCTTGAACGTTTCTGCTTATGTTTACTGCCTCTGAATTTTCCTGGTGCAAAAAGTTTTGAACAGTTGAGAACTGTTAATTACACAGTTTATGAATCATTTTATTTAGCTGCGCGACACAGAAGCTTCCTAGCTGATGATACAGAATGGGAAAGATGTCTAGAAGAAGCAGCACTATTTCAAATGCCATGGCAGATGAGGGAACAATTTGCATTCATTTGTATCTTCTCAAATGCTCCAAATGCATTAGCTTTGTGGGACAAATTTAAAAACAAATATGTCTGAAGACTTTTTGCAACGATACAATGAGCCTATTGCACAATTAAAAGCATTAATTGAAATTCAAGAGGTCTTTATTTCTTATGGATTAAGTTGTGCAAGTTTTAATTGCCAGATCCAGAACTCAGAGATGACATAAATTTTGAAGACTGACACTCAGCTTCAAAGACAAAGAACAGAAGAAAGACTTGCAACTTTAAATACATTACAATAGCAAGCATTTAATGCATTAAAAATGTCCTAGATGATGACATGCTCAAAGAGCATATTTCTATCTAGATGGACCTGGCAATCAGGAAAAACTTATCTGTATAATTTATTGATGAGTTTTGTTTTAGCACAAGGTGAAATAGCACTGCCATTTGCAACCACTGGAATTGCTGCACTTTTGTTAGAAGGTGGAAGAACTGTGCATAGTGGATTTAAACTGCCAGTTCCCATTCTGGAAACATCAGTGTCGGATATACGAATGACATCATTGCAAGCAAAACATTAAAAAAAAGTAAATTAATGATAATAGATGAAGCTACAATGATGTCATGCCATGCCCTACAATGTATTGACCATTTGCTACGTGAAGTCATGGATAATGATTTGCCATTTGGTGCAAAGGTAATTTTGTTAGGTGGAGATTTTAGAAAACATTACCTGTCGTTGTACATGGAAATTTAACCTACATTGTCGAAACATGTATAAAGTCAAGTACACTATGGAAACTATTTACCCATCTTCAATTACAACAAAACATGAGATCAGAAGGAGAAAATTATTTCAATGATTGGCTCATTAAAATTGGAGAAGGAAAAATAGAGTGAATACAACATTTACCGGATGATACAGTGCAAATTCCATCTCATATGGTTTGCAAACAGGATCTCATATCAGCTATATTCCAAAATACAATAAATAAAGAGGACTATGCAGAGCTTGCAAACAAAGTAATACTAACATGCAAAAATAAGGATGCATTGCTTTTCAATAATGAAATATAAAAAAAAAAAAATGCACCACAACAAAATTATCACAGTGCTGATTCTGTACTTGGTGATGACAAAGAAAGTCAGACAAACTTTTCAACTGAATTCATTAATTCATTAACTCCCTTTGGAATGCCACAGCATATTTTGCAGATAATGAAAGGTGCAATTGTCATGTTACTGCAAAATATGAACCCCAAAAAAGGCCTATGTAATGGCACCAGATTAATTGTTCAAGAATTAAAGGACCATTTCATAGATGCTGAAATTCTAACTGATACCCATAAAGGAGAGAGAGTTTTCATACCAAGAATAGATTTGGCACCAAGTGAAAGTAGCCTCCCTTTTTTACTTCAAAGGAGACAATGTCCCATCATCATGGCATTTGCCATGGCCATTAATAAATCACAAGGACAAACTTTGAAATCTGTGGGTATCTTTTTAGAAGAACCAGTATTTGCACATGGCCAACTGTATGTTGCATTTTCAAGATGCAAGAATCCAGAGACTATTAAAGTCAGGGTGATTTATTAGATGATGGCCGCATTTTTACAAAAAACATTGTCTACTATGAGGTACTATAACTTAAATAATAAAAAACAAAAAAGCTTTCATCTCAAGGACAAATGAACAATAAAAACAAAATATATAGAGAACAGTGGCTTTATTTCAAGGACCAACTTTTATGTCACTCAAACTCTTTTTAGAGGACCACTATTTCCCTAAGAAACTTTATAAAATGGCAAAAACCATAGAGAACAGTGGTTATACCCTTATGAACTTTTATGTCTGGCGGTCTCTTTTTAGAGGACCACTATTTCACATAGGAAACTCCATGTGCCATTTTCAAAAATTACAAGAATAACAACAAAAAGTGAACAAAAAAAAAAAGAAAGTAACATGTTTAAATTTCTTGGAAGTGGCCTTTTACCATGATTAGCCCCACAAAACACTTTGGTTGCATTTTATACAACAAAAAATGTACTATGTTCTTTCATTGTATTTATTTAAGGTTTCATATTAAGAGGAAGAGGAGCTTTTGTTGTACAATTTAATTGTATAATTCAATGGTGAATATTAATCCAGGGAGTAATCCGATCGATAGTTAATTGGGTCAGGAAGGAATTAATTGTTTTCCCCCTTTGATACAATTGTCCGACTTTCAATGGGGTTTTTACTGTCTGCCTTCCTCTGGATTCCATACCTATGTAGTTTACCAGTTGTTAATCTATAAATTGCATATTACAAAACATTATGTAATGTTTACAATACTCATTCATACAATGTTGACCTATTCTGATATTAAAATGTTAAAATAGTAAAAAAAAAAGATGGTTTACCAGTTGGTCACCTACAAGTTGCATGGTAAAAAATAAACACATTTAATATAATAATTGAACTTCTTTATACATAAGAAAAAGGTGAAAAGTGTCAAACAATCATATTAAGTGCAAAACAGAATTCAAAACATACACATTTAATTGCCGTAATTTTTTGCTGTGCAAGTCGCTAGTATATATATATATATATATATATATATATATATATATATGTGTGTGTGTGTGTTTAGAGATATACATATACTACATTAATCTGTACCTTGCCAATTTAGATGTAGGGGCGTGAAATGATGATTCATGTCAATATAAATATAGCGTTGTCTATAATGACTTTAAGAGCTTAACTAGATTGATGGTATTCATCTATATTCATGATTATTATGCAGTAATGTCAACACATATTGAACAGAATAGTTACACCCCTAACTGATGGTGATGAGCACATCTTTTGATTTTCTTGGTAATCTAATTGTTATGGAAAAGCTATAGTATAAACATTATCGAGGCTAACACAAACAATATAGCTGATAAATAATATTTAATTTTAGATAAAATAATAACAAAAATAACAACAAAGCTACACAGTGACAAATTACCACAGGTATGCACAGTATCATGTTGGAGGTGGGTAGGATACAGAGTTCCAGTAACACAGGGAAATAGGGATATAGGAAGAGAATGCAGGCAGTGGGGATGGCATTTACATAGATGATCAGTTGAGGGGGATTTACAGTGTATTGTCCACCATGATACTATGCATGAGCTGTGGAAATTCCCTTGCCTGGCTTGGTTCAGGCCCAGCATGGATCACATTACCACTCCCACACTTATTCACTCTAAGACACTCCTCTCTGCCACTCTCAATCACACACCTTGCATCTGGATCTCTATCATGCATCAGGCTATGCAAACAATAATACCTTAAATGTGACCAGGCATCCATATTCTCATTGATCTCTATGTCATGTTGGGAATCCATGCTGTTTGGGATGGGGTTATATATCTTGTTGATTACAGCACCTGTTAATAGGCAGGTGGATTTCAGGTAGATCTGGAACTTATCTGGCATGCCAGCTGATGATTCTCTGCTCCATATATAGATCACACTCACTGTTTGATGCAGGGCAAACAAATTATGTTAGTGATAATGGTATGAGATTATTTATTGATTGATTCAGGATGTCTCTGATTGCATTGCGATAATTAATGTTTTGATGTTTGTTTTACTGTAGTGGCAGGCCTCAACATGGCCTTTACAGTTAACAGGAATTTCTTGACCTGTGATTTTCATTTGGATTGATATATTACATTGCTTGTTTGTGCCTCAGTGTTTGCTAGGTGATGATATCACCCATAATTCAATGACTGTACATGGTTTTATATAAGTGTATAGCAGTGTTTTAAGGTCAGGTTTTAAGTTTAACAATGTGTAAATACAGGTGAGAGAATTATTATTCAACAAGAGCCTCGGATTCGACACTAATGGGGCAATGGGAATGTTGAGCTTGACAATCTGATGAACTTCCCTGCTTTTGTATTGTTTAGAAGTGGTTTACTGTCTTTTTAAGGGCTACTATGGAACTCTTACATCACTGTGGGAACCCTTTGCAGGTCCTATTTATATGTCAGGGTCCACATGAGTGTCTCTATGAGTGACACAGGGTTAATATGGCATGAGTTTCATGTTTTTATGTTGCAATTTAATCTGGTAGTGTGTCTTTAATTGCTTTCTGCATGTTGCAGCATGGCTTTTCATATTGGCATATGCATGACCATTCCAACATGCAATAAAATTACATAATTTTAAAGGAATATTTAATCAGGTAAAGTTTATTTAATTGCTTTATGCATGTTGCAGCGTGGCTTTTCATATTGGCATATCCATGACCATTCCAACATATGATTACATTTTTTTTTTTTTATGCATTTCGTTTATTTGTGGATTATTGTGCAAGTCATTTTAATGCCTTTCCATGTTTTACCCATATTCTAATGTCCACTGGTGTATTTGTATTGTCTATTACCGTGTGTAAAAGTTGTCTGTAAACCCTTTGCAGGTCCTATTTGGAACCCGTAATGTTTTTGCCTCCATTTATGGGTTAAAGGCTTGAATGCCTGCAATTGAATAGGTTTTACACATTCAGGATCAATGGGGAAGTAAAATCTAGCAAGTGGCAATGGACAATTCAAAGTCTCAAAGTCTCAGATGTCTCATATCCTAACAGCAGAGTGTGTTGGCATTGGTTTATTCAACTGGGGTTGCTGCATGGTCTCTCGAGTTGGAACCTCTAAAAGTTCTCTCAAAAAATGCTGTACTGAGCACTGCAATTACTGCCAATAATCCTTTCTCTAAACATTGGCTTGCCGGCCTTGGAAGGGACTGAGTATATTGATATTGCCTTCATTAGTTGTAATCAGACCTTATGTATAATAATAGAAAACACTTTAGTAATTTCCTGGTGCTTAACACCTAATTTCAATAATTTAAACAAAACATAAGACATTTTTAGATTGCACAAAATGTTGCTGATTATAATTAAAATATATCCAAAGCAACCCAGTATAATTGAAAGAAAATATATATTGTTCATAATAAAGCTCAGATTTATTTCATCAGCAGTATACCCAAGTTGTAAATTTATGTTATTCTCAATAGAAAGCTTATCAATCAGATTCCAACAAATACATTCTCAATACTGTATGTGACTCAGATTTATATCAACAACAGTCTAAACCAGTTTGTAATGGTGTCAACTACATTATATATGAACCGGATAAATATCACATAAACAATGTCCCAGTGTAGTGCTGAAAACCTAGTATCTTCAAGGGATTCCTTCTATCTGGAAGGCTCCGCTAGCTGGATGCCCCAAAGCTTGCTATGGTCCTTTGAATAAGATAGGAAAGCATCTCAAGGATAATACTCAATAAAAATTTATAATATTACCCCACAGAGCAATATAGATTGATACAAAATGCAAACAGCCACAGAGCTTTTAGCAAATGTTTTCCATATCACAAATAACTAAAATTCATAGAAATATGACAAGAACTAATAGAAGAGACAAAATCCTGTAATTCCTATGTAAATTCACTGGATATTCAGCTTGGCTTTGCGAACAAAGATTTAACAAGGATGTTTTCTACATCTGTGGGCTCTTTGGTGGCTGAGGAGGCCAATGCAGGGCAGATATGTCCTGCCCAGCGCAACTGCATCTTTAACAGCATAGCCTCAATGCCAGTGTCTCCTGCCTGTTCTAGGACTTCAGTGTAGGTGATGTAGTCATTCCAGTGGATGTTGAGGATGGTGCAGAGGCAGAATTGATAAAAGCGCTCAAGAAGTCAGGTGATGTGGTAGGTAACCCACGATGGTGGTAGGTAACCCACGATGGTGGTAGGTAACCCACGACTCAGTAGCATGGTCAACACAACAGATCTGTGCACACTGACCTTTGTGCGTTTATTCAGATGCTTGTTGTTCCAAACCCTTTTATATAACCTGCCAAATGCACCATTTGCCTTTGCCAGTCTGTTGTCATTTTCCCTGTCAATCTCAGTGTCCGAAGAGATGATGCAACCCAGATAGTTGAAATGGTGGACTGTTTTCAGCTCGGACTCGCCAATAGTGATGCGAGGAGGACAGCAATCTTCCTGAGGTGCGGGCAGATGGAGAACTACTGTCTTCTTCAAACTGACTTCTAGACTGAAGAGCTCGGCAGCCTCGGCGAAGCAACATGTCATTCGCTGCAGAGCTTTCGCTGTATGGGAAACAAGGGCAGCGCTGTCAACAAAGAGTAGCTCTCAAACGAGTTCTTCCACTGTCTTGGTGTGGGCCTTTACTCACCTCTGGTTGAACAGACTGCCATCAGTGCTGTATCGGATGTAGAGACCATCCTCATCATCTAGGTCTGTTGTGGCCATTTGCAGCATCATACTGAAGAATAGCATGAATAGGGTTCCTGCTTCAAACAGTTACTTATTGGGAAGGGCTCAGACAGGTTGTTGCTGTGCCTGACTTTGGCCACACTGGTCTTCATGAAGCTAGATGATCATGTTGAAAAACATAGGAGGACATCCTATATATTCCTAGATTTGCCACAGACCCTTCCAGCTTATGGTGTTGAATGCGTTGGCAGGGTCAACAAATGTCATGTCCCTTGTTCTGTTCTCTGCATTTCACTTGGAGCTGCCTGAGAAAAAAACATTTCCTTGGTGCTCCTGTTGGCTCTAAAGTCACACTGACTCTTGGGGAGGAGTTCTCCTTCAATAGGGAGCACCAGTTTGTTGAGGAGTACTATTGCAAGGCTTTTTCCCATGATAGAGTGCTAAGTTATCGCCCAGTAATTGGAGCAGTCTGACTTTTCTCCTTTCTTCTTGTAAATGGTGATGGTGATTGTGTTACAAAGGTCCTGTGGCAGTTTGACTTGCTGCCTGCAGCAAACAAAGAGCTCATGGAGCTTAGTATGAAGTGCTGGGCCTCCAGGCTTCTAGATATCTGCAGGGATCCTATCAACTCCTGCTGCCTTACCATTCTTTAGCTGCTCAATAGCTTTTGCAGTCTTGTCTTGAGTAAGGATTTCATCCAGTTCTGTTTTCATTGTGTCTTGTCGAATGAGACCAAACACTGACAGAAAAAATAAGCGGTTCATGCAGAATAGAGGCTGAAAGTAGTCAGATCACCAGTTTAGAATCAATGCTATGTCTGTTAGGAATATTATACCTCTATGCACTGCACAATGGGCTTTGGACCAGGTGCCAAGGGCCATACACTGCCTTCAGGGCTTCATGAAAGCCTCTGTAGTCACCAACATCTGTGCTATGTTGAGTTTTTTCCACAAGGTTGGTCCACCACTGGTTCTAAATTTCTCAAAGCTTTCATTTTAGGTTGGTGCACACAAGACAGAAGGCTGCTTTTTTGTTAGGGCAGGACGGCTAAAATGAAATGAGCTTTATGAACGGATCTCTTTTTCAACCGTAATTCTTGGATCTCCTGTCTGTTTTTTGTCAAACAAGTCTTTGTTCTTCATTGTGGCAAACCCTGGGCACTCTTCAGAGGTCTGCAGGGTGCAGGTTTTGAGGTATTCCCATAAAGCATCTGAAGAGGGATCTGTGAAGCATCTGTGATCCTCTAGTTTTTACTAGAGATTCACCTGGAAGTTAACCTTCACTTCAGCTGACTGGAGATTACCGATCTGTAACGTATTCCTTGGTGCTCCTTTCCTCTTTGGTTTAGGATTGAAGTTGAGACAAAGTTTGTAACGCACCAGGTGGTGGTCCGTATTAAATTCTGCACTGGACGTCCCTCGAAGATGTTTTGAAGTTCTCGCTGGTGCACCAGAATATAGTCTATAAGGTGCCAGTGCTTGGACCGAGGATACATCCAGGTTGTCATGATGATGGTGAGTTTCTGCTCCATGCAAAATACTAGCAGAAGGCGCCTGTTGTTGTTGCAGCTTCCAACACCATGGTTGCCAAGTACCCCTTTCCAATCTTTTGAATTTTTACCTACTCTGGCATTGAAGTCGCTGAGGATGATAACCTTGTCTGCAGGAACGTTCTGTACAAGATTGTGTAGGTCATTGTAAAACTTTTCCTTTTCCACATGATCTGCTTGAAGAGTTGAGGCATAGACACTGAAAATTGTAGCCTGCTGCTTGTTCTGGAGTGGGAGACACATGAAAATGATGCGATCAGAGTGACCCTATGGCACGTAATAATTGATTGAAAATGCCCCGCGAGTCCTATTTAGTACTCATAATATTTTTGACAGAAACTTGATACTTTTTTCATTTGCGAGTTCAATAATATTTCCAATATAGCTCTCCGTGTCTAATAGAATATCGATTTTTTGTAACCTTAATTATTTAGTGATTATAATATTCGAGCTGTGCTAAAACAATGGAGTTCTATGGCTAGTTTTGAGGTCTTGGCTTGTTCGTAAGTGATTGTGGGTGTGGAACTTGTAATCAGATTGTGAGTAGCTAATAGAATATGTGGCAATTTTTAGAGTGGTTTTAAGTGTCTTTACGAATTGGGCAATAGATTAAGGACCAAAGTAAGTACAATAAAGATCAATTCACATTTTAATCTAAAGGTGTCACTGTTTCTTAATTTGACTTACCTTACTTAGAGAATATAATCCTACCTGAAATTAAGATTATACATTTGTAATAACGTATTCCTCATGACCAATAGAATATCACATAGATGTTAACACAAAATATTTATTAATTAATTAATATTTTATATTTAATAATGGTTCTAGAATGGTAATAAATGACTTGCTCAGATGTGACTAGTAATAGTCATTGATGGAATAATACTTATTTAAAAGTGCAAAAAAAACTAATACCATGGTGAAACCACTCATATAAATAGAACCTAATAGAGTTCTAGTGATGACCTGTAAAAGTTGTTTTTCAATTTACTATATGCTGAAAAATAAAAATTGTGTCTTTAATAATTGAAAATGATAAATAAAAAAGTTATGTGAATAATAAAATAATAAAATGAATGGTGATCAACAGTGAAAGTGCTTGACATAACTAAATTGTATTACGTCTAAGATGTTTAAGATGCAAATGAAAATTAGCACAGTTTCTTTCTTGTTTTTTACAGCAGTGATTAACTACCTATAGATATGCACTCAAGAGCACTAATAGAGGAATTTATCATGAGACTGTAAAATCTCTGCTATGGGGTAGTCTATCAAGCTACCTAAAAGTAGTTTATCTAATTGTCAAATATAAAGGATAGTAGTCACACTCGACACTGAGGCTAAAAATTTACATTTATTTAACATAAACTGAAATTTGTAGTAAAACAAGATAACGGTCTGATAATATAATAGTTTATTGGTACTTATTAATTACAAATATGTTATCTTGTGGGAGCACCCCCCTACAGAGGCCCATAGCTGTAGCCGAGTCCTCCTTGTGGCAAGAATTTAAAGGAATATGAAAGGATTGGATTCATACATTTCTGCGCTCCTTAGGCAAAAAGCAGATTATGTGTATGAAACACATCTCATAAAACATTTTATTTTTCTTAATAACTAACAATCCCTCTAATTATTAAGTTGACCCCCTCACGGGTTTATACAAAGGCATCTGATTCCCCCAATCAGCATGCAGCACAAGGGGAGCGATATTAACTCGTAATTTACCTGCTGTTGCTTGCTCAGTCAGTCTCCTTGCAGTCAGTCTCAGTCAGTCTGTGATGCATGCTATGTGCTGCTACTGTCATAGTGTTACACTACATATCCCAGGCTGCATTGCAGCACAAACAGCAACCCCAGGGCTAATTAAAATGTGTCAGCTAACCTGATTGTCCAAAACAAATTATTTTAAATGTTATGCTATTTTAGCCTGGGTTTGGATGGTGTTAACCCTAATTTTAAACTGTCAGAAATTACAAGACATTTTCCTAACTTCAAGGTAAGTGTTTAAATGTAGATTTTAACATTTTTCATGCAATTATTTTTTCATACACTACTAATTATCCTCTATCAGATGCATTCATAATCCATCAAATGTACATATCCCTTTAAAATACTAAGGCCCATAATTAATTGCAAGCCCGCAGTTGCCTTCATATCGGCCGTAAGTGTGGGCTTGAAGTTTTCAACAGTTACAGAGCAATTCAATTTAACAATGCTGTAATTTAAGGCCCAAAACCTCAAACCCGCAAACTCTGGTTTCGTATGTAACGCTTCTGGGTATAAGATCTGATGAAAAGTGACAAACTCAAGCAAGGCCGTAATTTGCGATTCTGTCACAGGCCAATTAACCAACATGAACCGGATAACATTAATGAACACTGCGGAAAATGACTTTAAAAGCCTGCGGAAATGGTAAGTCCTTGACTGTGCTGTAACTGAGCAAGTGAACACACAGGTCTAGGTGTTTATGGGTTTCTGAGCTTTGAAGAGAGAAAAAGACAGAGAGACAGAGAGAGAGAGACAGAGAGAGAGAGAGAGAGAGAGAGAAGGAGCTGTTTTGTGAGTTTTTACTAAGAAATATTAATACTTAATTCACAACACACATAATTACTGATATCACATAATTCACACACATAGATTAATAAGTACACATGGCTATACATAGTGATAGGCCACAGCACATCTATCCCCTCCAATACCCATACTATACTACACATAATACACACATTCTTGTTTTACCTCATACACATACACGTATATATTATATTGATTTATCCTTATATTCATTTCATATTTTTCCAGGAGGGTAGAGGAGGGAAGGAGAAGAGGAGGAAGGTGAGGAGAGTGAGTATAGGAAAGGAGGAGAAAGTGGAGAGGAGGAAAAAGGAGAGTAGAGAGAGGGGAACACCAGAGAAGGAGATGTCAAGTCTGTGAAACTCAGATACGATGACAGCCGGATGAAAGTGAAGAGGAAGATGGCAGAGGAGGCCAGAGCAGCCTGTGCAACTGGTTGTGGACCACCAGCCAACATTACAAACTGCTCATGGAAGCTGACCCTGAAGCAGTGGATTGAGCTAGCTGCAGTAGTGGGCCTTCCAGGACAGCTGGACTCTGGTTTCTAAGAACCCTGTAATGTGAGTATCATATACATCATCACACACATGGATAACTGACATACAATAGCACTGTAAACTCTCTGGTTATGACTAAAGATATATGAGGCAGCAATAACCATGCACATCCAGAAAGCAAACATATCTTTATCATAATTGTTATCAATGAAATGTCTGTCCAATACCAGCAGTTAAAACTGATTCTGAGTAGCAGTCGCCAAATAGACCAAGACTGATTTGACATCCAAAAGAGAGTACATGCATGGGTGTGCACACTGCAGCATATGCGGATACAGACTCTGATGGACTGCATATGTGTGTCATGTACTAGCCTAACATGGACCATGTCTCATCTGAATGTTAACAACCATTGCTGAGAATTGGTCACAGATTGGTCAGTCTCACACACTTCACAGATTCAGCTAAGCACGTGTCCTAATGAACTGCAAATGGCAGACCGCACCAGCATTACATATATTGATATGAGCCATGATTCACAATGTTCATGATACAAGTCAATGTCTATCTGTGTAAAACAATCACCACAGCCAATTACAAGTGACCAAACAATTGTTTAAAGAATCCAAACACAAACACTATTGTCCTTCAATTTCAGTACCCAGAAGGCCTACCCTGCCAACAGAGACACAGGTGATGGGTCCACAAGAGGAGGAACCACATACACCTCTGCAAGTGGTTGAGGAAGGGGAAAACATTCCAGAGGGCCTGTGGAGATCTGCTTTTTTCAGTTGTGCTTAATAAGGCTGTTATGGCCAAACCTACCCAGCAGATACACCAAATTCTTTATATCACTTCACCAGACAGCTGATGTCTCTTCAATTAGATGCAGTATTTAAAATAAGATTGCAGACTCAGCTTTATAAAAATATCAGGAACTGCTTTAATTGTGGTTGTAATCCATAACAGGTTCAATAGTGGTACATTCAAACAATAGCTGACAACACTCTGCAACATTCTGTGTATCTGCTGGACTCTGTATAAATTACCACATACAAGGCCTCCTCTACAAGGCATCACAACATCCACTTCAGTCACACAGTCATATTACCTCCATTTTCTTTAGGAGTATATGTTCTCAAGATGTCCCCTTCTTTTTCTTTACAGTTCATGTCTTCCAGATATGTCACCTTCCCTTTCTTTAGGAAAATATATCTTATCTAAGACATTCACCACAGCGGTATCTCCATTACATCTCTTTCCATGTAACTGAACTCTCAAATGCCTAACTCTGACACATATGTAAATCTCCTCAGAGTCACTTAATAGCTGGGTTACCTTCCTGGACCTTAAAGGGTAGCTATAATATCTGGCACTCTGACACATATATCAATCTCCTCATAGTCACTTAATAGCTGGGTTACCTTCCTTTCCTGTCGTCAGTGACATTACACTGCATGCAGCACAGATTTTACCTCAGAGAGTGATTACATAACATCCTAACTGCTCTCTCTGACAGTTACAGACAGACAACACAACATTCCAAAATATTTAACACTTAATGAGCCAAACATGCAGCACACAGAATCACACATCAGAAGTCAATCACACATAGGGAAGCAACATAGTATAACATGCAGTAATTAACATAACATACAGTAATTAACATTACATAACATAATATACCACAGCATAACATAACATACAGTAATTAACATTAAATAACTATAAACAGACTTAGCCCAGGACTGGTGGTCAGGAGGATCATGAAATGGCCCAGAACCATCACAGGAAGCTGGCCCATCAGCAGGAAAATGGTCACCCAAACCACCATTGTGGGAATCACCCTCACACGCATCATGGACACGTTCTTAGCCTTTTTATCCATCTCCACCTCACATGTCATGCAGCCAGCAACCACCTCCACCGATGTCCTGGTACTGGAGACCACCATTAGCAGGACCACCACTGCCACCTTCTCCGATACCATGAATGCCTTGGCCGGACCTCACAGCTCCTCCACTCCCAACCTGCGCTCACCCAACCTGGGCTACACCATCGCCACGGCCAACACCATCACCACAGCTGACACCAACACCACGGCCGACACCAACACTATCGACATGGCAGACACCAACCCCACCGAAAGGCCTGGTATGTCCAGTGAAAGACCTCACACCAGTGGGAGACCTCACACCCCCACTTTGAGGGAGCTCATGTACCGGATCCAGAGAGAGGACAACTGGCACTCCAGATGGAAAGGCAGAATGACATTGTGACCTCTCTCGAATGCAACATATCGCTATCTGGTAAGATGAGGAGGCACCATTGAAGAATGGAGAGGTATGAGCAAAAGGCAAATATGGACAGACAAGCCCAGAGAACACTCATTGGTCGGCTATTGCAATTGGCGGAAGGCCAGGTAATATCTCTTTAGCCTTTTGTTCCACTGGCTCCACCACCATTGCAACCAGAGCTGGTGGCCTCCTGATCTCACACCATACTGTCAAAGCCAGCTGCTACATAGCCACCCCAGGTGGACGCACCCCTAACTTCAACACCTCCTCACCGAGGTAGAGGGAGAAGGCGCGCGGGCACGGAAGGTGGGGGACCAATGCTAAGGAAGAAGAGGAGGTTGGCAAGAACGTCCTCCTCATCCACACTCACGCAATGAATATTCACATATATAGTTGTGAGCATGCGGGTCGTTGCAAAGCGAGGGCCGCAGTTGCTGGCAAGGAGGGGGGAAATAAGACACAAGGGAGGAAGTAGACAGGGGGAGAAACTCGCAATGAGCTCCAAAGGTGCTCATTGCGAGGCCAGCGATGAGCGCCAAGGGCTCTAATCGCGAGGACGGTAAAGTAGAGGGGAAGAGGTTCCCATTGTGTGGCAAACAGCATTGCCAGGCTTCACTTTTTATTGTCGTCATTTTTGACGGGCAAGTCGCTAGTGTATAAATATTAAATTAGACCAAAATTAATTATTAAGCAAAAGAGGCATTAATAATGTGATATGGCGGGGCATCACCACATGAATATCTATGGTACTAAGCATCTACAAAATACAGCTACCCGATGAGCTTTTCATCCGGGCGCTTATCCCTCGACTCATCAAGGGGGGATGATGTCACTGGGCACTCATCAAGGGGGGGATGATGTCACTGGGCACTCCCTTTTTAAAAAATTACTAAATGGGCTTGGTTAATCATTAACCTCTTAGTTACCAAGTGGATGTTGTTACTATAAATGACACACTATACTAATAAGTATTATGCTGCAAAACATTTAGAAAAATTTAGAAATTTAAGAATACATCCTTGAAAGTAAAATGGGTTTTCATAAGCCCTTTATTCAAAGAAGAAATCTAAGCTTCACAACAATTACACTGTCTTATGGTATGGTTGATCTTATCTATACCCACAAAAGTCAAACATCACAGATCGTTCCATGTATATATTTAACATGTATCGCTATAGGTATATTGTCATTGAAAAGCACATAAGTAATGTGCTCTCCACTATCTTTTCATTTTGCCTATATATTTGAGGCCGCACACGCAATTTATTTGTAGTAAAGCAAGAAATGTGATGTTTGATAGGATATTTACACATATTGTAGGAATCAAGTGGGCATACCTTGAATTTTCTACAAGGGAGACATTCCCTATTTGCTTCATTAAGTCAATTTCCTATGTTAAAAATGGCTCCTCACAAGTTTATCTCTTAAGTTGTCTAAAAGTAATTGACAGATAGGGTGTGAGAATTGGTATAAAGTCCTTATCAAGTTGCAAATCATGGAAATGTTTTTTAAATGATGGATCTAATCAATTTGGATTGTTAATTGAAACATCCAATAAATCTCACAGGTTGATTGATGGTGGTTTTAGGATTATCTACCAGAAGTTTAGATCAATGAGATTTCAGTGCTCTGTGATATGCTGCTTTCAAGGTTTTTTTTTTAATAGCCTCTCTCTTGGAACACCTGAATGCAAATAATAGGCTTGTATTTTAAATTCCTCTAATGTGGTACAGTTTCACTGTACTCTTAAATTTTACCCAGTATGGATAACTCTAATTGTTGACTCTGGGTGATAGCTTGAATCATGCAGGAGGCTGTGCTTTTACGATACACAGCGGTCTTTGGTTCATTATTTGCATTTCTCTATATCTTTAGATCAAGAAAAGTTATAACATTCTTGTCATAAACTAAATGTTGATAATTTTCATTAAGTTTTCAGATAAATTGATTCAACTTTTAAAATGACAAGTGTGCGGTCTATAAAACAAAGCCACAAGTCATTATGATTTGTGAATTCAGAGTTTTCTTCTGAGAAAAAAAGGTTGGTCCTCCAAATAACTTTTCATCTTTATGCACCTTAAGGAGTGCATAAAATTTAGATATTGTTGGGAATTTGTTGACTAAAAAATGATATTCTTTTACATCAATAAGATTATCACTAAGTGAATAATTCAGTAACTTCTGGATTTCACTTAAAACGTTTTGGTAGGATCTGTGGGGAGTTTTTGGTATTTTGATCATTTAGGAGTTCTTTAATCTTTCTGACATAATCTTTTACATCTTGGATAACAATGTGGCCTCTCTTATCGGAGGGTTTTATGACAATAGAATAATTATCTTGTAATTGTCGTAGAGCTAACCATTTCTCTCTTTGAAAGATTATGAGTAGATAGAACTGATGATGTATGTTTGTCAAGATACTTTAAATATCTGGATAAAAGTTACACAAAAATCTTTAACCGATGTGAAATGTTGAATAATGGTGTAAATGTATTGGTTGGCTTGAGAGAAGGACCAATGTTTTCAACATCTTCTTTGTTTTCTTCTATCAAGGATTAAAGATGAAAAAATATTTATTCTCACTATCAAAAAAAGTCATCAAGTTAAAGAATTATAAAATGTATGCAACGCAAGTCAGGGATCAAAGAGGATTAAATCTTTGATCCATTCAAATAACGAAAACCTACAGGATGGTGAAGAAGAGAGGCATCAATTTAGGACTTGTTTTTGCATATCATTTAATTGAAATCTCCAAAGGTTAACAATTTGAAACTTAATTAGAAGATGAACCTAATTAGGTTTCTTTTGGTAGCCCCACACCGAGAGATCTCTTAAGGGCATATCTAAGGCCCCTATTCAATTGAGTAATTGTTAGTTACTAGAGCCAGTAATGTAGCCCGTAAACTAATTTGCTTTTCAATTGGCATCTTTTAGCTACCCGCAAACGATTTGTGAGTTACAGGCTGAAAATCCCTGCAGTTGTCAAAATCGTAACTCCAACCCATCTAAGCCTTTGATCTTTCAAGCCCGTATATGTTAAAATCGTTATTCACTTGCTACCATTCCTCAAGCCCGCAATTGTTTTCACACCTGTAAATGGCAAATGTAGAAGAAAATCCTACGAGTACCAGATAGGACTCGCAAGGGGGATAAATAAAATGATTGTAGCACTGTACATGCAAATATAAAATCAATACTGCACTTTAAAAGACGGGAAAAGCAATGAAAGACATTAGAATTACTTGCACAACAGTCTCAAGATTGCAAATCTGCAATCAAACATTATTTTTCTTCCGTTTCATTTCCATGTCATATCAATCTTGGTCATCAAGGAGTTAATACATATCAGGCCACCCACATGGACTATAACATTTTCTTTATTAATTTCGATTATTTTGTTCATTTCTGGATTGCAGGCCTGATCGCATATTGGACTTCTAAACGCTAGTTGATTGACTTTAACCTTCATGTTTTACTGACATAATGATAATGGTCTCATTTACTATTGGCTGTTTCTAAATCGGTAGTTAAGGCCTTGCTTAATTGATGAAGATCATGCCCTGAAATGCTACCTACGGGTGCATGGTTTACGATTTAGGCGTTCGGCCAGGTAGCTGCGGGCTTGATCAATTGAATCACTCTTTAACTGTTGCAAATTGAATGGAGGCCTAAATTGATTGGATTATAAACGCATCTGATAGAGGAGAATTAGTAGTGTATGCAAATATTAGTTGGCATAAAAAAGCCAAAAATAAATATTTAAAGACTTACATTGAAGTCAGCAAAATATCTTGTAATTTCAGAAAGTTGAAAATGAGGGTTAACACCCTCCAAACCCAGGCTAAATTAGCATCAAATTTAAAATTATTTGTTTTAGTCAATCAAGTTAACTGAAACATTTGATTTAAACTCTGGAGTTCATGTTTGTGCTGTAAAGCAGCCTGGGATATGTAGTGTATTGCTGCTGACATATAGACAGGAAGCTGCAAGGAGATTGGCTGAGCAAGCAACAGCAGGTAAATAGTGGGTTAATATTGCTTTCCTGATGCTGCATGCTGACTAGGGGGGGGGGGGCAGGGGCTTGTGTAGACACCCCCTGGAGGTATCAACATAATTATTAGAGGAATTTTTAGATATTGATAAAAATTAAATGTTTTATGAGACATGCTGCATACATATAGGCTTCTTTTTGCCTAAGGTTGCAGGAATGTATTAATCCATGAAACTTGGATATGCCTTTAAATCTCTGTGCATGTGTTTTTGATATTCATGCTGTTGGATAAAAGAAAAATCCCTATTAGTTTGTGAATGTTATTGTTCATCTATTGAGATCTATTGCTTTCATTGTTATCCAATTAGTTTATTAATCCATTAATAGATTGATTTTGTGTGAACATCTATGTGATATTCTACTGGTCACGAGGAATAATTTATTTCACATGTAAGATCTTAATTTCAGGTAGGCATATATTCTGAAAGTAATAAGCAACAGTGACACCTTGTGATCAAGATGCGAATTGATCTTTATTGTACTTTGTTATAAGATCTTAAGTATTTAAACAGAGAGGCAACCAAGACTAATTTGTATATTTTTCTCTATTTTTCTCTTATTTAGGATATTTGACAATAGATCCTTAAGAAAATTCAAACAGAAAATATAAATAAGGCTGTAATTATAGCGGTCATTTAATTTATTACATATAAAGCATTGGCTACTTACATTAAAGATTGACTAATGGTTGTCTAGTTGTTTAGAAAGACTTAATAGGTTCTTAAACTGATGTCTGATGTTTTTTTTATTCAAAACCTGTGTGATTTCCTTAATCATTTAGATTTAAAATATTTTTTTTATTTTTAATGTAATAGGAATAAAAGTGATATGTTAATCAATCTATTGGGCATATTACTCTGAATAAGTGCTCTTTTTCTTTTTATATATTTATTCAGAAATGTTTTATCTAGCTTTGATTGTTATTTATGTTAAATATTATTGAAGCCAGCATTTCAGAGAATTTTGTTACAATTGCAGGCTTGAACACTGCTACAGTTCCAGTTCTATTCAATTGAACAAGACTGCAAGTTGTGGCCCGAGATTCGAAAACGTAAACCCCGCTATTACATGTAAGCAGTTCAGCGATTGCGCATGCAAGCTCATAGTTACTGCTTAGACAAAGCCAATAGTAAATGAGTCCTTCATCATGATGGCAATCAAACATACAGGAACCCCTGTAGGCTCACTAAATGAAACATTAAATTGCGATTCGGCCAATTGAAAAAAGCTTTATTTAAGCACATAGCATATTTTTTTACAGAAGTTTTTAGTTAGTGAACTTCTATCCAAAAGCAAGGTCTTCACTAACTAAAAACTTCTGTAAAAAAAATATGCTCTGTGCTTATATAGAGCTTTTTTCAATTGGCCGAATCACAATTTAATAAGGCTATATATGTTTATTATCTGCATTTCTGATCACTTTATAAGACGTTTATAAGAAGACCGCCAAAAGACGCCAATTAATTAAAAAATTACTATACAACCTCACACACAGCACAGGGGAAGAGGCAGGGAGCCTGTGAGTGAGGTTGCAAGCTAATTTGAGGCTACATTGACGTTTTTCGTAGATCGAAAATCAGCTAAGCAAGGAAAAAAATGGCAGCCGTAAAGACCTAAATGTTTTGAAAAAGGCTCAAAAGGCTCACTTAGCCAGCAAGACTTTGAAAAAAAGAACCAAAAATAAGAATGCTCATTGCGAGGCATGAAAGACTTGAGCAGGGAGAGAGAGGAGAAAGACACAGGGGAGGGAGAGGGGGAGACGGTGGAAAGAAAAACAGTGGAGAGAAATAAGGAAAAAAAACACATGGAAAAAGAGAAGGCGGAAACAGACACAGGGGTCAGAAAGTAGGGAGAGGCTCGCAATGAGCGCCGAGCCATGAAAGTGGCGGGGTTGGATGACATCTGCAATGAGTGCTCATTGCGGAGCTTGTGATGAGCGCTGAAGGCGCTCATCGCGAGGCCCATAAAGTAGAGGGGGGAGAGGTTTGCAATGAGCGCTGAAGGTGCTCATTGCAAGCCATGAAAGTGAGAGTCCTGCTCTTCGTGAGGCCAGTAAAGTAGATGGTGGAGAGGCTCACAATGAGCGCCAAAGGCGCTCATCGCTAGGATGGCAACTTAGAAGGGGGAGGGCATTGCATTGTGTGGCAAAAAGCATTGCCAGCCTACAAATTTTTTGGCCAGCATTTTTGACAGTCGCTAGTTTATATATATATATATATATATATATATATATATATATAGTGGAAATTGACCCTCTCTCCTCTACTTTTGGCTGTGTTTCTGATACATATTGTATAACACCATCTCACAGGAAGCTTCAATGTGTTTTTATACTTTTTTTGTTTCTTCGCCAGTGGCATAAACTATGACAAAATAAATAAAACAAGAAATGAATAGGCCTGATGAATAGGCCTGATGAGCACTTTCCTTACTATCCCTATCCAATCCCAACTAAGCCTGGGAGGGATAATCTGCAAACAGTCCAATCAACTTAGAGTGCTGGCCTTTCTCCTCTGAAGTCCAGAGCTTTCGCTCTGTGGTCTTTGCTTCACAGCTTCCCCACTTTAATCTTTCTGGATCCTTGTCTCAGTTTATCTTTGTCAGAGGATGGTACTTCAGCTTTAATGCTGTAGACTCATTGCCTCTCTTTAACAACAACAACAAACAGCTTTTCCTGTTCCAGGCACCACAATAGGCTGGCCAATAATTCACACAAAGTGTTAGCCATTTCCTACTCCCAAGCTGCTTGAGCTCTGGTGCCTTATCCTCAACAGGCTCCACAAACATGACCTTTCCGACGGCCGCTTCAGGCTCTTCTAGGTTCTATGCATTATCTGAATCACCATTCACAGCAATCACATCTGGTAACATTGTGCCCCCTTCCTATGAGGTCTGCAACTCTATACCTTTGCTAGAAAGGACACACCAGCAATTTTGATTTTCTGGAGTGTGTCTTCTTCCTGCTTCTGCAGACTTTCTGCCTCTTTTTCTATTCAATAAAAGCTCCTGCTTTGCATAGCAGCTTTCTGCAGACACTGTTCAGTGCATCATTTTGTATATGCAGGTCCTGGTCACTGTCAGTCTTCTCTAGACCAACATTCTTCTGAGCCAACTGTGTCTCCAGTTTAGATAATCAGTCACCTCCCTCTCCTGTAGAGTATGTAACAGCAGCTTCAGGGAATCTTCTGCTTCTTGTAGCTGGGAGTGTTTATCACCCAGTTTGCTGAGCATTGTTTGTTTTTTTCTGCTCCAAGGACAGATGTGTCTCTTTTAACAAACATTCTGTCCTCTCTATCAGAGCTCCTTCACTCCCTGCCTCTTGTTGTGCTTGTTTCCCTTCATGCCACTCCACATCCAGATAATGCTCTGTTATATGGCTGCCTTTGATGGAGATCTGTCAGGATACTTCACAATTTCCATGGGATTCATACCCATGTCCTGTTTCATATGTCCTCTCAGGGAACATGATTAATTTTCCACAAGCTCAATCTTCAGATTCCCACCTTTCTCATCATTCACTTTAAGTTGAGGATATTCCTTTGTTGAAATAACACTAACTGGAATTGTCTGTTCGATCTCCCTTTCTCTGAGTCTGAGATCATTATCAGGTGTTTTCTTTCTAAAGTATCATACTCCACCGTGGGAGCAATCACCAGGAACAGATGGCTGGGTCTGTTTGGGTTACTTATGGAAGCCTCTTCATCACTTTTCTCCTTAAGGTTGCTGCAAGCTTTTGGGTTTATATCTTCCTCAGTATTTTGAACAGACTGAGATTGGTTTGGCACCCTGTAATTAACAACATCCTGCATTTTGTCCTTTGACCGTTACTTACAGCATTAGTTACTGCTATCTCTTCATTATGCTCCAGGGGAAGTGACAAAGGCTCCTGGGCTACTTCAGTCTTCTCTTTAGCTGCTTTAGCCATTTCTTCAGCTCTGTCACTGCTACCCTACCATTCAAATGCTTGTCTTCCTCTTTGATTTGCATGAACAACATTACTTACAATATCACCTCTTGTTGCTCCTCTGTCATCAAGCCAGTTCCTTACCTATCTTTCTTTGACAATATCATCACATTACTTTCTATGGCAAGTCACATAATTAGTGAAATTATGTCCACCTGTGTGCAATCTAAGTTTAACATGATCTGTCATTACATATACACACCTTTTTTGAAAGGCCCCAGAGGCTGCAACACCTAACCAAGAGGCACCACTAACCAAACACTACCATGAAGACCAAGGGACTCTCCAAACAAGTAAGAGACAATGTTGTTGAGAAGTACAAGTTAGGGTTAGGTTATAAAAAAATATCCAAATCTTTGATGGTTCCCAGGAGCACCATCAAATCTATCCTAACCAAATAGAAAGAACATGGCACAACAGCAAACCTGCCAAGAGAAGGCCGCCTACCAAAACTCACAGACCGGGCAAGGAGGGCATTAATCAGAGAGGCAGCACAGAGACCTAAGGGAACCCTAGAGGAGCTGCAGAGTTCCACAGCAGAGACTGGAGTATCTGTACATAGGACGACAATAAGCCGTACGCTCCATACAGTTGGGCTTTATGGCAGAGTGGCCAGAAGAAAGCCATTACTTTCAGTAAAAAACAAAATGGCATGTTTTGAGTTTGCAAAAAGGCATGTGGGAGACTCTCAAAATGTATGGAGGAAGGTGCTCTGGTCTGATGAGACTAAAATGTAACTTTTCGGCCATCAAAGAAAACGCTATGTCTGGCGCAAACCTAACACATCACATCACCCAAAGAACACCATTCCCACAGTGAAACATGGTGGTGGCAACATCATGCTGTGGGGATGTATTTCAGCAGCTGGGACTGGGAAACTGGTCAGAGACATAGAAGGATGTGGATTTACACAGACCTGACATTGACAGAGGGTGATAGTGTCCTTAGCAGACAGTTACAGAGAGGGATATGGAGTCGCAAAAACCTGACAGAGGGAGAGATTGTCCTTATAGTGACACAGAGAGGGATATGGACTCACACAGACCTGACACTAACAGAAGGGGAGAGTGTCCTGACAGTGACACAGGGAGGGATATGGACTCACACAGACCTGACACTAACAGAAGGGGAGAGTGTCCTGACAGTGACACAGTGAAGGATATGGAGTCACACAGACCTGACACTGTGTTACTGTCAGGACACTCTTACACTTTTAGTGTCAGGTCTGTGTGACTCAAAATCCCTCTCTTTGTCACTGTCAGGAAACACTCACCCTCTGTCAGTGTAAGGTCTCTGTGAGTCCATATCCCTCTGTGTGTCACTGTCTGCTCAGGACACTCTCCCCTTCTGTCAGTGTCAGGTCTGTGTGAGTCCATATGCCTCTCTGTGTCACTGTCTGCTCAGGACACTCTCCCCTTCTGTCAGTGTCAGGTCTGTGTGAGCCACATCCCTCTCTGTGTTACTGTCAGGACACTCTCACCATCTTTCAGAGATGGATATGGCTCACACGGACCTGACAATGACAGAAGGGGAGAGTGTCCTTAACATACAATGACACACAGAGGGATATGGACTCACAAAGACCTGAAACTGACAGAGGGTGAGAGTGTCCTGACAGTGAAAGAGAATGGGATATGGACTCAAACAAACCTGACACTGAAAGAGGGTGAGAGTGTCCTCACAGTGACAGAAAGATAATGATATGCATTCACACAGATCTGGCACTAGCAGAAGGTGAAAGTGGCTTTAGCAGACAGTGACATATAGATGGATATGTACTCACACATACCTGACACAGAAAGAGGGTGAGATTGTCCTGACAGTGATACACAGAGGGATATGTACTCACACAGACCTAACACAGAAAGAGGGTGAGAGTGTCCTGACAGTGATATACAGAGGGATATGGACTCACACAGACCTAACACAGAAAGAGGGTGAGAGTGTCCTGACAGTGATATACAGAGGGATATGGACTCACACAGACATGACAATGAAAGAGGGTGAGAGTGTCCTGACAGTGATACACAGAGGGATATGTACTCATACAGACCTAACACAGAAAGAGGGTGAGAGTGTCCTGACAGTGATACACAGAGGGATATGGACTCACACAGACATGACAATGACAGAGGGTGAGAATGTCCTGAGCAGAATGTGAAAATGTCCTGAACAGAGAGTGCAATTGGGTCACACAGTACTGATACTGACAGAGGGAGAGAGTGTCCTGAGAGTGATACAGAAAGGGATATGGAGTCTCACAGACCAGACAATGACAGAGGGTGACACAGAAAGAGATTTGGACTCACACAGACTTGACACTGACAGTGTTAGAGAGTTTCCTGATTAGACAGTGACAGAGTCACATAGACTTGAAAGAGGGTGAGAATGTCCTGACAATGACAGGGAGAGGGATACGGAGTCACACAGACCTGACACTGAAAGGGGGTGACAGTATCCTAACAGTGAGATAGAGAGGGACATGGACACACACAGACCTTACATTGACAAAGGGCGTGAGTGTCCTGACAGTGACACGAAGAGGTATGTGGAGTCACGCTGACATGACTCAGACAGAGGTTGAGAGTGTCCTAACAGTAACACACACAGAGGGATATGGACTCAGACAGACCTTACATTGACAAAGGGTGAGAGTGTCCTGACAATGACATGAAGAGTCATGTGGAGTCACGCTGACATGACTAAGACAGAGGTTGAGAGTGTCCTGACAGTGACTCACACAGAGGCATATGGCTCACACAGACCTGACACTGATAGAAAGGGAGAGTTTCTTGAGCCGACAGTGACACACACAGAGGGACATGGACTCACACAGACCTTACATTGATAAAGGGTGAGAGTGTCCTGACAGTGACACAGAGAAGGATATGGAGTCACACAGGCCTGACACTGACAGAGGGTGAGAATGTCCTGACAGTGACACTGATAGGCATATGGAGTCACACAGACCTGACACAGACAGAGGGTGAGAGTGTCCTGACAGTGACACTGATAGGCATATGGAGTCACACAGGCCTGACGCTGACAGAGGGTGAGAGTGTCCTGACAGTGACACTGATAGGCATATGGAGTCACACAGACCTGACACAGACAGAGGGTGAGAGTGTCCTGACAGTGACACTGATAGGCATATGGAGTCACACAGACCTGACACAGACAGAGGGTGAGAGTGTCCTGACAGTGACACTGATAGGCATATTGAGTCACACAGACCTGACACAGACAGAGGGTGAGAGTGTCCTGACAGTGACACTAATAGGCATATGGAGTCACACAGACCTGACACAGACAGAGGGTGAGAGTGTCCTGACAGTGACACTGATAGGCATATGGAGTCACACAGGCCTGACACTGACAGAGGGTGAGAATGTCCTGACAGTGACACAGAGAGGGATGTGGAGTCACACAGACCTGACACTGACAGAGGATGTGAGTGTCCTGACAGTGACACAGAGAGGGATGTGGAGTCACACAGACCTGACACTGACAGAGGATGTGAGTGTCCTGACAGTGACACAGAGAGGGATATGGACTAACACAGATCTGCCCCAGGAGTCTGTTTCCCAAGCTCTACCTCAATCAGAAATATCTGGAAAGCTTATGTGATGGGGTAGTGACTGACATGTCACAAACTGTAGGGTAATCACCAACAAACAACTTCAGTATTGAGAAAGCTGAGGCTCTGCACATTGCTCCCTCTATCAGCAGTGCAGTGAGCCAGGAGTTTGTTTGTTTTTCAATAAACTTTATTCGGATTGTCAGTATTGTCCCAATATTTTTAGGATCAGCTAGAGAGATTACTGAGGGAACAATAAAATGTGGGGTGGTCCTGTCCCCCTGTCCCCCTGTCCCCGAGTTTCTAGGCCCATGCTTCAGCTACATGAATACACCCCTGCATTGTATGGATTTAGCTTTCTCTGTAACCAGAATGCAAATTCAGACCACCATCAGGAAACCAGGCTCACAAGATCAGCCTAGGGTTTATAGCTTAAAAAAAAAAATCCTCTATCCTTAGTTCTTAGAAATGTAAATTTATCAAGAATGAAAACGCACTGTACTTATGCGTAATCAAACAAAGCCATACTTTATTGTTCACACAGATATTTAAACAGTACATAAACCAATCAATATTAGCCCAGCCCCATTGGGCAAACAAGGCTGTGGACAATTCATAATAGCATGTTGGTCTCACCCAACCTGATTTTGAGTGACATGCTTGCGTTTATAGTTGTTTCTCAATGTTTCCAGATGTCTGAGGTTATTGGCTGGATCAGACTTATCAGGGGCTTACTATGCCTTGCTGTGCCTGGGTGGGGGCTTGCTACGCAGAACAGGGTCAGAAATATTTGTGATATGGAGTCATCGCCAGATAACTACAATGATTTCAGAAACATGAAAAGTAATGGATTCCTTTTCACTCATCCAAAATTCTTGATTCTAAAGAGCAAATTCTTACTATTGCTACTAACTATCTCATGGAATAAGAGTCCATATTCATTGCTACTAAATCATATTTATAGCATTACTAAATATGTCACTATTATATACAGTCCTTAAGAATAAATACTTTCTCTACTATTACATCCAGCAGAGTTATGTTACTGCACTAGATAGGTTGGTATTATCTGAAGAGACTTGATATAATAATGTCATATCCTAGAGCATATTCCCACCACAGCCTGAATTTTTGAAACATTACAAAATGTCCTTGAGGTTGCTAGGACCGATACTCCTAGAAATGGGGGTTCTTAGAGGTCCAGGGTGCATAACCAGGGCCTGATGCTCAACATTTTACCACACATAATCATAAAAAGGTGTCACAGTCCCTTCATAATTAGTTGCTCCCAAGAGTTCATGACTTCAGGTGTCAAGGGGTCAACATGGGCACTGTATAACTAGAGTTCCTGGTCAGCCTTACTGAAACTGCTGACCATAGGAAGCTTACCAAGTCTGTTAGCTAGGAAAGTTTGAGGATTAACTGGACACTAAAAAACTCAGGAATGGATTAATCCAAAACAGGAATTAAGATATCAACAACCTCAAATACGCTGATGATATTACCCTGATGGCTGAACGTGAGGAGGAACTAAAGGACTTATTGATGAAGGTGCAAGAAGAGAGGTAAATAGCTAGTCTGCTGCTCAACGTTAAAGAGATGAAGATAATGGCAGCAATCTCAGTTCCTGGCAAATAGATGAGGAAGAAGTGGAGCCAGTAAAATATGTTATTTTCCTGGGCTCCAAGCTCTCTTCAGGTGGTGACTGCAGCCATGAAATTAAAAGACTTTTGTTCTGGGAAGGAAAGCTATGTCAAGCTTGTACAAGATATTAAAAAGCATTGATATGAAATGATCAACAAAGGTCCACATTGTTAGAACTATGGTATTCCCAGTAGTAACATATGGATGTAAGAGCTGGACCATTAAGCAGGCAGCACAACATAGAATTGACGTCTTCGAGTTGTGGTGATGGAGAAGCAGATCCAATCAATATATTTGTGTGATATCATGAGAAGACAGGATGCTGGGAAAGATTGAAGCCACATGAAGAAGGCAACAGTAGAGGTGGAGATGGATAGATGCTGGCATGCTGAGGTCCATAGGGTCACAGAGAGTTGAACACAACTGAACGACTAAACAACAAAATCTCATATAAAACAGTTAAATATGCATCAGAATTGACCATCTCCGTGTCTTTTTAATGAAAAAAGGATTTAGCACATCAGAATAAGGACTATCTATACTTATACTATACTTATATTATACTCTCCTGTCTACTGTACCCTCTTGCTTTAGTTGCACAAAAGGAAAATATCAATCTTGTAATTAGCAAATATCTCCTAACGATGTATCTATTACACTAATACTAAATTATGTGTATATTATCCTACAGTAATACAAACCTGTTATTTAATATTGCAGTAACTTTACTTCATTAAGTTTATGACCCGGACATAACAAGTGGACAAGAGGAGATAAAAGTGGATAACAGTGTGGTATGCACCCCTTGACATGCTTTGGGCAGTTAGCCAACATAACTTTACTTCTAGATGCTGATACATTTACATTTGAAGGATTCTTGGCTGCTCAATGGATGTCATATAATAGCTTTGGCACATACAGCTCTGTGGTACTGCCACACACAGCACGCCTGATATTCTTGGTATCGAGATACTCAGTCTATTTTTAAATGTCCTCTTTCTGGTATAGTATTAGCAGGGACTGGTATGACGACCAGTGACAAGGAACAGAAACTGACCCCAACCATACCCAGGATGGTGTAAGTAGAGTCAGAGCCTCCGAGTGGTCCATCACAAGACCAATCCCGAAGACATCGCTTTTTTAGGGCTGTACATTGGGGAGTTCCATGAAAGTCCAAGTCTGCCCCCTAAAAGCAGATCTTGAACTCTCACAAAAATGGTTGTTTTTTCACAGCCGGCTATTACTATTTGACTAAGAATAAAAGACATTTACACTTATTGTTATTGCAATCTTTATTTAAGAATTTTTTTCCCGACAACATTTTATAACATGGCACAATTAACAACGTTCAGAAGTTATAACTATGACATAGATTTGTTGCTTCTCGCATTGTAAGTCCTTCTCTTTAGTCATATTTTGCTTTTGAAATGAGTATCTTGAGTACATAAGGCACCTTTCATCTGTGTATATATATATATAGGCCCTCATTCAATTGCGATTTGGCCAATTGAATAGGGGTCTAAATAAGCACATAGCATATTTTTTTTAAAGAAGTTTTTAGTTAGTGAAAACGTTGCTTTTGGATAGATGTTTACTAACTAAAAACTTCTTTAAAAAAAATATGTTATGTGCTTATTTAGACCCCTATTCAATTGGCCAAATTGTAATTGAATGAGGGCCATAGTAAATAAAAAGTACATCTGTGTTCACATTTAAATGTCTAAAGCAAGTTAAAAAACCTGCTTCCAGCTCAGAGTTCCAAGGAAAACAGTTATTACACTGCATTCTGGGAAGTTGAGCAGAGTCATGCAAATGTGCCCACAAATGCCTCTCTCTTCAATCCATAGCCATTTTCAAACATGGCTTCCTTTAAGCTTATGCCTGCTGTATTAGACAGCTTTAATGCAAAGCCAAGGTTGGATACATATATAAGAGTATGAGTATGTATTGTCTAGACTGTTATATGCACTGATTACCTGTAATTGAGCTCAGCTTGAAGGTATCTTTATGCTAAGCCATAGCGCCAGTGGAATATATAACGTAGAGAAAGCATTACATGGAAGTGTCACCCTACAAAATTAGATAATGATTTATATTTTAATATCTGTAAAGAAAATATTTAAAATTAAATAAATGGAGCTATTCCATCTCTATATATCTGCAAAGTGCTTGTATTATTATGTTTACATCTCTGAAGTAATATTGATTTGAGGAGAATAATCACAAAAAATATAATAGAAATACATTGAAATTAAAGACCAGTTGCAAATAAGCCTCAATCATTCACAGAAATATTATAATAAAAAGTATTTTGTTAAACAATGAAAACATAATTATTTTTAAAAAAGTACATTTTCTGTTTTTACCTCATTGAACATATCTGAAATGCAACCATCACATGTGGTATTACATTTTTCAGTGCATTTACATGACATTGATTGGTTGAAATCATTGCAACTGTGAAACCTATATATATATATATATATATATATATATATATATATAAATATATATATTTACATATATATTTAATTTTTTTAAATTTAATTATTAATATCTTGTATGTATAATGTAGCCAATTTGGGAAAGGCAGTGTGCTGGAGAGTCATACATGACCTTCAATGTTCAAACAACCATTAGGCACGCCAAAGGTACACAACAAATAGTGAAATGTTTTGAAATCTTAACATATACATTTTTCCTTTAAATCTTTTTTTTTATATAAAATTGTAAACATGTTTTGAAATCGCAATATATACATTCTTCCTTTAAATATGTTTTTAAAAAAGTTGTAAACATAAACATTCCAAAAACTTTCCTTAAGCAAAATGCCAGAATAATAAAATAACATTTTTGGAAGAATAAATAATATCAACAGCAATTTGTAACGGATTTAAAAAATAGTCATTTTCTGAACTGTGCACCTCCTAGTCACACAAATAAATGTATATTAATGCATGGATACTATGAATAAAATACTCAATTATATATTTTAGTTATAACTGCCATTAATTTGGGGATTCTGCATTCAGATTTGACACTGTATTTTGTACTATACAGTCATATATTTTTTATCTAATTATATGTATAATTTAGTTAAAAAAAAATTTGCATGACAGTATTTAATATTCAAATCAAATTCTTCATAGCAGTTTTTCATGTGAATCCAAAAAATTATGCATAAGAAATAAATAAACATATCTGATGGTCTTTTAAAAGTGGAACCATCTAGAGGTTAATGCATTCAGCCAGTCCCTGAAGGTGACCCTCTTATAAAGTGCATTGTCGGTTGGCCACTTGAGTTGAAGTCCTTGATATTATTCTGCAACTTCTCAGATGCTTGTTCTTGATTTTTTATGTAATGACAACCTGGTTAATCTCTTGGCTATTTGCACTAGAGTTATCCGGACTTGCCTGCGACTGGGCGAAGTTGATGAAAACCTAGTGTGAAATGAAACAAGAAAATTAAATTGAGAAAATACAGTTACTAAATGGTTTTGATGTGCTGTAAAAATAAGGTTTTGTAATGTTAACTCATCAGCGTCTATTCAAAATATCTATATACTGTGAAATGAAAGGCCCACCATCCAAAAACTCTATTTAATTATATGGTATTAAATAAGATAAAACCTATTAAATGAACATGGAATGCCGAAATATTTTATAATACATGTAAACACATCATTAATTTTTGCATTTTTTTTACTTAAATAAATAGAATTAACCTCAAGTTTAGAAAGAACATATTAACACCAGATAATTCTGCAAGTTCCTCCCCTGCTCTAACTTGTTATGGTTAACATATATATAGCATTGTAGGGTCAATGTGGACGTCTTGGAGTAAAGAAGTACTACATTGCAGAAACAGAATTATGGAATATTCTTCAAGCAGATGCTTTTGTTCTCTTCTTTTTGTTTGACTACTATAGGTTTCTATATATAACCGCTATTTATGTTTCACTTTTATTTTAAATGATTAGTGCTGTTTCTATTAAAAAAAAAAACTGCAAAACAGTGTTATTTTGCCGCAGCTACCTCATAGCTTTCGAAATTAAGATTTTATCTCCTTGGAAGGTTTAACCCCCATCTTGAATAGGACTATGAAAAGTAAGTATATACTCAATAGAAAAGCATTAAACCACGTGACCCTGAAACACATTGTACATCAACATAAAGTATTTTCCCTATACCGGGTCAATATAAATATAAAATACTCTTTTATTATGTTCCACTGAAGAAACAGCTGTGATTGGCAATGTTTGTGTAGGCATGGAGAAATGAAAGCATGAATCTGAGAAAAATACATCATAACGTTGTGAAGTGATGTCTCAGAATCCTGTAAATGATTCCCCCCAAATCCCCCCTTGATAGCATCAAAAGTATTAGGGAACCCTCATCCAGCTTTCACAGACCTTTAATACCTTTCCTTAAAAACAAGAGTTTTTCCTGTAATCACCAAAATGGCTCCAAAGTATAAAAAAAACAACAACAAAAAACAATTAAGAATTCATAATTACTATTCAAGAGCCCAAATCCCTCCATTTTCGTGCATTTCCAGAAAGTGCAAAGAAACAAGTTTTGGGCAGCTTTCTAGTGGAACATGTGCACTCCAAATGGAATACCAGGGTCCCAAGGAACATTTTGGTAAAATTTCTATACCGTGATTACTGAGAACCATATTCAATGGTTGATCAAGTGTGATATGCTCTTTAGGGTCTGTATTTCGCTAGTGATGCTTTGATACGTATATTTATATATATATATATATATATATATATATATATATATATATATATATATATATATATAATTCTCATAATCTGTACCTCATCCAGTGTTGTTTGACTGACGGAGAAGTGGATGACGTGTAAGTTTGTCTTGTTGGATTCCAGAAGATCGAATATGTTGGCAACTCCTCCAGCAGAAACTGGCACGTGGTACTCTACCATGCTGAGATGTTGCTCCTGCAAGAAGATGATACATAGTCACATTTATTACATTCATTAAACATATGTACAGAAACTAAGTGCCTGATATGTTTGTATGTGTTCTTGTAGCGGAAATCAAGGATTTTGTTGGTTATTTTTCCACTTAAAAATTAATGAATACCCACCTCAGTGCTCTGTTCCAACAATTAAAGTGACAGTAAAGTCCCTTATTTATAGCCTGCTATTTTGAAGAACTAATAGACACAAAATAATTTTAGAAAATTTAAAAATGTCAGCTGGAATTATATTGTAAACTGTCCACCAATATATAAAGGGAAGCCTATAATAATGGGAATGCGCTTGTGAAGGTGTGATAACTAGGGTGTGAAAGACCACACACCTGGACAAATCCTTGACATGTTTCACTAAAGCTTTAACAAAGAGTCTTTTGAACTTGAAACCAATGATTCCAGTTTTCAGCCAAACTAAGGATTTTATAAGACATGTTCTGATATATTAGTAAAATGCAAGAACATAGATGTTTATTGCAGTGGAAGAGAAAAGAGAGGTTACAGCAGGATGCCTATGGAAGGTGGTATTATAAGAATTTTTCTACAAAAATAAAATCCCATTTTATGGTGTTATTATAATCCTATATAATACTATTATTATATCTTTCTACTATATCCATTGTATATTACTTTATATGCTTTCATACATTTATATATATGCATGTACGTACATTTGAGTAATTTTTATTCTGTATTCTCAAAAGAGCAGTGTTTTTTGTTCTTTAACACATTGCCCAAGCAAATTTTTTAGTTAATTGGAAAGGTTAACTTAAGGTCTATGCCTTCCTGAAATCTTAAGAGATTACGTAAAGTATACTCCCTTAAAGTTCTCATACATATGTAGACATAAGTGTCTGGTTCTCGATTAATAAATGTATTTATGGTATGTAACACATGACAGTTTTACATTGAAATGTCAAAATGTAAGGAGATATACATTTAACTTATTATTTGTAGGTCAAAGGTGATTTTCTGATAAGCGCATTAAGTTTTAGTATAATTAGGAGTGAGACAAAAGAATTGGTATGTAATATCTAAGAGCTGAGAGACAACACAGATTCCTGGACAGACTCCATTAGAGAGACACAGACACACCCCAGGGAGAATCTTTGTTAGACTCCTAAGAAGAACACACTAACATATACTATTGGGACATTCCCAAAACACATAGCTAATTCAAAATGTAAATATTTATCTGATATAACAATATCACCATAATTCTGTAACTTGAAAGTCGGCGTACAACTTACAGATTCATTTTATAAATATCCCAAATATCAGATGATGTAGCAATCCAATATATTTTGATACCTAATTGTAATGAATTTTTTTTTTTTTTTAAATTAGTGATAATATCTTATTTAGATTATAAAAAGCATATGATATTAAAACGGTATGGTATCTTATTAAATAGATATTTGTAAACACACCAAAATAATCTCTGATATTATAATTACCATATAATTTATCACATATAATAGTTGTTGTCAGTACGAGTTTGTTGGTAACATTTTGGAATATTACGGATTGCGCATGCGCAATAAGCGCCAAAGGAGCTAATTGCTGGGCACACGATGAGTGCCACAGGTGCTCATCGCGAGGCCAGCAGGACTTCAAATGGCAGGCTGCAATTGACTGAGGATGCAATGAGGCCCGTACATGACTGGAAGATTGTAGGAGAAGCGGCGTGGAGTGAAGGAGGCTGCACATTTACACACTAAACCTGCTGCATGTGTGTGATAGCAGCAAGCCTGGAGCACTGTATATAGCTATGTGATGGAGCCAGAAGGGAGAGGGGTGGATAGGAGAGGGGGGGGGGGGAGACACACAAGGGAGGGAGGGGGGGAGACACAGGTGAAGGAGGGGGGAAGAGACACAGGGGAGGGAAGGGGGAAGAGACATGGAAAGGAGGGGGGAAAGACACAGGGAAAGGAGAGGGGGAAGAGACACGGAAAGGAGAGGGAGAAGAGACACAGGGGAGTGAGAGGGGGGAAGAGACACAGGAGAGGGAGAGGGGGAGAAGAGACACAGGGGAAGTGAAGGGGGAGAAAGAGACACAGGGGAAGCAGAGGGGGTGAAGGAGACACAGGGGAAGGAGGGGATGAAAGAGATACAGGGGAGGGAAGAGACACAGGGGAGGAAGGGGGAAGAGACACAGGGGATGGAGAGGGAATAAGAGTCACAGGGGAGGCAGGAGGGAGCGAAGAGACACAGGGGAGGGAGAGGGTGGATGACACATGGGGGAGGAGGGGGGATGAGACACAGCAGGGGAAGAGGCGGGGGAGACACAGAGGAGGAAGATAGGGGGAGAGACACAGGGCAGGAGAAGGGTAAGAGACACAGGGGAGGGGGAGTAGACACAGGGGAGGGAAAGAGGAGGGGGAGACAAAGGAAAGGGAGAAGGGGGGAAGAGACACAGGGGGAGGGGGGGGAAGATACACAGGAGAGGGAGAAGGGTGAGAAGAGACACCGGGGAGGCAGAGGGGGGGGGGGGGGAGACACAATTTATCAAGCTACTGTATATCATGCCATCATTTTTGACGGGCAAGTCGCAAGTATTAAGCATATTGTGCATGTCTTATATATGATTATGTGGGATATGTGATAATAACTTTATAATTTGGTGTACCTTGATATTATATCTATTACAATTGTTTATACCATCTGGTTATATTAAAGGTACAGTTCTGTTTATTTCACGAGGCCAAAGCTTATATATATCGTGTAGTAAGAATTCAGATAATCGAAATTGACAAATATAAAAAAATATGTAATTTTTAATTAATATTGATAAAGGTTATTGATATTCATATTATCACCATGTTAATTGCCAAAACCCACAATAGTATGTTATTGGGGGTTAAAGAAGGAGGAAATGAGACATTCATGTGATTGCAAGTAACAGCTGTAGATGGAAATGAGATTTGGGGTAGCAGCAGGAAGATGCAGGTGTAAAGAGAGATGGGATGGTAATAGATACGGTGACAGAGAGAGCCATGGGTGATCATTGACATTATCCAACAGTAGCAGGACAATGTCTGTATCCGTCCGATATAGACCACAAATGTTAACTTTATGCAGACGCTGTGTATAAGTTTGACATTAACCAGATCATGTCAAAATAATGAATTTCTGAAAATGAACCTTTCTTTTGACTGAGATTTCAGGATTATTGTGGGCATTTTATTCAGTGAGTTCTGTATAAACTATTATTTTTTGTTTCTGTGAAATTATTTCTAAACATTCTGTACTATGGGGATCTGGCAATGTAAATCCATATAAACCAACGCTGTGTGGTCTGCAAAATAAAAACAAGATAAAGTAATCTGTACCTTCAGATATGTGTTTGGGAAGTGGAAGTGCATGAAGTCGGTGAGTGTATCGACACTGACAGTATTGTCTTTCAGATGCATCTTCACCGTGAAGCCACTGCCAAACCTACAAAGAAATATAACATAAAGGACAATCAGATAGTGTGAGCTGAAAGATGAATGCAACTATCCAAGGTTAGAAGTCAGTTTGATTGGCTCTTGATCTGGCTCTTGCACTTTTGACCCAATGAACTTAGCATTCTGACTGTCAGTGACACAAATGGAATTTAAAATGGGAGCTTCTGCTCTATACTGATATGAAAGAATATCCGGCAAACTAGGCAAATTGCATACTTTGTACATAGATAGTTCCTCATCTCTAATACTGATCATTAATATCGAAAGCAACATGTATAAGGAAATATGAAATGAAACATCAGATAACATATCCAAATACCCAAATACAATGGCGGGTTTCATAACTTGCTTTCCCATCATTAAAACAAAAGGAAACCAATTCATGAAATCCATCCAACCTGTTACAATAGTGTCCAGCATTTTCAATAAAACAAGTATTAAAAAATGTAAAGTAATTGATGTACAAAGGTTGCCACGCTTTAATAAACAAATTAAATTGTGTGGCTATTTGTGGGATTATTGCATAGAATAATGTGCTTAGAATATGTTATAAAAGCTATTAAAATCATACAAAATATATATTGAATATATTCCTCTTTAGAAAAGATTCTACAAATAAAATGACTTTAGATTACTAGAATTGATAAATGAAATTGCTCTCAATTAAATATTTACATATCTCTTTCAATTTGCCAACAACATCCCCAGTTTCTGATGAGTGATGCTCAAGATTTATCAAAGGAATAATTATGAATTGAGCTTTCAGCTACTAAATTAAAAAAACTAAATGTTTTTACCATTCTATATATATTTTGCCTGGTAGCAATAGTTGTCCTGGAAAATAGAGCACATATTGGACTAGAGTTCCCTTTAATGGGAGTCACTTTAAGTAAAGTTATCATGAAAACGAAGGCAGTGTAGTTATGGGCCTCAGAGAATCTATAGACAGATCTGTTGTTATATGGAGGTGAATGAGATGCACAGATAGATATATTGGCACTGACCTGCTCTTGATGTGCTGCAAGGAGCCGATGCACTGGAACTTCCCCCTCACCATGATGGCCAGCCTGGTGCAGAGAGCCTCACACTCCTCCATACTGCCGAGCAAAGAAACTCATTAAACACTATAATTCAAGAAAAAATGCACTAGCAATATTGGCAGCTGTGCAAGCTAGGTATATAAAATGTTTTAGAGAAAATCTGAAATGTTGTCTCTTCATTTATCACCAATCTCTTCTGCACAGGCAACCTGCATCAAGAAATGCAAGAACTGCTTGGTAATGTCATGGATCCCTCCAGGGTCCAACAGAAGCATCAACATTTTTTTCTACTTAAGAACTGCCTAATTATACCCTTAGACAGAGTCAAGTATTTAAGTGTCTATGTTTCTTTTAATAGTACATTGTTTATCCAAGGTGAGGAGCAGGTGTAAAGCCCTTGGGCCCACAACAGACCAGGGCCCCTCTGCTACTGGCATTGGCCTGGAGTAAAGGTCTCTTTTAATTTATTAGGGGAGGGGGCAAATCATTATTTTTATATAAAGGTGATACAAACACCATAGGGATGATGTGACCACCTATGTCTATTGTTGGCTTTTCTAATAGACCCCTATTTGGTATACTGATTATTTTGCACCAGGGCCCTCCATTCAGTTGCTCTACCTCTGAGGAGAGATACCATAAAGAAAGCTAATCGCAAGAGAATAGACACCTTTGGATTGTAGTGTTGGAAAAAACTGCTAAGAGCCTCATGGGCTGCAAAAAGATCCCATCATCAATATTACAGGAAATTAAGCCATATCATGAGAAGACTGGATTCCCTAGAGAAGACTGAAGTCACACAAAGAAGGGGATGACAGAGGCGAAGATGGATTGATGAGGTCATGGAAGCAGTAAACATGAGCTTGAGGGAGCTCAGAGGGGAAGTGGCTAACAGATGTAACTGGTGTGCTGAGGTCCATATGATCAATAAGAGTCAGACTTAACTGAACAACTGAACAACAACAACATTGCATACTAGTATAAGACAGGTTAAATATAGCTAATTTCAGGCTGATCATATATCCATAGCATACAATGATGCATACTATCACATATGATGCTCCTATAATGCTGTTTTATAGCATGTACTGATCTGAAAAACAGGCTTGTTAAGTGTAATGTGACCTAACAACCAGAAAAGTGCACAATTGTGTCTGAGCTGGATGCACTGCTGTGATATCTCTCCTTTATAGCTGGATATTGACTCACCTGTGAGATGTTAACACTACAGCGCACTTATCCCGTACTTCATCAGAAATGATCTTCCACAAATGTCTCTTTGTTTTTGGGTCCATTCCAGAGCTTGGCTCATCCTAAAAATGAATACAAATAATACACCCCATGAAATAAACTGAATCTATCGGTGGTACAAGTGGTGCTCATTGGAGAGTGAGGTAGCAGTTTTTCCTTATGGGGGGCCCTCCATTTACTATCTCTGCCACTGCATTGTATACACTGGCACCCTCCAATGTAGAGTCAGTTGGATTCCTATTAAGAAAATCTGAAACATCACTATAGAATATATTTTTCACAGATGTCCTTGGCTCTGTTGTTGGAGAATTAATTAATTGTACAATCAGTCTGGTCTGGAGTGGGAAAAACAGAGGCATTTTACTGAAGCTGGGAAAGAAACACTGACATAAAGACAGCAGCCTGGGACTGATGCTCTATCTGCAACAGATTGAAGACCTGGAGTACTAAAGGATACAGGCAAGTGATTCTGAACAAAGTATTGCACTGTTTGTTTGTTTTTTCTCCATTCAGGTTTAGCTAGACGGGAGTTTTGATAGTGAGGGAGCTATCATTAAATCGAGATTGACCTGTTGTTTTTTTTTTATTTTGTTTTAGTGTATTATATTGTAAGACTGGCAAATATATTATTGTAAAATTTGTAAAAGGATTAAAGTCTCCTGTAATTGTGTTCCTCTGTCAAAGTGCCAGGAACAAGGGCGCAAAACCAGTGGAAAATGATAAATTATCACAATATATATATATCCTTACAGTTTAGCTGAACATAGAATATATAAGTACACTTTCACTAGATTATTTACCAGCAGGAGAATTGAAGGTCTCCCAATAAGAGCCAGAGCTGTGGAGAGCTTCCTCCTTGTCCCGCAGCTGTAATTGGCAGTGATTCTGTCCTTGTATGGCATGAGCTGTAGTTTCTGAAGTAGGTTGTAGGATATCTAAAGATTATAGATGCAATGAAAGAAAAAAACATGCATGTGACTGATTCAGATAATTTTCATTGACAACAAGTTTTAGTGATGGGGCAGTCTATGAATGATTGTCTGTCCTTTATCAGATTGTTCTTAAAGTCTTTTAGATATGTCTTTCACACAAATTTGCCTGTCTCCCTTGATGACCTTATCAGGATATTTCAACCAGAGACAATTTAATATTGAATAGTGCTATTATACAACAGTGAATATGAATTTGATATATAACCAATGCATAATTAATACCATCCTCTTGTATGGTGGTTATTACAGTGGTCCCTTAATGTGGATATATGTCTATGTTGTCACCTGACATTGCCAGATTCCATGCACATCCTGTGCTAATTTTCTGGTGCAATATAATTATGGTATCAGTTTAAGGACAGTACTCTGTATATGACCTGTTCTCTATCAGACAGGCTGCTTGTTATCCTGACTGTTGTATCTGGTATATTCAGACTGTACACAGTGCTGTTTATCCTGACTATTCTGTCTGGTGTACTCAGATTGCACATGGTCCAGTGTATATTGACTCTCCTGGCTGGAATACTTACTGCTTTGATCTGGTTTCCTGGGATCCCATGTATCCGTGCATAGTAATACAAGTGCTCTTCTCCTGTCAGTAATTCATCCAGTGCATCCTCCTGAGGACAGTACCCAAAAGATGACCAGTCTGTGTTGAATCCCAAAACATTGACCAGCTGCCTATATGGTCCAACAGAAAATATACGTTACCAATATATTTTTGTCCCTTACACGTATATTTTTGAGTCATCAACTCATATTGTAAATTATAATTTTTCTATATGCATTCTTAATTTAATTCTCATGCATTGGCCATTCTGATACTTGTAGACTCCTTGTTGATCTCTAGCCATTATAATTTGATGACCTTTGAACTTATAATAGGGTGAAAGCTCTTTCTAGTCTACTGCCTACATATTTAAAAACATGTAATATGTCTGTATGACTTTTTTTAAATATATGTTTACACGTTGCATAACTATGTTTTTATGTTACATAGTGATTGAGGTTGAAAAAAAACTTTAGTCCATCAAGTTCCACCTTTTTAGATCTCTCTGATCTGCAGTATGCCGATTAGTTGTAAATTGATCCAGGGGAAGCAAACAGTAAAAAAAACATTGAAATATTGTCAATTGTCTCAAAAGGGGAAAAAATAAAATTCCTTGACCCCAGATGTTTGCGAGCGGATTGCTCCCTGGATAAATACTCACAGCCTTATCAAATTGTGATTCGGTCAATTGAATAGGGCTCTATATAAGCACAGAGCATATTTTTTTTACAGAAGTTTTATCTCTCTATTCAAAAGAAAGGTCTTCACTAACTAAAAACTTCTGAAAAAATATATGCTCTGTGCTTATATAGAGCCCTATTCAATTGGCCGAAACGCAATTTAATAAGGCTGTCAATCTCTAATTATCCAGGATAACCCTGAATGCCCCTTTTGATACAAATTCTTACTAACTGCCTCATAGAAACTAATGAGTTTGTTTGACATGACCCGTCCCTCATAATTTCAAAAACCCCATTAATATCTTATACTGCAGAAGGTTTACTTATTAAATTGTATTCTATGGTTATAATATACTCTGATGTTGTTATGGCATTACTTTGTGGAAGGACTTTGCACTTACAAACCCCATTCAGTGGCTGATCAGGGAAGGGAAATAGTAACATCTTCCAAGAAAGCATCTTGCACATTACATTTAAAAAGCATGATGTTTTATTTTCCCACCATAGGATAGATAGGGACCTCTACAAGACTATTATATTTCTAAAGATTGTTTAATTTTGCTGCCCCCCTTGGAATATGAATATTATACCAAGTGTGTTGAAAAATATGACTTTAGATCCCTTTAATGAATCATTAATTGTGTTTTCCGTCAGTAAAGAAGGGATGTAAATATACACAATATAAACCAAAAAACAGCAAAAACATATTTATTTTCACTCTTTTGCATAAACACAGCATACCCAGATTGGTCTCTGACTTGTATGGATCCTTTTGATGGTGAAATATCCCCAGTTAGCATCTTGAAGGTTGTTGTTTTACCAGCGCCATTTACTCCAAGTAGCCCAAAGCACTGAGATAAGAGATATAGTTTTAGATATAATATCGTTAGTTCATTCATTAGATTAAACGCTTGAGATCTGAATAACATTCAAGCACTGGAATATGTATAAATACCATTTCCCAGATTCAAAACTAGAGACGTCAAAACAAAAACATCAACAGAATAAATAAATACTAGGATTCATGTTTCCTGTAATAAATATTTTTTGCAAATAATGTCACCATTTGTTAACTGGGAAAAACACGTGTTAATAAGTTGTCCTAACCCTATATTTAAATATTATTTCTAACCCTTAATTACATTTTAGAGACAGGAAATAAATGGATTATCTTTACTTATACAAAATATATGAAGGTATCAGTGGGCTGAATTTTACAGCTCTACCGAGTCCATGTGCTCATCTCTTCTTTTGCCCTCTTTCCCTACACTGGGCATCATATGAAGAGCTGATAAGATGATCCCAGTATCCTTACCTCTCCAGCTGGAATACCAAGAGACATATTGTTGACAGCAATTGCATTTCTCTTGACCTGGTGGAAAACTTTGGTGAGGTCTCGAAGTTGTAAGAGGTCCGAGTTGGCTTTGCCTGATTGTACTCTCTCTCTCTCCGCAAAGACATCTTCATCCTCTTCCGGATTCTTCATCACACCATAGGAATTCTTTAGACATGTTTGTTTGACAAAGTTCCTGACGCGTAAAAGAAAATATGTCATGTTATGTTCTATTTTATTAAATCTCTAATTAATTTATATCCTATCACATAAAAACATAGATTTGACCGTCAAGAAGAACCAAAAAGCCAATTTGTTCTGCCAATACTTTTATGTCCCAAGTGCATAATTTAGCATTTGTCAGTATAACATTTTGAATCCAACTTACCTGACTAATCTTCTAGTCTTTTCAAGAAACTGCCATGCATGAAGTATCCATACAAGTGTTAGCTAGCTTTAGTAAATGTCTGACACATGTTAATAAAATAGGTGTCCTTCTAATAGCAAATTGTTAGTATCCTCAACTCTTTTACTATAGTATTTAGAAAAGGATTTCAAGTTTTTATGTGTTCAGCTGACATCTTTATGCAGTTTATATATGGAAGACAGTCAAAATCTGTGAAGTGATAATCCTCAAGCATCTTACTCCATGGTACAGCCAGCCACGACACTTACTTTACACTGTAGATGATTCCATCATTGATCAGGAGCCGTAAAATAAAGCAGACTGTTCCTTGGATGGCCAAGGCCACAAACATCCAACCCAATATATCCATGCTGAAAACATCATTTTTCTCTTCATTTCCAAATATAGAAAATTGATCGACTAAGGCCTGCTGCTGAGAGAGCTGGATCAGACCATACCCAAAGCAGAACTGTGGGAAGATCTTGAAGATGTGTATGAGGGTGTTATAGGTATCTACCATGCTCTGCAGGAAGAAAAAAGAAGGTTACGTTTCAATTTTGAGATGTTTTTTTGATATGTAAGAAGTTTTACCTAGAGATGTAAACACAATTGTTTTGTAATATTACATGTATGTGGTTAAATATATATATATATATAAATATATACATATATATATATATGTATATATATATATATATATATATATATATATATATATATATATATATGTATTTGATTATATACATTCTAGTAAAATAATTCCTCTTGTTTTGTAATATTACATGTATGTGGTTAAATATATATATATATATAAATATATACATATATATATATATGTATATATATATATATATATATATATATATATATATATATATATATATATATGTATTTGATTATATACATTCTAGTAAAATAATTCCTCTTGTTTTGTAGAGTTTGCACTCAGGTATATTTATTATTGCACAACTTTTCTATCATTTTGTGCCTGCATCAAATGACTAACATTGAATATTTATTTCATGACGATAACCTCTTAAGCAGAAACATAAACAAGATCAAATTTTATGGAATTTATTTCAGCTATAGATTCTGTAGATATCCCTCAAGAGACACTTCCCAGTGTGACACATGGAAGACAAATACACTAACATGATGACCACACAAAATACACACACAGCCTCATAATGTCTAACCAGAGCCAGTGGAAGAAAATATTTAGCTAATTATTGCAATTCCCATTGCAGTTATTATGAGGTCAGTTTCTGTGACCTACCTGGTAGTCTGCATCACTAGAGCTCTTTTGAAGTTGTATCATATAAACTATAGAGGAGGAAATTATTGTGTTGATGCCAATGAACAAATTGATGCAGACATAAACAATGAAGGCCATGCCTGGATTCTTGAAGGTTCCTGCCAGCAGGTACATCCATGCAAAGGTGGCATAACTAAAGGGATAATATAAGATACGAATAATAATTGTAAACAAATGTTATAGAATGAGGAGGCAAATGATCTTAATCAATCTGATGTTTTCTTAGCTGTTAAAGTTTTTTTTTTTTTTTATTGTTTTATTTTAAAAAAATACACATACAAAATACAAAATATATAAACAACATTAAAAGGAAGGAAGAAAAAAACTATACATTATAAACCAGACTTAATAACAACATTCAAAAATATAAATGGAAGTAATAAAAAAGTTACCTAGTCTACTAAATCTCTGTTCCTATTCATTAATAAAATTACTTCTCTCCAACTTAGTACCTGTTTTTGTTTTCTTCTTCTAATAATAATAGTTAATTTAGCAACAAGAAGACAATGGGACACCAACATTTTTGTTTTTATGTATGGATATCTCTTCTGGGAATATATGAAACAATAAAGTTTTCTGTTGTTGAATTTATGACCATCCTTGAGCTCTGACTTTCTAATGTGTGTCCACCCCACTAAGTTTGCATTCAATTCCAATATGCACGTCTGGCCTTGACCAAATGTCACCTCAGGCAGGATGCATCCAATATTGGTATGTCTTGGTAATGTTTGTTTAGCAATGCTTCATTCTCTGGTACTGGTACAAAACCAATTTTCCAGCAACGGGTGGTCATTAATCTGGACAAAGTTAAGAGCGGGTACCGTTGAGAGTAGCCGCGCTTACATGGATTGGCTACACTGCAGTGGCTGGTGGTGATACTGGACATCAATTTTGAGATTCTTAGGTTATTATAAATTTGTATTTCCTAATATAATGGGTTCTTGTAGATGGTCTCTTTCATTGATATGTATTTTTTATATAGTTATTTATAGCGTAATTTTGACCACCATTGGTTCGGCAAATTGGGTAATTTGTCAAGTCTGGAACCGGGGGTGTCAAAAAAATCGAAGTTGTACCTGTACTTGTCTGAATTCTACACTGTATGCCTAAATCTACAAAATGTATAGTCGACACCAAACCTCTGCACCCCCATGACCCAGATGGTTGCCTGTGATGCCTGACACAATATGTGCCTGTAGTAACTCTAGAAAAGGATTATCCCATGATTACAATGTTATCTTCAGGACATGGGCTCCCATCTCTCTGAATTACACTTTGCTCCAATGTCTGATGACTCTAGTTCAAATCTGTAGCAATCTCCACAGATCCGTCTCACTGAGGCCAGTTTGTAGACACTCGATAAGACACTCACCCAAATAGGACAAATAGCAGGGACACAGCTCCCAAGTTGGGATACGTGTAGAAAGCCGGTAATTTAAAGGCTGCTATCATTGCTATGGAAAGTGCAACTGGAATCAGGTAAATGGCCTAAAAAACAGAAGAAACATGTTACGGGTAATCCATCACATGTCATGCATCATAAGATTAGTGCTTGGAATCATGTTTAGACGTATGATAGACGATCAAACATATTCACGTGCGCACTTACAAACATGTATATCCTTACAGTCCTCACACATCCATGACCACATACAAAGACATTTCTCTGAACCTAAAGCGCTCTTATATCCACTTGTCTGCTTTTTGTTTGTGTGTAGTTTGAAACCTGGTGCAGAATCTTAAGAAGCCAACTGCCTTAAGATGGCCTTATTAGATTCTAAAAACATGTTTGTGAATTGAATACACATAGAGATTTATCTACCCATAGATGTAAATATACTGTACATACAATGAGTCATATTATATATTTTAACCACTTCTCAATACACAGATGTAATTCACCAAGGAAATCTCCATCCCCTGGGTGTATTAAGCTTGAAACTGGTGTAAGAATGTTATTATTAGGTAAATCCCAGTAACATGCATTTCCGTTTCTGAGCTTTGTGTGTTTTTAAACAAATATGACATTGAGCAAATGATTAAGTGATGTGATGGGTATAATTTTTTTGTAAATATTGGAGTATATTTATCAAACAGGATGGAAAGTGGGTTAAGATGAGAACTTAATAATTTCACGTCCTGTATTCCAATCTGGAAAACACACCATACCGTTGTTTTAATTATGATGTCTGGTTCTGTAATAATCTCCATGTAGGATATTTAAAAAAAAACACCTTTGGTCTGGGGAATGGTTTGGAGATCCAGAGCATTTTTTACAAGGTGATGGTACATTATATTGTCATGTTATGTTGTCCTGATTTGAATACTTCTTAACCTCAAACAATATTCTAATTATAATTATGACTAATTATAGTCTCATCCTCTTTGAAATAGTCAGACAACAAACTGTGAATCTCAATATTGCATTTTCTAATGCACACTACTGTTCCACGTTCTCATATGGTTATGACTGCGGCAATAGGAGTTGCACTACATGACCACAATTAATAGTAGAAAGCAGTTGGCCATTCTCTATGCATTAAAATATGCAATATGGAGATTAACATCCTGCTGTCTATTCAGTTCACAAAGTTAAATGCTCTACAGAATTGGACAAGACCAACATAGCAGTTCCTTAGAGGCAAGTAGAGGGAAAGTAATATGAGTAACATACAATATTCACACCTCAGTACAGGAGTCTGTATCTTTTTATAATTAAAAATTCAGACTAAATCAAACATAATTAAACATAAATAAATAAAAAAAACGAAAGCACTGATATAAAACAACATTTGCTTAAATTGGCTTCTGTAGCACACTGAAAGCCATTCATAATGCTAAAGATCTTGTCTGTTTTGCCTCTTATTAATCAAAGGAGCAAACGGACACTGAATTGGAGAACATCCAACATGGCAGCCTCCAGAGGCAAGTAGAGGGATATTAAATACTAATAACTTATAACTTTATATAATGGCTTAATAGATTATTTTTAGGGGACCATGACTTAGTTTAACACTACAATGTCTTTTCTTGTTTATTGACACATTTCTAGAATTGGTAGAATAAAGTTCTGCAGGAGATCAGTTACCATGTCATAGAGGAAGTTTGTCACCCAGTAGCACGCCTCCCCAACACCAGCGATGTGCTGCAGCCGCTTGGCTCCACTGTGATGCTCTTTCACGACATATGTGACAAAACTTGCAGTGGTGATGGAATAACCAACCAGGACAGACAGAGCTACCAAAGTATTCACCAAACTGGTGGACCTGGAGAGTTAGAAGCAGATGTTTCAGAGGTGAGGATGGGTCGTCAGAAATATTACTTATGGATGAAAATGCTACACAGTTGTTGAAGAAATAAATAAGACAAAACCAGACAGGTAAATGCATATTCTGCTTTACTACAGCACAGCTCTAAAATTATGAGTGACTATAACACCCAGAAATGTATTAGGGCACAAACAGAAAGGAGAACTTCTGGTGTCCCAGAGGAGGGCATCATAAAAGAGCAATACATTGTGTATGGGAGATGATGGGTCCCAGCCTTGCTGGATCTTTGTTTTGTTTTTTTGCTTGGGATCTCCAGTTTGTGCTGGATTATATATATATATATATATATATATATATATATATATATATATATATATATATATATATATAATAAATTAGAGGAGCTCAGAGAACAAACTAGCCTTAGTAGGTTAGTTCTATGGACATAATAACTCACTCTGAGAGCAGCCTCTTTTAGCTCAATTTCCTATATATCCTATACTAAATCTGGTCTCTCTCAATAGAGTGATCCAGCCCTCAAATAATAGACAGTTGTACCCAGAACAGGAGTAGCAGCAAACCCCAGACCACGTTTCGCCTTAGTTTTTTTATAGCAATTCTTCTGTTATTTCCAAATTTGCTATTAGTTTATGTGTAATATTTGTGTGTCTAACAGACAGTTGGTATTCTAATATGAACAACTCTATATCAAGTATCAGATCAGATTTGCAAATTCCATTAAACATATTCATCATCCTCAGATTCAAATTAGCTTTTTAAAGCATATGATAATACAAATGTTGTGTTTTACTTCGCTCTCTCTCTAATGTTCTCTTTCCCTCTTACTCTGAATGTTCTGTCTAACAATTATTTAGAAATTAGGTAACCTATGCATTACCCTAATCTAGTTTTAGGTATATAAGTAATACTAGTGCTACCAAGAATATACAAAGAAATATATGTCATAAATTATTGAGAGAAATAAATAATCTTTGCTAATGGTGTACTCAGACAAAATTTGTAAAAACGTAACTTACCAAATGTTTAGAAATTAGGTAACCTATACATTACCCTAATCCAGTTGTAGGCATATAGGTAATACCAGTGCTACTAAGATTATGCAAACACTTTTTAAGATACGTTCTACTCATTTTTTACACCCTAAGACTATGAGTACAGTATTAGAAAATATTATTCCTTTCTCTCAATAATTTATATTGCACTTTCAGCGTGATATTAGTCATGTTGGTTGGATCATGATAATGACAAATGCATTAATACTTCTAGGCTTCTGTGATTACACCTATTTAAACAACTCTGCATACTTTTCCAAGTAGGTGAATCATCAAAAGTCATTTTTACCACATGTAGATTCTTTGTTGTTTGGACAGACACAACAGTTACTACAATGTATTTGAAATAAAAGGGATAAATCACATATAGCTGTAAATGAAGATAACTATATAGCACACAAGCTTGTGGTTTGCTCAAGGCCTTTCATGTATGGAAATGGAAATGAGCCAATTAAGGGTGTGATACAAGATAAGGAAGAGAGAAGAACATGAAAGTGTAAACGCACAACATACAGGTTATAAATATTTACTATAACAAATGAGTAGAACATAAATGAACCTGTAACTTAAAGCACAAGCTATTTGTTAGCTGCATTTCCTGTTTGTTCATTGATTTATATATTTTATTTCGATTTGTTCTTTATATATAATTTATACTTAAACCCTGCATAGCGCTACGGAATATGTTGTCACATTACAAATAAAGGATAATAATAATAATTTTATATTGGTTACTTTTGGCATTGAATGGATGTTGTAGCAATAGGACTTTATTTAATAACTGGTTGGCTAGAAAGGCAGGACATTTATTTGAAAATAAAAAGTATCTGTTACTAATCAGTCATTAAATTAATAAATGGAGTCCTATTGTATGGGCTTGAATATATATGCCATGGTTGGAACATATGGACACATGATTGTATATACACCAGGCGTAGCACAATACATGGGCAGTGGTGGAGTCCTATTGTATGGGCCTGTATACATATACCATGGGGGGTATATCTGGGCAAATGATTGTATATACACCAGGCGCAGCACAATACATGGGCAGTGGTGGAGTCCTATTGTATGGGCCTGTATACATATACTATGGGTGGTATATCTGGGCAAATGATTGTATATACACCAGGCGCAGCACAATACATGGGCAGTGGTGGAGTCCTATTGTATGGGCCTGTATACATATACCATGGGGGGTATATCTGGGCAAATGATTGTATATACACCAGGCGCAGCACAATACATGGGCAGTGGTGGAGTCCTATGGTATGGGCCTGTATACATATACTATGGGTGGTATATCTGGGCAAATGATTGTATATACACCAGGCGCAGCACAATACATGGGCAGTGGTGGAGTCCTATTGTATGGGTCTGTATACATATACCATGGGGGGTATATCTGGGCAAATGATTGTATATACACCAGGCGCAGCACAATACATGGGCAGTGGTGGAGTCCTACTGTATGGGTCTGTATACATATACCATGGGTGGTATATCTGGGCAAATGATTGTATATACACCAGGCGTAGCACAATACATGGGCAGTGGTGGAGTCCTATTGTATGGGCCTGTATACATATACTATGGGTGGTATATCTGGGCAAATGATTGTATATACACCAGGCGTAGCACAATACATGGGCAGTGGTGGAGTCCTATTGTATGGGCCTGTATACATATACTATGGGTGGTATATCTGGGCAAATGATTGTATATACACCAGGCGTAGCACAATACATGGGCAGTGGTGGAGTCCTACTGTATGGGCCTGTATACATATTACATGGGTGGTATATCTGGGCAAATGATTGTATATACACCAGGCGTAGCACAATACATGGGCAGTGGTGGAGTCCTATTGTATGGGCCTGTATACATATACCATGGGTGGTATATCTGGGCAAATGATTGTATATACACCAGGCGTAGCACAATACATGGGCAGTGGTGGAGTCCTATTGTATGGGCCTCTATACATATACCATGGGTGGTATATCTGGGCAAATGATTGTATATACACCAGGCGTAGCACAATACATGGGCAGTGGTGGAGTCCTATTGTATGGGTCTGTATACAGATACCATGGGTGACAACATGGTGTCCATTGATTCAGTTCTGTGTATATCTTCCCCTTATACCCCACACCCGCACTAAGAGCTCTACAGCCAATGGGGATACAATTCTTTCAGCACAGTGTGATTTAAATCTCTATTATACCTGAACACGATGTGCTGCTGTTAGTCCAAAATCTACCTGACACCACTTAAAGATTTACCTGTAGATATAGATCTACCTTTGGTGGGCCTGTGATATCTACTAATCCCTAGTTCATCCATAAAAACTGTACATATTTCAGAAAAAAAGTTCTTACATGGAGGACTGCGTATTTAGAGATCCGGCGTAGGGCTTAGTCGAGACAGTGATACCTACAGAAAGAGATCACACTGTTATTAATGTATAAATGTGAGACATACAGGATTCCACATCGCAGACCAGCAATAAACACAACATTAAATGGAAGAAACCACGTTATCAAACACTCGTCAATACTTATAAAACAGCAGGAAACTCCATCCCCTGGCATCAGAGGGGTTAAACTCCTGAGCATTCATTCTCAGTGTATTTAAATGAATTTAGGTGACAGGTTTCATATTCAAAATTGTAAAGCTGCAAAGTGACAGGGCAAAAAATCCCCTTTATTTGGCTTTATTATTATTATATTTTATGGGCAGCCTCAGCCCAGCCATGGAAATAGGATTTGATTACGATTCAAATCCCCAAAGCTGCAGCAGACTTTTATCTATTTAAATCCCCCTTTTCTGAAGAAAAATAGAAGAAGTGGCAGAAGCTCTTCAAGTCAGAGGGATTTTTGATGCGCTGTATTTCAGAGCAGTTTATCTCAATGCTCTCCTGCTCTTTCATGGTATTCTCAGTGTGATATCTCTGGTACAGAGCGCACCAGGAGGGCAGACGTTCAGTGAGACATCTACTGGTGACTATTGATAGGTATCCATGATTAAAAAGTGGCCATATCAATACAGAGCACACAGCAGGTGTATAAGACTTTAATATCATTTCTATTGGAAGTTTGTTTTCTTCCCAACAAGGTGTCCGCAGAGAATTTGTGTCTCTTTGATATGTAATATAATATCAAATATATAAAATAATATAATATAATGAGTAATATAATATAAAATATATAAAATAATGTAATATAATGAGTAATATAATATAAAATATATAAAATAACAAAATATAATGTATAATTTAAAATAAAACATATACAATAATATAATATAATGTGTAATATAGTATAAAAACTATTTTAATTGTTTAATTGTTTAATTTTGTTATATTTATTAAATCCTCTTATGGAGAATAACAGGCAAAAATGTTTTAAAAGGTTTAAAATGAGTAAACAGAGTGCTTAATTTGTAACTTTTATATTCAATTTTGGTTTAATGACATCAGATATTTTGCCTTTTTCTTAAAGGAGCATTTCAAATGTCTTACAAAAAAATAGTTAGGTAGGGCTTGATAAGAAACAACTGTTATTAAACTTTTATGGTGCATTACATAATGAATTGCTATTTTCCAGCCATGCTTCCAGCCTATATCGGTTTGGGATCTCTCAACCCACTGAGTGAAGCATTGTGTCTGGAGTGGAACCATTCGTGGAGTCTATCTGGCATATCATAGCTGCAACATTATAATGGGCGGTGACTAGAAAGTGTGTGTGTATACATGGCTAGCAGCTCGGGTTACACTGCCCCCTGCTACCAATGTGTTTCAGGGAGTGGTTTTCAATTTGGTATTTCCCCCCTAGGTGGGTCCACTTCAGTCACAATACTTGAGACAGAGGGTGGAGAGATCTGGAGCTTATACAACCTGGGGGATCATTTAAAATGAGTAATTAATTGTTTAAATGCACGTAATAACGTTTTTGTTTCTTATCAAGCCTTCCCTAACTATTCTTTATAAGACAACATCTCTATTCAGTTCCATGTCACTACAAAGTGGCACTTTACCATAGTATACAGAGCCATCCAAATCCTTACCTTATGCTAAAGGCAAACTTTCTAAGCTGGAAGTACCCATGGCACAAGCAGAGTCTGATAAATTGTAAAAATACTTTTTTAATCTTTATAGCTGCTAATGTTTTGATTTGTACATATTTCACAAAAGTGTTTTTCTCAAACGTAGTGTAAAACAGGTTCTTACACGATATACAATTGTCGATGGAGTTTTATGAGAATATTTTGCATTCATATCCAAGCTTCTGTCTAATTGTGAGATGTTAATACAGAAATACACTTCCATTACATTGTGATATTACAATAAGAAAATCATGTAAAAGTGCCACATTTCTTGAATGGCCAAACTAGATGCAATGCAAGACATCAAGACTACTCAATCCATTTGGCATGCATGGCATCATCAGGCTGCTGTTTATGTTAACTATCTTTTTTTAGTGGTTTTACTGAAGTCCTATAATAACAGAACGTTCATTTTGTAATTAGCAAAATATTTTAGGAAAAAGAAGAGGACACCTTGGATTCTGAAAGGGGTTCTATTTCATATTCACAAGTTTTTAGTAGAACCATCAGACATGTCTTTTGGTTGTTCAAAAGGTCATAGAGAAAAATAAATGGCCACAATGGCCATTTAAACATCTCTCAAGGTCACAGTATCCACTTTGCGTAAATAAAATTGCATACCTCCCCTTCTCTTCTTACACGTTTACAATTGCCTCTCCAGTATGTCCTCCTGGATGTTCACCCACCATTTCAAACTCAAAATGTTCAAGACCAAACTCCTAATCTTTCCACCCTCTACTACTGCTTCAATCCCTCACATCTCTCACTATTGACAATGCCATCATCACACCCACCTCCCAGGCCCGTTGTCTTGGGGTTCTACTAGATCCCATCCTCTCTTTCATCCCTCACATGCAGTCACTAACAACATCTTGCCTTCTTCATCTAATAAACATTTCCAAAATACGTCACTATCTTACACAAGACACAACTAAGACTCTAATACATTCCTCGTCTTGACTACTGCATCTCGCTTCTTGTTGGCCTGCCCACCACCCTTCTATCCCCACTTCAATCCATAATGAATGCCACCGCTAGATTCTACCGTACACAACGATCATTGTTTGCAGCTCCTTTCTGTCAATCACTCCACTGGCTTCCCGCAGCCTCCAGAATAACATTTAAAATATAAAGCCCTCAACAGCAGTGCACTCCCTTACATCTCTGCTCTCATCTCCAAATACTCCCCAACCCGCCCTCTTCGTTCTACTAACAACCTTCTTCTTTCTACCACTCTTGTCACTTCCTCTCACTCTCGCCTTCAGGACTTTTCTTGTACTGCCCCTATTCTCTGGAACTCCTTGCCTTGCTCCACCAGACCATCTCCCACCCTCAAAACTTTCAAAACCTCAGTAAAACACATCTGTTTAAAGAAGCCTATCACCTTAACCCTAACATGCACAACCCTTCTCTCACCCTCCTGTACCACACCCAAACCCTTTAGATTGTAAGTTTGCAAGTTTTCAATCTTGTATGGCGCTTTGGGGAAAGCTCTATGGACATTGGATTATACACTCAAAGACAAGGCCCTCCATTTGCAATGTGTTTATATTGTTTTTGTCTCTGTCTGGAACTTAACCCTGTATAGCACTAGGGAATATGTTGGCGCATTGCAAATAAACGATAATAATAAAAATAATAATATGGCCCCATCAATTGTACCATTTAGTTTTACAACAGGCTGGCCCATTAAACATAATTTTAAGATTGCCTTTAACATATCACTGCCATTAGTACTCTTTGGTCTTATAAGCAATTGACCCTTTAATGTTGGGTAATATTATTCCTGGTTGGGCCAAGCCAGTTCTCAGTGAAAGCTATGCTCGATTAATCTGGCTAACAAAGCATTTGACCTGTCTACATTGCATCCTAAAACTCAGGAATGATTTTTATCTCAATGGCACAAGTGCAGGAGCTGTTAGGAAATCTTTCTGGTGATCTGGAGGAGCAGCTAAAAGCTGTAATCATGATGGATAGTGGTATAATTAAGCTGTAATGTCGGTAGGATTGAATACAGGACCTGCATAATGGCCTTGCACTGCAAGATAAATGCAGACCTAAATCTAACGTGTTTATGGAAAATAAGCGGTGTCTGGAGAGCATCAAAATGCTTTATTTTCTCACTGAGAGAATCACAAGTCCTCCAAGAATCAATTCCACCCAAGCTATTGTTTGGTTTGTTGCTAAGTTACTAAACTTTTATCAAATATTTATGGACGCTGCCCACTGCTCAATAGGAGGCTAGATTACTGTGCATAATTTTCTGAAAGAAAGCTGATCATTGCGAGATTGTAAGAAGCATCTTCATGGTGGGACAAAGAAATGTTGTTGTTTTTTATAGAAGAAGAGAATTGTATGTTCTAAGCTCTCTGGATTTGTGTGATGGAGGATATTTACCTTGCAAGTCAAGTGGGGTCCAGCTGTGTGAGCAGCATGCACCTCATTGCTATGCAAGTTACAGAAGTATCTTCTAAAAGCCTTGTCAATTCATCTGTTTTACATTTAAATGTACTGCAGAGCCCCTACTTATAATGTACCCACAAATTAGATCCTTAAGATACGTCTGTCTTATATATTTTTTTCAACATTTTTAGAATAAGGTTGTCAATCCTTCTTATTTCTTACCATACTGTTCATTCTCACTGCTGGGCAAGTTAGCTCTTAGGAGGAAGTTGTTGTAGCTGTTGAGGTAGGCTGGGAGGCTGTGAGGACCTTCTGGATTATACCAAATCTTGGCAAAAAAATAAAAAAAACACCTTATTACCTGTGCAGTTTTTTCCTGGAGCCTTAATTCATTGTAAAAAGTGAATCCGTAAATCTCTTTAGTTTTTCCTCTTTTACCCTTTGCTCCTCTCCTTTTCCCTTCCTATTCCTTATCACTACGAGCTTTCGTATATTCCCTTATTGTCCGTTATATTTCCATCACTCTCATCTCACATGACCTCCTTATACTCTAACTCTCAATCTCTTTTCTCCTCTTTTCCGTCTTCTCTCTTTTATGCCCCCTGCCCGTCACTTCTTTCCCTCCTATTTCTTATAACTCCTACCTTTTGCATGTCCCCTTACTTCCTTTATCTTTCCTTCCTTCTCCCTATACTGTGTATCTCAATCTCTTTTCTTCTCTTTCTATCCCCTAATTTGTTTGTTTGTCATTCCCATTTATCTCCCAATGCAGCTGCTCTCTTCTGCACAGATTCTTTCTCTATGCTCCTCTTGCTACTGTTTCCTTTACATCCCCTCTTATCTTTCACATATACCCTTCCTGTACGCCTCTCGTACAACCCATGCCATGCATTCTCCACTAAGGGCAATTGTGACACTGACCTAGGCAGAAGGTCAGTAAAACCTGACCTTGAATTTAACACCTCACACTAAAACATTGACTGATTATTATTTAAGTTGAATCTGATATATAGGAGCAATAACTGGATGACCTTATCTTACACTGCTGGATAGAGGACTTTGTCAGGCCAGGCTGTGAGTGTAACTACCTTACTGAGTGTCATATCACTTGGCAAAGTACTGTTCACTGAGGCCAAAGGGATCCCAAAGCTCCATCCTCCGTACCTACAAACAGTTAAATAAGATATCATAATTACTACACACACTTGTACAAGAAAACCTCATATTGCACCAAAAAGTGACAAACGGTACAGATACCAAACTTTCTTTTTAATATAGGATATGATGTAGAAGAAAATCATTGGACACATTATATATCTGGGGTTAAATCAAAGAACATCTATTAACAATAGCAAGAACTAACAGTTTGATTTATTTTGATAAATATGATGGTATCCTCACTAGACGCGGGGTACCTCTCTACTTTCTATGTTATTCTACATGGCAAGATCTTGCTAACTTGAGACATTAAATAAAATAAATACTTGGTGAGAGTAAATATAATTGTTTGGTTATCAACAAAAATACACTAAAATAATGTAAGTAGTGTAAACAAGAAACAATGATCAAACATTACTTGTACTGAAGTATTTATTTCTGTGTCTTTACCCAGTCATTAAGGACCCAGTGTCATTACGTATGATCTCTTCTCAAAACAAAGATGAAAACTAATAGGATTTAGAGCAGAGACTTGCCATTTAATTACTATTATATGCAATAGTTGATAATATGACATTTCCAAAAAGTTGTATTGAAGAAAAGCTGTGCAGGCTTCCAATACTAAAGGCTCGCTAAGCAAGAAATGATGCCATCTTTTTAGATCTTTATCACATTGGTGTTGATCAGTTTTGGAACAGTTTTATCCACAAGCATCCTCCATAGACCTCCCAGTGATTTCCACTAAAAGACTCTGTACTCTTACCGATTTTGGATGAAGTTTAAGGTTGTGGTCAAGAGATATTGCTCCATATTTGGCCATGTGACATTGTACAACATCTGCTGGGAGTAGGCTCTTCGATGTGGAGGAATTACGTTGGGTGCATCACATACCTACACAATGTAGCAAAATGTATATTGTTTAAAGAAAACAAGAAATAGTATGCGCACATTGACATATACACCAACCCCCACCACGGTTTTCTCTCTTTCTCAATCCTTTTAGAAAAGATTGGAAAAATAATTACAAATTAACCCGAAGATGCCATTCAGTGAGTAACGGGTAAAGGGACTTTTTATACATGTTTGCTTTACTTAATTTATTTAATTACTTAATTTATTTTTTCCTTGTTAGTTTCTCACATCTAAGAAACTAAATAATTTCGCAATGCAATTACTGCTACACATCACAGTGAAGGTGGTAGATCTAGAGACGTGTACGTGGAATGAAGGCAGGGTCTGAGGGGCAAGCACATTGTACTGAGTTATGGTGCAGTGACCCAGCTAACCAGTATAGTATTTGTTATATGGGGACTGATGAACGCTGATGGTAGACTACCCACCATACTGCCAGTTCCACAGCTGCAGGTACCATATTTGAGCGACTCGTTACCACTGGAGGTCCATGAGCCCAAAGTGCCATTAGTCAAACATTGCCTAAAATGAAAGGAGTAAATAAATCATCTCATTTAAAAATGTTTATAACCCAGACAAGACCGGCTTATCATAGCAAACCAGAAGACAGATACTTACGAATTCTGATTCAAGCATGAGGTGTCTATGCCAGGGAAGGAAGCCATCATGCTCATCAAGTTTTCTCCTGTTTTATCACGAATCCTGTAAAGAGAAATATGTATGCTTGATGAAGAAACCGCCCAGAGTTTATATACTAGTGGTAGAAGATTATACATTAACTAGCTACTTGCCCATCAAAAATAATGGGAATAAAATGTTAAGGCTGGCAATGCTGTTTGCCACCCAATGTGAGCATCTTCGGCGCTCATCACAAGCCCTCCGCTGGGCGCCCTCAGCTCTTATTGTGAGTCTCTACCGTTGTCTACTTCCTCCCTTGTGTCTTATTTCCCCCCTCCTCTCCCTCTCTTGGGTTTTTACCCCACTCTCCCTCCCCTGTGTCTTCCCCCCCTCCCCTGTGTCTCTTTCCCCCTCTCTCCCCTGTGTCTCTTCCCCTCCCCTGTGTCTCTTGCTCCCCTATCCCTCCCCTGTTTCTTTCCCCCCCCCTCCTCTCCTGTGTCTCTTCCCCCCACTCCCTCCCCTGTGTCTTTTCCCCCTCCCCTGTGTCTCCCCCCCACTCCATCCCCTGTGTCTCTTTTCCCCTCCCCTGTTTCTTGTCCCCCTCCTCTCCTGTGTCTCTTCCCCCCTCTCCCTCCCCTGTGTCTCTTCCCCCTCCCCTGTGTCTCTCCCCCCCTCTCCATCCCCTGTGTCTCTTTCCCCCTCCCCTGTTTCTTCCCCCCCCCTCCTCTCCTGTGTCTCTTCCCCCCTCTCCCCTGTGTCTTAGGTCTTAGAATTAATAGCACTACATTCTCAAGCTCACAAATCGGCCCAATAAAATACTTTATTTCATGTTTAATTTCCGTGTTATATCGATCCCGGCAATCAATGTGTTAATACATACTGTATAATGGAACTCGCATGTAATAGAATATCATATTTACGGCTTTATCAATATTGCATTATATCTGGAATGTGGGTCCGATCGTAACTCGTAATTAAAACCAGGTAAGACTTTGAAATCCAATCTCCATTTTTCAGTGAAGTAATTCTGATAATCTCTGTTGCCATTGGCTCTATCGAAACCTGAAGCTACGGGTTTGACTAATTGAGTACGTTCACGGCTGCACATCCAACCTTCAACAAATGGTTTACGGGTTTGCGTCTCAAGCCATTAACTCGCAGCATTTTCTATTTAATAGCTGTGTAACTCTGCCAAATTTCGAGCCCGCAGCCCTTACTGGTCTCACGTTGCACATACGGGCTTGGAATTTTATGTGGCTCACAGTTGTAATAAGAAAAGTTGCTTATGTTTTTTTCCTAATGTAATAGAATATGGCCCTTTATGACATGGTAATGACAAATTACTTACTCAAACGCAGCTGACTGGCTCGATGTGCCATACAGGTCAGGTGATAGGACAATCTCTGGGTAATTTGGGGTACCCGTGGAGAGGCTTCCTAATCCCATGGCAGCAATGACAAACAGTACAGGAAGCAGAAGCTGAGATAAGAGACCCTTCCAGTTTCTCCTAGAGTTATGGAACCTCTTTATAAACATGGCTCCGACTTTCTTAAACATCAGGCTCACACCTGTCACCTTTTCCGTCTCTGTCAGTGTCTGGTCTACAAGAGCCAAGAACAGATAAAACAAAAAGAGATAATATTCACTAAGGTTTATGGTATAAATATTGGTGAAAACTATTATTATCATTAATTTATAAAGTGTCAGAATATATCAAGAGCTAAGGACAGGGTACAGGAGGAGGTGAGGATCCTGCTCTCTAACAGCTTAACATCTAAATGGGTTCTTGATGAAGATTTGGAAAGGTGTTGGGGTACATGGAAAGGACTTGCCGTGTATTACATGATTGTTTAGTAAATGTTAGGGACCATGGTAGTAATCTTGTTTGAATTAGTGTCAGAGGTTGTTCAAAGCTGTGGAGCGTGGGTGAAGATCTACCAAAACAGGGCAGATTTGTATGGTGGGGGCAACACATGAGAAGTGCAGTTGATGATGTTATGATGGGTGAGAAGAAGTGACATTTGTGTACAGGGCAGAGGGGCACTTGGGAAAGTATTTGGAGACTACACCAAGCTCAATGAGTTCCTATCATGCTCTGTCTGATTACAGGTGCGTTAGTCAATGGCGCAGTCATTTTGACTTACTCATGTATACTGTCACTGAAATATCCACAAAATATGTGCTTTCCCTAAACCTCAAGGAATCAAATTAAATGTGCTGTAATATTTCTAACAGCATTATTTCAGTTTGAAAGGACACTGAAAAACACGGGCTTAGAAATATGCAGACCTATTATAGATAGATAGATAGATAATAATGAATTTATATGGCACCTTCTTACCATACTATCGGTATGGGCTGCTCTAGAACCACACTCCATTTGTATTTGATTCTGCCAGAGTCTATAACTTCTAGAGCTCTTTGTATTTTATTAGAATTAATGTTGACTTATCAATAGGATGAATAATCTTCATCTTCAGAGCTAGGAGGGTGGGGAGTGGAGGTGCCATGTTAATAATAGCCATTGTTGTCCTGTGTTGCTTTTATACACATGACAGAACTAGAACTAAAGCCAAATAACCTTTCAGCTCTTTGGCATTACTTCCAGCCATGTCACATATGTTTGACTTAGGAGAATGAGTGTGCAAACACTACATAGATTATTATCAGATATTAAAACCAAGGTCAAACTAGTAATATGGTGATAGTTGTGCAATTTCTAATATCTTTATCAGATTCTACATTGTACTCAGTTGTTGTTTAGTCCAGTTCAGGACAGAAATATATTCAGAAATGAATCCTCACTTTGTGTAGATTTAAGTTTTTCTTGTCAGCTGAGCTGCTATATTGTGTTTTTAGGCTTGATTAGAGGGAATTCCAAATCTAAATAAGATTAAAAAAATAATCATACCGTCTCTATCAGTAAAACTATAGCTGTTGGAAGATGTCTCATCATCCACCATTGTAGGGTCTCTCTTCATTATTGGAATCACTGTCCTTTTGCTCTGCCCATTTCCATCCTCATCATCTTCATCAAACCCATCAGTCAATTTGAGGAACACCTGCATCAAAATAAAGCACATTGTATCAGCTACGACAGAGGTAACTTTTTGGTAACTATAAGGATTTGGCCATGTTTATTACCTTTTCTAGATCTCATAAATAGTCTTCTTGCTTATTGATGGACTCTTTTGTAACCAGTATGCTCTACCATACATGGCAAATAAGCTGCAGGAGTCCATCCAGTTCCTGTTCCTATCTCTTTCGATTTTACAACTAATTTAAATTGTTCAGTCAATGATTTTTAAATGGATACTCTGTTTTGTACTCACCTAGAGTGCTAATCGTCTATTTACTGTTATGGAAAGAGTAAGGGAGATAGAGATACCTCTTCAATGGTCGTGTCTGATATTCCATAACATCCGATGTTGAGTTCAGTCATTCTGGTGTCCAGGTCATGGAGCAGGGATAGGTAGGCATTGGATATATCAGCAGTGAATGGCGGTAGGATGTACATGAGTTCTCCTCCTACATCTTCCTTCAGCTGTGCCTCTGGGATGTGTGAATGGATCAGAGCAGTCACTGCCTCTGAGCTACACTGTCGGCCATCTTCTCGATTTGGGAACTGCAAGTGAAGAAGTATTGTTACATTTAATGAAAATTACCACATTTTGTTTTTTTTAGATAGTAACATGGTAAAATGTAACCTGCTATATGGTTGAAGGATACAAAAAGTCTTTTTGCAATCTATATGACTTACTTAAAGGTATATGAAAGTGAGGTGGGTTATGAATGCATCACGTAGAATGCATAATAACCCACCTAACAAAAAATGTTTGCATGAAAAAATTCAAACATTTTTTGCAGAAAAGAAAAAAATGTGCTGGGGGTGATGTAGACACCCCCAGCAACTGAGATTTGCATATTGGATATCTCATTTTTAATGAGATATCCAATATGCAGCACATGCACATGCTGATTGGCTAAAGGAAAGTGTCTGAAATCATGTGACTTCCCACAGAAGGGCAGACTACAGGTGATAAGTGATCATGTCTGCACAATCCCCAGGCAAAAAAGAAACATTGTATAAGTTATGCTAATTATCCCTGGGAATTTCAGGGGGTGTCAACATTGAGAGAAAACTGTTTGCAAAAGCAATAAACTCAGCAAACTTCAGCCTAATGCTTTTACTTTGGATTTTTTTATGCAAAATTTTTTTTTCAGACGCTATAAATTCTCCCCTATCAGATGCATTAATACCCAGCTTACTTTAATATACCTTTAATGAAGGTACTGTGATTTTGTTAAAGCCTTACACAATGCAGCAGTTGCATTTTTTAAAAGAGTTTGAATTTTTTTTTTTTTTTTTTTGCATCTGAAATATATTATTTTTAACCTTTTCACAGTATTTTTTCTTTTTTTTAAATTATATTGTCAGAGCACAATAAATTGACTAAAATATAGCTGTATGAATCATACCTGAATACCATTCTTGCATGGGCACTTAAGCTCTCATGATTGCTCAGTTTTTATGTTTGATACAAGTGATCATGATATGTGTTTGTGTAACTTGCGCTCGCTGTTCGGCCATACAAACATATAAATTATACAGCCCACCATCAACCACATTTATTAAACAAGTAATAGCTTGGCGTGTGTATGTGTAGCTATGTTGTAAACATGGATGTTAGGGGGAAATTTCACGGATTTGCTCACACAGCAAGATAGCGATATACACGCACAGAAAAGCGGAAAATGGGTGCATGCACACCTTGGTCATGTGCTTGCAGGGACTCCTCCACTTCACTGCCCAGGTTCTCCAAAAAGGTAGATCTGGGCCTGTGCATCACTCAAAATCAAACATACTGTGCCACATCTGTCATGTTTTGTCATGTTCACATTATTCTGACCTTTTTGGTGAGAGTAAGGTGATATCCACTGCCAAACTTCTCCTTCAGGTACATCGGGGTCCCACAACACTTCAAGCCTCCACGCTCCAAGAATGCAATTCGATCACTCAGAATCTCAGCCTCATCCAGGTGGTGGGTTGAAAGAATTATAGTTTTATCTGAAATTACACAGTAAAAGTTATTATTTCTCTGAAGTGAACCAAGAGTTAGGTGGAAAGTCTTTGTCCTCAATATTAGAAAAATCATACTGAAGATCATGGTCCATTGAAAGGAACATAGACATTACAACAGATAATGTCCACTCGGTCTATCAGGTGTATCCAATCGTTGTCATTATTTAAATGTTCTTTATTGACCCTAAATCTCCTTTTTATTCAGGTTAGTCATATCAAGTGACAATTGATACATTGATACTGAAATTTTTCTGTAAATCCCACCCTCTAGTTTCAAGGTGTTATAGTCTTTCTCTTCCTCTTAAATTTCTTTTGTTGACATATTACATTTTTCATTGCAACTTAGTTATAAATTTAGTTGATAATATTTACATTAAATAAGGACTTGAAAAGCATTTGAAAAAAAGTCCACCTTTGGCTTTTCATTAGGACAGCCCAATGAAAGGGATAATAGATAAATAAAATGAGCAGTCATCCCAATCACTTCTCTAACCAATTGTCTAATATTGGTCCCCTGTACATGATTCACTGCCCCCCAGGGGAGTACAATTAGCCTCTATATTAGAATGCCTTCGGTAAACAGTGGGGGATTGGACTGATTGGTGAATAACTTGTATAAGACTACAATACATGTCTAGACTAAAGTATTATCTCCACACAATTCATGTTCACACAATATTAAACAGCATACATCAACTCTCTTTAGGTGTTAGGACATATCTTACCATTCTTATTTTTGGATATGACTTCCCAGATACTGCGTCTGGAGCAAGGGTCCACTCCAGTGGTGGGTTCATCTAAGATGATAACTCTGGAACCACCAATCATAGCTATGCAAATGGACAGCTTCCTCCTCATCCCTCCTGATAAAGCCTTAACTGGCTTGTGCCGATGGTTGTAAAGTCCTGTGTCCTTCAGTGTCCTGCAAAAAAAAAAAAACAACAACCACATATTGGGGAATTGTAGATAGGCTAAGGGATGGATAATGGACTCTACCACCCAAATTATAGGGGGAATTATAGGGGCTAAAAAAATCTTCTGCACAGATCTCATAAACTTACAGATGTTAATGTGTACAGAAAGAGATATGGAATGACTGGACACCTTGAAGACAGCAATACAGGAACCTGCCTTAGGTTCAAGGTTAAAAGGTTGTAAAGTTAAGTAGCAGACTTAGACATGCATGTTTTAGTATGTGAGAAACCAATGAACCCCTTCAATGCCTGATTTAATTTCAAATAAGTTAATATTAAATACTGATATATTAAGTAATAAAAGTGAGTATATATATATATATATATATATATATATATATATATTTATATTTATATAAATGTTGTGGAATTGGTTAATAGGTGAGAACAGGGTTGAGCTACAGTAATAAGATATTTATTATGAGAAGCTGACTCTTGCGTACATAAAATCACACAAATGCCCCCAAAATATGCAGAGACAGCAAACACGTGTTCATTACCAACTGCCCTCAGAGAGTACCCCTTAATGGGAATTTGCATTTATATTGTGTTTTTTGTGTATACAGCATTTCAATATTATACAATCAATACAAGAGCATCCAGCAGAAAAATGCGATGAGGCAGCTATTTGATCTCTTCTATCATTTTTCTGACCCACTGATTTGATATTTCTGAATGGGATATTTAGCTGTAAAAATATCAGAAGGTCTATCTGTAACTTGCTTAAAGAATTAAGTTCAGGAGATTAGTGAGAAGTAAAAGGGCTTTGGAGAGATCCAATGGAATCAGCCATTGGAATGGGAGGTTATTTGAGATACTGGCACTGTAGGCACTATCTGTGGGAGATGAATAAACTTCTTGAAGTCGTCACAATCAATAACACTGTGTAATTAATCATTATTTATTACTCAGTGGTAAAACAGGTATAACAAATACTCCCATCTTTAAAGATATTCTGAATGCATTTGAGGAAATTCTCTGCAAATGATATCCTAGAGACATATAAAATGAATGTTTAGACAACAGATATAATTGGAGACTTCCTAAAATATCACACCATTGTTAAAGAGTCAGTTTAATATCATGCATTTGAAAGGGAATGTGTTAAACATTAGTAGGGTATGCTTGTTGAGTTATATTCATGCTAAAATTGCTCCACCTAGAAGATGAGAAGGAGCTAATGATTAGGAAGGGGTTTTTTTTCCAAGGGATCTCCAACCCTTCGGCCTTTGATGGTTCTCTGTATGTCTTCAGTGTGAGAGTTGGGTAGCCCCATTATTAAACATGTAAAGACAATAAATATACCCAAAGGCTGTTGGTTCTCTCTCGCTTTTGAAAGAAAAAATGGAGAGGGAAGATACCAGGAAAGAGAAGCTGTGTACTTGACTAGCAATTTGACAAAATCAGCCGGCTCTGTAAAATAACCTAAATTATGTCAAAGTATATAACATCTGTCTAGTACCTTCTCACTTCTTCACTTAGTTGTGCCTTGCTCCACTCTGGTGCCTTGATTAAGCCGTATAAAAGCAAATGTTCTTTGGTGGTGAGATGATCAAACAGCACATCATACTGCATACAGACCCCCATGCTCTTCCTGATTTGTTCCAGGTTGGTCCTGATATCCTGCCCATAAACATAGATGGTACCCGAGGAAGCACTGAACAGCCCAGTCAACATGGACCTGGAAAATAGTAAAGACTCAGAATATGAAAAAGTACATGTCAAGTCTAGACTTTACACCAGGATCTTGGTTGAAATGGACAGAATCATCATATTTCTGCAGGATTTGTCTTGAAGGAATGCTATATACTAACAGTTACTGACTTTATGAAATTCTTATCTCATGAAATGTGTCACATGATGCATTGATCAGTTTGACTTTTGCAACAAAGTAACCGTACCATGCAGCGAATGTACTGCAGTATATTTCGTTGTCTCCAAATATCTACAGACTACTTCCTGCCTATAAGACAAGAGTTAATAAAAACTCTGCTGAGCTACCGGGTTTTATTCTGATTTCTCTTGGACATGAGGAGTTCTCATTTGTCAAGATCTGGATATCAGTATGAAGATTATCAATATCAAAAATACTTCTGATATATTGATTTTGTTGGAATATAGCCACATATATTTGTTTGAATCCAGTACACTGTAATAGTAATATCCACCACAGAATGCCATATGTTGACATTTCTCAAGTTAACTCTGTACATAAGATCTTTTTTGTCATTTTAATATATTGTAGAAAAACTATTTCAATAAAAACCTATAGCCAGTAATATTCACTTAAATTTCATAATCTGCAAATCTAACATGTGACATGAAGTGTGCAATAAAGCTGTGCGTTTATGACAACAGATGGACAGTTAGGTTTTATCTAATCTACCATGAGATACTATTCAGTCCTTACATCGTGGTGGTTTTTCCAGCTCCGTTGTGTCCCAGAAGTGTTGTTATGTGGCCCTCATAAAAGTTCAAGTTAAGATTTTGTACAGCCACTTTGGACTGGTAGGACTTGGTTAAACCATGGAGAGAAACTCCCAAAGTGAGGTCACTGGGCTCCTCCTCAGTATTTGGAGAAAGGGTCCTGTCTGCATCTGTAAAAAAGGGTAGAGATCACCAAAGAGGTAAAGGGCCACAGACTAGGTACTAAAAACTGCAATTAATTTGCAGTATGGATTGGATTTAATAAATTACGGTAAGCATAATATGCAAACAGTTAGTAAAAATGGGTTTAAAACTGGGTCATTTACAAAAGGTATGCTCCTTTTCCACAAGTCGAAGCTACTGGACATAAGAGTGTCTATTATATTTTTGGTACAGTAATACTTTTCTAAAGTAATGAGCAAATACATTGTCGAAGTCGATGGTCAAGTGATAATAAACTGCATGAGCCCTTTAGGTTTAGAATTAGATTCTTCTTGGTAGAAAGGATACAGAGGGTATGAAGAGATCATAATGCCAAACTACTAGATTGTGGCCCCTATTCAATTTAGCAATTGTTGGTTACTAGAGCCCGTAATGTAGCCCATAAACTAATTTGCTATTCAATTGGCGTCTTTTAGCTACCCGCAAACGATCTGCAGGTTACGGGCTGAAAATTCCTACGGTTATTAAAATCGTAACTCCGACCCATTCAAGCATTAGATCTTTCAAGCATGTAAATGTGACGCAAATCGCTATTCAGTTGCTACAATTCCTCAAGCCCGCAAATGTTTTCAAACCCATAAATGGCAAATGTAAAAGAAAATCCTATGAGTACCAGATAGGACGCACAAGGGGGTTAAACACCTGTTCGTAGCAGTGTAAATGCAAATAACAAATCACTACTGCACTTTAAAATATGGGGAAAGTGGTGACAGACATTAGAATTAATTGGACAACAGTCTCAAGCCCGCAAATCTGCAATCAAAAATATTTTTTTTTTACTTTTTTTTTTCATGTTATATTGATCCCAGGAATCAAGAAGTTAATACATATCAGGCCACCTACATGGACTAGAACATTTCCTTCATTAATTTTTGTTATTTTTTACATTGCCGGATTGCGAGTCTGATCACATATCGGACTACTAAATTCTAATTGATTGACGTTTAACCTCCATGTTTTGCTGACGTCTCATTTACTATTGGCTGTTTCTAAATTGAATAAGGCCCTATATCTACAGTTTCTATGTTATTTGTCTATTTTTCAATTTTGTTTACTGGAAAGTGATATTGTCTTTGTTCAGATCTTTCTTTAATAAAAATGATGATATAGTAATTTATTTTTATGCAAAACGTGTATGTATGCATTTGTACATCTTCTATGAGCAACTATCTCTCTTGATGTATAAATGTTGTGATACTATCACTACTGGACACTCACGGCTACATCTCATGATATATTAATATATATATATATACATCTTATTTAGGAGGGCCAGTCTTCTCACTAAATTTCCTCTTTGTATTAATATCCAATCAATAGAATAATCCTGTCTGAACTCCCAATGGGAAGCTGGCATCCTGCATAGGAGATCTCTGTTCTGTAAGTAGGGAACAAGTCAGCATAAATTAATACTTGCGCTAGTAAATTGATTGGGACTTCAGATGTCATCCAATGACAAAAAGAATCAGTGCATGGGTGAATTAAAAAATCCAGGTTGCTGATTAAGCGTAAACCACCTCTACACTTTCCTACGTTCTTCTAGCAGATTTTTATACCAGGAAGAAGATGATATAAAATACGATTTGTGTACACAATGGTCAAAGGGAAGGAGATTTTTTAGAGATTTTTTCTAATCTAAGCCCATAACAGCGAGCCAAGTACATGAGCGGATCATAAGATATTTACTTTCTTATATTTTCATTTCATAGGAAACTACATCCCTTTCCTTTGTATTGTAATTTCATTTTAATAAAGGAGCATATAACTGAATACTATAGGGTAAGACTATGGGATACTTCCCAGTTTCCTCTCGTCTGATAGTTACCCTTTTTCTGAGAAGGTCTATTGGACATCATATTACTGAACATCAGTCCACTCGGCTTCTTCCTTCCACAAAGAGCTGAAAATCCACAACATTCGGACCAAAAAGATGGGAGGACGGGGAAGTACCAGACAGCTCCAATGCCGTATTTACCTTGAAATACAAGAAAAATATCTCTCATGTTGAATTTGCTTGCATCACATTCAAACTCTTCCATGAGTTAATAAAAGAGATGGAGAGCTCAGATATGCATTTAAAGAGTGTTTTAAATATTTATTTTGTTACATGAAAAAATATTAATAAAAATAATTTGTAAACTTGCTTGAAACATGCAACCGGTCAAAGACTATGTCATCTCATCGGATGAAACTTTTGACTTACACATTTCTGCTACTGGTAATTATACATTCTGACCAGTCAGTGGTTGAGTTGTAGAATGGAGGGCCCCCTCAATTTGGGGTTTCTAAAAATAATTTTACGCTGGCCCCTCCCTATTGTTGATTCAAACAGTGCCTCACTTCAAGAACCCTTCCTATAACAGCCCTCCTCCCTATGACCCTCCCTATGACCCCTTTCAATAACAGCATCCCTTACCTTACCTCTGCGGGCGAGGGGGCCCGACACTACACTACATACACATAGTGTACATACACTATCTCTACATAGGACCCAGTCCCACTCACCATCCACCATGCACAGCACCCACCCCTCCTAACAACCATCCCTAAACTAAATAAAAGAAAAATCAAATGCAAAAACCTTCCGTTCAAGTGCAACAAATAATGTATTTTTCATGTTCATTTAATAAACCCAATTCTTACCAGGGAAAACCATCTGAATGTACCAGCCAACTATAAGGTAAATTGCAGAGTCTATCAAGAGCAGCCAGCACAGCCATCCAAACGAGAAGCTGTCATTAATTAATGGGGATGAATACATATTATGCCACTGGATTCCTGCAAAAAATAACACAAAGAAAACAATATTTTTTTTTTTATGCACACAATCTAGATTTATTTCAAAGGCTGATATCCAATGGTCTCTAGTTATTTTTTGTGGTCATGCTTTTAAGACATTCAGAAATATAGTAAGGACAACTTTAGTCTTATGCATAGAGTATGCTACTCTAAAGTACTAGATATGTCCAAAAAATAGAAAGTCAAATAATAAATATAATATTTTATTTCTTAGCCCAAGTAGCCTTTGAGCTGATTGATTGTGATGCTTTCCCAGCAGGGAGGGGCTGCTATTTCTATTAGTAATATTGAAAGAACTTAGGATTGTCACACATCCGCCAGGGCCGTATCTTCCTTTTTGGAGCCCCTAGGCAGAGAAGTGGAGGAGCCCCTGCGAGTGAGTATGCAAGGTATACACAAACCCATTTTTGCCTTTTCTGTACATGTAAGTTCCCTTTCCTATTTGTCTTGTTCTATGTGGTTACCCCCTAGTAGCTAATCTATGAAGTGCAACATTTCCTTTTTTTTAAAGCTAGGAACCATTTTTGTTAAGAAGTGGCTCCCCTCACCTGGGTGGCTGCCTAGTTGGCCTAATGGGCAATCCGGCCATGATGTCAGTTAAAGCAGATAAATGTGTCTTAATATTTAAGATCCCCTCACACAAGCAGAAGAATGATGCCCCCATTACAGAATAATTGTTTTAGTTATTTTTTTCAAGATATATTCACCAATTGTAAGAGGAGATAATAATAAAGCGGGCGCTTACCTACACCTTGTGTTTCATACCGAACAATGTACTGAGTTCCATAACTTAATGCCGTTGGAGAGAAAAGGCTCTAAATAACATGGAAAAGAGCAGTTTATGATATAATAAAGGAGAAAGTCCATGATTGTACAATTAACCAAGACAGAAAACGCAATGTATATAGTCAGGACCAGTTTTCTTAAAGGGGTATGGACAGCTTCTGGATTTTACTAGATATATAATATACTTGTGTATCTATTTACTTTTATATACTTTATTATAATTGTCTAACTACGAGACGTCGTCACGCTCCGTTGCGCAGTGCGTACGACTTTGCGATGAGCGCCACAGGCGCTCATCGCCCGGCGAGCCTCGCGTAGCGAGGCGAGCCGTTAAACTGCTCTGTTGCGTAGTGCGTATGACTTAGCGATGAGCGCCGCAGGCGCTCATCGCCTGGCGAGCCTCGCGTAGCGAGGCGAGCCGTTACTTCGTAGCACTTTGGCAATGAGCGCCGCAGGCGCTCATTGCAGGCTCGCCTCGCGTAGCGAGGCGAGCCGTTACTTCGTAGCACTTTGGCAATGAGCGCCACAGGCGCTCATTGCAGGCGAGCCTCGCGTAGCGAGGCGAGCCGTAACTCCGTAGCACTTACAAAAAAAATAGGAGCTGAAAAATATTACGAAATAAGCGGCGGAAACAAAACACAAAAAAAAACACTAAATACACACTAAAAAATAAAATAAAGGTCACTTACAGCATGGGGAAGCAGGCAGGACGTCTGGAAGTGAGTTGGAACTCCAATTTACAGCGATTTTGCCGAGTTACAAAGATCGAAAATCGGCTAAGCGAGAAAAAAATGGCCGCCGAAAAAAATGAAAACGAGGCTATACTACTACGAACTGTGTAAAACACAGCCATAGACGTAGGTGTTAGAAAAAATACGAGATAAAGGATGCCGATTAACCGCGCAATCAGTAAAAAGACAGTAGCGAGTACATTTTACAACCAGAAATTACAGATTTACGCATTAACACAGATTTAACGACTTTGTCTCGCACAACATCGGATTTCCCACCTAAACCAACGCATTTGATGAAATATAAGTTGCAAATTACAAAAATATAAATTTTATTAAAAAAAATTGTATTTATTTGAAGAAAAAAAAAAAGGGACAAATGTAGTGTCATGTTGTGTGGCAAACAAATTTAATGTTAAACCGTAGTACTTTAGCGGGATTAGCGATGTACTTTGGCAATGAGCGATGCAGAAAAAATGACGGACGAACAAAACGAAAACCAGGCTACAGCACTATAACCACGCAAAACACGTACCGATAATCTGCGAAGACGCATAAAACACATTATCCGCCATTTTAGGATAATGCGGAAGTACACAGCTACGTTAACGGTTTCCGCTCGCGCACGCACACTATTACACTGCACACGTTCATCACGCTTACACAGCACCTACACACCACTAATGCTGCTGCAACATCAACTCAGATTGCAAGCTCTTCAACACAAATTCATTTATTAATTTGACTTCTATATTTCAGTAGTACACAAAAAAAAAACATTAGCTACCTTACAATTCCATATGTATATTAATAACTAAACAACTTTTAAAACATACACATCTGATTGCCGTCATTTTTTGACGGGCACTACGCTAGTACTTTATATTATTAAGAAGTGCTTATAAGGTCTGTAATTACTGCCTAAAAGCAAACAAATAGACCATGTATGAGTCTGTTCACTACAACATATGCAGGCACAGACTTTGCGCACCAGGGGAGTAGGAACTGGAGGGATGGAGGGGGGGGGGGGTTGCAAATCTCCACCAAGTATATATCCTTATCCATGGTGTCCCCACTCCTTCTCCGATACCTCCCCTCACATCTTGCTCCTGTAACTGCCGGAGGTATTGGTGAGAGAGTATGGAAGGTGCTAGGGAGAGAGTGGGGGAAGGTCCTAGGGAGAGAGTAGGGGAGGTGCTGGGGGGATAGCAGGGGAGCTGCTGGAGAGTGAGTGAGGGAGGTAATGGAAGAGAGTGGGAGAGGTGCTGGGGAGAAAGTGGGGAGGTGCTGGGGAGAGAGTGGGGCAGGTGCTGGGGAGAGAGTGGGGAAGGTGCTGGGGAGAAAATGGGGGATGTGCTGGGGAGGGAATGAAGGAGGTGCTGTGGAGGGATTGGGGGAGATGCTGGTAAAGGAGTGGGGGCGGCACTGGGGAGGGAGTGATGGAGGGAGTTGGTGAGGTCCTGGGGAGAAAGTAGGGGAGAGCGTAGGGGGCTACTACAGATCTATAAAATATATATATATATATATGTATATATATATATATATATATATATATATATATATATAAATACTCTATCCCTCCAGATTTGTTTTGATTCCTATGCCATAACATTGAATGGATAATTTTAATGAATTGGGAATTGACAATCATCTGAATAAAGTGGTAACTCACCAACAAGCTCTTTCCACTGAAGGACAATGAATCCTCTTTGGAGGTCACCACCATGAATGGGAAGAAGGTGATGATGTAGATCAAGCTGCCACTTAGAGCAGCCACATTGGTGTTGTGAAAAAATACACTGACAAGGAAGCTCATTGCAATCACAGCAAGACTGTAATCCAGATAGAAGAGGAAGAGGATGAAGCCATTGCTGTTGGGCAGGATGTTTCCAAATTTCAGAATCAGAACCAGGATGCTAACTGTGAACAAGAGAATAATGGCGCTCTCGATGAACCACGCGAAAAAGTGACTGCACGAGTTGACTCCCATAATCTTCATATACTAAAGAGGAAATTACAAAAAATAAATATGATTTCTAGTAGATAATGTGCATGGATTAGAAGAAGATACATAGTGTGCACGGATACATACCTCATGCAGTCTCAGCTCTTTCTCATGTACAAGCTTCTTCACAAAGGCCGCCACAAAGAGCACCCAAGTAATCATCATAGCGATGGGCAAAGAGAAGGACATTGCATACAGGTAGCTGTGGAGGGGAAGACAATGCTGGTTATGTAGGACAGTCACAGTTTGCTCCTTTTCACAAAATGCCAATTAGTAGTAAGTAAATGTCCTCTAGACCAGTCTACCCTATATATTTCATACGGGAAAAATATACAAGTACAGTGGGAAAATGCCCTGGAACCAGGAAGCCTTAGCGCCTAATATTTCTACCTCTGGCAGCTAAATATTTTTCTAACCTATAATGTATCTCAAGGGCTTCATTCCAGAATCATAGAAACAACTTGTCTGGCTTCTATACAATCTTCTTGGCTGCTAAGTTTTAGATACTTAGTTCACATCTTCAAGCAAACTAAAATTTATGATGAATCCTTTAATGATGTTTGTAGAACCCTTGTTGGAAATTATTGTCAGTTAATTGGAAGAGTATCCAGCTTTTAATTCAATGCCTTGACATTATCTCTAATGTCTATCTCTTTCTGTCCGTATTTTGTAACGTTGCATATACATTGCCTTCATACCTGTCCTTGTTGTAACAGGGGTATGGCATGGGCTGAAACTGAGCAGCGCTGCTATCCAGGCTCTTATTGGTCTGTATTTCAATGATGGCTCGGTCAATGCTGTCCTGCAAGTAGACAAAGCCTCGGCTGTATGGGTTCAGTGAGCTGTGAGGTCCAGGCACCCAGGAGCTATCTCTGATGGTGCTGGTATCTGCTGAGAGTTGGGCGCGCATGCTGATGGTGTATTTTATCAATTTAGGCAGGCCGGATGCTCCAGGCGCTGCCCTCTTCTGTCTGCTGCCCTCAGAGGGAACATTGAAGGTAATAGCTGTGCAAAGAAATATAAAGAAACATTCTAGTAACAGTTCATGCAAAATCACCAGGGCTGAGTTTCACCAAAATGCTGTCTTAGGACAGTTTCCAGAGGTACCCTAGGGGTAAATATCTGATAAACAGTATGTAAAAGAGAGAGGATGGAAGAAGAGAGGTGGGAAAGGGGGACAGAGAAATAGAAGGAATGTGGAGAGAATGAGGGGGAAAGAGATGGAGATGTAATCAAAGAAAAGGGGAAGAGATGGTCAACTTGGTTGATGGAATGAGGTCAACTCTCCGCCCATGCACAGGGTTCCTTTCTATACCTCACTAGCTGGAACCGGCAGGAGCCACAAACTTCTCCAGGAGAAGAACAAAGTTCTACAATTTATGTCCTAACCAAGAAGACCTTCTTTATTGAACAGGCCATAAAAAATGTATAGGGGAAATACAATGATAACATTAGACATTAACACAAAGTAACTAAACAATGGTACCATTTTAGACACTATAACAAGTTAACGGCTTCAGTAGTCTGAAGCAAAGATTTCTAGGTTAGATGACAAAGTTAAAGTAATAACTAGAACAACTAGATTATGTTTGTGCGCCTCTTTGCACAGGAGGTCTTCAAGTGCTGGACTCTCTGATTCTTTAAGGGTAGCCGAAACATTGTGTCAGTGAGACGGGGGTCGTTCTGACCTCTGTCTTAGTAAACAATAATTTGTTTACACCTACATAGACCAGGTCACACAATATTACCTGAATTATAAGAACATATATGTAATCAATGTAACCACTATAACATTGCACCCAGTATTACAATACAGAAAGCAACCACTTCTGTTGAATATACCCAGAATCACACATCTTATGACCAGTACAGGGAGCCCCTTGGCCTGGATCTGAATATATCCTTTTTGTTTACAGGCAACTCAATCAGTGACAGTCTCGTCTGTTTGCAGCAGGGATATCCTCAAATCTGTGCCTGTGTGTGGCTCTCCAGGACCACATTTGTCTACCCTTGGTCTAGAGGACCAGTCCAAGAGGAATACTCTACTCACTGGCACATTGTAGTTCATGACACAGACTAAGAAAGGAGAAGTTGAAACAAGACTTGAAGGGGAAAAGAGACGGAGGAAGAATAGATGTTAAAGTACATTGGGGAGTATCAAAATATAGAAAGTGGGGGATCTTTTGTTGATGGATGTCTTGTTGTTCTACCCCAAAGGCTGCACATTTGAACCTTACTTCTTCTCTGCATGCTGTCATAATTAGGAATCTCTGTTACCTGCCAACAAATCGTTAGTCTTCAGAAGGACATTGGCCTTTGCATTCATCTCATCCACACTATTTACTCCCTGGATACGATTGTACATGACACAGGATGTTAGGTTGGTCAACACTGGGCCAATATTCTGAAAGATCTTGATGTTGTTCATGTTTGTGTTTACTAGATTTATCACAAACGCTGCCGAAAAGAAAGAGGATAGACATATTAGTGAGAATAAGCAGATTACTACCTTATGCTTTATGGGGGACACAGCAAATGGTGCAAGAAATGTCATAATTAACCATCTAAATTGTGACAAGTGACATATTCACTTTATGTTCATATATATAAATTGTGGATCTTTTCACAAAGTAATGAGAGATAAACCCTGTGGTCCTCATTGGCCCTTTGTTACCCCCGAGGCTTTCTGCTGGCCCCTGTGGCCCTCTCAGCCCCCTTTGGGCCCTCTCAGCCACCTGTTGCCCCCCTCGGCCCTCTGTGCCCCCCTGTGGCCCCAAACGCGCCCTCCCTCTAAGGCCCCCCGTGGCCCTCTGCAGCCCTTTATTTTGCTCACCCCAGGGAAGAGGAGTGCAGCACCGGGCAGGCAAGGAAGTATTTATATAGGTGTATAGGTGTATATATATACTGTGTATATATATTTATATGTGTGTGTGTGTAGTTGTGTGTGTGTATATATATGTATATATATATACAGTGATACCCCGCACAACGCTGCCCTGCACAGCGCTGATTCGCTATAGTGATGTTTCCGGGGCCAGATCCCGAACATTGCTAAATCTCAGGGATATCGCGCTGATGGCATTTAAATCCCTGTTTAGCGTGCTCTTTTCGAAATATCGCCGTTCAATGCTATGCCGATATAATGCCCTGTTTAGTGCTAAACAGGATATACCTTTACATGCACATATATATAGACACACATATGTAGCTGTATATATATATATATATATATATATATATATAAAATATATGTGTGTATATACAGTATATATATATATATATATATATACTGTATACACAGTATATATATATATATATATATATATATATATATATATATACATATATATATATAGAAAATTAGGCCACAATTAATTATTATTTTTATTGTTTTATTTAGCTTGGATTTTCAGGGACGTTCATTCTCAAAATCAACTGCCTGAAAACTGAAGAAACTTTAGGATATGTTTGTTAAGGTTTAATTTGGCATTTTTTTGATGCACTACGGATTCTCCTCCATCAGATGCTTCATAATCCAGGAAACTTCCATATGCATTAAAGTAGTTCCGGTGTTAGTGCTTGCACGCTATGTGCTCATACACATATGTTATTACATTCCTCTTTATATGGTATAATAGAAGATGCTGATCCATTCAACATACTATCCAGGAAAGTAACCTTTCTGCGGAAAGAGGCTCCATGCACATCACATATCTGTTATCATCCCCAAACAAGGGCTTGTGGTCAGTTAGCACCTCAGTTATCAGTAATGTTCTTTATTTTTACATTTTCTGTCTCATTTTCCATCAAACTTCAGAGCAAAGGACAAGGAAGGCTTTTTAATTATAAAGAAATAAAAGTCCTGCACTAGATGCAGGGGCAGAGCTATGAGTGGTACAGGGGGTGCAATGCACCAGAGTCCTCAATTCTCCAGCTCCACCACTGACTAGATGAGTCCCCTTTTGTGGAGCGAGTCTTATGTTACAGATATAGGGCAGGATTACAGACACTTACCTGTCTTATTTAAATTATTGGTAATTTCCTTGGTGCTGATGTTGAAGAAAAGTTGAAGAATATCACTCACCAAAGGGTTACTGAGAGTGTCCTGTGAAGGAAAGAGACGCTTTAGTAACTGCACTTCATGGTTTACACACAAGGAAGAAGGTAGTTAACAACAAATGCAGGTTTGTCATTAGGGTGACTAGGCAGCTGCCTGGAGGCGCTTCCCTGTGTAGGGTGTCTCAGTTACTACTTAAAATATTCCTTGATATAATAAAAGGAAATAATGCAGATCCCTAACTGGAACTAGAGATTTACAAGAGGGAGGAGGATGCTGTGAGGCTGTCACTGCATGGAGAGAAATGGTGAGTAATGGAGGAAATATAAATATATATATTACTGGAGTTTTCATCATCCACAAGCACACAATTGTGCACGTACAGGGCGGATAAGAAAGTCGTGCCTAACATTTTCATACATTGACAGAGATGAAGAGAGGGAGAATGGAAAAGAGGAAGAGAGAGAGATAGAGAGAGTGAGGAAAAAGAGTGAGAGAGACAGAGGGAGAGGGGAAACGAGAGGGAGAAAGGAAGAGAGAGCAGAAGAGAGGCTGAGAGAGGGAGGGGAAGAGAGAGAGGGGGAGAGGAAGAGAGAGAGAGAGGGTGATAGAAAGGCAGGAAGAGAGAGGGGGGAGAGGAAGATGGAGAGAAAGAGGAAGGGAGAGAGAAGGGGAGAGAGAAGAGAGGGAGGAGAGGAAGGAACCAGATAGGAGTTTGTGAGAGAGGAGGTAGGAAAGGTGAGGAGAGATAGGGAGGAGGAGAGATAAAGAGGATATATATATATATATATATATATATATATATATATATATAATTATTTATTTTTTTATTTAATATATAATGTTGGCACTTGGGCCTTCCAGTCACTAGCTCCGCCACTGACGTGTGATACAATTTTTTTTGTATTGAGAGCAACGGCAAACCCAGGGACAGCCCCGGTCCCCAAAAGCTTTCGCAACGCCACTGGTCCCCAGACACAATGAAAAACTGTTCCAGTGATATGTCCAGTTTCATGCACATGCATAGAGCATAGAGCTTGATATTTACTATCAATTTAATGTTGTGTCAATCTAGTAATATTTTGAAAAGGAAATGAAAATAAATTAGAATGCAAATGGAAGAGATACTAATGTATGTAAACTTTTGCTGACAACAAAATAGTATAGATATATATATATATATATATATATGGATATAGATAGATAGATAGATAGATAGATAGATAGATAGATAGATAGATAGATAGACAGATAGATAGATAGATATAAAGATAGATAGATAGATAGATAGATAGATAGATAGACAGACAGACAGACAGACAGACAGACAGATATATAGATAGATAGATAGATAGATAGATAGATAGATAGATAGATAGATAGATAGATAGATAGATATAAAGATAGATAGATAGATAGATAGATAGATAGATAGATAGATAGATAGATAGATAGACAGATAGATAGATAGATAGATAAATAGATAGATAAATAGATAGATAGATCGATAGATAGATAGATATAAAGATAGATAGATAGATAGATTGATAGATAGATAGATAGATAGATAGATAGATAGATAGATAGATAGATAGATAGATAAATAGATAGATAAATAGATAGATAGATAGATAGATAGATAGATAGATAGATATAAAGATAGATAGATAGATAGATTGATAGATAGATAGATAGATAGATAGATAGATAGATAGATAGATAGATAAATAGATAGATAAATAGATAGATAGATAGATAGATAGATAGACAGACTGATACATGGTTTTCTATTATCTCACATACAGTCACTAACAAAATCCTGTCTGCTTCATCAGGAAAACATCTCTAAAATACGTAATTACCTCACACAAGACACAACTAAGATTCTAATACACTCTCTCGTCATATCTCATCTTGACTACTGCAAGACTCTCCATGTTGGCCTCCTCATCACCTGCTTGTCACCACTTCAATCTATAATGACACCTCCGCTCATCTACTATACTAAACGCTCAGTGTCGGCTCCTCGCTGTCAATCACTCCACTGCCTTCCTGTAGCCTCTAGAATAAAATTTAAATTTTTGACCCTGACGTATAAAGCCCCCAACAACAGCGAATCCCCTTATATCTCTGCTCTTATCCCCAAATACTCCACCACCCGCCGTCTTTGCTCTGCTAACGACCTTCTTCTTTCCACCTCTCTTATCACCTCCTCTCATTCCGGCCTTCAGGACTTTTCTTGTGCTGCCCCTTTTCTCTGGAACTTCTTGCCTCCCACCACCAGAAGCCGATCAGCTGCCACCTTAACTTACACAACTTATCTTTCACTTTCCCGTACCTCACCCAAACACTTTAGTTATACATAAATAAATAAAATTGGGATGGAAGTACAAGACAAGGAAAATGATGTAGGAATCATATGTACATGTTCTATAACATTATAGCCCTAGGCAGCATTATATTGAGGACCAAGAAAAGGGTCACTAACGTTCAGAGGCCCGATGAGTTGCTGCACTTGCTGGACCATTGGCCAGTTGCTCATCAGCTCCTCAGTGAGATACAGCCAGGTGCTGATGTTGGATTTAAAGGTGGATAACTCATGGAGAGTACTGTTAGTCTGCGAAAGAGAGGACAAAGCATCTGAATCAGCTTTTTGACATTTGAACATGACTGACTGTAGGTTTTCAACTAGTAATATATATATGTATATATATATTTTTTTTTTAATTAGTTCAAAATACAAAAGTGAGAGTCAAGAGAGTGGCTATAAAAATTAAAACACATTAATACCCTCAATATTAGAGACATAGGTGCATAATAAGTGAATAAATTAAACTATACAAATGTGTAATAACCAATACTTTTATTATATGTTCATACATTGGCTTTGTGTAACTCAAGACATGTTTAATTGCCCTTTAATGGGCTCTGTGGCTTGTCCATCTATCCACTGGCATTTCTATCTAGCTGTACTTCTTGCTGTTGGCATTAGTATAAGAGCATAATCTAGTTTATTGCTATAAGCCTATTGTTCTCAACAGTCTGTCCTCTCTGTCAGTCCTCAGGGACAAAGAGGGACGAGAGCATCCTAACATTTTATACTTGACATAGAAATTAAGTGAGTCACACAAGTATTATCCTTTTAAAATGTTCTGAACCTCATAGGAGGCTGCCATGAGCATTGGATGGTAACCAGCCATTCCCCAGATCCTTAAGGTTGAGAGCTTGTCTAGTTCATTGCTCTAGTCTTTTCTGTCTCGGGGTTGGGACCTTTCTGAATATCACTATTGCAGCCCTCTTGATGCACATTATGGCTTGCAAGTGACCAGGAATCCATATTTGGGCATTTACCTTTGCCATTATCTGCTGGGTCTCCGCAGTAACTGGGGAATAAAGAATCTGTCCATAAAGCAAAGGCTTCAGGAGCAGCCAGTACATTGACCCAACCGTCGTATTCACCAAATTAGTGAATAAATTCAAACAATATTGATCTAAAAAAGAAAGAAAAAGTAATCACAAACTCATTCCATGGTGCTTAGGTTAGGTGTATGTGTGAGATATATTCCTGGGGCAGTTACTACACATGTGCATAATATTTATTTCTGCATCAGTAAATCCTGCAGGCATTTGGCATTTATTCTAGAAATGTGCCAGGTGTACAGTGTCTGCACTGGGGCAGTTATTCAACACAGTGGGATACAGAAACCCCATCTGGGGTAATTATTAGACAGAGCAGTGTTTGATGGCCAGTAAGTGTACACGACAATCTGTCTCTGATAGCTGTTCTCATCTCTAAATACTCCCCCAAATCCCCTCTTCGCTGTGCTAAGGACCTTCTTCTTTCCTCAGCTCTTATCACCACCTCTCACTCCTCCTTCAGGACTTTTCTTGTGCTGCCCCTGCTCTATTGAACTCCATACCTCACTGCATTAGACTATATTCCTGCCTCACAACATAAAGAAGCTTATCACCTTCATCCCTAAACTGCACACTGTACACATAATATCACACACAATATACAGAGCAATACACAGAGCCTATTGCCTTACACACCGCCATCTTGCATCTATCACCCTCCAGTATCACCCAAACACAAAGTTCTCAATCTTGTGTCGGAGCTCTGAGAATAAGCTCTATGTATGTTAGACTTTACGCTCAAAGACAGGGCCCTCCATTATTTTGCAATTTGTTATTTTTGTCTTGTACTCAACCCCTGTATAGCGACACGTAATATGTTGGTGTGTTACAAACAAAGGTTAATAATAATGATACTCACTGTCATCAGGAATACCGTACAGCTGGGTCAGGCTCTGAGTTTTCAGATTGCTCCTGGTGGACCTCGGAGTCTCCACAGCAACACGTAATGAAGAAAGGGCGTTACCGAGCTTGGCATACTGCTTGGTACAGATTAATTTGGAAATATCCGTAAAGGAGGCTTCTTCGGAGGCCCGTGATAGAAACAGTTCCTAGAAAGGACAAGTCACAAATAAAACCAAAGGGACCTGAAACTATGTGCAAGGCAGCTCGGCTTCTAACCTTTATATGAAACAAACAAAATAACACAACAAAATGTAATGGTGGAGCTAGTGAATGGAGGACCCCAGTGCAAAAAATTATTTAGGCCCTCCCGGCCCCTTTCTGGTGCCATATATATCCTGATGTCACATGTGTGTGTATGCATTCTGGATTCCCTCCCCATGTGAGAAGGTGCACCATCAGGTGAGGCAAAGAAAAGGAATATCAAATGGACTCAGTAGCAAAGAAGGAATGTACTACTTAATCAGAGCTGCAAATAAAGTCACAATAAAAATACAATGTTTAAGTTGTTTTAATAACATGCTCAATTCTTATTCTTTGGCATATTGCTTAACATATGCATGTGATTTTGGACACAGGACTGTATTTAGCCGCATATAGTACACAATACAATGGATATTGCTTTTATTTCTATAATGTTCAATTATCAAGTGTAGTTCTTTAAAAGAGCAAATGCAATGCCTCCTTAAGCTCTAAAAGCAAGCGAATTAATAAACCCAGTGGGAAGGGCTCCATTACCTTTTCATGTTTCATGTTTGTCAGATAAATGTTATCAGAAATACTGATTCACAGATTAAAATTGCAAATTTCATTGTTTGCTATAGGAAACTAATTTTTTTTTAATAATGCTAAACAGATAAAATACTTGTTATTACATATAAATTGTACCATATCTGGAACCTCTGCTCTATTTTAATATGTTGCTGAAACTTTCTCCTACATCAGTAAGGCAATTCTTGTGATTAGCTTGTTACATTTAAGATATTGTCCCAGGCCCTTTAAGAAGGATAGCTCCTGGGGCTGGATAACCTTTGGGAGATCCCCATTATAAAATTTAGGAGAGCTGAAAAGGTAAATTTATAGACACCATTAGCTGAAATTGTGACCTTTATCAGATCTCCTTTAGGATAAGCAATTTCCTTCTGATGACAATATCAGAAAATATGACCTTGCAAACATTGGGAGGCACCTTGGACATCATGTATGTACGCTCTTGAGGTCTATGACACTTACATCTGTACTCATCCTTGATGATGGACCAAAGAATGTTTTCATCATAGAAATCATGGCGATAACCTCATCATCGGGAGGCAGAAGACTCAAGATTCGATTCAACTGGTTATTTAGCATTTCCAGCACCGTCTGCATTAGGTAGAAGTTGGCTTGTAATGTTGGTGGGACAAATAACTGATGAGGAAATAGAAGAACATTTAACTGTCAAGCGTGGTATTAAGACAATCACAATATATGCAAGATCACAATTACAGTATAAAGTATGCCCCACTTGATAGACCCACATCTGACAAGAGGGACTCACACTGTAGATTAGATTAAGAACGTCCACATTCTGCAGAAATACGATGGCCATCTGGTAGCCCTGCTCCGGGGACAGGCTGCAGTACACCTCGAAATCCACTGGGACTATGGATGGATTGGTACGACACTGAGCAACCTGGTCAAACCAATCAAACATCTGTATGGAGAGAGAAGAAAAATATAGAGCAAAAACATCAAGCCAGTATAAAGAGCATTGGGGAAACATTAATACTTAAATGATTTTCCACTGCAATATCTATCTGTCTATCTATGTATCTATCTATCTATCTATCTATCTATCTATCTATCTATCTATCTATCTATCTATCTCTCTATCTATCTATCTATCTATCTATCTATCTATCTATCTATCTATCTATCTATCTCTATCTATATATCTATCTATCTCTATCTATCTCTTTATGTATCTATCTATCTATGTATGTATCTATCTATCTATCTATCTATCTATCTATCTATCTATCTATCTATCTATCTCTATCTATGTATCTATCTATCTCTATCTATCTCTTTATCTATCTATCTATCTATCTATCTATCTATCTATCTATCTATCTATCTACCTAACTATTTATCTATCTAACTAACTATCTATCTATCTATCTACCTATCTATCTTTCTATCTATCTCTATCTATGTATCTATCTATCTCTATCTATCCATTTATGTATCTATCTACCTACCTATCTATCTATCTATCTATCTATCTATCTATCTATCTATCTATCTATCTATCTATCTATCTATCTATCTACCTAACTATTTATCTATCTAACTATCTATCTATCTATCTACCTATCTATCTTTCTATCTATCTCTATCTATGTATCTATCTATCTCTATCTATCCATTTATGTATCTATCTACCTACCTATCTATCTATCTATCTATCTATCTATCTATCTATCTATCTATCTATCTATCTATCTATCTATCTATCTATCTATCTATCTATCTATCTTTCTATCTATCTATCTCTATCTATCTATGTATCTATCTATCTATCTCTATATATCCATTTATGTATCTATCTATCTATCTATCTATCTATCTATCTATCTATCTATCTATCTATCTATCTATCTATCTATCTTTATCTATCTGTCTATCTATCTATGTATCTATCTATCTATATCTATCTATCTATCTATCTATCTATCTATCTATCTATCTATCTATCTATCTATGTATCTATCTATATTATGCACATGATATTGAGCAGGGATGGAAAGATCCCAGGAAAGCGGTCACTCCAGTTACGAAAATGTTTTATTTGTGCTTCTTCATTTTATATATTAAAATGTATGGAAAATGCAGTATGGTTATGAGAAGAAATGAGAAACAGCCACAGGCATGATGTAGAGAGGTATCCAGAGTAAAGAGACAACCAGAAGAAAGTAAGGAACAAGAGAGATGACCTGGTGAAGAGATTAAAAAGGCAAGGAATTAACTAGGATAAGTGTAGAACAACAACCTGAGGAAAGGAGATGGGGGACAACCATGAGAAGAGGGACAGACAAGGCACTGGAGTAAAGAAACAAATCAGAGAAACTGACAACATAGAAGTGTGACAGCCTGTGGAAATAAAGAGATAGACAGGCAAGGTTTGGGAATAAAGAGATAACAAGGAGAAAGGGAAAGCTCAAGGAAGAGATGAGACGAGTCAAGGACAGTAAGGCAATTAACAAGACAGGCAACCAATGGGACATAGGAAAGAGGGACCATGTCATAGGAAGATAATGACAGTCAAGAAAGGGAAGAATGGGACAGTCATGAAGAGAAAGACAGTCAGAAGATGGGAATGGCAGGACCTTTGGGTTAAGGGAGACTGATACGGTTAGGGAAGTAAGAAAGAGACAAACGGGAGGTGAGAGATAAGATAACCACATAGAACAAGGAGATATAGAGAGCCACATACCCATCCATGTAATACATTGTCTATACCAAGGCTGCATATAGTCTGACTTATTGGTGAGATGTGGAGTCACAGACGTGCTTATTGTTATATGTGATGTAAATGACAATCTCTCCCCCAGAGACATCGAGTAAACTTGAGACCCACCTGGGTGACGTTCTGTGGAACTGGCAGCGCCATTAGAGCGTTAATACTCGTCTGGCTTATATTAACCACTTGATTCAGCTGATACGCCACTTGGCTGCTGTTTCTAAACAAACTTTCTAGCGTTGCTTCAACAAGAGAAAGACAGAACAGGTTATTCTTGTACTTGCCACGAAATGTCACACACTTTGTCATCAATAAAAGTTAATCCATTTGAAATGACATTTCATATAAAAACATTAGAAACATTCCAGATTTTCTCTTATACAGTTTACAGGTTTTTTTTTGTTTATTTGTTTATTTATTTAGCCTTATTTTTATAAAAAAAGATTAAGAAAAAAATTAAAATCTCTTTAGAATGGTTAAAACATTCTCTTTTAAATGCTTGATGAAAAAATAGGACTTAAATGTCTTTTTACATTATTAGTACATCAGATGTAAAAAATAATAATATTTAAATGTATTAGAATTTTGACAGGTCATTTGTAATGGATTCTTAAAATGTAAATTGTATATCGGTGTGTAAATTCTTTGCTTTCTGTAAATACGTAAATCATAATAGTTTATTTTGCAAGATAAAACAATTCTCAATGCATTGTAACAATAAGAAATCTTAAATTCCCCCAAACATTCTAAAAATCCCCCATTACCTTTGTAATTAAGCGTTGTCATATTAATAAAGTTGCCCAAACTGGCCGTGGTGTTCTGAAGATCAGGAACATAAAACCTGCAACATATGCATATATTTATTTGTTGTTTATAAGTCCTCATGTACATGGCTGCTCTCTTCCCCAATGACATACTATTTTTCTGCTTTATTACATGGTAGCTTATTACCAGACACACAACACGCTCAGTGTCAGACACACACACTTCATACACATATGTTTTATCCAACCGTGTGACATGTGTTCCCTAGGTCTGGGCCATGCTGGCTTAGAAATGCATAATTAATGTATAATGTTGTTATTAATGATTAATTACAAATTTGGGAGTCGTTTATCCAAATGGGTGTTGGGAGCCAAAATTAAGGGTTGCAATTTGCCAAGAACAATTTACTAATAATCGCCTTTCACAATTAATTCAGTGGACAGTCTGACGCAGAGGAGTTTGATTGTGCCCATTTCTGCTCTTTTAAAATAATATTTTTTCGAAAATTGGCCAAATAATATAAAACTTTTACTAATTTAGAAATTGTTGAAAGAATTGTCCTCATATTATGAAGCTTGGTAGATAGACATAGCACAGTTCTTCCAGGGCTATGCTAATCCCCTTCTACAGACCAGCCAGAGCAGTAGGGAAGGACTTCTTTGTCACAAACATTTTATCAAAACTTTGTACAAAAAAATCTATATCAATGGTTTGCTTTTTTCCTATGTACCACATAAAACATGGCCACCTAAATACTTCTGAGGATGTTCACGGACCACTTAATGCACTGGGCTACACTACAATATAGCATGTGCATTGTGTATTGTTGACCATCTGAGTCAAGCTCATGGACCACAGTTTGGGAACCTCTAGTATTTATAACTTTTTAACACCTTGCCAATGTTAACCTTCCTGGTAAGAGTACCAATATACAGATTAGTACTTTTTAAATGTATCCATGTTGTCATTTAATGTATACAGTCGAGTCACATTATTATGGCCACCACTTACTATTGACGTTAACAGTGCGTAGCCAATAAAATATGGCATGTGTTGTGAGCTGCCTTGGTGGGTATGTAAAGTGACATATAGGCATTGTGCAAACATATCAACCATCACTGTCATGGGTAAAATGTGCAATTTATCTGACTTGTATAAGGGGATGGCCAATGGCTTTCGGGCCAAGGGTAGCAGTATTTCTGAAACAGCGTAGTTTGTGAATGGTTTGCATGCAGCTGTGGTTAAAGTGTGCCATGACTGGAAAATCCATCCATCCAGACAGAGAACATTTATACATGTTGATTGTCTTCCCTGGAGCGGATGGGATCTTCCAGCAGGACAATGCAATATGTCATACTGCCAGAATTGTCCTAGAGTGGTTGGAGGAGCATGACGAAGACTTCCAAATACTCCCATGGCCTCCAAATTCCCAAGACCTGAACCCTATTGAGAACCTGTGAGACCACCTCAACCTCCATGTTCACCATATGGATCCTCCACCACGCACTCTTCCGCAGCTGTCGGATGCACTGCAGTCTGCATGGCTCCAGATGCCCTTGCCAACCTTCCAGCATCTTATTGACTAACTACCATGCAGTCTAGCCGCTGTCGGTGCGGCAAACCGCGGTTATTCAGGATATTAGCTGGTGGCCATAATTTTGTGACTGGACCGTATATAAGGATGCATGTACATCATCTCTATATACTAACAAACTTTACTTTTATTTTATTAGAGTTTTGTGATTTGACCTGGTAAGAAAGATATTTAGTGGAAAGCGGTTTTCACCAATACTCTCTATCTCAAGGTTTTGTTTGGTGGAGTTTGATCAACTCCTGTTATCATCTCACTTACATGGAAGTCACTTCCGCAGACAAATCATATTGGAAGCTCTGCAACATGTTGATTACAAAACTTTTTAGGTTGTCTGATAAGTTAGAGCTTGTCACTGGTGTAATCACTGTGATCCCAGACACCATGAGGTCTGCCATGGCTTCCACCAGAGTATAAAACTGGCATGGGAAGTAACAAGATGATTCGATAAGGTTGGAGTCTCCAAATCCACATAGAAGAGTTGTCAGGTTTTGAAGTTGAGACACCTATAAAAAAACAACAAATACAGTTAACATGATTCAAATGTAATGAAGGCCACAACATACTCTTTGTGTTTCTACGCTATATCTATATATCTATATCTATGTCTATATGACAAACTACTTTGAATGGAAAGTAGGTCAGAAGTTCCTTACTCAACCCATTAAGAAATGTCCAAGCATAAGGAACACATTTCAACTCATATGTTTCAGAACAGCTAGTCAAAATGCTATGGCTAGAGAGAGTTGATCAAAGAACAAGCCAAGAATATCTCATGCACATGGCCATAGAGATATAACGGGCACCACTGTGTGCACCATCTCTTCAGCAGTAAAAACTCTTTGTTCAGCAATATATTAAACTTGCCCTTCAAAAATGACGGCAATGAAAAGTGAAGCCTGGGAATGCTGTTTGCAACACAATGGGAGCTTCTCCACCCTCTACTTTACTGGCCTTGAAATGAGCCTCTCCCTCCCCCTACTTGACAGGAGGCGCTCATTGCAAGCCCCCCTCTACTTTACTGGCCTCGCTTTTGGTGCTCATTGCAAGTATCTAACCCTGTGTGTGGGTCTCTTCCCTCCCGCCCTCGTGTCTCTTCCGCCTTGTCTCTTCTCTCATGTGTCTCTTCCCCCAACATGTCTCTTCCCCCTCTCCCTCCCCTGTGTCTCTCCCCCCTCTCCCTCCCATGTGTCTCTTCCCCCCTCCCCTGTGTCTCTTTCCCCCCCCCTCCCTCTTCTGTGTCTCTTCCCCCTCTCCCTCCCCTGTGTCTTTTTCCCCCTCCCCTGTGTCTCTTCCCCTCTCCCTCCCCTGTGTCTCTTCCTCCCTCCCTTGTGTCTCTTTCCCCCGTCCCCCTCCCCTGTGTCTCTTCCCCCTTCCCTGTGTCTTTCCCCCCTCCCCTGTGTTTCTTTCCCCCTCCACTGTGTCTCTTCCCCCCTCTCCCTCCCCTGTGTCTCTTTCCCCCTCTCCCTCCCCTGTGTCTGTTTGCCCCTCCCATGTGTCTCTCCCCCTCCCTGTGTCTCTTTACCCCTCTCCTGTGTCTCTTCCCCCTCCTCCTCTCCTGTGTCTCTTTACCCTCCCCTGTTTCTCTTTCCCCTCTCCCTCCCCATGTGTCTATTTCCCACCCTCTCCCTCCCATGTGTCTCTTTCCCCCTCCCCTGTGTCTTTTTCCCCCCTCTCCCTTCCCTGTGTCCCTTTCCCCCCTGTCCCCAGTGTCTCTTTACCCCCTCCCTTGTGTCTCTTCCCCCATTTCCCTCCCCTGTGTCTTTCACCATCCCCTGTGTTTCTTCCCCCTCCTCTCCCTCCCCTGTGTCTCTCCCACCCTCCTCCCCTGTGTCTCTCCCCCTCCTTCCCTGTGTGTCTCCCTTTCCTCCCTGTGTGTCTCCCCCCCTCCTACTCTGTGCCTCTGCCCCCTCCTCCCCTGTGTCTCTTCCTCCTCCTCCCCTGTGTCTCCCCCTCCTTCCCTGTGTGTCTCCCCCTCCTCCTCTGTGTGTCTCCCCCCTCCTCCACTGTGTATCTTCCCCCCCCCCCCCGTGTCTCTTCCTCCCTTCTCTGCCGCCCATGGCTGTTCCTCCCGTGTCATCCGGGTGCGCAATGTGCATGCCCCAGACGCAATGCACATGCGCGGGGGTGATGCAATTGATCGTTGTTGGCAAACTGCGATTTGTAGCAAGCGTGACAACGAATCTCAGTTTGATAACTATTATATGTGATGTAATGCATTATATACACCTTATAGATTTGGCATTACCAATTTAAATGTGTTCCAGATTGTAAGTTTGTGAGTTTTCAACCGTGGAAGGTGCTTTGAGGAAAGCTCTCTGGACACTGGATCTAAGCTTAAAGACAGGGCCCTGCTTTTTGTATAACGTGTTAACATTGTTTTGTCTTAATACTAATGCATGTATAGTGCTACGTAATATCTAAGCGTGTTACAAAAAAACAGTAATAATAATAATAATAATAATAATAGACACGATTATTGTTGGTAAACAGACTAAATGGTAAGATTTCCAATTCATGGAGGGTCAAAACTATTACAGTAAGTTTTACAAAAAACTGTACATTTACATGTAATACTCGTATGAATCTTGTCAAGCTTTATCAAATAATGGACTTTTAGCAAGAAGTTACTTAGGATGACTTGCCTTTTGTTTAAGAAGATCTGGCATCAAAGATGCATCTGCTGATTCATTGCTTTGAGAAAACACAGCTTGGGCAAGCAGAATCGCCTCTTGAAGATGCCCTTCAGAAGAAAGGAAGATTAATCAGCTGCCTTTTAACCACAAAGAAATCCATAATACAGTCCATTCTTTATACCAGATCGTACGACCCAGAGAAGGGACATTAATTGCCCACAATCTATAATACATTATGGATCTTGCATAATTAGTGGTTTGTCTTTCTCAGTTATCAAAGCTATTTGCTACAAGCTGGTTCCAAATTCATTAACACTTTCTAACATAAATGGCAGAAGTGGACAATTGATGACCAGGAAGAAAATAAAGAATACCCAAAGACACGTTGGAGAGCGATTGTGTTCGGTTCTTCAAACAGCTCATGACAGATCCATAGGGATCCAGCAATGACGCATTCTGCACGTTCTTAATAAATTCCTCTTTAAGCTTCACAATTCTGCAAAGAAGAAAAACAGGAAATTATACTTTTTTTATTTGCAAATAAGTATTATCTAAAATCTGAAAAAAAATTGATCAAACTATGTATTGTTACATTTAGTATAACTCTAGTATAGTCTGAATATAATCCATACAAGCTAGGCCTGCTCTGGAACCAGCATGTATCATTAATGGTCACTTGTTGTCATTTCTTTTTATATGGCATCTAAATAACTAATCGTGACAATGTCCAAAAACGTTTTAGAAATTAAAATAAACACAACCTTTACATTTATAGAGTTTATAAGCTATTATTTCTTTTTACTGCAGGGATACATTTTTTTCAGCTCCTTGTGTCTGGTACTTGCTCTTGAGGGTTTGTTCTGGTAAACAAAGGAGCTTACCATTAATCCTAAAATAATACTTAAAGTAATTAATAGCGCTGCACATTACTTATTATTGTTCATTAATTGTCTAGTGCAGTGTTGCTCAAAGTAATTGAGCCATGGAACTCCAAGATTTCTCAAGTGGAAAACCAACACCAAAAATTGAACTGCTATCCAAAGTATTCCCATAAACCAAGCAAAAACAGAAAAAAACATTTCATGAGGCCCATAATCAGAAGCAAACCACAGACATTTTGGATAATGTTGTTTTCAAACCTCAGGGTTCCAGGGAACAACGTTTGGGAAAACACTGATCTAGTACATCATGAGTGTGAAAGCCTCCTGATTCACTTAATGGTTAATGTATTAAATAAAAGTTTCTTACTGCAAGGTTATGTTGCCGATTGCTGTAATGTTGCCGTTATTGTCGTACAGATACGAGGTCAGGTCAGATAACAAGGAAATTGCTTGAGAGTATGAAGTGGAGTTGAGAGCTCCTGAAAGAACATTCAAGACATGTCCTTCAGCAAGGAGGATCTGTTCGGCTGTAACACTGGATGAAGTATTGGATGTTATAATGGTTGACACCAAGGAGGCCAAGTCACTCAGAGGTAGGCTTTCCAGCCAGTCTGCTGTAATGCTGCTGCTTTCGAAGATCCTCAATTCTTGAACCAACAGTTCAATGATGCCTCCAAATACATTGTCCTGGGAGCTACCGATGTTTGACAAAAATGAAACAACTTTTTCTGCAGCAGTGAAATAATTTGTCACCCCATTTGGGATCAAATTTGCCAAGTAGGATAAAATATACTTAGTGGTGTTCAGATCTGAAGTCCAAGAATAATTTGCAGATTGTAATTGTAATAAACCACAACCCAATGAACTCAGGTTAGAGAGAAGCCCTTCCTCCAAAGGTGAGTGTGTTGGATCCATTGCTACCCAGACTGAGTCAACAAATCTGGAAACGGCACTGAAAACTCCCACACAGTCTTTATCCAATGTTAAATTTAGGCTAATTTGTGAGGGATTTGTCAAAAATTGCATGTTAGAGTTTTGTAACAAGCTAACTATGGCCTGGTACACCTGGATTGATTTTAGATCGAAACCACTATCAATAAGAATAAGAGCCCGTTGCAGGGTTTCCAAAACAGAAATAGTGCCATTGATCTCAGACATTGTCCAGTTCATAGAGAGGAAGCTATCCACAACTTGCCATGATTCTAGCCACTGGGGAACATTTGTCAAATTTAGGACAAGTTCTGCAAGTTGATAGGTGCTATTATCAAATTTCCCGATCACATTGAACAAGATATTCATACTCTTAGATAGCTCTGTCCATATAACTGTCTGGTCTGATATCTGTACATTGGAATCAGAGTGGTTAAGAAGGAAATAAATAAAGTAATGTAGAGGGCTGGACTGGTTAACCATGATGTAGTCCAGCATCTTTACAAAGAGGGTTTCAGGCTCAAAAGTAGAATTGTTTTCTGGTATGTCTGCATGAATGAGACTTTCGTGTATCTTCTGAATCCATGGTATGTGTAGTCCAGAAAGATTATTTAAATCAGCCAATACACCGGTGGACACTTCCATCAACTGTATAACACACACCATGTCTTCAGAGAGTAGGTGCAAATTGTCATCAATACATATATTTTGGAAAACTGGGGAGCTCTGCAGCTCCAAGTAAATGATATTGTTCAGTGTGTAGTTATTTGTTGTATTAGAAGAACTGTTAAAACTAAACTTCAGTTGGCAGTTTTCATTTATCTGTGACCCATTTCCTGTGGTTTCTTTGTATAATGTCTGCATTAGTATTTGGAGCACATCATCTGCAGAAAAGTTCCCAACATATTGCTGGGAACCATTCCCTCCTAGGAATGGCTTCATAGCTAAATACCAGACATTAAGCAACTCAGCCTCCATGGCAGCTGGGTCTTGGAAAGGGACCCAGTCCAATTCATCCCGAACCAGCAGGTAAGTAAAGTTGTATATTCTGAAGATCATTTCTTTACTTATAGCACCTTCAGCTTGGATGTTTTTAAGGATTTGCATCCCTTCATTCATGATCATGTAGATCTTCCCTGCCATGGTGCTGTTCAATGTATTAAACTGATGTAAGAATTCCAAATCAAGACTTCTCATGCCTTGTAGGACCAGAAGAGATTTATTTACAGATGATGAAACTACTGAAATATTGATTTTATGAATATCTTGCAGTAGGAGAAGAGCTAACTGTGCATCTTTCTGGATGTTTTCATTGCTGAGAAAATCCCCAATAATAGAACCGTTGGACAGAACCTGAAGCTGTTTTAGAAGCAGTTGTAATTGACCATTCTGAGATGTGGTATGGAATATTTTCAGTATATCAGTCAGATTGAAAGACTGGAATGAATCTATCACAGCCTCTGCATCCTTTATAATCATGTTGATTGATGGATAATTATCCAGCATCCACTGTGTTATTACTTGCATCGTGTGGGCACCTGGAGATGTGTCCAATGCTCCTGTCTTGTTTTTCACTTGGACCAATAACCAATTCACAACATCGAGCTGCAGTCTTATGTTCTCCAGATAATCACTGATATTATATTGGGACATTGTGGAAACATTGAACATAGAGGCTTCAAGGTCAAATATCTGGAGTATCTCTAAAAGAAGGTTGGTTGTTGTGTTGGTCCCGTTTAATGTGAAATTAGCCATTGTCCCAGTTTCTTGTAATAACTGTATAATATCTGTTACAGATGTGTTTATTGCATGTAGGATAGGTTCATAATGAAATGCAAGTATTGTAAGGTTGTAGAGATCTGTGAGCTGTTGGTAGATAGGGATATTAACATCCACTTTATGTAACCATTGTCCTGCTATTGAAGATATGATCGACAGCCTGTCATGAACTGGTTGATCCAAAGGTAGAAGATTCAAAAGCTGTGTGAGCTGCAGTGTGAGGTCCAAGCTACATATTAGTGGGTCTGTCTGGTTAGCACAGGTAGAGGTGTGCAGCATATTCTGTACATGGAGAATGAGTTGTGTGATGTTAGTAGATGTTAGCACCTCCAGGACTTGGTGCAGACTCTGAGGGACGGTGATGTTTAGGTTGTCCCACATTGTGGTGTTCTGTATCCAGCTCTGCAATAAAATCATCTCTTCGTAAACTCCTACCAATATGTTTGAGGAATTATATGAGTTCCCCTGGGCATACCACAGCATCACAAATATATCATTAATTAGAGCAATCTCTGTGTTACTGTATGACCCCAAGGTCAGGACTGAGCTGTTTGTAGAGCGTTCCCCCAAGCTCTTGTTCTGGATCATTTCTTGGATCTGTGTAATGTCAAACACAAAGCTCTGGATCTTTCCAATAAGGTTTGAGCAGTTTTCAGGTTTCACACTGCACTTCTGGATGGAATCTATAACCTGCAGACTGGCATTGGCTACTTGGTGGAAGGTCTCTTGTTCTCCAGTTGGTATATATCCCGAGATCAAACTCAAGAGAGCTTCTGTTTGCTGGCGGAAATTAGAAGATATATTTTGTAGCTCAGATGAAAGGAATAAAGGTAAAATGTGTACAACCAGATTCTTCATTTCAGTGGATTGTTGCTCCGTCAGATTGGTGAGAGAGAGCCAAAGATTCTTAATAATATATAAATAGCTTTGTGTTTGGTTGTCTGAGATCAGGAAAATGGAGGAGTTTGGAGACAAATAGTTATTGAAAATGGCAGATAGATCTTGGATAGTACTGTTATTATTCAGTAGGAGAAGTTCATTAAACATTTCCAACGCATTAAAGACCAGTTTACCATTTTGCACGACATTTGATATCTCAGGAATAAGACCAGTCTGATTCATAAGTGTTAGAAGGTTAAGCAGATTACTATTGTTACTGAGGATGGCTGATCCCCAATCTATGTTGGCCAAACTGCTAATCAGCATGTCAAGCTGGGTGGTGGCATTGTTCTCAGACATGGACATGAATATCTGAGTCACGTTCATAATAGTTTGCAAGGATTGTTCTAGGATTTGTGTAATACCATCGGTTTCTGGTAGGAACGTCGTCTGGAGATTTGCAAACAACATCTGCAGTACTTTAGTGATTGTGTGGCTGTTAATGTATGGTGGGCTTTGTGATGCTTCAGTCATAATCAGGTTTGTGATATTAAGCACAATCTGAACCAGATTACCTTCAAAGTATTTTTGAATGTTTCCATTGTTTAGTGAGCCAACAAGAATAGAAGCGTTTGACAGGGCCTGGAGCTGGTGAAGAAGCAACTGTAATTGGCCACTCTGAGATGTTGTATTTATTATTTGCAGTATATTTGTCAGATTAAAGGGCTGTTTGATGGAGCCAATCGCAATCTCTGAATCACTTATTACTTGTTTTATATATGGATAATTATCCAGCATCCACTGTGTTATTACTTGCATCGTGTGGGCACCTGGAGACGTGTCCAATGCTCCTGTCTTGTTTATCACTTGGACCAATAACCAATTCACAACATCGAGCTGCAGTCTTATATTCTCCAGATAATCACTGATATTATATTGGGACATTGTGGAAACATTGAACATAGAGGCTTCAAGGTCAAATATCAAGAGTATCTCTAAAAGAAGGTTGGTTGTTGTGTTGGTCCCATTTAATGTGAAATTAGCCATTGTCCCAGTTTCTTGTAATAACTGTATAATATCTGTTACAGATGTGTTTATTGCATGTAGGATGGGTTCATAATGAAATGCAAGTATTGTAAGGTTGTAGAGATCTGTGAGCTGTTGGTAGATAGGGATATTAACATCCACTTTATGGAACCATTGTCCTGCTATTGAAGATATGATCGACAGACTGTCATGAACTGGTTGTTCCAAAGGTAGAAGATTCAAAAGCTGTGTGAGCTGCAGTGTGAGGTCCAAGCTACATATTAGTGGGTCTGTCTGGTTAGCACAGGTAGAGGTGTGCAGCATATTCTGTACATGGAGAATGAGTTGTGTGATGTTAGTAGATGTTAGCACCTCCAGGACTTGGTGCAGACTCTGAGGGACGGTGATGTTTAGGTTGTCCCACATTGTGATGTTCTGTATCCAGCTCTGCAATAAAATCATCTCTTCGTAAACTCCTACCAATGAGTTTGAGGAATTATATGAGTTCCCTTGGGCATACCACAGCATCACAAATATATCATTAATTAGAGCAATCTCTGTGTTACTGTATGACCCCAAGGTCAGGACTGGGCTGTTTGTAGAGCGTTCCCCCAAGCTCTTGTTCTGGATCATTTCTTGGATCTGTGTAATGTCAAACACAAAGCTCTGGATCTTTCCAATAAGGTTTGAGCAGTTTACAGGTTTCACACTGCACTTCTGGATGGAATCTATAACCTGCAGACTGGCATTGGCTACTTGGTGGAAGGTCTCTTGTCCCCCAGCTGGTATATATCCCGAGATCAGACTCAAGAGCGCTTCTGTTTGCTGGCTGAAATCAGAAGATATATTTTGTAGCTCAGATGAAAGGAATAGAGGTAAAATTTGTACAACCAGATTGTTCATTTCAGTGGATTGTTGCTCCGTCAGATTGGTGAGAGAGAGCCAAAGATTCTTAATAATATATAAATAGCTTTGTGTTTGGTTGTCTGAGATCAGGAAAATGGAGGAGTTTGGAGACAAATAGTTATTGAAAATGGCAGATAGATCTTGGATAGTACTGTTATTATTCAGTAGGAGAAGTTCATTAAACATTTCCAACGCATTAAAGACTAGTTTACCATTTTGTACAACATTTGATATCTCAGGAATAAGACCAGTCTGATTCATAAGTGTTAGAAGGTTAAGCAGATTACTATTGTTACTGAGGATGGCTGATCCCCAATCTATGTTGGCCAAACTGCTAATCAGCATATCAAGCTGGGTGGTGGCATTGTTCTCAGACATGGACATGAATATCTGAGTCACGTTCATAATAGTTTGCAAGGATTGTTCTAGGATTTGTGTAATACCATCGGTTTCTGGTAGGAACGTCGTCTGGAGATTTGCAAACAACATCTGCAGTACTTTAGTGATTGTGTGGCTTTTAATGTATGGTGGGCTTTGTGATGCTTCAGTCATAATCAGGTTTGTGATATTAAGCACAATCTGAACCAGATTACCTTCAAAGTATTTTTGAATGTTTCCATTGTTTAGTGAGCCAATAAGAATAGAAGCGTTTGACAGGGCCTGGAGCTGGTGAAGAAGCAACTGTAATTGGCCACTCTGAGATGTTGTATTTATTATTTGCAGTATATTTGTCAGATTGAAGGGCTGTTTGAAGGAGCCAATCGCAATCTCTGAATCACTTATTACTTGTTTAATATATGGATAATTCTCCAGCATCCACTGAGTTATTACTTGCATCGTGTGGGCACCTGGAGATGTGTCCAATGCTCCTGTCTTGTTTTTCACTTGGACCAATAACCAATTCACAACATCGAGCTGCAGTCTTATGTTCTCCAGATAATCACTGATATTATATTGGGACATTGTGGAAACATTGAACATAGAGGCTTCAAGGTCAAATACCTGGAGTATATCTAAAAGAAGATTGGTTGTTGTGTTGGTCCCATATAACGTGAAATTAGCCATTGTCCCAGTTTCTTGTAATAACTGTATAATATCTGTTACAGATGTGTTTATTGCATGTAGGATGGGTTCATAATAAAATGCAAGTATTGTAAGGTTGTAGAGATCTGTGAGCTGTTGGTAGATAGGGATATTAACATCCACTTTATGTAACCATTGTCCTGCTATTGAAGATATGATCGACAGCCTGTCATGAACTGGTTGTTCCAAAGGTAGAAGATTCAAAAGCTGTGTGAGCTGCAGTGTGAGGTCCAAGCTACATATTAGTGGGTCTGTCTGGTTAGCACAGGTAGAGGTGTGCAGCATATTCTGTACATGGAGAATGAGTTGTGTGATATTAGTAGATGTTAGCACCTCCAGGACTTGGTGCAGACTCTGAGGGATGGTGATGTTTAGGTTCTCCCACATTGTGATGTTCTGTATCCAGTTCTGCAATAAAATCATCTCTTTGTAGACTCCTGCCAATATGTTTGAGGAATTATTCGGGATCCCCTGGGCATACCACAGCATCACAAATATATCATTAATTAGAGCAATCTCTGTGTTACTGTATGACCCCAAGGTCAGGACTGAGCTGTTTGTAGAGCGTTCCCCCAAGTTCTTGTTCTGGATCATTTCTTGGATCTGTGTAATGTCAAACACAAAGCTCTGGATCTTTCCAATAAGGTTCGAGCAGTTTTCAGGTTTCACACTGCACTTCTGGATGGAATCTATAACCTGCAGACTGGCATTGGCTACTTGGTGGAAGGTCTCTTGTTCCCCTGTTGGTATATATCCCGAGATCAGACTCAATAGTGCTTCTGTTTGCTGGCTGAAATCAGAAGATATATTTTGTAGCTCAGATGAAAGGAATAGAGGTAAAATTTGTACAACCAGATTGTTCATTTCAGTGGATTGTTGCTCCGTCAGATTGGTGAGAGAAAGCCAAAGATTCTTAATAAAATATAAATAGCTTTGTGTTTGGTTGTCTGAGATCAGGTAAATGGAGGAGTGTGCCAAATAATTATTTAAAATGGCAGATAGATCTTGGATAGTACTGTTATTATTCAGTAGGAGAAGTTCATTAAACATTTCCAAAGCATTAAAGACCAGTTTACCGTTTTGCACGACATTTGATATCTCAGGAATAAGACCAGTCTGATTCATAAGTGTTAGAAGGTTAAGCAGATTACTATTGTTACTGAGGATGGCTGATCCCCAATCTATGTTGGCCAAACTGCTAATCAGCATATCAAGCTGGGTGGTGGCATTGTTCTCAGACATGGACATGAATATCTGAGTCACGTTCATAATAGTTTGCAAGGATTGTTCTAGGATTTGTGTAATACCATCGGTTTCTGGTAGGAACGTCGTCTGGAGATTTGCAAACAACATCTGCAGTACTTTAGTGATTGTGTGGCTGTTAATGTATGGTGGGCTTTGTGATGCTTCAGTCATAATCAGGTTTGTGATATTAAGCACAATCTGAACCAGATTACCTTCAAAGTATTTTTGACTGTTTCCATTGTTTAGTGAGCCAACAAGAATAGAAGCGTTTGACAGAGCCTGGAGCTGGTGAAGAAGCAACTGTAATTGGCCACTCTGAGATGTTGTATTTATTATTTGCAGTATATTTGTCAGATTGAAGGGCTGTTTGATGGAGCCAATCGCAATCTCTGTATCACTTATTACTTGTTTTATATATGGATAATTATCCAGCATCCACTGAGTTATTACTTGCATCGTGTGGGCACCTGGAGATGTGTCCAATGCTCCTGTCTTGTTTTTCACTTGGACCAATAACCAATTCACAACATCGAGCTGCAGTCTTATGTTCTCCAGATAATCACTAATATTATATTGGGACATTGTGGAAACATTGAACATAGAGGCTTCAAGGTCAAATACCTGGAGTATCTCTAAAAGAAGGTTGGTTGTTGGGTTGGTCCCATTTAATGTGAAATTAGCCATTGTCCCAGTTTCTTGTAATAACTGTATAATATCTGTTACAGATGTGTTTATTGCATGTAGGATGGGTTCATGATGAAATGCAAGTATTGTAAGGTTGTAGAGATCTGTGAGCTGTTGGTAGATAGGGATATTAACATCCACTTTATGTAACCATTGTCCTGCTATTGAAGATATGATCGACAGCCTGTCATGAACTGGTTGTTCCAAAGGTAGAAGATTCAAAAGCTGTGTGAGCTGCAGTGTGAGGTCCAAGCTACATATTAGTGGGTCTGTCTGGTTAGCACAGGTAGAGGTGTGCAGCATATTCTGTACATGGAGAATGAGTTGTGTGATATTAGTAGATGTTAGCACCTCCAGGACTTGGTGCAGACTCTGAGGGACGGTGATGTTTAGGTTCTCCCTCATTGTGGTGTTCTGTATCCAGCTCTGCAATAAAATCATCTCTTCATAGACTCCTGCCAATATGTTTGAGGAATTATATGGGTTCCCCTGGGCATACCACAGCATCACAAATATATCATTAATAAGAGCAATCTCTGTGTTACTGTATGACCCCAAGGTCAGGACTGAGCTGTTTGTAGAGCGTTCCCCCAAGCTCTTGTTCTGGATCATTTCTTGGATCTGTGTAATGTCAAACACAAAGCTCTGGATCTTTCCAATAAGGTTCGAGCAGTTTTCAGGTTTCACACTGCACTTCTGGATGGAATCTATAACCTGCAGACTGGCATTGGCTACTTGGTGGAAGGTCTCTTGTTCTCCAGTTGGTATATATCCCGAGATCAGACTCAAGAGCGCTTCTGTTTGCTGGCTGAAATCAGAAGATATATTTTGTAGCTCAGATGAAAGGAATAGAGGTAAAATTTGTACAACCAGATTGTTCATTTCAGTGGATTGTTGCTCCGTCAGATTGGTGAGAGAGAGCCAAAGATTCTTAATAATATATAAATAGCTTTGTGTTTGGTTGTCTGAGATCAGGAAAATGGAGGAGTTTGGAGACAAATAGTTATTGAAAATGGCAGATAGATCTTGGATAGTACTGTTATTATTCAGTAGGAGAAGTTCATTAAACATTTCCAACGCATTAAAGACCAGTTTACCAATTTGTACGACATTTGATATCTCAGGAATAAGACCAGTCTGATTCATAAGTGTTAGAAGGTTAAGCAGATTACTATTGTTACTGAGGATGGCTGATCCCCAATCTATGTTGGCCAAACTGCTAATCAGCATATCAAGCTGGGTGGTGGCATTGTTCTCAGACATGGACATGAATATCTGAGTCACGTTCATAATAGTTTGCAAGGATTGTTCTAGGATTTGTGTAATACCATCGGTTTCTGGTAGGAACGTCGTCTGGAGATTTGCAAACAACATCTGCAGTACTTTAGTGATTGTGTGGCTGTTAATGTATGGTGGGCTTTGTGATGCTTCAGTCATAATCAGGTTTGTGATATTAAGCACAATCTGAACCAGATTACCTTCAAAGTATTTTTGAATGTTTCCATTGTTTAGTGAGCCAATAAGAATAGAAGCGTTTGACAGGGCCTGGAGCTGGTGAAGAAGCAACTGTAATTGGCCACTCTGAGATGTTGTATTTATTATTTGCAGTATATTTGTCAGATTGAAGGGCTGTTTGATGGAGCCAATCGCAATCTCTGAATCACTTATTACTTGTTTTATATATGGATAATTATCCAGCATCCACTGAGATATTACTTGCATCGTGTGGGCACCTGGAGATGTGTCCAATGCTCCTGTCTTGTTTTTCACTTGGACCAATAACCAATTCACAACATCGAGCTGCAGTCTTATGTTCTCCAGATAATCACTGATATTATATTGGGACATTGTGGAAACATTAAACATAGAGGCTTCAAGGTCAAATACCTGGAGTATATCTAAAAGAAGGTTGTTTGTTGTGTTGGTCCCATTTAATGTGAAATTAGCCATTGTCCCAGGTTCTTGTAATAACTGTATAATATCTGTTACAGATGTGTTTATTGCATGTAGGATGGGTTCATATTGAAATGCAAGTATTGTAAGGTTGTAGAGATCTGTGAGCTGTTGGTAGATAGGGATATTAACATCCACTTTATGTAACCATTGTCCTGCTATTGAAGATATGATCGACAGCCTGTCATGAACTGGTTGTTCCAAAGGTAGAAGATTCAAAAGCTGTGTGAGCTGCAGTGTGAGGTCCAAGCTACATATTAGTGGGTCTGTCTGGTTAGCACAGGTAGAGGTGTGCAGCATATTCTGTACATGGAGAATGAGTTGTGTGATATTAGTAGATGTTAGCACCTCCAGGACTTGGTGCAGACTCTGAGGGACGGTGATGTTTAGGTTCTCCCACATTGTGATGTTCTGTATCCAGTTCTGCAATAAAATCATCTCTTCGTAGACTCCTGCCAAAATGTTTGAGGAATTATATGGGTTCCCCTGGGCATACCACAGCATCACAAATATATCATTAATTAGAGCAATCTCTGTGTTACTGTATGACCCCAAGGTCAGGACTGAGCTGTTTGTAGAGCGTTCCCCCAAGCTCTTGTTCTGGATCATTTCTTGGATCTGTGTAATGTCAAACACAAAGCTCTGGATCTTTCCAATAAGGTTTGAGCAGTTTTCAGGTTTCACACTGCACTTCTGGATGGAATCTATAACCTGCAGACTGGCATTGGCTACTTGGTGGAAGGTCTCTTGTTCCCCAGTTGGTATATATCCCGAGATCAGACTCAAGAGTGCTTCTGTTTGCTGGCTGAAATCAGAAGATATACTTTGAAGCTCAGATGAAAGGAATAGAGGTAAAATTTGTACAACCAGATTGTTCATTTCAGTGGATTGTTGCTCCGTCAGATTGGTGAGAGAAAGCCAAAGATTCTTAATAAAATATAAATAGCTTTGTGTTTGGTTGTCTGAGATCAGGTAAATGGAGGAGTGTGCCAAATAATTATTGAAAATGGCAGAGAGATCTTGGATAGTACTGTTATTATTCAGTAGGAGAAGTTCATTAAACATTTCCAACGCATTAGAGACCAGTTTACCATTTTGCACGACATTTGATATCTCAGGAATAAGACCAGTCTGATTCATAAGTGTTAGAATTTTAAGCAGATTACTATTGTTACTGAGGATGGCTGATCCCCAATCTATGTTGGCCAAACTGCTAATCAGCATATCAAGCTGGGTGGTGGCATTGTTCTCAGACATGGACATGAATATCTGAGTCACGTTCATAATAGTTTGCAAGGATTGTTCTAGGATTTGTGTAATACCATCGGTTTCTGGTAGGAACGTCGTCTGGAGATTTGCAAACAACATCTGCAGTACTTTAGTGATTGTGTGGCTGTTAATGTATGGTGGGCTTTGTGATGCTTCAGTCATAATCAGGTTTGTGATATTAAGCACAATCTGAACCAGATTACCTTCAAAGTATTTTTGAATGTTTCCATTGTTTAGTGAGCCAATAAGAATAGAAGCGTTTGACAGGGCCTGGAGCTGGTGAAGAAGCAACTGTAATTGGCCACTCTGAGATGTTGTATTTATTATTTGCAGTATATTTGTCAGATTGAAGGGCTGTTTGATGGAGCCAATCGCAATCTCTGAATCACTTATTACTTGTTTTATATATGGATAATTATCCAGCATCCACTGAGATATTACTTGCATCGTGTGGGCACCTGGAGATGTGTCCAATGCTCCTGTCTTGTTTTTCACTTGGACCAATAACCAATTCACAACATCGAGCTGCAGTCTTATGTTCTCCAGATAATCACTGATATTATATTGGGACATTGTGGAAACATTGAACATAGAGGCTTCAAGGTCAAATACCTGGAGTATATCTAAAAGAAGGTTGTTTGTTGTGTTGGTCCCATTTAATGTGAAATTAGCCATTGTCCCAGGTTCTTGTAATAACTGTATAATATCTGTTACAGATGTGTTTATTGCATGTAGGATGGGTTCATATTGAAATGCAAGTATTGTAAGGTTGTAGAGATCTGTGAGCTGTTGGTAGATAGGGATATTAACATCCACTTTATGTAACCATTGTCCTGCTATTGAAGATATGATCGACAGCCTGTCATGAACTGGTTGTTCCAAAGGTAGAAGATTCAAAAGCTGTGTGAGCTGCAGTGTGAGGTCCAAGCTACATATTAGTGGGTCTGTCTGGTTAGCACAGGTAGAGGTGTGCAGCATATTCTGTACATGGAGAATGAGTTGTGTGATGTTAGTAGATGTTAGCACCTCCAGGACTTGGTGCAGACTCTGAGGGACGGTGATGTTTAGGTTCTCCCACATTGTGATGTTCTGTATCCAGTTCTGCAATAAAATCATCTCTTCGTAAACTCCTGCCAATATGTTTGAGGAATTATATGGGTTCCCCTGGGCATACCACAGCATCACAAATATATCATTAATTAGAGCAATCTCTGTGTTACTGTATGACCCCAAGGTCAGGACTGAGCTGTTTGTAGAGCGTTCCCCCAAGCTCTTGTTCTGGATCATTTCTTGGATCTGTGTAATGTCAAACACAAAGCTCTGGATCTTTCCAATAAGGTTTGAGCAGTTTTCAGGTTTCACACTGCACTTCTGGATGGAATCTATAACCTGCAGACTGGCATTGGCTACTTGGTGGAAGGTCTCTTGTTCTCCAGTTGGTATATATCCCGAGATCAGACTCAAGAGCGCTTCTGTTTGCTGGTGGAAATCAGAAGATATATTTTGTAGCTCAGATGAAAGGAATAGAGGTAAAATATGTACAACCAGATTCATCATTTCAGTGGATTGTTGCTCCGTCAGATTGGTGAGAGAAAGCCAAAGATTCTTAATAAAATATAAATAGCTTTGTGTTTGGTTATCGGGAATGATGGAACTGGAGAAGTTTGCCAAATAGTTATCGAGGATGACAGCTAAATCCTGAATAGTACTTTTGTTATTTAGTAGGATAAGTTCATTAAACATTTCCATGGCATTAAGGACCAGTTTACCATTTTGCAAAACATTTGATATCTCAGGAATAAGACCTGTCTGGTTCATAAATGTGAAAAGTTTGAGTATCTCATCGGTGTTATTGAGGAATGTTGGTCCCAAGTTCACGTTGGCCAAATTGATTATTGAATTGTTCTCAAACATGGCAAGGATCAACTGCGTCACATTTGTGGTTATTTGCAAGAATTGCGCCATTGCTTGTGTCATGTCATTGGTGTATGCTTGCATAGACTCCTGGAGATTTCCCCAAACCATCTGCACTAGTTTTATGGTAATGTTGCTAGAAATATAAGGTGGGTTTAGTGTAGTCTCAGAAAGTATTATATCTACGATGTTAAACATAAACTGTAGAAGATTCGACCAAAGGCTTGTTTCGTTTGAGTTGGTCAGATAATGTTCTACTGCTATTCCATATATTTCAGAGCTGATTAATGTTTCCAAGCCACTTTGTTTAAAGGAATCCCAGACTTTCTTCAAGAATCTGCAAAGAGAAAAGCATATTATGTTATACTTCTTATCTGCAATGTTAACATTATATACTGTAGTCTTTAAATATAATACAATATCATATCTTTAAAAGGTCACTTGGAGTCAGAAAATAAACTGCTAATTGCACACAAAAAAAAAATCAATAGGTTTATTAAATAATATTTATGAGAGAATTGTAATGATGGAATATGGGAGAAGGGTCTCAAACCTCCCACAGAACGGCTGCCAGTAACGAAGCTATTACATTGTTATCTCCCAACTGCAGGCAGACATGTTCGTCCCAGGTTAATTCAGTATTGTTTTGTTCATCCTATATTTTATAGAATTTCTGAATAGCATGTGGAAGGGAGGTCTCAAATCAGTAAGATGATATTTTGCTATTTTGACTACAGACTATTTTGATCTTTAAAATATATATTTGTAAGAATATAATAGCTTTTTTTAATATATATATATATACAGATAACCTTCTTCCTACAAAGTCTTAGTAGACCATGGAATCTAAAAGTTAGATAATTGAGCATTTGAAGGAACATGTTTTTAAACATTAAAAAATGTAAATGACATGAAAAGACATTTTTAAACATGCCATACATTATATTATTGGCTGAAGCTGATAAGTCATTATATTACAGCTCATTGGCTGACAGTGACACGTCCCCTTGACCTGTAATACCTTCTTAGCATACCATAATTATTTATAGATATAATGGGCAGCCTTTTGGGTTCATCTACTTCAAAATATAGGAAGGTGTGTTTGCATTCATGGCCTCCACCCAACTGTAAAAGCATGGTGTGTCCATTCTCATGATATGCTGATATTTTCTAGATTTGTCTATTTATCTATAGCAAACATCTAGATAGGAATCAGATAAGATGACTTACGGGATTGCAGAGCTGTCTTTGCCAGATGTATCAAGGGTCCCGTTGAAGAACAGTTTCACCAGGTCGGTTGAAAAAGAGAAGATGGAGTTGAAGGGATCATTTGATAAATTCAACGCCTTTTGCACTGATAGGATTATTTCCAAGATAATATTTTCAGAATTGATGAGGAGAGCGTCTGGGGATGAAGATGAGCTCCATGCCAAATCCAGAAACAAAGGAAGCACATTCTGAAACATGGTAATGTTCATCCAATCTAGCTCGTTTTTTCCATCATTGAATAATCCTATTATTGTTGGCAACATTTTCATGATGGTCCCAATAGTGTTAGAAGATTGAGATGGTTCTGAAATTAATGAGCCATAAATCTGCATTATGTCTAAACCTGTAGTGATGTTTTTTTCAGTGAGAATAGATTGCAATATTTTCCCAAATGCATCTATTTTTGTCACATTCCAGTCTCCCACCACAAGTTCATCTATCATTTGCAACATTGTTGTGAATTCAAGTGAAAGCGAAGAGTTTGGTTTTTGCATCGAGGTTACTTTTTGGATGATGTCAGTCAGTCCTTCCAAAACCTCCAGATGATTCAATGAACTGGAATATGATTGGTTAGAAATAAATGGGTGAATAAGCAACTGGAGCAACTTGCCTGCTTCTTGACCAGAAAGATTGACCATATTAAGAAAGTCTGTTGTATTGTGTGTGAGGTTCAGAAATGTTACCCAGCTTTGTATGTTTGGTATGACATTGCTCAGTATCATTTGTGTCAGCCTGTATATAGGATAAAAGCTACCAGAGATGTTATGGATCTCAGTTTGGTTCTGTATATAAAGCGTATACCACTGAACAAGTTGGAGTTGAGCTTCTACATTTTCCAGCTGAGTTTTGTCCATGCTGATGGCAATATTGGATGAGTTGAAGATACCACTTGGTTGCAGCAATTTAATTATTGACATTACTTTTTGTTGTATGCTGGAAGAAGTAGCATTGTATGCCCCAATATCCTGCAAAGTTTGCACAATATCTGTAATAAGTGTGGATATTGTTTGAATTTTGGGTTCATTGTGGAGGGCACCTGCTGTTAGGTCATACAAGTAGATCATCTGCTGGGAGATATTTGCAGTTATGTTCAATTCACTCATCCAATAATTTGATATCGATGACATTATTTGAATTCTCTCTGCTATAAGATCTGGCATTTGTAATGTTTCCAAAAAATCCATGATGTGCGATGTCAGATTAAGGGCACACAGCAGAGCCTTATAATCTGTTTGATGTCCACAGTTGGGTAGCTGGTATAGGAACTGCAAGTTAAGGCCTGTCCCATTAAAGTCCTGGAGAACCTGCATGGTCAAGATTATTTGTTGTAGGTAACCTAAAGCAGACTGAGAAATGGTGGTGTTTAAATCAGCCTCTGTGATGTTCATTATGAATTTACCTAAAGTAAGTACCTTATTGTACACATCAGCATCAGTGATGAATTCAGAAGAGTTATGGGTTTGCCCATGTACATAAGATAAAACCATGTATATGTTGTTAATTAGGGAAATCTGTGACTTCTCAAGCATTTCAAATTGAAGTAATGAGCTGTTGGAAAATTCCCAGTTGGTATTATTGTTCTTCGTAGAGGTGAGAACCTGAGACACTTCAAAAGCCAACTCTTGAAAATCAGACACTACAGCGATACACGTCTTATAGTCACTGGTGCAGTTCTGCAGTATCTCAAGAACAGATACAATGGATTTGGTAATATTTCTGAAGTTCTCCTGAACTTGCTGTGGTAGATGCCCTGACACAACATTCAGTAGCTCTAAGGTCAGGTCAGTGCTGTCTTTGCTCATATTATAGAGATTAGAAGGGTATAAAAAGTGCAATACTTCCAGCACACTGTCAGTTGAGTTCATAGACTGCAAACATGGCCTACTTTGATTGCTGTTGAATAAGATACTTAGTTCCAAGAGGGATTTTTGTAGATTGCTGTCAGATAGCATGTGGTTCAGTAATTGTGTCATGTACAGTTCAGAAAGGCCATTCTCATCTTCTGTACTACTGAAGTGGATGAGATCATAAAAAATAGCAAGGGAATCAACCAAAAAGGAAGCATTTATGATGTTATTAGAGTTTAGTATATATTGTAAAGATTGGACTGCCTGAGACTTATCTCCCAACATGCACAAAAGATAAAATGTCTGGACTAGTTCAGAGCTGGAGTTGAAGGAAAGTTGTTTATCTTCGTTACTTGTTGATATCCATTTGTTTATTAGAGATTCAAGATCATTCATTGTTTGGCTGGTTTCATTTTGGGGAAATACCCAATGCAGTGAGTAAGTGTTGTTCCAAATATAAACATTTTGTAGGACACTGTCCACCAAGGACATGATAAGTTCTGTGATGTTCTTATTTTTGTCATCCGATTCTTGGATTATGACGTATTTCAGGTCCCCAAAAAATGACTTAATGGTGTTAAATAATAGCGTGCTGTTGGGATAGACTGGATTTACCATAATTTCAGATCCTGTTTCGTTCATCACCTTGAATATGATGTTCAGCACTTCCTGCAGGATCCTCAGTTCATCTTGATTGATGATATTTGGGCTGGAAATGTGATTCTCAAGTATCTGCATCAGAAACATCTGCAAGTGCCTTTGGGGAAACAGCATCATAATTTGTTTAAATATCCTGCAAAGAAATGAAAAAAAAGAGTTGTTAGAATGGGCCATGTTATAATGTCTATCTATCTCTATCTATCTATCTATCTATCTATCTATCTATCTATCTATCTATCTATCTATCTTTCTATCAAAACTAGCTCCACATAGATCAGTTGCCTAAGAACACAAATGAGCCTGGAATGGACAAGAAGAAAGATTCATATTTAAAGATAAAAAATGAATACACATTGTTGAAATAATAACACAATGAGACATGAATGAGGCAGTCTTATTTTACTAAGAGGGTGGAGACTCCCACACAAAGACATTGTGCAAGAATAAGACATTGTTTCTCTAGTTATAAAGTGACCCGGCTTTGGTTCCAAACATGGTAAAGATATTAAGTACTTTATGTCATTACAAAGCTTTCAGTTCAATTGATACATTTCTTGTTATTTCCTATAGTTTTAAACTGTTTCATACTTGGAACTTCTGGTGTGTCACTTTAAGAATATTTGTTCAAATGTAAATATTACGCCACTTTTATGGAGCCCTGTGTAAATCAGGTACTCAAAGTTAGGGCACTGCCTTAAATCGCTGTGGGAGCTTTTTTTCCCCTAACTTCTACACTAATGTAAATCTTTCATTTCCCCAGATTCGGGCACTCAGTGCATAGCTGTAAATCCTGCCTTTGAAACAACAGATTTTTGTGTAGGGAGCAGCCAAAACAAGTTTTACAGTACGAGCCTATTGGCAATAGGAACGTCATGCATATTATAATGAGTGGGAAGTGCAGTATAACTGCCAGTAACCGGCTGCTATAAGGAAACAGATATATAAATAAGTCATTGTTTTTTATTCATTAATATATTTTGATATTAAAAAGATGTAACAATTGTATTTATAGCTTCAACCATTAAAAATGTGTTTATTTTGTGTTAAAATATGATATTGTTATAGACAATGTATCATAGCATTTGTTCTTAGGCAACATGGTTTTGTGACATGTATTAACCCCTTGAGTACTGGGTTGTTTTTACCCCCAGATTTTGTATTATAAAAAGGGCATAATGCCAACATATCATATTTTTTAATTACACGTATGTTGATATTGGATTGTTCAGTGTCAAATAATGTTGAAATTACATCATAGGGTTTGGGTTTCAAGGAGTAACTCGTAATTTATTTTCAGTTCAAAACTCAATGGGGATTTATGTCTTGCTTTTCATCTTTGTCGCGAAGTTCACTCGGAACAGTGACCCATAGCAGTTTGCTCTCAATGTTTTAGGGAGGGGGATTAACATAGATAAGTAGGATTTACTGTACAAAGTGTTTTTTCAGGGATTAGCATAGGGCCATGGTTTGTACTGCAAGGACATTGGGAACAATAGTTAGAGAACATTTTAAATACTCCAAAAAGTATCTGTATTGGGAGAGTGTGTAATCTCTAGGTGTGTTTGGCTGACACAACAAATACCTGATATTATTTTTTTTCTCAGATCTATATTTAGTGGAATAATTGATTGATAAATATTTATATTGTATATTATAATTTAAAACATATATTTTTAAATTGCATTTTCCTACAGTAAACTAACACTGAAGTTTGTTATGTTAAAATCCTGGGAATAACTATGCTGATTAGATAAATTACTCTCTGGGGTCTGAGCATGCCCAGCATTTTGGTTGGCACATGATTTACACTGAAGACTCAGAATCCTAGGGAGTAATTGGTAATAACTGTGCATGATCTGCCATTAGCAAGAGATGCAAAGTGTCTTTAGTCAGTGGATCTGAAAAGTTGACTAACAGGTAAAAAATACAAACTTTAATGGAAGTTTATTATCGGAAAATATATTTTAATAGATGTAAATTGATAATGTACGTCTTATTACCTATCATTTTAAATTATACCAAATTTAAAACCTCCGCTTTGTGAGTTTACCCTCTAGATCACATTGTGAAAAAACAACTCCGAACTTACGTGTTCTCCAAGCTGTTGGTCTCCTGGGAGCTATTTCTGCTACTGAAGTAAATTTGCAGAATTTCAGAAGCGAATGAAAAGACATTTTCGTGACCAGTTACATTGAGGCTCCTCAGAAAGAGGTCAGCTGCCTGGATGACCTCAGTGACACCCTTCTCATTGGGGAAGTGACTGCTTGTTCCACTTGATAATGCCTCACTCACTAATGACTGGACAGAGTTCAGCAAGTTGTGAAGAGCTTTATAGACTAACATGTTCTCCGAGGAATCTGGTTCTTTAAAAATCGCAGCCAGAGATGTGAGAAAATTGTCAAAACTATCCATGCTTGGAAATTGTACCGTATCTTTAAGTGATGATTGAATCTGCGCGGCAATCTCTGAATACTTGGCCATGTTTGACTGAGCACTCAGGATCAGAGCTGTAATTATTCTCATCTCTTCAATCCAATAGACAGTGGAATTATTGCCAAGGACCAAACTACATGTCCATCTACTGATGTTTGGGAGCAATTCATCCTCCATCAATGGAAGTGTTAGATTCATAGCCCTCCATATTGTCTGGTAGGATGAAAAATGTGCTTGCAATGAACTTATACAACTCTCTGTAGAACTTACATTGAGTTCTGACCCCCAAAGCTTTATAATGTTAAGTAAATCTACAGAGAAGTTTCCATTTACAAAAGTCTGGTTTGGCAGCAACATTTCCGGCATTAGACCATTATTAGTGATATTTAGGAGTGTGGTTATATTTTTTATTGCTTCAAAAATGTTTTGTTCTGCAGATCCATATTTTGTAGAGAGATCACCCACCACTTTCCAGAGGGCTGAGATGACAGACAAAGGGTTCGAGCCATTTTGCATGGAATCTATCAAATAAATTATGGTATCATTAAATGTGTTAAACAGGGTGTCCGATGAAAGATTTTGTTGATGGGATGAGATATACAGCTTCACAATATTTAAAGCTTGAACCCAATCATCAGAATACATCTGTCCATGGAATCCAGTTTGATTGAAAATTGAAAAGAACTGCTGTAAAGGGCTTGACTGGTTCTCAAACACTTGGTGCATGAAGTCTACAATATATCTGTCCACTGTCCAACATGTCATGTTGTGTTCTGAGAGGGTCTGAGACCAGAGAGTCATTGTCTCATTTAGTTGTTGGATCCAAGTGATGTTTAGGTGAAACAGATTATTTGTCCTGTCAAGGAAATAGATGGGCAGTCCCAGTGACTGAATAAGACACGTCAGGTCTTTCTTAATGCTGGGGCTGTTAACGCATGCAGTTGAGTTTCCTCCCAATGTGAAATTTAGGACACTTTCTACGATGACATTCAATCCACCTGTCAGGGGTGACTGACAGTCAGAAATATTTAGTATAAGGAGCATCAAATTTATGAAATGTGTATCAGAGCTGTTTTGGGTGACAGCTAAAGATGCATTTTTGCCTAAAGTTGGCACCATGTTTAAATATATGAGGTTTATCAGCTTCTCCTCCAGACCGAAGCTCTGGACGTTACTTTCATTCAAGCCTTTGAGCCACAGGTTATATATTCTGTAAAGGATGTCCATATTCACACTTTCTGTGTGGTTAGCATCAATAATTATACTTATGATCTCTTTGGACATATTGTACATAATCTGTAAGGTGTCATTACTACTCATTGGTAGATATGTGTCCTTGATAAAGTTCTCCAGAACTGGGAATACCTTCTGCACTGAGATTAAAAGTGATGACACGTTTGCTAGTGTTTCTCTGTCAAAATTCTGGAATACGTTCAACACAAAGTTAATATCATTCTGTACAGTTTGACTGAAGGCTGATTTCCAAAGAGATCCATTTATTAAATCTAGAAAAATAATCTCCATTGTACGCACTGTGTTGTTGATAAGTTCTTCTATGTTTGGAACCCCACCTTGTAGGGTAACATTTAATATGCCCTGCAGCTGTGGTATGATATGGAACTTATCCAACGAGTTAAATACATTATTTGTTTCATTTGCATAGTACAAGAGGGACGGGTTGCTTGATAGGACATTTCCTAGAATTAGTTGGGTCAATGTTACAAATGGAGAAAGATCCATGGACTTTTGGAAAGTTTCTGTTCCATTTTTCACAAACTGAACATACCACTGGACAATCTGAAGTTGGTTTTTCATATTCTCAAGTTGCTGATTCATTTCAGATAAGGCAATGGAAGTCATAGTATAATTCATTTGTGTGGGGTATAGAATCTCTAATAGACCCACAATATTTTTTCCAAACCCTTGTGATGTTTCATTTATATTTACCCTGATCTCTTCTAGAGTCTGGACTATTTGTTTGAGAATTGTGCCAATGTCCTGGAGAGCAGAGCCATTCTGGAATACCGGTGTTATTATATTATACAGATTCATCAGGTGCTGATATGTATTGGATGTCTCATTCTTTTCTCCTAACCACATATTAGTAACAGAGGAGGCAACAAGTAGAGAGTCTTTCACAGACTGAGCTAATGGCAAAGTCTGCAGGAGGTCCATGAGTTGAGAAGACACTTCCAATGTACACCACATAGAGGAAAGTCCTGAATTGTTAAAACATCCTGAGGCCCCAATAAAGTTCTCCAGATTAAGAAGCAATTTTGTAGTATTTTCAGATCCAAGAACTTGTAGGATACTGCTTGTGTGTAATTGTATTTCATCTGTTAGAGAAACGTTGGTCAAGAGGTCATTTCTTAGAGTGATGTTAACAATCAGATTCAGTACTTGAAGTGTCTCATTATAAAAGTCCAAGGTAGAATTGCATGAATCATTAGGGTTTCCTTGAGAACACAAAATCAGGAACATTATATTGTTGATCACAGAGGTTTCTGCACTGGAAATGTTGTCAAACTGTAGGGAAGAGCCATCGCTGAGTTGTAGCAAACTGCTGTTCGCGGAGCTTACATTTTGAACAAATTCAACAAACATTTTCTGAAACTTGATGATGGCGTCCAGGCAGCCATACTGCTCGTTCTGACATGTGATAACTGAATCAATCAGCGCCAAGGTGGAATTTGCTGCTTTGTGGAATAATGGCTGTTCTTGAACTGGAATAAGATTAGTGATGAGGTTCAACAAAGCTGAGATTACATTGATGCTGAAGGAGCTCCCATTCTGTACATTAGATGTGATCACACTCAGTGAGACTGGATATAAATTCAAAAGAGTTTGAAATATTTGCTTCAGCTCTGGCTGATTTAGAACAGAAAGAAGATTCACTAAAGTTTCAGTATCATTAAAGGTAACATCTCCTAAATTCATGGAAAACCAGCTATCGATGAGTGTCTGAAGTTCTTTCAAAGTCTGGTTGGACACATTGTAGGGCGAAAGGAAGCCAGTGAGACTGTTCCAATTGTTAATGTTCTGTAGAAGAGTTTGCAGAAGGGTGAGTGCAAGCTCGGTGGTGTTTCTCTGGTCTCCCAGTTGTACTACTCCAGGCACAATCAAATTAACCTGATCTACTAATGTCTGAAGGGCCCACAATGAGTTGCTGATGTTCAGAAATTGTGGATTCTGTAAGGACTGAGTAACAAGAAGTTCTGTGCTGTTGAACACAACACCCACAATCTCTGTGAGGACACTTTGTAATTGGAGGTTCCCAGGATACTGGTTGATAATCTCCTGAATGACAAATTCTTTGACTCTGCCCTGCTTCAAGGTCGCCCAAGCTCTCTGCAAGATTCTGAAATACAGATAAAAGAATTCACAATGTATTACAGTCCCCCAAAAATTCAAATCACCCTTAAAGAATGAAAGTTTTTTAATGGCATGAGCCCCCAATTTAAATCCAAGTCCGTAATTATCTTCGCACTGCCCGTATGTCTGCGGGTTAGAAATTTGCTATTTATTTGACTCAAGCCCACAAGTAGGGGCTCACAGCCCCAACATGCAGACCATGTACCTGTACGTAGAATTTCAGGGCATGATCATGACCAATTAAGTAAGCCCGTAAGTTACAATTTAGACAGAGCCAATAGTAAATGAGACCGTCATCATGACGTCAGTAAAACATGGAGTTTAGACAACAATCAATTAGTGTTTAGAAATACATTCTGCGATTGAATTCACAATCTAGAAATGTAGAAATCAATAAAAATTATTAAAGCAACTGTGGGTGGCCTGATATGTATAAACACCTTGATTCCTGGGATCAATATAACACAGAAATAAAACATTAAACAAATATTTTTTATTGCAGATTTGCGAGCTGGAGACTGTTGTGCAATTAATTATAATTTCCCAGTATTTTAAAGTCCAGTAGTGTGTGTTTATTTGCTTTTATAGTATTACGAACAGGTGTTAAACCCACTTGTGAGTCCTATCTAGTACTAGTAGAAATTTTGATACATTTGCCATTCACGGATTTGATGGCAATTGCGGGCTTGTTGAATTGTTGTAATTGAATATGGATTTTGAGTCTTTAGCACTGGTAACAATTGCAGGCTTGACAAATCAAAGGGGTAGATAGAACAGAGTTACGTTTTTGACAACCGCAGTGATTTTAAGCCCGTAACTCGTAAATGGATTGTGAGTAGCAAAGTGTAGCCAATAAAATATCTGTAATTTTTACTGGCTCCGTTACGGGCTCCAGTAATTGTGATTTGGACAATTGAATAGGATTATAAGTAGGCATCAACATGGATTTATGAGGGATAGGTCATGTCAAACAAATCTAATTAGTTTCTATGAGGAGGTTAGTAGGAACCTGGATCAGGCAACTCAATGGATATAGTCTTTTTGGATTTTGCAAAGGCTTTTGATACAGTGCCACATGGGAGACTATTGTGCAAACAAAGAGATACAGGAATTGCAGTAAATATCTGCTCATGGATTGAGAGCTGGCTAAAAGACAGGAAGCAAAGGGTTGTTGTAAATGGAACATACTCCGATTGGAATATTGTCGTAAGTGGGGTTCCTCAGGGTTCAGTATTAGGTCCTCTCCATTTTAACATATTTATTTATGACTTAGAGGTGGGACTGGAAAGTAGTGTCTCCATTTTTGCTGATGACACAAAGTTGTGCAAGGTAATTAAATCACATAATGATGTGCTTTCCCTCCAACGGGATTTACATAAAATTGAGGAATGGGCATCTAAATGGCAGATGAGATTATATACGAATACATGTAAAGTTATGCATCTGGGAAGGAAAAATAGCCATGCAATTTATAATCTTAAAGGAGCAAATCTAGGTGTATCAGATATTGAAAGGGATTTGGGAGTGCTTGTGGACAACCACCTAGGTAACAGTGCTCAAAGCCAAGCAGCAGCTGCAAAGGCAAAGAAAATATTAGCATGTATTAAGAAGGGTATAGAAGCACAGGAAGCAAATATAATTCTGCCACTATACAAATCTCTAATACGTTCTCATTTGGAATATGGAGTACAATTTTGGGCACCACTTCATAAAAAGGACATTTTAGAGCTGCAAAAGGTACAGAGGAGGGCAACAAAACTAATAAGGGGAATGGAGGGGCTAAGTTATGAAGAAAGACTAACCAAATTAAACATATTTTCTCTAGAAAAAAGGCGTCTAAGAGGAGATATGATTACATTATATAAATACATCTAGGGTCAGTATAAAGATTTGTCAAGGGAGCTTTTTGTGCCAAGAGGTTTTCAACTGACAAGAGGACATCCCTTGAGGTTAGAAGTAAAAAGATTCCACTTTAAAGAAAGAAAATGGTTCTTCACAGTAAGGGTGGTTAATCTGTGGAATTCTCTACCGGAGGAGGTGGTGACAGCGGATTTGATAGATAACTTTAAAAGGGGACTGGATTTATTTCTAATTAAAAAGGGAATTTAGGGTTATCATGGATAATTGGAGAGACAGTATTGATCCAGGGGGAAATCCGGTCGCCGGTGTCTGGGGTCAGGAGGGAATTAAAAAAAAAAAAAATTCTCCCTTTGAGGCGACTGGCTAAGTCTTAGTTGTTTTTTTGTTTTTTTTTGTTTGCCTTCCTCTGGATTAATAATTAAAAAAAAAAAAAATTGATTAATAATAAATTACCAACTAAGTAATTCATATTTAATCTGCATATTGCAGATCAGAAGAGATCTTAAAAGGTTTAACTTGATGGACTGAAAGTCTTTTTTTTAGCCTTAATTACTATGTAACTAATTGCATTATATCTGCAAGTGGCTGTTGCTAAAAATTTGAGTGGAAGTGTCAGATAACTGTGTTTAAAAGCTGACCAGTTTGGTTTAAAAATAAATTATTTATATATGATCTTGTAGCCTTATTAAATTGCGATTCAGCCAAGTGAATAGGGCTCTATATAAGCACAGAGCATATTTTATTTACAGAAGTCTTTAGTTAGTGAACTTCTATCCAAAAGCAAGGTCTTCACTAACTAAAAACTTCTGTAAATAAAATATGCTCTGTGCTTATATAGAGCCCTATTCAATTGGCCGAATCACAATGTAATAAGGCTGTTAGCATCCAAGTCTTCTTATCAAGGGCCATTAATTAACTCTCACAGTGGAGGTTCATAAATAAGATAAGCATTGACATTTAGGATGAACATGTATAATGGTACAGATTGTAACAATTACAGTCACTGTGACTACTACCATGTGTCCAACTGGGCTTACTCCTCTTCCTTAACCATCTCAATGTGAGAGTTAATTAATGGACCTTAATACAGAAAGGGGAAGGACCTATAGAGATAATGTATGCTTAAAATCCCTAGCTCAATTATCAAACCCACTCATTTCCTGTGTCATTTGTATCACTAGCAGTCAGATTCTGGCTCCTCAACGAGTCAATGTTTCCACCACTGGCCACACAATGAAGAACTTTCATCAACTGGAAAGTATTTAAGATGCTGAGTGATGGAAAACTGACAGAAGAACATGACACAAACCAGTGCCATTATTATTTAGTCATGCAATACCTGAAAACCCACAAAGGGAAACCTCCTAACTGGACAGACAGGTTTAGGTTCATTCTTTAGACTCGTCTTACATCATTCTGATTAATGACTTCCACCCACGAAAAAATTCCTAGAAATCAGCTGTTAATCAGGGTTGCAGTTTATGACTCAGGGGTGGGAATTTCCCAGGAATTTGCAACTCCATTATTTATAGGGCCACTTACACATTAGCAGCCTTATTAAATTGCGATTCGGCAAATTGAATAGGGCTCTATATTAGCACAGAGCATATTTTTTTACAGAAGTTTTTAGTTAGTGAAGACCTTGCTTTTGGATAGAGAGATAAAACTTCTGTAAAAAAATATGCTATGTGCTTATATAGAGCCCTATTCAATTTGCCGAATCGCAATTTAATAAGGCTGTAGGGGTCCATTTGCTCATTTACTTAATAACATAATTTTAAACTTTTAAACCAGATCTGGAAGGAAAGGGGATTTTCCTGATAGGCATCTTTATCCGCTCCCCTAATTGCAGCCTTTATCTGTCTACTTCTAATGTAAGCAAACTACCCAGGTCAGAAAACAAAGTAGCACAGCCTCCTGGGCAGATCCTCTTTATACTTAATATGGGGAGAGGCAAATCTTCTGGAAGCAGTTCACAAAAAATATAAAAAAATGCTGCAATATATTTTTTAGTTTTCTCATTGTTTTTGCTCCTCTTTTATCAGCTTATATTATTATTGCCAGAGACGGACACAATTTGTAACGTGGCTCAAAATGTCTTTTACTGCGATATTTCTATTTTAAAATTTCTTATTAAAGCATCTTAATTTAGCCTTTTTTAGTTTTACAACCAATGATAAGGACACTGATAAGGCAAGAGCAGCATAATCAAAACGTATAAAAAAAATATATATACGGTATATCATTCTACATTGCCCTTTAACTATAATGTTGGTGGGGATATAAATTGCATTTGCATAACAGATAACAACAGCCAACTATAAATGGAATAAAAATCATAAAACAATGTTACTTATTAATCAAATGAAATGCATTTAATCCTTAATAATATCCCATGAAGTGCTCGCAGTGTTCATCAACTATCCAAACTTATTTTAAATGGATCAGTTCAGGAGACACTCTCAAGGAGAGAGGAGCACAGTCCTAAGTCCCAGGGTGAGTTAAAAAAAAAAACAAGTAGTTTTGATGCAAAAACAAGTTACCTTTAATTTTACTTTATTGTTGAATGAACAATACATTAAATCCCCTCACCTTTGTGCACCGTCCGGCTCAGATGTGAGGTCTTTCACCAGTGTGAATATCCCTTGGAATAAATACGGCCATGTGGCTGAACTGTCACAAACCACGTTGGTGCCATTGAATTTACCTGGATGGAGAGAGCAGGACATTAGGAGCTCAGTGACCATAGAGAGGTCTGCGGAGATTGGTCTGCTTTTAGTATATAATGATTAAAAAACATGACATTTAGGTGATAACATTCACCACACTAAATAAATATATATATATATATATATATATATATATATACAGTATATATATATATATATATATATATATATATATACACATGTGTTTTATTTATGTATACGGTGCACATAATAGCTTTGCATCAATTGCAATCATGACTGAATTTCTCATTAGGCAACTAGGCAGTCACCTAGGGGTGCTTCCCTGTAAAGGGAGCCTTTTTTCATACTTCAAAATGTTCCTTGGCCTAAAAAAGGCAATACTGCACTTTACAGACTCACCTCTAGGGGACAAAAGTCTTGAAGTAGAGAGTTACAAGACGGAGGAAGTTGCTGAGCTTAGAGGTGTCGGAGATGTAAAACGGCCCTGACTGCAGTATATATGATTGTTACCATCCTCTCTTTACTTTATATGGACCATGTAGGAGAGGAATCTCCATAGGTTGGAATCTCATTTTAGGGCCACAAATACTCTGAGAGTGTTTTTAACTTACTAATTGTGTACAACTGGGTGAATTTATTCCAGTCTACTTAGATGGTTGTTTATAGTGTATGATATATTTTTATATTAGTTTGATTAACATGATTGACATATACAGAGATATGATACATATATTAGATACATTGTATCACATTGATGCATACACTGAGTATTACACTGTACTACTTTATATTAATGTTATTAGCTTTGTATTATGTTAGTGTGTTATCTTCCTGTTAGGTGTGTGCTGTCTCTGTGTATTAGGTGTGTGCTGTCTCTGTGTATTACCTGTGTGGGCTGTCTCTGTGTATTAGGTGTGTGCTGTCTCTGTGTATTACCTGTGTGTGCTGTCTCTTTGTATTAGGTGTGTGTTATCTCTCTGTATAAGGCACATTTCTCTTATACCTATGCGTGCTTTAGGAGAGGTCACTTACACGCACTGCTGGCCGTCACATTGCTCAGTGATGTCACCAGCCAGTAGGATATGTCAGACATCACCTTCTCCCCCGGCCAGCACTGTCCAGTTCCCACCTCACACGGCAGCATCTGAGGAACGAGACATCACACACAGGTTATAAACACAAAATAACGCAATGTATCCCTGACCTCTAGACATGACCACTGACTGTCAGAGGCCCCAGCACTTTATCCATATTTATTTCCTGGTTATTTCTACTCCTTAAACAGGTAACTGGTATGAGGGCTGCATATGAATGAAGGTAAAGACTATTTTTGAATATTACAAACATGTTTGTCCAGTAAAACTCTAGTTCTTCCAAGCTGTGCTATAACTATTACAACAAAATCTCTATGGCCTTACTGGCTCAACCCAGTGGTGGAGCTAGTGAATGGAGGGCATGGTTCAAACAAAAATGTGGGCCCCCAAGGGTGTTGGGGACTATGAGTCGGGGTGGTGACTACAGTACAGAAAAAAGAATACAATACAATATAAAAAAATAAGGCTGCCCCCCCCCCCCCCCCAGAGGAGGACCCAACTCATTGCACCGCCCGCACCAGTGGTAACTCCGCCTGTGGCTTTTCCACTGAAAAAAATGGCTAATGAAATACCAGTGTGAGTGATGTGGGCCACATACTTATTCACTGACATATGACCCTAGAGCCAAGGGCGGCCAGTATAGTCATCTCCTAATGCAAGGGCATGAATAGTTAGGAACAAAAATGGCAGCAATTCTGATTAGTAACCTTTGGATCTCCAGCGTCAGCTGAATTACAGCTGTTAATTCACATCAGTTTCATTTATTCTTTGTTCTCTTCTGCTCTATCCACCAACTCAAATACAGAATTCTGGGAGCAATTAAAAGTTATTTAGAATAATAAGAACAACGTATGCCTTTCTGTACTTTAAAATAATCAGACAATGCAATTTATATGTTATTCTGTTATTAAATATGTTAATTTTGAAAAGTGTTAAACTTTATATTTTAAGATGTGTAAATGCCCTCTTTGTTGACCCCTTAACCTAAAAATGGCGGCACTGTATTCTTTTCATTATAAATTATGTTATATGGTGATTTATACCTAAGTGATGATGTTCAACTTATCACCATCCAAGGAAGATGTAGAAATATAATGTTGGCTAAAACCCATCCCTCAGTTATAGAGAGCACGTCTAAATTGGAAAACAATTAATAATGAATAAATTCAGGTAAATATTGTCATATTTTTTGCAAAGAATATTCTTCTAGACCAAGAAATGTTCCTATAGCCAGCAGCACTATGTTACTAGGCACACGGCAGTGAAACGGTCGTGCAGAACAAATTGATATTTTTATGTAAAATCTTTTATGTAAAATTAATATTCATCCCCAGACTCCACAGCTCCATTTTTATGCATCTCCTGCTCGCGCATTCAAATACATCCATTAATTAGTACTGCCTAACCAAGGGGCCAATGAACAAGTAAACTGGATGAATAGGTGCATTACTTTATATCTCTTAGTGTAATTGAATCTCTTGATGTGCAGAGAGCTCCTGTAGAAAATACGATTCTGCTTCCAAAATGATGTGTGGGCTCTGATATACTGTAGAGACGCAATGGCCACAATATCAGATGGAAACAGGATTTACACATCACACCTTGATCTGTAGTTACCAACTTCTGGTAGCATTTCCAATAATACATCTATACCTTGCACTCTTTTACTTTAAATGTGTGTCCAAGTTGGACTCCCATCATTGGGAAAATTAAAATTATTACCAATCCATATTATCTGCTCTTGCATTTTTTTTTTAAGTTGTAAACTAAATCTAACCAATCATATCACTAGGATGTCTTCACCTTATGTCACCATGACACCCCTCACTTTATATAACTATGGAACCCACAATTCTTATATTACTATGTGATATCTTATTGTGTCATATCTATTAAACATATTACATTATCGTATCACTATACAAGTCCTCATATTATTTTTCACTATAGAACTCCTCATCTTATTATATCGTTACGGAATACCTCATCTTATCACAATAGAATCAGTCACATTGTCCTTTGTCATATAACTTAGACATTCTCCATCTTTTTATATCACTAGGGAATCTCTTACTATTTTAGTAGGGAACCTCCATCCCACTGGGTATACTGAGACTCTTGATCCCAATGTATTACTGGTCAACCTCCACCCAAATCCTTGGTAGGAGAATATTTATTCAGTTGTATCACACAGTCCTCATCACTCAGTAGAATCATTTGGGGCTCACCATCCACCATATAACTGTGACATCTCTATCTACTCTTATCAGGTGGCCTTCCAATCACTTAACCTCCAGCAATAGCTATAGACGTTGTAAACCATATTTAGTCAATCATATCAGTATGATATTGGCCCATAATGACTTAGGAACAATCCCAAATGTATCAATGTAAATCACCAGTCTTATCATGGAAATTCTCCACCCAGATATATCACTGGAAAACATTTATCCCCAATCGCTCCACTGAGAATCTGCACCATTTGCATCAATGGAAATTCATTTGTATCACTTGGAATAACCACATTGTTGCATCACTAATACATTAACACTAACATTTTTAAAATATTTATCTGTGTTGTTTTGATCAACGTTTGACAAATAAATACATACAGTCTTATCAGTCTATGTGATTATAAAAATAATTCTTGGCTTTGTCAGTTCTCACCTGATATAATGCTACACAGGACTCCATCTCACCCATCATGCCCTGGTTTGCCAGCTCAGAAACCACATTGCTAAACGAGCCATTCTGAACTGCAAGAGAAAAGACAGGGTGTTAATGACCCCTATGATGGAAGGCGCAGCAAGATGATATATCAGAGAGATCAAAAGTGCAACAGAGAAGCCTTCAGGAGCAGTGTAGTATATGAGGAGCTTTTATCCAAAGCACTGTATAGCCTATGACTGCTGCTTACACGCTACGTGCTAATTTTCTTAGGCCTCCTATGAACAATCTGTATCTTACGGTGACTAGTACACTATTTCATTTGAGCATTAGTAATGTTATTAACAAACTGATTTAAATCCTATATTATTGGTAACACATAGAGAGTAAAACTATGGTCTTTACCTTTTCTTTCTATTGCGATGAGGTACTTGATACAGGACTGCACATTTGCAATAGTCTGGTTTTCTGTGTTGATGTCCAGAATAATCTCCCCCTCAGCAAGAAAACTAAAGATCAACAAGAGTAGAAAACGTCATTTATACTCAGAAATACACTGTATTCTATTTTATTGAGAAAAACAGTAGTGGAGACAGAGGCCAATTAGACAAGTAGCATGAGTAGTTTGTTAAAAGGATATTTTTGAAAGCACAATGTCACCCTTTCAGTCTTTTGATATCTGTTTTATTGAAAATTATATTGGAGGGGGGTAAAAAGGTAATTGAACGAAGTATCCAGGGGTCACATATTAATGACATAATATACAGGACCAAAAATGTTTAGTGACTACATAATAATTATGGACTCCGTCACCCCAAAAATCAAATAATTTTAGTTATTCTTAAAGAGCATGACATACAAACTCCAAATCGTAATGGCCATTGTATTCAAAAGTGAATCATTACTCAGGCATTCAGCATTGTTTGTTTGATATAACAATGCAAATTAGATGGCCACAATACTAAAAGCCCTATTCTATTAGAAGCCCGCAAATGCCATTAACCCGTAATTTTGGCTGCTGGTATTTTTTTCTCTAAATCTTTAGAAGTATTCTATTGACTCAAGCCCACAATTTACCTCCTTAATCCTAAACTAATAAACCCTGCCTTTTTAAGTTGGATTTCTGGGGGCGATATCATATGATCTTACAATTTATAAACAAGCCCGTAATTTACTTCTTGGACACAACCAGTAGTAAATGAGACTGTCATCATGACACCAGGAAAACATGGAAGTTTGACGTAATCTGCAATCGGAGGCTACAAATAAATGAGAGCCAATAAGTAATATTTGCCGATCAGGCTCGCAATCAACCACTCTATAAAATGCATTAGAGCATATGTTCTAGTCCATATGTGTTCAATGATATATATTAACCCCTTGGATCAATATTACTCAGAAATTACAGTTAAAAATAATATTTTTCAATTACATATTTGTGGGTTTGAGACTGTTCTGGAATTAATTCTAATGTGTTTCCATGCCTTCCTGTGCTTTTATAGTACAGTATTGTGTGTTAATTGCTGCTACAGATCTAATGAGTGATTGAAAACGCACTTGTGAGTCCTATTTAGCACTATTAATATTTTTGACAGAAACTTAATATTCGAGCGGTGCTAAAACCAATGGCGTTCTAAGGTCAAATTTGTGACTTTGACTGTGGGTGGTGAACGTGTAATTGGATTGTGAGTAGCTAATAGAATATGTCACAATATTAAGAGCAGTTTTAATTGTGTATAAATGTACTAATTGAGCAATATAATAAGGCCCCAAGTGTTGTATCATGATCCAACTTCAGAAATGGTCAAACATATACACATATACACTTAATCTCCTCTCTATTCAGCCATTTACAGTATTGAGTGGTGGCTGTTTTGTGATATTATATATATATATATATATATATATATATATATATATATATATACAGTATATATTATTTTTTAAGGCATTATTCAAATACACAGGAAAACTCTTGAGAACAGGACGCCTGACCCGTATATCATCTCACAGCAGTGAGATTCTACAGCAAAGAAGTATATAATATGCACTGAAAACATTTGGAGAAACATCATGTTTTCGAAACATTTAACAAACCAGCATAAAAACATTATTTTTTAAAGCATCCTCATTTGATCAGACAGTATTTCTGTCTAGAGGTTTTCAGACTGGAACATTAAAGCAATATGTGTTTGCTTGGTGCCTGAGGGGTGAACTTCTTGCTTTCCTAGCTATGTACTATAACCTCCATCACTAAACAGGAAGGATAGTAGACATGTCAGCCCCTACACATTAGCGGAATTTGATATAATTTTTTGGAAATGGCTTCTTAGAACGTGATAATAATTAAATAAGGTCATATTATACTGAACTAATTTACTTGGTGAATGCTTGTATATACTTTATAATATTGATATATAAAAGTTTTACAAAAAATGACATTTAATTGTTTTTTCTGTAGATGAGTTTGCCCATGACTTACTTATATCCTAACAATGTTAGGTTGCTACATAGTTCCAAACATATGATTTTTTTCCCTAAACTACATTAGTGTGTTATTATTTAGGTATATTGCTCTTATTTGTTTCCATTAGTACTAAAATATGGTCTCCCTCTTCCTACCACTGATTTATCATGCCCCCCAAGCGTATGTTGCCCCACAGACATACGGGTGCATACATGAAGAATGTAGATGCCTGAAAAATCCCTTTGATAAAAAAAAAAAAAAAAAAACATCTAAAAACTAAATTAAGTGGCAAACACATTTGTAAATAGTTACATTGAATGTTATTTATTTAAATTCGGACTCAAATGTTGTTATTTGTATCAAGTGAATAAGATAAGGGGCTATTTACTAAGGAAAGTTGAAAACGTAGAGCTATTTACTCCACTTACTATGTTTTGCTTGGGGCCTGTTTATCTGTCGGTGTATTGTGTGATAAATAGGCTTTGTAGAATAACCTGGAAATATGGTTAGTAACTTTAGTTTTTACCCCTTTTTTGACCCTATTTGAATAATATACCCCAAGACATTGAGTGGACTGATGTGACCTCCTCACCTCTGATTATCCTGGACCCATTGGGGCAGTTTCAGCAGCGCCTCCCATAGCTCAGTCTTATTCTGCCAATTTTCTATCTGAGTTGTCACAGCTATTATTGCAGGGAGGGTCTGCGACAAAGACCCTCCGCTCACCTTAGGAAATAAATACAGAGGAAGGTTTAACCCTTTGTGCAATCATTAATCATCACAGATAATAAATACAGGCAATGGGGTTATATACTATAAAAAAATATAAAAAATAAGAAAATAATAACCTGATTTTCCAGCAAATAATGTAAGACCACTTAGTGAGTACATTTCTATTGCATTATATCTAATAAATAAAAGTAAAGCCCTTCTTGCCCGACAGTCATTACATTTGTACCAGTTTAATCTCTTTCTTTTGTTCCACTCAAACACCAACATATCTGGATCCAGAAATAACCTTTTTAGGAGCCACATCAATGGGATTTGCCGTGCCCTGTTTTACTAAAATCAAAGGATAATAAGCTTAACATTATATTTTAGACTTTCCATTTCCTCTTTGTAACATGATGGTACAGCATGTCACCCTTCTGGTTATATATTACATTTCTCCTATTAGACCCTATTGTTCAAATGTTGACTCATATGGATGACTCTCTGGTTTGTTTATCATGTTTGTATACACTTTACATGAATGTGAATGCGTGTTGTGTGAATCTCTATTGTGAGGTCTTTTAGTGTCCTAGAAACCAAAGGATTTATTTAGCTGAATCGCATTTAATGAAGTAAATGTCTGTAACACTCACACAATTTGTACAATAATTATAGCTGGGACAAAATTGACATTTTATTGACATATAAAAACATAAGAAAAATTCACCCTGTATATCATAAAATCAAAAGGGACTAAAATGACAGAATACTATAACCCTCAAAGGGGTCCCTCCTAGCTGGAAGATGCAGAAACCACTGTCACCCCAAATAAGACTTATTCTCTAGTTCTTATTCATATAATAAATATTTAATTTATTTAGCTGAAAACCACTAGAGTGTGAATCGACCTTGATGGTGGAGGCTGAATTGTTCATTATGTTTGTAGACCCCTGTAAATACCCCACAGTATAAGTGAGTATGTGAAACCATTTAGGAACGACAGCTTTGGTGGCCTTTGTTTTAATTTTCATCAACATTGCACATATAGATTTCTACATTACTGTTAGAAATACTAATTCTAGATGTGACGGGTCACTGAATAATTACCTGGGACAGTAGGCCCTTTACAGCAAACTGGGTCAGTGTCAGGTTGGTCTCACAAAAGCTCTGTAAGGTGCTTGCTTGCTCTGCTGGGAGGTATGGACCCACCAAATGGCAAAGAACCCCTTTCACGTCTCCAGAACTAAAATCTTGCATCACCGTCTAGAGATAACGGACAAAAGAAAAAACTTCAAATGGGTCCTAGAAGACAGAACAACTTCTTCTCGTCACAGCATAGACTGAGGAAAGTGAAAAATATTCACTGCACCAACTGGATTCATCATGATGACCAGCAGTAGACCATCTACATTGTCCATGGAGTGGATACAAGCAGTTATGTATACTCTCCATTTAGATATACAATATGAAATGTAAATGTTCCACCTGGTATTACAGTAATACAGTAGTCATCACTTGTTACACCGAAGATACACACTCCTTTATTTATAGAGGGTCTTAGAAATCCATGAAAGGTATCTTGAGAAGTGATTATTTACCTTGCCTATAGTAATACTTTCTTTGATGGCCTCGAGGACAGCTGTTGAGTTAACTCCAGATGCAACTGATGAGCTGTTGGCTGAATGAGAGAAGCATAAAAATATTACACTGTATTATGTATCACATATAATAGTTGTCAAACTACGAATCGTCGTCACGCTTTGCGAGCTCGCGAAGCGAGGGGTCACATTTACGGAAGGTGGAGGCTCCCACATTGGCTGCAATGAGCCGAAGGCAAATGCGGAGGTGGAGGCTCACAAGCGGTTACAAACTAACTAACTTAGCCAAAATCAATAGGAGACGCGGGACTTAGAAAAAAACCCATTACAAACTCGCAAAACTACGACCATTAACGGCCGTACCACGTGCACCTGAAAACATTAAATACACACAAAAAAAATATAAAAATCTTACCCACAGCAAGGGGGGGCACCCAGGACCTCTGCAAGTGAAGTTGCACCTCAATCTAAGTCTACATTACCCCTAAGCGAGAGAAAAAATGACCGGCGAAAAAAACAAAAAAGAGGCTGCAGGACCCTAAAGCCGCAAAACACAACCAAGCACATAAGGATTTTCCAAAAAGCTGTACGAGGTACAAGATACACTATTAGTAAGGACGCTAAATCATCCACACCCACGTACCACATACACATTCGCCGCCATTTTACAACACTAACTTACACAATGCGGAAGTACACCGCTACCACTAACGGCTGACACTTACACCTCAGCTCCACAACAGTGTCTACATTGGATGCTGCAAAAACATCAAAACAGATTGTCAGCTCTTCAGCACAATGCTTCCTGCATATATTACTTGGAAATAGGTAAAGTATATTAATTTATTAATTTATTCATTATTTCATTGGCATACAAAAATACATATACACAAAAAAAAAATGTATCGCAATAAACACAAAAGACATTCACTGCGCGCCTCACAACGAACGCCAACGCTGCTCATACCACACAAAATACACCAGGGGACAGCCTTGCAATAGGCGCAAAAAGCAGATCAGCGCCGACCTTACAAGGACAGCAAAAGCCCCTCGAATAACCAAAAAAACAACATCCAACAGCCGCAAAATGAGTGCCAAAGGTCCTCACTGTAAAAAAACGGTTTACATCAAACAGCATTCCCTGGCTTACAATTTCATGCCCGTCATTTTTTGACGGGCAATTCGCTAGTTACTATTAAAATATCCTTAGTAAACAGTCAAGGACCCAGTTATATGAGTGTAATTGGTCTTAGGGTGTGAGAAGCAGACACTTATCCAATTAGGAGAAGTTATGTTATTAATATTACCCCAATTCCCATTTGGGATCGTCTTATGTAGAACCATCACCATTTATGAACTTGGGTCGGTGGTTGTATAATTGAGTTTTTCAGCACATATCTTATGCTCACATTACAGCATTAACATGAGACCACTTTAATCATTAGCAGGTTCACTTCTAGGGGTATAATCTGATAGATGAGAGGCCCCACAAATGAGGTTTATCATCTTGTTTCAGCCATATTGTTTCTCCTGTTGTTGAGCTGTGGTTGTCTCCTTCACTTTGCTGCCTCCTTGAGGACATTGCAGTGAACCTCTTGCTTGGTCTGGAGATAAAGCTAGTACTATTTGATTAATGGACTAAAATAGTCCCTGTGAATAATAAAGAGCTTGAGTAAATACATACATGAGGTGTTTTGTGTGCTGGAGAAAGACGTCATTGGTAACGTGGTGCTTCCTCCCCCTCCTCCAGAGTCTAGTGAACGTTTTCTTCTCCTTTAAAGACAAAAAACACAAAGTGCTGAGAGACAGGAATTATATGTGAGCTTCGTGTTCCTTAAGATATGGTTCACATGGATACCTCTGCACAAAGTCATTGCACTGACTGGCTGCCATGAAGAAATCGATATGTAGACCAATACTTTGGCCCATGACCTATAGATTATAGATCCCAGATATAGGTCTTTGTTTATTAAAGGTCAATAAATAAATAGGAAATGTAATATTTATATGTAGTGATGATATTTCTGTCTTTGTCTTATTCACTAAACTTCGTATTGCCAGTAACTTCTATCACAACCCTTCATGGTGAGTGTGTGACAATGGCATTGTATGGGTGTGTTGGAGGGGTGTTTTATGTACCTTCCATGATCACCTTCACAGATTAAACTAAGCATTCCCCTATCCCAAAAACATCTCTCCCACTTCATTATTTTAAAGATGGTGACTTATGAATAGAGCTTGACATATATTTCTATAGGGAGATCAGGAGAAACCATTCCTTGCCATTAGATTTAAAGTCAGCCAGAGGTCAAGTGCAGATGTAATCACTCAGTCTATCTTCATTTCTATTGGATAAGGACCAGACACCTGACTTATCTCCTTTGGGATCCACCCTTTCACATGAGCATAAGGACAAGTCTCCTGACCCATCTTCACTGGCATCAGAGTCAACCACTCCTCCACATGACCATAATGACCAACCATCGGGCCCATTTCAGTGGAGATTTGGACCAACTGCACTCCCACATGGACCCATTCCCATGGATATCAGGACAAGTCACCCTCCCAGAAGGATACGGTACAAAGGCTGCATCTTGGCCTATCTCCACTGAGATCTGGACCAGCTACTTAACCCATTAGATTGATGACATAACAAAGTTCTAGGTTTACAATGAGGAAATGGAAGATTTGTTAGTGATTTTAACCCATCTCCTCTCACCTGTTGTTCATGACAATGTAATAGTCTTGTATGTAGGACACGTTCCTGCACCTCGTGTCTGTATCACAGAGATAGTTTTCAAGGAATGGGAGCAAGCCAGTGCTCTGAAGATTTCTGGGAGCCAGGTAACCTGTGGGACAAGACGTTACACATCTTAAATGGCGGTTTCACAACTACATTTCTTCATTTGCTGAACCAAGCCTTAGACATTTGATCCCAAAATCTGGCAAAATTCTCAAATTAGAAAAAAACAGCTTTCGAATAATAAAAAAAAACATATAAACTGTAATTATACATCTTACTTGGGAATACAATAGTTTGAACTTCATGGCAGCATACATGGGCGAAGGAGCACAAAAAAGCCTGGGGGGATAATTCAATTCTACTCCCAGGATAGGAAGAAGGGTCGGATCTGCCACTGGTGCAATGTACCAGGGCCGTGCTCTGGCAGCCCCATTGCTGCAGTGCCCTCTTTTTTTTAAAAATGTCTTTGTTTAAATTCTCAATGCCTCTGCCCTCTAATATAATAAAATGTTGGGCACATTTTGTTCCTGCCAAGGTTCCCAGAATGCAGTGCAATAACTGCTTTTCTTGGACTTCTGAGCAGGAAACAAGTTTTTTTTACTTGCTTTAGACTTTCAAATGTGAACACAAATGCATTATTTATTTACTATATATATGTCTATATGCTAACTTATATATATAACATAAATCATGGATCAAAGCTTTCAGGGGAAAGACATACAGCTCCATAGTGCTGGCCAAATCTGGTAATGCATTATTAAGTTTAATTTTGCCATTTTTTGTGTCCCCTATTCATTTCATCTGGGGAGGATCCCTCCCTCAGTTCCTACGCCCAGCAACATATGAGTTATAACAAAGTGAAATGATACAATTAAATACTGTAACTACTCATAAATACTATAACGTCAGTAACTAGTGGAGTCACCAGTGACATTGTATCAGACAGAAGCCGCAAAATGTTCACAACTAGAGCAGAAACAGGACAGGATTTATTCAGCCCATTTTTCTAGGGCACATCACTGGGTGTAAAATGTACTTTCATATATATTATTGGGCCACTAAAAATCGTATTTATTGTAGTAAAGAAAATACTTGGAAAAGTCTAACAGTGTTTTCTATTTTTAAATGAATGTGTCAGGTTCGATTAAACTGCTTTAAATGTATTATTTCGTATTAGAAGTGTCCGCCGTGTCAGTTTGAGGGATTTAATAACATGATGTAGGGAGTATTTTTTCATAGATCTTACTAGAACAAGAGGCCATGTTTTAAAGTCTGGGTAGAAGATTTAGAGTAAATATGTGAAAATGATAGAATGTGAACGCCATGGGAATTAAGTCATGCCTAGGCTATGCTCACTGTTCTTTAAGGGTTTTATAACCCTCTTAGGTTTGTAGGTAGAATTTTTGTACCAGTTTTGCAGCTATGCTCTATTTAGACTTTCTGATAATGAAGGGGTTAAACATTACTTCCAAGCACTCTCCGCTCTACAGGTTTTTTTTCTTGGTATGCAAAGCTCTAGAAAGGTCTCCAGAGCCAGCTCCTTAAATAGTCTCTGCAAGCAGCCCGCTATTTCATGTACTTATTGGTATTTGGGAAGTAAATATATTTTTTGTCAATATTTCTGTTTCTGACAGAAAAACACATTAATGGCCGGGGTCACGCAGGGGGTTATCTACTTAACCAACTCCATCTAACTCCATCCTGCTGTACTGGAGGATCCGAGGACATCACAGTGTGATTGATACAACATAACCTGGATTTCAGTTGTATCACATAATAGAAGGTGCCGCAGTTGGGTTTAGTCTTGAAGCATCTAGAATTATACTTAAACAACTGTGCAAAGAAAAGTTACTTAGGGGATCCTTTAGTCCATCCAGTTGGTAGCTGCAACTCTCAGTTTCTGCTGTGCTTCCAGGAGACACTCTAGTAGCAACTGCTTTGGTAATATCTCTACATGTTTCACCCACTAAAGGGCTTCTTCAGGAGTGTCTGCTAGATATAGGACTCATCTTCTGGAAGGTGAGCAGGAACTGAGAGCTGCAGCTATCACCTACCAACTGGATGATCGAATAGATTACTATGGGCTGTCGTAAAACTGAATTTCACAAATGTTTATTTCTATATCATCTTAGAAGCTTCAAAACGTATGATATGATGCCACATGCTGAAATACCAAGGAACGGTAAGGGCTGCAGATACCTTGTAACTCACTTAGCTCTGTGTCACTTATCTAGTTCTGTATGTGGCGCCTGAGCCCTGAATGTGGCCCCTGAGACCTGTATGTGGCGCCCGAGCCCTGTATGTGGTGTCCGAGCCCTGAATGTGGTTCCTGAGCCCTCTATGTGGCGCCCAAACCCTGCATTTGATGCCTGAGTCCTGTATATGACCCTGTATGTGGCGCCCGAGCCCTGTATGTGGCACCCCAGCCCTGTATGTGGTGCCCAAGCCCTGTATGTGGCATGTTTACTTCAGATAGGAAGACTAAGATCCATAGAATAGGCTTTAGGTAGATAGAATGGGCAAACAATGGTCTATCTACATAGGAATGAGGCCCATTAAACATATATGTTGACTTGAAGATTTTTTAAACAATTTATCCACAGAACAAAAGGTGACCACAGAATAAAATCTACACGCCAGCCCCGCGGGTAAGGAAGAGCCACACAAAGGAGGGCACGGAGTCTGACCGTGTGCCAGGCGTCCAGCTGCTGCCCTGTAACCCTACCCTTGTTGACATTCCTTGCTCGGGATCAATGGCTTTGTGTTTACTTTGGTCCTTTCACTACTAATGGTGCAGTCACAGGAGGAATGACTACAGGGCAGAGTACAGAGACACACAACAAGTACAGAGACACACAACAAGTACAGAGACACACAAGTACAGAGACACACCACAAGTACAGACACACAACAACAAGTACAGAGACACACAAGTACAGACACACAACAAATAAAGAGACACACAACAAATAAAGAGACACACAAGTACAGATACACAACAAGTACAGAGACACACAGCAAGTACAGAGACACACAAGTACAGAGACACACCACAAGTACAGAGACACAAGTACAGAGACACACAAGTACAGAGACACACCACAAGTACAGAGACACACAACAAGTACAGAGACACACAAGTACAGAGACACACCACAAGTACAGAGACACACAAGTACAGAGACACACCACAAGTACAGAGACACACCCCAAGTACAGAGACACAAAAGTACAGAGACACAAGTGCTGAGACACAACAAGTACAGAGACACAAGTACAGAGACACACAAGTACAGAGACACACCACAAGTACAGAGACACACAAGTACAGAGACACACAACAAGTGCAGAGACACACAAGTACAGAGACACACAAGTACAGAGACACAAGTAAAGAGACACACAACAAGTACAGAGACACACAAGTACAGAGACACAAGTAAAGAGACACACAAGTACAGAGACACAGCACATGCATAGAGTGTGTCTGAGAGAGAGCATGTCTCAAAGTGTTTGTGTAAGAGGATGTGTTTGACACATAGTATCTCTCAGAGTGTGTTTCATGGGGTGTCTCTCAGA